>OX411884.1:21478316-22166988 GCA_948293265.1 Cheilosia impressa
ATCGTTCGCCGCTGTTGAAGTTTTAAGTTTCCCATTTTGGGAGGACTTAATATCAACTTAGCCATTCATCACGCTCGTCTCCTTTTGCTGGCCCGGTAGAACTTTTGAAATTATTAATATTTGAATAATGTTTTCAATATCTGGTGGCAGAGGTTGTTGTGTTTCTCATTTCTGCTGCCAACGCATTTGATGGAAACGACAGGACTTCAAGAGTTTGCTTTAACTGCCAACCCCAAAGTACATGTTGCACAGGTCTACAGTCTACAGGATTCTGTATCAATACCACAAGCACAACTAATGAGCATTCAGGGAAATCGATTGACTTGCGGCCGGTTGAGTGATTAAATTCCAATTCACCAAGGGGTGTGTTCGTATTCCTCTACATTGTGCAATGTACATACTTGTGGTGTATGTACAATTGGGATATCATCTGCTTGTTGAAGATGAAGTCACCGCCCGATGCGGGTTCGTTGCCAGTCGACGACAGATTAGGCTAATGGCATCATTGACACTGGGATTAATTAATATGCTTAGCAGGCAATTTAATATCTGTGTGGCCAATGATTTTTGGGCGGTGGCTGATGGGACATGTTAGACAACTTTTAATTAAACGCACGCTCCGCAATGTCAAACGAATTAAGAACAATTTTCATGGAAAGTTATCTAAACTCGAGAGGAGGCAAATGATTTGAGGAGGGCACATCGGAGTTTGCTAATTGGAGATGACTTCAAAAGGGAGTTGTTTAATTTTGTTCGCATTTTTAGCTCTATGGTGGACCGGGCTCTAGTATTTAAGGGAGGGATGTCACTTTTTAGGAAAAATGTTAAATAGTCCGAGAAACGCGTGATTTAAATTAAAAACAAAAAATACTCCAGGAACAACCTATGGAAGGTTTAAAAAGTGTTCAAGGCAGCCTGCTAGTCGGAAAATCCAATGCAGAGACAGACATACAGAAAGAGAGAGAGCTTAAAATTTGGTCAGATGATCAATATAATTTTAATCCAAGCATAGCTTGCCCGGTTCACTAGGAAGGGAGTCATGTCAATCACTATGGGATGACAGTGGAGAAAGCTGGCTGCTGCAACAAGGCCGCTGACGATCTAACCCAGAATTTGTGTACCAAATAGACATACTCCAAGTTGGCTCTCATTTGACTTCTTTAATGTTATACTTTGAAGAATAGGGTGAAATATAGAGGCCCATACTTGAGGCACGATCTTTAAAATCCTGTAGACCCATCGATTGTGGAAAACTGCGTGCGAAAGTAGAAACAGAAGTGACTAAAATTTGTTTAAAGGTTCCCGACGGATGAACGAAGTATACGCTGCCAAAAAGACAGCCCATTGTATAAACCGTCACAAGATACAGCAATAAGAGACTTTGAATACCTCTGTACTGCTATCACATCCGACAATGACATCTTGTCATAAATCGAATCAAGGGAATGTTTTTCCAATCACTGATCCGAAAAGGCAGCTCTGTCTCCAACTCCAACTAAGGAGACTTAATATAAAAGTTTTGGTAATCCCAGCCAGTCTTTACGGAACTGAAGAACTGACTTTTCCAAAAGCGGATAGGTAAAAAGATAGGTAGGATAAATGGGTGCTCATCAATCAATGACTGCTTTATTAATTGGGTCCATTGTGCTCAAAAAGTCGATGAAGACAGCAACAGACGGCTTGAGCTAAAACTTCTTCGAAAGATATTGGTCCCGTTTGGATTGACAAATGCTTAAGGAGTATATTCAATGACGAACTATATATGATGTAAAGCAAGTTCAACTTTGCATTGGGCTTTGGAAACAACTGGGACATACAGATCAAATAGAAGTCAACGGTCCAGCTCGCAGAAACTTCAATTGTACCTTAGAGGCTCAAAGCAGTATAGGAAGACGTTACTAAAAAATAGTAAACTCAACAAATTTTTTGTTTGACACTGATTGCAGTTGTCTAAAAACAGCGCTAAATGGAAAGTGACTGGCTTACCCCGAACTCTGTATTTTAAAGAGGAAGCTGCCTCGAAAAATTACGCCGTTCACTTTGGACAGATTTGCTGATGGGAGCTAAAATTTCTTCCAAGCAGGATACTGGGAAACATTCTGGGACTGTACAAGTCCTTTTATCTTCAATAATACAAGTGAGTATTAAAGAAAACCTCGAATATAATTTTTTTAAGGTCAAAATTGAACACGCAATAATCAAGCTCAGTGCGCATGGTCTTCGGTTTTAATTTACGTTCGGCGCAGTAGAGGACGACCCCGCCTTGGTACCTCCACCAACTTAGAGTGCGCAGCTGGGGGCAGCTCTAACAGTACGAGTTGGTTCCTTCGTATTTATCTGCAACCTCAAGCAGAGAAATTTTGTACTTGTTCTACCTCGAATAGGGTAGAAGGTTTCACCTTCCAATTAGGACTTCGTTTTTCGACAAGATCTCGAATGTTGAATGCATAAAAAAAAATATTTGCCACCTCTTTCTTGAAAAAGTCGTCAGTATTTCGAGTTCAAGCTGTCAAATTAATTTGATTTTCTTAATGTAGAAAAGTTCCCTGTGACCTAGTCGCACACATTTACTTCTCCCCGATTCATTTGCATCTTAATCTGCTTGGTCTTCGATGATACCCTGATGCTAAAAATAAACAGCACCATCTTCATCCGTAACTGTGTTAGTAAAAGGCAGGTGCATGTTATCGAGGGAATGAAATTTAGTGAAGTTGCCCCACCTTAAAGCAAATTTACAGTGACAGAAAGAACTCATTCGAACGGAAAGACATTTACCCAACAGACATACATAGATACATTCACATTCACAGTGCATTCTGGTGCAGTTTTAATCCCGTCGACTTATAGCCTAATTAACATGAAACACGAAAAGCAGACAAAGAAAGATAGTTGAAACTGAAATCACAGAAGGAAAGAACACTCCAATTGTAAAAATGGATACGATTCAAATCTCCGCCGAGCGTTCCTTTCATAACACAAACTAAGCTAAACAATGCTAATTCCCCCCCATATCTTATATGTATATTCTCACAGCACAAGGACATTTGCACAAAAGAAAAGAAATGCTCAACACTTTCGTTTTTATGTTCTTCTTCTTTAGCTTTAATAATAGTTATTCTCGTAACAACGTTTTGTCATCAAATACGCTTCTTAATAGGTCCGTTGGTCTTATTTCAAAATATAATACATAAAAAATTAAATAAATCTCGTTAAATACACAGAAAAAAGGAAAAACCTTAGTTTGATCGTGTATGTGTATGTTTGGTTTGTGTGTGTGTGTGTGTGTGGTTTTGTGTGTGTGGTGGTAGTGTACGTTTAGGCGTGTGCTAGAATTCAGTTTCAACTGGCTTCTGTATACGGTTCGCTAACAATTTGGCTTGCCTCTCCAGAAGCTCCCTCTGATCCTTTGGTATCCAACGCGAACATCTTGACTCGGGAATACCTAATTGATTGCCCCGGGTTAATAGGTCACCACCAGCTGCTGCTGTTGTTGGTGTTGCTGCTGCTGCTGCTGATGCTACTGGCGGTGGCGGCTGCTTGTTGTCTAAGTCATTGGATGCCGTCGTCGTCGTCGATTGGGCGCTATTGCGGACACTCTTCAGGGGCACTGTGGTTGGATTGTAAACGCCACTCTCCCTGTCGGTGGCATATTCGAAGGAATCATCATCGTTACCACTACCCGCCATTAAGGAGCTGTTTCTTTGACGGCCGTTCATGTTGTTTTGATTGCCATTGCTGTTGCCGTTGCCGTTGTTGGCGCTGACGATAGTAACACCATTCGGTGTGGCTGTTGCGTTGATGTTGGATTCTAGGAGGGCAACATTCGGTCCCGGCTGTTGGGTCTCATCGTGTCTAAACGATTTATTATTGGCAAGAATGAGTATATAATGTTGCAAGGATAGGCAAGAGTTTAGAAAACAGAGTACAACTAGGTATAAGCAAGTCGATTTAATTTTTTGATTTGGTGGAGTGGAGAGTGTGCTTGATGCTTGAGAATTTACATTTTAATGTCAATTTTGTTGAAGGAGAGAAAGATAAGTGAGAGCTTTTTTTATGATAATGATGGTTCATTCTTTGGATGTGGATGTGTAATGTGTGTTTTTATGTGTGGGTTCTTTTTTTTTTTTTTTTTATGTTTGATGTCCTCTGACAAAGCGTATATAATGACAGTTTGAGGTTTTTAAGGTCTCATTCTTGTTGATGCAGTTTGTTTTTATGGCGCAAATTTTCCTCAACTGATGGAGTTTTACTTTTGAATTTTTTTTATTAAATTAAAATATATACCAAACAAAGTATGGACGTATAAAAATATTGAGTTTGTAACTATTCATAAAATGTACAAAATGAACGAGGTATGTTGGCATGCGGTTAGTAAGTATTTACAAAAAAAAATCAAAATCAAAAATCCAATGTTAGGCTTAAAGTGAACTAAGGAAAATAAAATGCGGCGTTCTGATGGCTGGCGGTACTTACGTTTCGCTGGTCGGAGACTTGGATGATTTCGCTGAAATGAGATGATAAGAAGCATTGCATTAGTAATAGAGCTACAGCATCCAAAAAAGAAATTCAAATGGTAGACAAGGTCTTGATTTAGACTTTATGAGTTAATCTGAACCGCCCATATTATTGGATGGCAACAACCACTGAGGTGGCGTTCGAATAGGCTGAATTCAGTTTCCGGCGCAAATGCCTGAGACATCTAATTGTGCTTTTTATATCAGGCAGTTGTTGAGTTGGTTAACTTAGCTGGAGTTGAGTGCAAGAAAAAGAAATATAAATTTTAGAAGTCCAAAATATTTAAAAAAGGGAGGTACTCTTCCAGGAGTAATGTGTCGACAAAGCTAAAAAGACACTGCAAGGTCACAATACGCAGCTGGAGTAGTTAGCTGGAGAATTTTATCGTAGAGCCACTGACTGTCTTTTAGTAAAGATGGTAAAGAATTTTCAAATAACTGGTTTCAACCACAAAGAATCATTAAACTTGGGCCAAAACTTCAGTCATTTTAACAAAGTTAGTTAAGTGGGTAAATATCAAAATCAAGTATAACAAAGCTGCTGGACCAGACGGCTCAGCACCAGATGTCCAGAACTATTCGAGAATTAATTTTTTTGGAAAGCACATAAGAACTCATTTCTTTATAGTTTTAGTATCAGAAAATTGTGGCAAATAATTTGCAATCGTACACGTGTTCCATGAAGTTTGAGGTAGAAAAAAAGCACGTGAAATACTTGTTGTAGTGTAGAACTGTAGATACCCGCGATATGGACTATATGACCAATATTACGTGCTTATACAGAGTTGGTATTGAGTGGTACTGTCCGGGGTGCCGGGTTCAATGGACGTTCTTTTCCGGACATACTGTTGCGTCCGAAATTGAACACAGTTAAAACGAGAGACATAAAACAAAAAAACAAGGACAGGAAGAAAAATCGTCACAGGCTTTTTCCAGCAGTTGGCCTTTGTCAAAATTTTAGCTCGGGGCAATCATCGTTAAATTGGACAATATCCAAAGATAACATCCTCAGCAAGCAATCATTAGCATTACAGATATTGCAGACTGCAGCAGCTTAGAGACCAAATGGGCAAACTTAACACAGGGCGCCATCTTTGTGGTCACTTCAAAATTAACTAACAAGGTTAGTTTTTATTTGACTTTCATTTAACTGATGATTTATTTGTGGTAGACAATACCTCTCATTTTTTTTAAATGGAAATTCATCCAGACTGGAAGAAGCGTTTAGCTCTTTTAAAAATAAAGAACAAGTTGATCCTCTTCCTAGACTATACTGACGTAATAATACAGTCCATCGAAAAGGCTTTGAACATATGATGTAGCTTTTGAGATATGATAGTGCATATAGTAAAAACAAACTTTACCTCGTAGTAGAATGAAGACCGTACTCGAGACACATGGTGATAGCTGATCAGAGCACTCCTAGTCTATTGATATTTTAAAGGAGTTTGTAATACCCAGCTAGATTCAATCCAAAGCACACTTTAATCATATTTTTTGTAGAGAAAATGGTTAAAACTTGAACGGAGTCCCATGGAAAAGCTTCTGCTTTCCTAGTTGTAAAGGGAATGTTGAGCTTAAAAGCAAGAAATACAAAGAAAGGCAAATATTTTCCAGGCTTTGAATAGATTCGCCCCGCAAAGATCACCAATACTACCCAGCATTCTTCACATCATGCTGGTAAAACTTGAGGCGACAGTGACACCTGACCCGTCGCAGTTTAAAGAAGCTATTTCCAGCTTAACCATGCTTCCCAATTGTGGAGATAGGTATGACTTAGTAGTTTTAGTAGGGAAGATGGCCAAAGTTATCAGCCAACCGCGAAGGACGTCATGTCAATCATTTGACCCTCACGTTACTAAAATAGCAGCTGTGGTTACTTGTGGAAGGCTTACGTAAGGAGTTGCCTTTTGAGTTAGAATTTGAAAAGTCAGCTACCACTTGTCCCGCTTTACTTTGGCCACATGCAGCTTCCTTCCTTCCTTCCTTCTTTTCAAACTTCGTCATCAAATTCGTATACTGACTTAAACGTTTAGGGATAGGACTTATGAGATTTAAGTTTATAATCGAAGGAAGAATACTTTAAAAAGGCCTTTTAAGTTGGTTTAGGGAGAAAGCACCATTACTCGACCAAGTAGACTTGTGCGCATTTGATGAAGAAACTAGCAATTCGTGAATTATGATTGTCAAATTTTCTATAACACTATCTTCGAAATTTATAATAAAATTTCTAAAGAAACAAAAAAAAAATAGTTAGCGCAAGTTTCGAATGTGTACCCCAGGCTTAACTTTCCCCAACCCTTTGTTTGAGTGAGTTTCAATAAGAGGGAAGCTTTTTCAACAAAATCTCTATATGGGTATCGATTAATTCTATGAATTAATTTGATGAAATAAATAAACTTTAAAATATGTGCAGTTCCGAGAGCACTAAAACGGCAGAACTGGCTTCAGTATTCCATTTTAAAATGCTAACAACAGAAATGGCAATCGAATACTTCTATTTAGTGGTAAGTGCTTAAAAACAAAAAGACCTACTTGACAAAATTGTATTTTTTTATAAAACATATTTATTTCACATTATTACCTTAATTATCTTTACAATAATACACCTAACTAATTAAAAAAAAAACAATGTATAATCGGATTGTTATATTCATTATGTTTTTTTTTCTTTTTGTAAAATATTTTTTTTTTATAAAATTTTTATGTGTAAATTTAAAAATAAAGGCAGATTCTGTTTTAAAATATAACTTAAAGCAATATTTTCACAAAATGCTCTCTAGCTTTTTATACAAACTGTTAAACACTAAAATTAGTTTTATTTTTATTTTTTTTTTTTAAATCAAAAATATATAAATTTTGTGTAAAATGTATTTATTTCATATTTATATAGTTTTATAAAAAAAAAATTGGTAGATATTTTAATAAAATTATTTAAATAAATTATACACACTAAGATAATATCTTCTATTATATTCGATTGGTTGTAGTTTATCATTGAGATTGGAATTGTGTTTAGATTTGCAAATGCATTTTTCGTTAAAAACAAAATTATATATATAGTATAATATTTATATAAAAAGATTCATAAAAACAAATATTACAAAAGGACGGTAAAAATGTTGCAGAATGCTGCTTCTTAAACTAAGTGTGTTATTTTTTTTTTATTTAGAAACGCAACCTTACGTGTGGTTTTGTAACTTTCGTGGGAAACTGGTTTGGACGTGGCGTTGGAAGGAACAGCGACGGTTGGTGTTATGTTTGTACATTGCTGATGTTTCTGCGCTAGTGGCTGATGGATTAAAACGGTCTAATGAGGTGTGTGCATTTCAATAATGAATGTGTGTGGAAAAAACTCTTTTTCTGTTGTCATCTCATAGGAGCGATTGTGTACTGAAGAGGTGCCATGCAACTTTAGCTAACAATGGCCGCAAGATTTTTGTTTTTAATGACTTGGTCAGGGTATGCAATTGTAACCGTCACTGTTCCTTCCAACACTGGGATTCAAAAGAAACCAAAAAAATCTACTGAATGGTGCATGAGTTTGTTGTTACAAAAAAAAGGAGGTATCCGTGATGATTGTGACAAATTACAAAATATTAAAGTACAATTGTGCGTGTATCCTATAGAAAACGAAACAATATAAACGTTACAGCATTCACAACACATGATCCGTTCGGAGAGAGATATTTGCATTTTCTTATATCTTTTTCAATCTTTTCTTTTTTGTTTCTTCTTATAAAATATGAAACAGTGTAAAATGAGATTTTCTTTTGTTTTTGCAAGATGCTCAAGCAGTAAATATTCAGAATAGAAAAACAATAAATTGGAAAGCAAAAGAAAAAAAAATATGGATTAAGTGTCCTGCGGAATTGGCACAACAAGACAGTTGTTAGTCCTCCCTTAGACGGGTGTATTCGATTTCAAATCGCTACCGCCATTATGATGTCCATTAATGTTCTTCGTATTTTTCAGATCGGCTTTCTTTTGTGCCTCCAGCTTATCGGTAACGGGTGGGGTAACTTCTTCCGACTGTGGAGTCGTATCGATGTGTTGTTCGCCATCGAAGTCCCGGCCATCGAAGTCCTCATTATGGTGGGGGTTGATTTGAGCTTCCGAATCGGGTCCAATGTCGGTGTTCAATGTTGCCCCTGTAACAACAACAACAAGAGAACTAACTTTAGCACCAATTTATCACAAGAGGGGGATTCATTTTTTTTTTTTTTTTTTTTTTGTAATATTTGAAATTTGGAATTAATAAGGATTATTTAAAAAAAATAGGGTCTTACTTAATGTCCTTAACTTTACTTATTGTACATTTTGCAACAATGCATATTGATTTTCGAACTGAATTGGTAGCTCTTGTCGTTGTTGTTTGCTCGGAGGTTAACATTGAACAGACTTTGCATTAATTGAAATTTTCCTCGGTAGTAAATTTTTCACTTTGTGGTGGTGTGATTTGTTTTTTATTTTTTTTATTTTTGCAGAGTGTGTAGCAATAAAACTAATAATGTTTACTGTTTTTGAAGTGATAAATAATGTTCGTGACAACAAAAACAAGAGGACAAACAGACAGAAAAAAAAACATGCATTGTGATTTTCAAAATTCATACAGAAAACAAAGAACGTTCATTTTGAACTGCAAAATGTGAGATGTGTGTGGGTGTGTGTTTGATATTTATGTACGTGAGAATATTTGTACTTCCAATGGTGCATTACAAAGTAAATGAGGTAACAAGATTGTTTTTACTTATTTCAAAGCTTATATTGAAAGCCGAATTAGAACTTAAATATACTAAAACATAAAATATATAAATTTAATTTATGCAGCGATAAGAAACAAAGTGCTATCGGCTTACTTACTGCAACTTTAAACAAAGGGAAGACAGATATATCGGTGGCGTGCATCTAGATCTTAAGCAATTTGGAGACCGAAACCGGAGGCAGTTACCAGTTAGCCAAAGGACATGCTAACTGGAGAGAACTTATTTCCATATAAGGTTTATGTATTTTATGGAACACGAAACATTTCGGACTGCATCCGCCAGAATGTATGCTAACATTTTTGATAGAGTTGTAAAAACTGGTACCGGTCTAAGCTTCGACATTTTGTGGTGCGCCTGTGATTATAACACTTCTGGCAATATGTAGCAGTCACTAGGCGTTTTTTTTAGTTCAGAGCAGAGCGTAAACTGAGTCTGAACAGAATACAAAAAGTTCGTGATTCTTTTATAAAGGGTTTTCCAATGAGAGGTGTTATTGTGAATGACCCGCTATTTCGGTAGCTGCCTCTTTTGAAGCTTTTATTCTTTGACATTTGACAAGTAGAAACTACGCCATTACTAAAAATGGAACGATACACACTTCAACAACGCATTGAAATTATTAAAATTCACTACAAAAATGTTGAAAATCTTGCAGCCACAGTTTGCAAAACTAAAGCACCTTGTCGGACCGCAATACAGAAATTGGTGGAAGAATTCGAGCTGTTGGGACAAGTTAGTGCTGTGAAGAATAAAACCCGTGCACGTCGCTCAAGAACAACTGAGAATATTGCTGCTGTAGCCCAAAGTGTTGAAGAAAACCCAGGTTTGTCCATTCCTCGTCGTTCTTTGGAATTGGAATAGCTATGGAGAGATGATTAATGATTTTTTATGGTCGGAGTTGGATGGTATTGATCTGGACAACGTTTACTTTCAACAAGACGGCGCTACGTGCCACACAAGCAACGAAACCATTGATCTTTTACGGGAAAAGTTTCCGGACCGTGTTATCTCTCGAAGAGGGGATCACAATTGGCCACCGAGATCTTGTGATTTAACACCTTGCGACTTCTTCCTTTGGGGCCACGTAAAAGATAAGGTCTACGGGAACAGCCCAGCGCCGATTCAAGGCCTCAAAGATAAAATTCGTGAGGCTATCGAGGACATATGGCAGCCACTTTGTGATTTGGTTATGGAAAATTTCATGAAAAGGATATGGTCCTGCATGCGTGCTCGTAGTGGCCATTTGGCGGATTTTGTTTTTCATTATTAACGGCATACCTTCCTCTTTATTATGAAATAAGCATCCGATCATTTATTTTTTGAATACCAAAATAACACCCCTTATTGGACTTTTCCGCTCTGAACAAAGAGCTCTAGTTCTTATGTAGGAACCAACGCGAAGTTGGCTACTATATATAATAATTCTATGGTATCAGTGTCGTTAAGACAGACAAAAGCTGTCGACGAAAAGAGACCCGACAATGGTGGTCTGTTTCGAATATCTCTCGAAATCTATGCCAAGGGCTAAAACGTGAGATGCTTCCACGTTCGATAGATGTCTGACCTTCAGAAGGTTTTCTTTAGAGTACCTTTTGAATATTCTATTTTATTTTGCTTTGATGAGGGAATTGCTCAAGAATAGAGTGCTCTACCTCATTTGGCCTTTCTCCGAAAAATGTTCAAGAAAACCGGCCTATTAATGATAATAACTTTAAAGTAATTTTAGCATCTCCATCTCCTGTCCCAAAGTTTCTCTAAATCGACCGTGACTCTGACGAGCATACTACATCCATCGGTTTAACGTCACCTCCTTTTTAATATAAAATCACCTCCTTCATGCAGCTATATAAAATTGTTTCTGCCTTGCCTGCGAATGACCTTTCATTTCGCAACAGCTTTGCAAAAGTTTGCAAGCCATATGTCAATCAACTGCATATACCAGCATCTATCTCTACATCTATCTCAACGGTTTTCGATTCTGCAGGTTGGCGTGCCAAAAAAGCACACACAGTAGAGGTAATGAATTTGCACGATCCTTCAACTTCAACTGCAATACTTCACTCATAATTCGGCCACGAAATGAAACCACTTCAGTTGGAGATATTAATCCTGCCACGAAATGAATGAATCCTCATTAAGGTGCAAGTTCTTGGGACGCGCAAAAGGTAAAAAGGCACTTCATCAAACGTGTTAGACGTGATATTTTTCACCCTTAGCCATAGAGAATATTATTATTGGACACCCACACTGGAACAGAGTTCGTCCTGCTCGTCGCAAGTCGCAACTAGGCTATGCAGTACTTTGTGCATTCCGAAGGGTAAAAACTTTCCGTCACAAGTTTAAATTACTTTTGTCGACATTTGCACATCACACTCCTGCAGGTTCACGTTAATGCACATCGAGAGAGTAGGGCATAGCTATACCCTATGGCAAACGCCAGGAGCAGTTTCGATATTACCCAACAAACCGCTTTGCAAAATGGCTCTACCCAGTCCTCTTGCATCAGTCGGTGCGGATGCGGATGGTGAACTTCCATTGAACGTACTCGTATGTTGTGTGAATTTGATGGGTTTTTTCGTTTTTTGATAGCATCCTGTCGATGCTTTTCCGGTTGGAGTTTTCATGCGACTCGGTTGAGAATGCAAAAGTTTCGCCGTGGATTAAGTGTGTTTAATTAATTAATTATTAATGCGATTAGAGTTTAATTTCAACGAGAAAGTTGAAGTGGGTGGGGGCGGTCGCCAGGACGCCGCGACGTGTCCCGATAGCATTTTCTCCCATTTGAATAATCATTTGAAGCGAAACTTTTCTTCGCTCAACTATAAAGCGGGTGAATGTCGTAATAAGTATGGAAGTATTTTTAAGGCGGTTGGTATTATAAGTTGGCCTAATTTCCTGTATGTATGCAGGTTTTTTTTCACTTCAGAAAAGGAATTTTCATACTAAACGGCGGTAATTTAGTTGAGCTTTGTTATAAGGCGCTTAAGTTTGTTGCAAAGGGACCGTGTTTTGAAAGTACGAGTGCGACAACACGAAGCCTCTGTTGGGCTCTCGATGGCCAATTAAGTTTGAAATTGATTGGAATTAGCGCTCTGAAGTTGCCATAGTAAAACGTGGAGCAGACCTTCTGATTTGAGCAAACTTATGACACATTTGAAAGGACCAAAAGCAGGTCGCTGTATAAGACTATTTTAATACCCGTGAGATGGCACAGGATCTGGACAGATAAAACACAGAAGCTTAAGTTCAATTTCCCTTTTTTGGCAAACGATACTATGGATAAGTTTTGTTGGTAGCGCACACGTCAAAAGATTCCTTCACATTGCATTGGCTAGAGTACACTCTCACTTTATTAGAATATAAACTCTAATGGCCGCATCACTTAAAAATCCATAACCCGCATAAGGTTGAAATTGGTTTGCGCACATTTGCAGAGTAATCACAAACGCACATGAGTAGGCGCTCAGAAATCTTGTGTTTTCTGATTAAAACCATCTGCTTTCGTGAGATAAGTGAATGTGCCATGGCGCTGAACTGCCTTTTGAACTAGGTACTTTACACGGCTAATTAAAACATAAGGCTAGTTAAAGAGCGTGCGCTGGTGCGTTAAAAGTGTGCGATGAGCTTTATTCCTATCCGCGTCGGTAGCACGCATGTTGACTTGTATTTATTCGCCAACTCTGCTTATATCGCACACTTAGCTGTGCGCTTGCTACAGAAATGCCATGGAACCGCAATTTTTCTTCAAGCACTCTTCAGTGTGCTAGGGAAAACAACTTCCGTGGCATTCGCATATTGCGCACACTTGATAACTCACCCCAAATCCTTAACAAAAGGAAAAGAAAATTTCATCATCATTTACAGAGGCAAGCACCGTGGGTGCAGGATGCTCAAGTAAAAATCTCATTATTATCGACTTGAAATCATCACCCACACCGGGTGATGGAAAGATGTTGGACTTTATCCACCAGCCGCCTACCTGACGGCAGATATAGAGAACACGACTTTTGTCCCGCGAAAAACTGTGTCAAAAGCATTCTTATTTACTGACAGCCATTCAGTATTCTCATTCGCTGCAAATTGAACGATTAACGGAATTATTTGTAATTGCATCACGAACGCATTCGCTGAAATTTAATGCTTCGCCCTTTAACATATATATAAGATCAGCCAATTTGCATCCATATAATACCGATGCAGGACAATGATGCTGGACATCATTTCATTAGTCGCCCCGTGTACACAGGGAATAAATTGTACTCGCGCGAATTGTAGATTATCTCGACACAACACCATGCGTTCAATTCATAAGGATACATCACCGGCTAGTGCTACGAAAAATAAACAAAAATAAAATTCCACTCACCTCCGAAGCACCATCGTCCAGTAGCGCGAGCGAAAACAATCAACAGAACAATAATCACAAGGACGGCTACTGCCACAGCAATGCCCACAATCGATCCAATATCAAGTCCTTCGCTCGGTGGTGTGCTCGACGAGCTTATTCTCACGGTGTATTCGTGTACGCCCAGACCATTCGATGCCTTCAGGTAGTAAGTTTTCGTTGTGTCCTCGAGTGTCAGGCCGGCAATGGCGAGTGTAACATTGTAATACCCGTTGCCCAATTTATATGGCTCGTAGGCCGAGTAACGTCCATTCTGGGTGCCCTGTGGAATGGCAACTCCCTCAATAGTCCATTCGGTGATTGGCGTCGGATTGGAATGGATCGTTATATTAACCTTGGCAGTTCGCTCCAAATAGAGACCGTAGACAGTGGTATCTGGTAGCGGAACGGGAGGGTCTGTAAAAGAGAGATTTATTTAAGACATATAGCCTATATAAATAAAACCCTTTTTACTTACAGCTTACATGTAGCTGAAACCTGCCCTCCTGCGATTGACCCATGTCAGTGTCAGTTTGATGGTCAGCATGGCAAATGAGCATTTTCCCATCATCGTCGGGCGTTAGATATTTGATAATTTCTCGTCGGGTTGTCCAAAGAGTGACATTTCGGTCATTCTGTATATCGATCACCTCGGGCACTTTAACACCATGCTCAATCGGCATATCATCAATGTACCAGGAGATATTGGCCGCTGGTCTGCCATCGCTCACCACGCAACGTGCACCGAACGGCTTGTCTGCTGGGAAGGAACCGTCGGATTCTGGCCTCGTGAGGATGTCAATTGTCGGCTGATGTGGTCGCACTGCAAAATGAACAGAAAGTTAATACAAGGATGATAAAATTGAGGAAATAAAAATGAAAGAGGCGCCGCGTCGAAACACCGTTTTCGATTTAACCCGGTGCACCAAGGATTGCTGGCTAATTTGCTACAGCGGTTTGATGCGATTGTGGTGCAGTTTGAGCGGCTTTAGATTAGGCAACGTGTTGAGGTCGATTATTCTTTCGAAACTCGTATGTGCTGCTGAGGCTAAAGTAAATCTTCAAAGTTTCGTTACAATGTTCAACGCATTTCCATAATAGTAAGAGTACTCTTTTTTTGACTATTGATGTATTTCTGTATACGGAGTATTTCTGCGGCGATTTTATGTCTTCCGCACACGATTTTGTGTTATGCGCACACGCTTACAATACAATAGAAGCGTGTGCGCTTTCACTTTACGATGTGCGATAAACGTTTTTAGTGCTATTTCGAACGGCAGCTACCTCGGCGACTCCTTTTTCCGCGTTAAATATAATAACTTTTGGAACCCTGTGCGGAGACAGCTGATTTTAGAATATGCACTTAATGTCCTTTAATTTTTGTTCTACACTGCAAACGCGCAGGGACATGCGGCCTTTCAGTGAAAATTATTATCATTGTTGTTTTCAGTGGCAAATTGTCATGTACGACCCGAATGATGGCCATGTGAGGCAGATAGCACATGTGCGCTTTACTCCTGAGCTCATCTTATTTTCTTTATTACAGTATTTTCACTCAGTTGCTTATTGAAGTCATTTGTGTTCATATGCGGCTGTGTGACCGCACAGGTGTGTGCGCTTTCACTACTCTGTGTGCGATGAATAAATAGCATCAGTATTTTGGTGCGTATACGTATTTTCGTTCTCTAAATAACCGATCGACTTAAAACTAAAATCGCCACTCCATATAAACCCCCTCTAAAAAAAAAATATTTAAATAAAACTCCCCATACTTACAAGCAACAACAAGTTCAATTGATCCATCGTATTCCTCGCCTTCGACGCCCAGACTGCATTTTACTTTGCCATTATGTGAGGCACTGGTTCTGTCGATGGTAACACCACACTCGCCGTTCTTTAGGCCTGATCCAAAGTATGTGAAACCAGGAGTTTTATTCCATTCGGGCGATAAATTTAGTACTTTCTCGCCGGGTATTTCAATGCGACAGTAATTGATTGGCTGATCATATATACACAGAAGCGAAGTTGACTTTCCTTCGTTTAAAATTGCTCTGTCTGGATTCACACGAACACGAGCTGCTTGGATGTGATCTGAAAAGAGAACAAAAAAAAAACCAAAATCAATTAATTAGCTGCTTAGAATGGCAACAAACAAACAAAACAACGGCGAGCGCACAATAACACGGAAACCACTTAATTTATTATGCAACATTAAAGGATATCCATTGGAGAATATGTGCCACCAAGTTCCATAAATACGATAGATTTAAGTCCACTCGTGTCTCCTGCAGGGATCGTTTGCATATATCATTCAATCTTCTGGTCCATTAAATGGGCTTCCATTTAAACTCACAGTTATGTGCCCATTATACGGTGGGGTTACTCAAGTATTCATATTGTGTGGGCGATTTAATGGTGCATATCCCAGGGGGTGGTCAGATCCCATTCCCGCATGCAATTTTCGTAATACTGATGTCAAATTAATGGCAAGAGATGCTCTCGCGAGTCACAGGTCACTTCGTGAATACGATTATGAATGTTTCAATGGTGGTGGCTCCACCTGTAGTTCGTAGATAAATTTACATAAAATCTATTTAAAGATTGCAAAGTGTTGGATGTGACATTGCAACAATGAATGTGACTCTACTCACCCACACTATGATTTACTACCCACAAACATGACTGACACATTTGACACTTCTGCAGACAGACGCTCCGTCTCGGTTTGTCAAAGAGACGCAGCTCAAATTGCGGCAGCAGTTGAAATTAGATGTAAACCGATAGATTCGGCTTGAGATAGAATTACTTAAAGCGCAAAACTGTTTTGTCATCGCTGTGTCACACTGTGAATGGCGTGTCATGGTAATAGTCCGCGAAGAATATCAAATTCAACCCAGAAATACATGCAGTAGACCAGAGATGTACTGGTGGAATTCAAGTAAGATGAGGATGAAACTATTCGATGCGGAGGCGGGTTAGACACATGGACGGAAGATGAAGTTTATTGAGGGTATTTGTGTTACATTCTTCAAATTTGTTTGCAAATTCAATACGAGTATTGTTTTGTATGCGCCGTTTCGGCGCGAATGGAAGGTGAGATGATGATGATGAGACCTAGTAGAAGAGCTTGTATACTTGTGGCACCTAAAACTATAAATCGCTCCTTACGATAGGTGCGACTGTGGAATAGCAACGTCTTTAATCTCGGTAAAGTCTCTGTTGATAACCAACTAAATCTTTGTTCAGACAGCTCTGGCAGAAAATTAGACGTTTCCATACCCAACTTAGTGTCTGGCAGACTCGAGGCTTCTCAAACTAGATACTGGGTTCTAAAAGATCTGACTAAGCCAATTATCTTCTGCAGTTTACACACAAATGAAGTTATTATTATATTCATACTCACTACGTTAGCAGTGATGGGATTACAGGAATATGCAAAGGCCAACAAGTGTTGATAAATCATTCATCCCTACCCAAACGCACACCAATTACCATCCTGTCCTACTATTTAATGGGTCAAACAAATATTGAAATGTGTTTCCCACATGATTTAAAGTCTTTCGCACACCACCCTCTGCCTTCCGCACAGCACCTTCTGCCTTTCGCACACCACTTAATGCGGATCTTCTACTTTCTGCTTACAGAAAAATGCTAAAATATGCGATCGGATATTCAATAGAGTTTTGGCACATGTAAGCTCGTGTCCTTCTTCACTATAGTAAATATTTCTTTTTCAAATTTGTAAGCGCACATAGGCATGGTTAAATAGCTCGTTCCGAGCTACTAACATGACATGAATTTATATACGCAGGAAGGACGCGAAATTCATTGCAGGAACCAATAGATCCACGCGTGTGGTTGGGCTGGTTTTTTAGACAAAGTACGGCACATTGTTTTTCAAATAATGATCGAAAAGAATATAAGCAATAGAATTCATATATAAAGTCGAGTGGATGCGGCCGGTTGAAGAAAAATTGATACTCCTTTGACAGATCTGAAGGCATCCAGCTTTGCTTAAAAGCCATGACCATGATTACATGAATATTTACAAACAAAGTGCTTAGGTTGCCAACAAAGTAATCGTATTTCTAAGCCTCAAACTCTTGCGCCCAAGAAAGGAGCAAACACTTTAAGAACTTCATTAGAAACAGCAACAAATTATCTCTAATGCGACCAGCCGTCCACTTGGTTGGCACCAATCCCGTTCCGCCCCACATTAACCTCTCTAACGCGTTCGAATAATACAAATAACCGACTTTGTTGCTGCATACATCACGTATTATTACAATTCCAGGCCAACAAGTGCCCTCGACGACTTCCACCACAAAATCAGCCAACAAAATTTACGAGCACAAACAACACGCTTAGAAAATAAGAAACAATATAAACAACATTAAGACTAAGAATGCACTTAAAAGCCTTAAGTGGCAACGATACACAGCAACCAACCAAACACAGACCACGGTGTCGAATATCCCTCTCCGGGCAAATAGATGGCCCTTAGGGGACCGAACTGCGCAACACCTACATCACTCGAACCAATGCCCATGAACAAATAGACTGTCTCGAAACTTTAGCACAACATTAAACAGTTTTGATTGTTTGCTCAAGTTACAGTTTAATTAAATAAGTCCTCCTATACCTATATACGTGACGTGTCGGTCTATATGCCCTGTTGCACTTGGGATCAAATTTAACATTCTCATCCTGACATTTCCTGGGCGACAATCGTTTCCCAGAAACTTTGTGGCCATTGAAGGGGGCGAAAAAACAGAAGAAGCAGAAGACGAAAAGAAAACAAACCGTCTTTGCTAACCACCTCAGCGGACGAAACACACAAGAATCGATCCGCTCTCTCAGCAGTTACACTCTGCAGCCAGAAGGATAAACTTCCTCAGAATTCGGGGTCAATTCCAATTTAAACGAACTTTCCGATGTTTATTTGTTCTTTTCAGCTCTTTTCCTTGGGGTTTCGTCGTGCCTTCGAGGTTCTCTATACACTAGTGAATGGAATTTTTTTTTCGTCAAGGGAAACTATAAGGCGAGCGACAACGACGCGTATATTTTTGCACTAAGATACTTATGACAATCATTTCTCAAAACTGAAATGACGCCTTCGCATTTTGAAACGTGATTTTTTCGTCGAGAATGTCGCGTCTTTGTATGTATCAGATTCCCTTTGCAGTTGGTGTTTCGTTTTCTTTTTGGTGCTGAAACTCGGTGTTGAATGTTTTTCGTAATCAATTTTCTGGTATTTACTTTTTAGAGTTGCACAGTGGAACCTATAAGTGGGAGGAGGGGTCCTCCAGTTGTGAATTGTTATCATATTTCATTTCGAGTTCGACAACTAGATCGAAGAAGGATTTATGCCCAGTATGACGGCCAAGGCCTATTGGCGGATATCAAGTACACGTTGCTGGCAAACATTTTTTTACAAACCCAAAACTAATTTCCGCAAACACTGTTGGAGTAGCTGCAATTGTGCAACAGAAAAATCAGAAAGAGGAGAACACTATAGCGGATCGTATGACAGGATTCGTCTAATGTAAAAAATTGTTTTAGTTATCACCTTTTACCTGCCACCTTGACATGTAAATTGCAATCTATTTAGAGTAGAATAGTCTCGACCGATTTGGATTTTATATTAACAGAGACAACTGATTTTATATTAAAAGAGACAATTGTCCTTCAATCATAGGACAACAACAAGATTTGGGGAGAAAGCCTCGAGTAGATAAATCGTGCTGTTGTATTTTTAAGTAAACGCCCCCAAAAAGTGGGCGTGCTACTACAATACAGTTCATAGTACAACATTTTTAGGGGCTCAGGGGCTAATACTTGTTTTGCAAACTTCGCTATAAACGCAGCAGTATATGTGCTTGAAAAAATATATCAACTTCCAAGGAGAAAGTTTAGGCTCTAATAATAAATTTTAAGGAAAATTTCTTCCTGAAGTTGGAACCATTCCTTAAAATGGAGACCATTGGTGCCAAAGATGCGTGGGACTTAATAAAGTTGATAAATCATGCTCTTTCAGCAGCTCTTCGACGGTCGAAAGTGTCGTGCCAGCAGCTAGCAACTGGCATGTACTCGTAATATTAGTTAGTAAAAAAAAATGTTCTAAATAGAAAGTACTTTGAAGTAAATAAATGATTTGATCAAAAGCAGCAAACAAGGCAGCTTAAAGAATATATTTCTACCTTAAATCCTGTTAATGTGGCTGTTTTAAAGTTGAGAACTAAAATCAGAATGTGGTCCTTCGAGCCACATTAAGTATATCAGATCACACCAGACATCAAAATACACCTGCAGTCCGAGAGATGTTAAAGAAAAATTTACTCGTGGGTTATATAAAATTAAATAAATAAAAGAGAAAATTTCCCCTAATAGAAACCAAGACGACAAGTCGGCCTAGACATGGAAGGAAATTAAATAAGGTAGCTGCCAGCACCTCTGCGTGAAAGACACTGTTTAGCAAGAATTATTAAGAAGTTTGTGTTTAACGACTTTGGATTTTTATTTTTCGCATCTCTATTTGTTCATCACAGCTCAGATAGAGAGACATATAGGCGGAAGAAACTTCCTAACTAACATGCCTTAAGAAACTGTGCACGCAAGAAAAAAAAACCTCAGTTACAGCAGTTGCTTGTTGGAGTGACCTTTAAGGCTATTTTCATATAAAACACACCGTAGCATAACTAGTAGCATGTCATTTTGAGTTGCACAAAATTGTTCTTTATTTTAAAATACATATTAAGTTGTTAACGACTTAGTTCCGGAAAAGGCTCCCTACCTCAAGGTTGCCACTCTCTGGTCATCGCTACCTTATTCGTGGGCAAGATTAGAATCGCGATCTATGAACAAGATCAGTTTTGAAAAAGAGCTTTCTTCCGTTGGAAGTTTATTTCATTAGTTGTTCGTTTAGAGAATTTGCATTTTTCTTGACAGCTGTCAGTAAAAGTTTAAGTGGGGCATTGTTAAAGTAACTTTCAAGAGATCAAATTCGGATTTTTTTGACAGTTGACAGTGCAAATTTGAATGGGACAATGTTAAGCCACCTTTCAAGAGATCAAATGGTTCTTTGTGCGCTAACGAATGTTATTCCTCTCAAAATTTGGGATCTTTATCAATAAAATTGGCAAACAGAAGAGGGCTAAGAACACAACCTCGTTCCCTATGATAGATTTTAAAGTTTTATTCCATACATTTTACCTATTTAAAAAACGAAGCCTGTTTTTTCAAGCGATGCTGTGACAAGAAATTCAGTCAGCAAAATAGTCCCACAGTGATTTATTTTCAGTGAAAATTTTGCGTAGTCCCCCTTCGGTCCCAGTGTGTCATAAATTGCATGAAACTCCTACACACTGTTACTGTTAAACATAAGCGAAGATTAAGAAGACGAGCGAGTAATATGACGCCAGACTTTGAAATGTTTGAAAAGTAATCCCGTCACAGTTAAAAACACAACTACGAAGACAGTCAGACTTTGTGACGACAATGGCAATAATGGTCTACGCCAACGACTGAAGCCACATCTACTAAAAGTAAAACGTGATACGAACAAAAAGTGTCCAACTCGATGCCTGGGGCTGTAGCTACTATTTGCTTAGACAAACCCAGCTTGAGTTTGTCAGATACAAAGATACACGAACTCTGAGTAACATGAGTAGGTACAAACTAACGAGTATAATTGCGACACACTTTAACGGACTTTAACCGATTTTTTTTCCATTCCCCCAAGATAGTATCGCTGGATACGCTTTAGCTTCAAATCGTGTCGTTCTACTTCATATATAGTGAATGGGAGATAAATCCACCTGATGAGTATGGTTCATACCAACGATATATGTGGACTATGCTCTCAGTACTCACCTCCGGCTCATGTGCAGTGCATGTGGGGAGAATCTTTGTTTGTTTGCTTCTTTCAGTCTGAAATTAGTTTCTGTTTACGTTGTGGATTCTGTGCTGTATCTCTATGGACCCAAGCACGAAGGCACACACCCAGCAGCAGCATACCTACACGTAGTCTTCACTGTATGGCCTGATTTAATTGATTGGTTTGCTTAATGCTGACCGCAATTATGATCATCATCATGATGTCGGAGTAAACCACCGGCAACACACACAGCTTGTGTGTATGCATCACAGAAGCTGTATATACGAACAATGGGGTCTATTGTACACGGATATTAATGCTGACCAGTACGGTTGGACATAACATCATCATCAGCGTTAGCACTACGGCTATCGTATTCATTATGGGTTATTGATGCCAGGAGCATAATTCTCTGTGTTCCTTTTTTGCTCTGTATTTTTCTTTTAATTGCGAACGGATTGAGATGTGATCTAGATTGGCCGCGTATTATGGTGTTATGGAGAAGTGATATCAGTGGTTTATCTTTGCCCCTATTACGAGTATTCCAATTTAGAGCTTAAGCTTGAATGGAATTTCAATTAACTCTGGTTAATGTGGTACTCGGTGATGTATGGACTAGAACTGGTCGTGTGTCGATATAGGGATCAAGACGGCCGATAAGGTATACTGAGGCTTGTAATTCGAAATGATGTCGATTGAAATTTGTCGGTTGACAAAGTTCTTACGGGGGTGGCAGCAAGTGAGCCCTGGAAAAGTTAAGCTATTGATGGTCTTTAACTTCAAAGGTAGGATAGGATGAATGATTCTTGTGGAAAGATTCAAACCCAAGTTTCAAAACTTACCCCCGTTAGAGGTGTTTTCAGTCCTAAGCTTATACAAGACTTAGTATACCTTCTTGGAGAGGTGGATTTCATTCTTGAAAGAAGATGCCAATGGGTAAGTTGGGTGTTCCAACATAGGTTGAAAGCTACACTCAGTTCAGTTAGGCTTTTGTGATAAACGTGTTTATATCCCTAGCAAAAAATTTGGAAAGCCTATACAAGGTAGGATATTTTTGACCTCATTGCTCTTATAAGATGAGCTCTTTGACCCTTATAAGTTGAAAAATATTGGTTGGGTTTACTATTTTAACTAAACTTACCCCTGTTACCTTCCCCTTATAAAATAAATAAATAAAAATAATTAAGTGGTAGGGACCCTAGGCCTGGCTTCTCACAACGATTCGTCATGTGTGAGTTTTTAATGTTTGGATCTACAATTTTATGCCGAGTCCAAGCAGCCAATTGAGAAGCTCGTTCATGGCAGTTATACTCTCGGATGTTGGTCAGACTTTCGCGTGAGGTGGCGCAGTGGAAAAAACCTTAAGTTGGAATTTGGGTTTTTTGGAGATTCAAATCTGGGACCCCTCGCTTAGTAGTACAACACATTAAGCCACAACGGTCGTATTTAAATCTCAACATTTATAGAGACGTCTTAGATGAAGATCGGTCATTCGCAAAGATACAATAACTTGGTACAATAATATCCAAGACAGAAATTTAAGTGTGGCGTAGAGTTTGAATTTTAGGTCGTAACCATATTATGAATGGAGGTTGATATTATGCATCTTACATAATGGAATTTTATGCGAGCTTAAGCCAGAGTAATACCTTCCCAGAGGTATCTTCGATTATATGAAACTTTGCAAGTCCCCAAGACCTGACGGAGTACCATCAAATTGGGATTTCATCTTTCTTTGATTTAAGGCCTCGTTGGATCTTTTATATAGTCCTACACCATGGATCCGTGTTAAAGAAGTTTTTATACCCAAATCGAGTAACGTTACGCCTGACGATCTCCTACTCAAGGGTTTGCTATCCATATCGTAGAAGAACTACAAGTTTTAACATGGATATGAAATATTTTAATTTTTGATTTAGAAATATTGAAACTGTAAGATTTTGACAGAGAAATTGTTGCATCTTTGACAGTGCAGCTGTCCAAGCATATATTTGCATGAACGATCGATGCTGAAAATGAGGACGTTTCTGACAAATACTGAATTTGAAAGGATGCTTAAATACCAAACAATATTTGTTGAACATTTTTCAACAAGTGCCTTGTATATGGTTGACGAATTGGATCATATACCGTGTCAAAGTGTGGGGTAGTTTCCCATCAATTGATCGGATCGAATGTTAAAAACCTACACGGGGATGCTGGAATTTTTCGGAACACCATCTGTTTAGTAGACCATAATTGACACCGTTTATCGTGCTTCAAGCTACTTGAGCAAAGACTTTTTTAATGCCTCTTAAGAGCCTCTGGTTATCTGAAATGTGAAGCTAATTGTAGTTTTTGACTTCGTTTTCACGGCCTAAATTTGAAGGATACTAAACTTGAAAAGCCTCATAAGTAGGCGATGACTGACAGCCCTAGAGCAGTTCTAACTATTGGGTCTTACTTGTTGTATAAAGTCGGAAATGCATACCTAGCCATTGAGTGCGTGAGCTCATGCAGAACGATTGCCAACGCATATTTGAACTTCAGCTAAAGCCTTAAGACTTGCAAACCATTACCTATTTGGTTTCTGATGTAAAAGGTAGTCGTCGTGTCCGTTTCCGTAGTTTACTTAGCTCGCACTTTAATCCGGTCTTCATATTGAGCCTGGAATTTCTTCCAACCATTTGAAGTCCTAATTATAATTTTGGCTTGCCTATCCCTGTTCTAACAACATATCTTCATTGTGCCTCTCAACATCCCAGAGGTCTATATAAATCTTTCCAAAGACACCACTTCAACCTGTGTATGCCCAAAAGCAGTAACACCTCAGCCCACCATTTAGCCACAATGTCGAAAGAAATACTGCCCAAGGTTACCCCAAATTCAAACACAAGTTACTCACCATCACTGCCCTTGACTGAGATATCTATCAAGAGGAACCACTCAATTTCCGAACTGATTGGCATGGTATTGCACTCGAAATTCCAAGCTGTCAGCAGCATTTTAATGACTTTCAATTAGGTAGACACCATTTCGGCACAGTCTGTATATATAAAAATATAAATTGAGTCGGATAACACCGACAGTAGTCCAAATTAGAACCGAACGCCAATCGACCACAGTCTACCCTTACAACTTTTTTGAAGTTTCAATCAATAAACCATCCTCAGACGCTGGTACCCCCATCGCTGGCCCGTGTATACACCTGGCTCAATGCCGCAGCGCTGGCATGAACCACTGAACCGTTGTTCGCCAAGAACAACCCAACCCAGCAGTGTCTAACCTCCATGGTAATGGGCAAAGTTTATAAATTGCCAATTTGGAGTCCACCTCTTCCAGGCACAAATAATGATGATAGCAGCGGCAGTGGCGGCCGACGACGACGGATCAACGCCGAACCGAAACCAAAACCGAACAACGAAAACAGATAAAGGCAATAAATTTGAAACAAAAGAAATTTTCGTTCGTTTTCGAAAGTTTTCGCGCAGTAATTGGAGGCTGGTTGCGGTTGCTGCATTAATAGGTCCCTTGCGGATCAGCCAACGGATGGAATATGGATGAATGTAAAATCGCCTGAATCGATTTGTTTTTGGTGTCTAATCCATCGGCACGGATGGGGAGTAGACGATATGATTGAGTCTGTCTTGTTGTTGTCGTAACCGTCCGCAGGGTCGGTCACAGTCGTTAATTAACTCCTTCATATACGAGTATACCAGCGACGATAGAGCATCGAGAATGGATAGCGAAAGGATAGCGAAAATGTTGGCAGGTAATTAACCGTGGATGGCTAATAACTCCGCAGGTAGATGAGTTATTGAAAGCCATTTGTCGGCTGAGATTGTTCCGCTGATTTATTGATAATTAATGAGAAAGTGCAGCAAGGCGGATGCTGAACACGAGATTGAATGCAATCAACTGTGACCCAGTCCGAAAGTATAGAAAGTTTTATCGAAAAATTGCAGCTTCGGCGGGCGGAACTCATTTGAACTTGAACGATTGGCATATGGCAGTGGGTTGGCAATCAACGATTAAAAAAGATTAATTGGAAAATCGATCACTTTGGTTAATGAGAGAGAGAGAGAGGTGTAAGGTAAGTGGGTCAGATGGTACTTTGTAAGCACTTAGAAAGAGAGTGTAACCTATTTCTGAAATTTTCAAGGCAGTGACCGCAGCACTTCATCATAGACATGTGGCCCAACACGACCTCACCCCCAATAGTGAACTTCTGATTACTTTTACTAAGTGTTCAAATAACTTAGGACCTTTAAGTAACCATTCAGATAGCCTGCTCTTAACTTTTCGACCATGGGAAGCTTTATAGCTCTGGCCGCGTCCGTCTTTTTAAGTCGAATGTGCTGCATACAGAAGAAAGGTTGAGGAGGACAGATGTTTGTTAGACGTTCGCGAGAAGTGGCACAGTGAAAAAAACCTTAAAATGTAATTTTCGTTTAAGCTATTGCGTCTACACCGAATTAATTTTTTTTTTTGTAATCTGGAGCCCTTAACAAGATCTAAGGGACCTTGTCTAGTTTTGGCTACCGTGATAGCATAACAGAGCAACACCGAAGCTTTTGATTTAAAAAAAATTAGCCCAGTTTAAGGGCTACACTGTGACTTCTTTAAGTGGCTAAAGCAAGCTTGACATACCGTTGAGGTAGTTAGAGGATTTGAGTACCTCGGCTCCGCTGTCTTGCATCATATCAGAAACTTAGGATAAAATTGTCCCAATCGCTGACTCTTTGGTCTAAAAAGAAAACGGATTAAGGCCTGCCAGGAAATGTTGAGAAAATTCTACAACGCAAAGCGTTTCAAACGCGACATACGGGCCGCTTTTGTAGACCTGCTTTGGGAGAGGAAATTCAAAAATAAATCTACAGTCGTTATGGACTAGTGGTCCAACGTCTTCGACTGCAATCTGAAGGAGCAACAGTGGAAAAGCAGAGAACCAGTCCAAGATGATGCACACGAGAAAGGCGAGTGGAACCAGCTCGAAGAGGTAGAAAGCTAGTGGAAGACTGTAGCTAAAAGACAAAGTTGGCGCAACATCTCCATATAGAACACAAGGCTATGCTTTTCTAAATTTATCGCTTGCGCCAACCAAACCTCTGCTGATCAAAGTTTTAAGCTAAGGTTACCCTACAATTCCCAAAGAGGTTTGAAATAAAGTTTAAACACGCTTAGACAACCTCCCTACTTTAATCAGCAAATGGCTGGACGTCTAAAGCCAATTGAGCCCTTTTCCAGTTCTCCCAATAGAAAACCGTTCAAGATACGACGTGTACACCTCAAAAGACTGCATTTTCTACTTTCAGACTGTCTCTCTGTTCGTTTACGAATTGCCAAAGCTATTACTGAAATGGATTTTCCTTTTGCTACGTCATTGCCTAGTCAGGGAAAATCTCAACACAAATTCCATCGTCGGCGTATATGATAAGTTGTAGTGACCCAAGTCTCCGATGCTATTTACGGAGAGCATAAAAACCAAGAAAGCATCACAAATCCATTAAACTGCGTCAATCATTCAAAAGGCACTTTTATTACGGTCGTCACTGTCTAATTGGGGTTGAGATTCACCAACGTGTTTGGTATTCACTTTCAAAAGACAACAAAAAAAATAGCCAAACACAGCCGGACAAGTTCAAATTAACACAAGGAGCGATGTAATTAAACAGAGAACTGAGAAAAAAAAATGAGAAAACACCACACACACACATCCCCGAGGTAACTACATTTGTGTCGCCTTAATTGACTAGAAGCACATATAAAATGGAAAGCAGTTAATTCCTTTCGGAGCTTGTTACAGGCAAAGGACTCCCCTTTTATAGGAAAAACGAAAAAGATGATTAAACGAGGAAAGTTTCATCATCATCGGGTTTGGACGACGACGGACGTGTTCTCGAGCAAATTCGCTTTTGATTGATTGATTGTTATGCTGGGTTGGATGGTGGATAATCAATTAACTCACGTTTGACTATGTGCAATGACAGGAAAATCGTGTACCGTTGGTTTGGGGTATCGCAAGTATCTGGTGGAGTTTGTGACCTAAAGCTGGAGCGATTGTATTTCGATGCGGCGGTGTCACGTTTTTACACTATAAGGCGAGCTTTATAGTCACGATGAGGTGATTTATCGCCAAATGGTGGTGGAAGATCATTGTCAAGGTTTTGATTGTTCATTCATTGAGTGTTTTTAACAATTTGTCTGGAGTAGGCCAATGAATGGCAATTTAATTTGCAATTCCATGGAATGTTGTTTACCGGGACAACGTCGAAAGGGGGAGGCTTTTGGTGCATGCTAAAGTGAGCCATGGATAAGGATATGCCGAATGTGTACTTCACGCCTGATTGTCAGTTTGCAAGTTTGATTTATAAAAATTTGGAGAATGCAAATTTCATTCAAAGGTAAGGAGACTGAGGAAACAGCTTTAGCCATCAGGTCTGGTAGAAGACTAGAATCTTCTTAGTTCTTTAAAACCAAACGCAAAAAACAGAGATGAACTGTTTCTGTAATCTGTAATCTGGGCAAACAGTACATTTAGTCCCAAAGTGAGGCAGACTGACCCGAACCGATTTAGGTAAAGAAGTACTAAAGATTGAACCCATTTACACCATTGTCAGCCGGAATTATAGAGCCGACTGATCGATGGAGACTTATGCCACTTAACTTAAGAATTGAAGCACTGTCAACGCAAAAGGCGCAGCTTTCCTTGAAAGAAGAAGAGCAAACAAAAATGCGGCCAGGTAAATGTATAGGCCTTTGAGCTATACGTTTTTCAGAAGGTACTCAGAACTATCGCCAAATGACAAAATGACAAAAAGCCAAATGAGCGCAACCAGCCTTGGACAAACTTTTAGACATATGCCTGTTTGATCTACTGATATCTGAGGGAAAGTTCAACAATTTACATCGTTTTGAGGAAACAGTATGGGACTACCCTAAAGTATCTTTGGAAAAATAACGATAGTTTTATACCCAAGAAAGAGAAACCTTTGACAGCTAGAAGCAATCCGACTGTCAGCTTCAACACTGACACCAGCCAATAAAGTATAGCAAAACGTCCACGGTAACTAGGTAAATTTTACCTGGAGCTACCCGCCCTTTTAATTAACTGTGGCATCATAAACGAGCTCTAAATCGATGAAAATACAATGGGCCCATTTGTGGTCACAGAGGCCACATCTCCAATCCACAACTTTCTAATCCACAGGTCTATTTGAAAAAGCTATTTGTTAGGTTCACACTAGACTGTAACGTAGCTTCCTACCGAGAAGAATAGTAGTGAAGAGTGAACTGTAAATGTTTGGAAGGCAGAGCTGATACTGGGCTCCTTCGAAAGAAAAATTCTTCGGCGGATTTTTGGTCCTGTGTGCGAGGAGGGCGAATGGCGGAGAAGATACAACCGTGAACTCTATGAGCTGTACCAAGATGTGGATGTAGTCCAAAAGTCAAAATACGTCGACTACATTGGCTCGGCCACATCGAGCGAATGGGGAATAATGCTCCAGCTAAGAACATCTTCGAATTTCAGCCGCCAGGTTACAAGGTTACAGGACTACAAGGAATACCGAACCTCCGTTTCAAAGACCAAGATATCGCGGATGCCAGAGCGCTTGGTCTGGATAACTGGAAGCAGCGTGCCCGGGATCGCAGAGGATGGAAGGCTACAGTGTCTCAGGCAGAGACTATCCACGGGTCGGGAGCCCGTTAAGTAAGTAAGTGGGTAAATGTTTGCTAAATTACTAACTTTGAACATTTTAAGGCTCAGCGTAAACGCGTCTATGGAAACACCCAAGTTTTAGATCTTTATCTTTAGCTTTTTATAGTCAAAACGATTATTTCCGCAGGTTTTTTGTCGTAAAAAAACCATAAAGAAAACAACTTTCGCATTTCAAAAAACGAAAGAACTAAGCGAAAACGAAAAAGTGGATTTAATCAAAAAACACAAGCTCCCTGAACTATGAACATGATCCTAAAAGTGATCACATTTCACTGCACTAATTAAACGTTTTTCAATACAAAAAACAAACGAAAGGAGTCACATGAAGAAAATATTCGCTTTCGCATGATTTTTTTCGTTTTTTAAATGCGAAAGTGTTTTTCGTTTCGTTTACAGACTACCATCACAGTTTTGTATACGATACGATATAAATACACTTTTTGTCAAGAGATGCAGCAGGTAATACTGTAGTCAACTAACGACGAGTGAAAAATGTCAAGATCGGAACCACACCGTGCATATCTCACAAAAGTTTGAAAAAAAAATAGCTCACAAATAAGTGTAATAGCTGTGAGAAGCTCCTGCATGGACCCTCGGTGGCAACTATTTATTACTTTTTATCCGTTTGTAAGGTATTTTTCTGTGTAAGGGTACTTGATGCTTTTCAAACCGATTTAATGATTCTGACTTTATTTTCAAAATGGATTTAGTTCGATTTCTGGAAAGAATTTTCAGCTTTCTTGTGGACTTTTTTTAAACAGTTTTTATATCTGAGCTGCAACTATAACTTTTTTTGTCATCGTCAACACAACTTGGTGAAGAGCTGTCTACTTCCCTCCCGTTAATGGTTCGAGTTCTGAGGTTAACATATTGAACAGTGCATCGTTAAAGAAAGCTAGTCCAGAAAAGTTGTCGAAATATTCTTAAACTGCACGAAGGACTTTTTTAATTGAAAATGCTTAAAAGAATGGATTCGCCCCGTTCCTCGTGCTATAGCTTCCTCTCGGCAACATTTTACGGGGAATAATTATTTCCCTAGATGTAAAACGACAGTCGGCTAAGCATGTAATTGAGTAGGTAGAGATGTTATGAAAAGGTATGAGTGACTTGCATGGAAATTGCTTGTCAACAAACCCTTCTGTTCCTGGACAAAATTTATTCTTAGATTGGGTCTATTGATTCAAGGACTCTTCGTTTCAATTTCCAGATGTCCACATAGTTACAAAAACATTTGTTTCATTGAAAGACGCATTTCCTTGTCAAACGCGTTTTTCCATTTCCTTGAATTAAATTCCCGTGTTAATTAATTTAAGGGTAAGATTTGTTATCTCTCTGGACTTGCTTTGAGTTTCCGCATTGAGTCAAGCTGATCTCTTCTATTTGCAACCAAGTCAAAGATATTTTAACATTTCCTCACCAGAGACGTCGTTTCCTAAACAATTCAAACAGAGAAATAGTAAATTTTACTCTGATTTATTTAAACAAACGACTTTGCAATGCAAATGCGTCCCATTGACGCGTACACAAAACAGATCATGGCCACTGGTCAAACAATGTGCTAAGCCGATTTAAACTCGGCCCTATGCGACATGCAACTGACATGTAATCAGCGCTTGCCACAGGTACAAGTATTTGTGAAATTCATTAATACTATCATGCCCCAGATATCCTGGTATCATCTATTTAGTTGTCAATTTCAGTAGCAGGATATTGCAAAAGTTTAATTATTAGTGCGTCAGTGTCCTTATCACAAGTGTTATTCAACATCGAGTTAATTAGAAAGTGATGGATAGTTGAAAAATGGGTTTTTGTTCAAGCCAATAGTTGAATAGCGGTTTTAGCATCATCACTCCCAGTTAAAACCGATTCCATTGCAAACATGTCACACACCCGAGGATGGTTAGCATTCCGAAAGTGAATTTCAATTTTTATCGAACCCCTGCAATTAATCTTGTTTGTCCTCGTTTCACTATCCAATCTTCATCGGAAGGATATTTTTCTACATCAGTTAGGGGTATGTATGTATTTCTGTTATTTCCCTCATCCATTTGTCGGAAATCTGAGTACGACTTGATTCCTTTTGACACTTTAGATGGCGTATACAGTTTTTTTTATTTCCTTAAAGCATTTGTTCGTGTCGTCAGATGAATGTCCTCTTTTAGAGCAGGAAGAAGAGCCAAATCTCAAACACATAGCTCACCCAGAGACGTTTCCAAAAAAAAGTTCGAAAAAGGATTGAGACATTCGCTTTGTGGGTTGTCTTGGTTTAGAAAAATCCATTTTTCGTTTCTATTTTCGTTGCCATTATTCATGGTATTAGTTTGATCCTTTTCACTTATCCCTCTAAGAGCAAAGTCAGTGGCAGAGGCGACCGGATAGTGTATCACAATGAATTAGTTATACAGGAATGTACAAGATACTTGCAGCGCCCGCTCTCCTCAATCGAAAGTGAAAATGATAATAATTTTGCAACAGCTTAAGTGTCAGGAATTAAGATTAATCAGCTTAAGGCATAAGGCAGCTCTGCATTGGTAGTTGTTGTGGTAGCTGCGGTCGTAGTTAGTCAAGTGTGCAATACTTTTGGGGGGCACATGTGGCTGTGATAAGTATAATTGACTTATCGAATTATGGATTATAACCTGAGAGTAAAATATGTCCGAGTTGGGTTTTGGTGAAATGCGAAAGTTGCCCCTAAATTTTGTAAATTGGATGGGAGTGTCGGGAAAACTATAGAACTTCTTCCAGGTAGTTTTGTATTTTCTGACACACCCACACATGTGGAACTGTTTTTTTCCAGCTGCGGACTCATTTATGTTCTGTGTCACGGTGGGTTTTCATACCTCGATAAATTTAAAGTAGGTAAACCTGGTTCGAGGAAATCAAACAAGGTATTGTATTTATGGACTTGAAAACATTGAATTCAAAACATCCGAGCCAAGGTCAGGTATCGTGTCTTATTGCAAAGCACCATTTGTATGGACTTTATTTAGCTCTCGGACGATTCTTTTCAACTTGCAAAGGAGTTTGCACAGTCAACCATGTTTCGTATTGGTTATTATTGGAAAAATTATGACAGACAAAATTTGGGACAATTTTTTGAACTGTTGGCTGCTTACTTCATCTGGAGTTATGTTGGTTGCCAGCGCCTCAATTGTTACTATCGAGTACTATTCTGGTTTTAGTATAGCGCTATATTCGAGCAATCAAAATTTAGTACAATTTTGAGCAAACAAGGATTTACTCAGAAGTTCCTCAGGCAATGTTTCCTTTCAATGACCCAATTGTTTCTGATTTACCTATCGAGTCCTACTTTGGCTTTAAATAGGCGCTTTGCCTGGAAAGTCAAAATTTTGTACAAATTTTGGGCAAATGAGGCCGTGATCAATAGTTACTCAAGATATGTACGGACTAAATACCTCATTCCAAATAAGTTTAGTGTGTCCTATTTTTGCTTTATTAAAGAGTTTTTTGAGGAAAATGGAAATTTCGTACAATTTTTGGGCGAGCTATTAATCCAAAATTACAGAATTAACCCCATTTGTATGTTTTCGTCTAATGGAGCTTAATTGATTCTGGTTTATTACCAAACTTTGTTTTGGCCGATTTATATCGAGGTATCCGCACAGTATAAATTTGGAACAATTTGAACAAGGCCAAAGTATGAGATTAGCCAAGCTATATTCGCTTTCTATGATCCATTTGTGGCTGATTGATCAATCGAGTCCCACTTCGGCTTAAATGAAGAGCAATATCCAGACAATCGAATTTTAGTACAACATTTTGGGCCATCAAGAACAAACTTCAAAAGTAACCTAACCTGAGCTTCTTCTTTCAAATGTTTCCGCTGATTTATCGTTCAAAACTTTATTTTGGTTTATGTATGGCGATGTAAACTGATTTTAAAAATTCGGCATTTGGGAAAGTTTTAGGGGAATTGTGGCCTTATTTTATAAAAGCTTGTATATCTCGGGTCATGTTGGCTTTCAATGTCTCAGTTGGTGCTGGTTTCTCAACCAATATCAGTGTTCAAACTGAAATATGTACAAAGCAGTCATATGAGACACTTTGGGAAGGCAGTTGACAAGTCTACGTTTGGAGATTGCATAGGCTTATGCACACATTCAATCTTTTCAAAAATAAAATTCGCTAAAACGAATGATTGTAGGTATAGAAGGGTTTTACCCACTTTTCACTATTTTTCTATATTTTTCTGTCATGTTTCCCTGTATCAAAAATGTATACCGAATAGTGCTTTGCTTCCGACAAGAATATCCACTCTGACCACGGCTTCCAAAACTACAAAATCAATAGTCCAAATGAGAGAGTTCGACTTTTTCTCATTTGGAAAATCCATCAACCCCCAAACCGAAAATTAGGTCAATGGATATTAATTGTGGACCTTCAACAGTAAATTCCGTTTTGTATCCTCCGAAAACTAATACAACATTCTTCAAAATATTCTTCGGAAACTAACCGCACCCCTCCTTTCCGCCAGTAGCTATACACTTGACTCCCACTTAATGACCGGATCCAGACCATTTCGCCCTTTTTACTCGTTTGCCTCTCCCATTTGAATCCTTTTTTTCGCTGCCCCTATCCCATGGACAAACTACAGCTACATCTACAATAAAACGATACATTAACCAAGGCCAGTCGTTTGCAAAGATAAAAATGAAAAATTTTCCACATTTCTGGTCTTTCTCGCTCTATCGTTCTGTCCATGGAATAGGTACTTTGCTTGCGAACTAATGATAATGAACGTCATCTCATGGAATAGGGTCAAAAGTGATGGTGCAGTTTGCGCGGATTCAGCGCTACAGTGCTGCGCCATTCATTGAGTTCAAGTTGAAAAGTTAAATGTCTTTAAGGAGTAATTTCCACCAATCAGGGGTACATTTATGGGCCGCTGTTCTATTTCGGGCATCAACTTGAGTTCGATAAATTGTTCCTTTCCTTGGCGGATACACGGGCAATCGTTTTTTTTTTAAAACTTTGAATAAACGCCGTCAACGGCTGCCAGCAATTATTTTCCAGCGCAAATGAGGTAATCGATGATGCCTTCGAGTTTCGTCCCTTCTTTCCTATTCCAGATACATCCATCCGGGATGGGCATATTTTCGAAGGTCGACTCTGTTAGTTGTACATTATTGATGCATCAGGCGAGGAGAACTTTCTGACACAAAGGTGTCAGATAAAGAGAAGAAAGTTACTTAAGCGAGTCTGCTTCAAATGGAACTTAATTGAGCATCGTCACTTGACTGTCAACGCCGCTATGACGCAGCATCCCAATTGAGTTGCATTCTTAATTGATATACGCCGGGTGGGAATGTGTTATATTATTTAGCGCACTCGTGGTGGAAAGTCTCACAAAGACAGACTGTAGCTTGCCATCCAGTTATGATCGAAGTATAGCGAGCTGCGAACGGCGCAAGTAATAAGTCAAATTTTAATATTCTATTTAGAACAAAGTGCTTTTGGATGTCAAACAATGGAACTCGAATATTTATTGGCACACAAGACAGATTGGAAAAGGAAGATGTGACAATACCTATGTCAAACAGGAGGGATACACTTTTGGTGGAACAGAACTTTTCATAAATAATGACACGAAGAGTGTTTAACGGATTTTAAAGCGAAAACTTTTCCCTATCCCTGCGTTGTAAAAGGAGGAAGATGGCCTTTTTTCGTGTATAAAATATTTAATTCAAACAAATTATAAGAAGCGAAGCTTTAAGTTGTCACAAATAACAGAAATTTCTCTGGAAGTGCTTCGGAAACAATTTCAAGTAAGCGACCATCATTCGAAGATTCGATCGATGGATTTGTGTAAATTATTTTGTTTTTGAAGTTTAAAGCAAAATAAATTCCAAGGGAAAGTAGGAACTCATAGTATTGAATATTTTTTTATGGAAATATGATTTTTAAAAATCTAGGTTGGTGAGAAGGCAAGGCAAGAAAACGAATGTAATAATTTTTATATATAGTATTATAATAAACTAAAGGTATAAATAAATAAATCAACATATACGGCCATATTATTCACTCCCTTTAATCCCGGTTAAAGGTTACACCCGGATTTAAGTGAGTTGAACTAAAAAATTAAACCCAAGTCCATAATATTCAGTCGTTAAACCCAGTTTTTTCAACTTGACAGCGTTTAATCCGATTGGATTTAAACCGCAATCCGGAGACCAGTTTAAATACTTTAACTCGGGTTAAAACTCAATTTCGTAATATTCCCATTTCTTCGCTCGCAGGGCGAAAAGTAGAAAATTGAAATAGGAAATTAAAAAAATAGCAAGAAGCTCAAATAAATGATTGATGTATTTGTCGTCAGAAGACGAGTTTTTCAGAGAACTGATGAAACAGCATCTCATCCTCGTAGTTGAATTTTTTGAATACACAAGCGGGCCTGTCCAGACAACTCGATGTGGTGGATTTTTGGATATATTTCCGGCTGAAAAAGAGGCATTTTGGTGGCTATGTTCTATGAATTGACAGGAGTTGGATGGTGATGAACGTCACAAAACAAATCAAATAAATTTCCAAGTGACAAACAACAATAAACAAAAAGTGAATTTTTTTTGTTAAATTTTACTTTACTTCTTTTCTGTAGAAAAATTCCATGGAGGTTTAAAACAATTTTTAGAAATTCTTTCTGACTTCTGAATTATTCGCAACCCCCCCACTCAGATTAGACTCGTTCTCTGGTCAACTGTAGCTACTACTAGAGACCCTCGTTTGTATGTATAGCTTGGAGACAATGAGCCTCTTCAATAAACATTTCGTTTAGTTTTAGTTTTTATTTAGTTTCGACTCTTAATTTTAGTAATTCACAGTGCGCCTTACTGTGACCAAATTTATGTCTCGCTTGAAATTTTCGGAAGCTCAGAATTGCAAAATTTGTATGAAAAATATACCCACCGTGAACTACAAAAAATTTAGAGTCCAGATTAAATTTGTTAATTGGTAAGGCTCAGTGGCTATATTTCGCAGTTCGCAGTGAGCTCCCGTAAATTTAAAGTCGAGACTACAATTTGTAGTACGGCGCAATATTGAATTTTAAATCCTTCGAATCACAAGCAAAAATTGTAATACATCATGTATACATACACAACTTGCCCGTTCTTACTGATACGATATTAATCCACATACAATTCGTATAAACCAATTGTTGTTAGTAAAATGATAACCCATCTGTACGAAAAGCTAACAAATTGCAGAACAAAACTTGACCATAAATTACCTGAAAAGATAAGAGAAGAAAAATGTACATTAGAGCAAGTAATAGTTAGGCAAATGCTACGTCTTTCTACAATAACCGTGGAAGCATAAACAGATCCTGAACATGAAACATTCAAGGTCCTAAAATTAGGTAGGTAGGTCCAAGTTCTGCGAGTACCTACAGTAAGACTAAGAACGGAGGTAATTTCTGCTTCACACATAAACTGAACTCTAACATAAAAGTAAGCAAAGTTTTTTCCACCGCGCCACCTTTAGCGAACGTCTGACAAAAATCCAAGAGTATAAATGTCAAGAAAGAGTTTCTCTAATAGCCGTTTGGACTCGCCATCAAATAGTAGATCACTTCCATTTGTCGTTTTTTTTTATGGGGATTTTCCAAAGGGCTTTCGATTTACGTGCAGTCCAAAATATATTTAAATAGGGATCTTTGCTCAGCTACGATACGATATACCTCCCCGTGAAAGTAAATAAGAAAAAATTCTGCAAGTAATTCCCTTTAGAAGAAAGAGTTGGCAATTCACCCGAGTTGCAATATTGCTTAGAGGAAACTGTTAGAACAAACATGGGCGACATGAAAACACAGATATGGGGAGGGGAAATCCAAAACTCTTAACCAAGGCAATCCATAAGATACTTCTAAGAACTGATACCTCAAGGAGGAGAGGGTTCAAACAGACCCAATGATATAAAAAACACCCCTATACGAAAATGTGTACCTTGCAAACGATGGCGGATGGAAATTCTGTAATAATAGCTGACGAAACCTCATAACGCCTCTTAGAAGATTCTGGAGTCCAAACAAAGTTCAGGATGATTTGCAGGGTAGGTACTTGAAAGCGTGAAAGGAGATATACCCCGCACTTATATCGCAGTGCAATTGATACCAAGCACGGAGTTGGATGACTGAAATGTTGTATTGAGCCTGTTTGAGCAAGGTGATTCGCTTTTGTTTGTAGTGTATATGAAATTCCTGTCCTCAGTAATCGGAAATCTTTAAAACCCAAAGCGCTTGGAATTTGGAGCCTCTAATCGCTGCCGCTAATTTCATGCCGACCCTTCAAAAGCAACTATAATATTCGCCCGCCCAATTACCCACCACAAATGCACATGAAATTAGTGCAATAAATCAAGCACAAGTATGTGGGCACGGGATGTGTCACATCAATAATTCATTGTCGCACACAGAGTCCCAAAACTCAATTCAAACAGTCATCGATTTGACATCTTGACAGAAGCTCTATTAATCTGCTCCGCCAGCCAACACCCATCTATCTATCATTTAACTAAACTTCTTCGTTTCATACAGCTCATCATCATCATCGTCATTGTCATCATCATCATTGCCGTCATCGTCGTCGTCGTCGTCGTCATCTAAACCTACCCCAAGAGACACCAGACAATATACGACAAGGCACTCACATCAAAAATCCAACAGCCGCGGAGGCTTTTAGTACAAAAAACGTCTCGAAAAAATATTCCTTTATGGTGTGAATAAATCATCCTCATGTGCACGCATACAGACACATCAATTTGTCAACAATGTGCAGACAGCCATGAGTAGTCGCTCATAGTGCGGTACATACTTCTGTGCCTATTATTATTTATGATCCTTCTGATGCAGAGGGACACAATGGTAATAATCATTACGATGACGATAATTACATTGCCAATGATTGTCGCACAGTTTGAGTGGGCTGTGCCACCCAAGCCGCCATAATCGGGCGAAGAAAATTACAAATTTCACCCACGAGGGTGTTTAACTAGGAAAACACCTACGACGTAGATACCAGAGGAGGGAGAGCAAAGCAAAAAGAAAAGGAAATAGCGCACGCTTGAGTAATAAAAGTTTTAGGGACAAATCGTCTTCGAGGAAAAGCAGCATCCTGTTGCATGCATCCAAGGCGCGACCGACTCCGCTCACATTCGAAATGGTTTCAACTGAATGGCATTTTCATAGAATCAGCCGGCACTATGTGGTGAGCATGTGTTATAATTTGAAAGGACGAGTGGTTGCGAGTGAGCTTATCTCTACTTGCGAAAAACCGTTTGCATTAATAGAGCCATAAAAAGGAATATAGTTTCAAATATAGATGTATGTGACCTTTCTGTTCTGTGGAGCATGCAACTTGAAATGTGGCAGAGAGAGTGAGAGTTTTTTTATGTGCGTTGGGCAGTAATTGTTTTGGGAAGAGGATACGAAACATAACCTTATTTCAGATATATGGCCATTTTTGCAAGCGCACTCGTTTGACTCGTATGCGCACACGCGAGAGTGCGTATTCACCACATGAATGAAGTACGAGTTTTCAAGGGGATATATATTTTTAATCTATAAAAAATTACTTTATATGTGGAAAGCATGGAGGATCAAAAACTTAGTGTGGGTATAGAGATACGCTTCAATACAGCGCACATTTTGCAGGATCAACATCTGATTGAAAGAAGATACCGCACATTTAGTGTGCGATTTGTTATTTTCCATATAAATCATGCATATTTAGTGTCTGTGCTTGTTATTGAAAGCCAATAAGGTTCAATTTATAACATTTGACTCGTAGCGCACATGTGCGTTTCAGTTATATAAGCGAAATAAGCCTTGTTTTGTTAAGAATAAACGAGCCTTTGCAAATACGGAAGGGCACATATACAAAAGTTTGCAATTCACTGCGCACAGATGTAAGATCCTGCAACCCTAGTAATGGACAAAGGCGTGAATTTGATGAGGGCATTTATTTTGATTCTCTTGCATGTCTTAGACGAAAAATAAGTTGTAAGATAAAGTCATGTGAATCTTTTGCAGGTGCTGACCGTAGCGCACACTTGGTTCTTTTCGTCAAACCCTAGTGAATTTAAATTTGTTTTAGGGAACAAGGAGCCAAGTAATCATATAAAAGTCCCCTGGATTCAACTTTTTTGCAAGCGCACATCTGATGTGCGAAAAGAGTGTATGTGTGCGCACTTAATTGCAAAAGGAATTGGTACCACTTTGGCGCACATTATAACTTTACCAACACTGATACCGATTTGAACAGATACACGGGCTATGCAGTTTTATAGCTCAATCGTTTTATAGATATTGCAACAGTGACTGTTCTGTGCCGGCACCAGTGTTCGCTGATTCTTCGTTGCTGCTTAAGATTTAAGATTCAATTTCTCCACGTACTACCAGAATGGTGTCTGGGTATACTACAACTGCGCTACTGCAAAACGAAGATACCACGAGCTTCCGCACTATACATCACTATTACCAAACGCTGCATAGGACGAACGGCGGCGGCGGCGGCGACGGCGGGTGGGTTGGTGATGTTGAATTATCTTGTTATTCCTCTTGTCATCCCGATTTTACGTGCACTTGCGTTTTCCCGTTTGTTCGCCGATTGTAAGCGAATTTATTTTTCGCAGCAATGTAGTCCTTATCTAGGAAGGAATTTGATTTGCTTGCTTCTCATCCTTGTGTGTTGTGTCTTGGATTTCATTTTTTCCTTGGAAATATTTCATATTTTTATTTGTATTCTTATTTTATTTTTTTGTTGGAATTATGTTGCACAATTGGGATTACATTATGCTTACACATGACATGGATAAACATCTCTGATGGGTGGTGGCTGTGGGTTGGATTTTCTTTCCCTTATTGTAAGGAGTATCTTAAATGCAATTTGTCAGGATATACTCGTAGAAATGTATACGTACTCAATTTCTTGCAATTTATTTGCCCGTCTGCAGCGAAATGTATGTGCAGTGCATCCGAAACTGCAATCTGTGATTTATCTGCGAAGTGGTGTGGCCTTCGTGTATATACGTTAGATTGAATTCGCGTTTCATGTTTGATTAATTGGATTTATCAGGGCAATCGATGGAGAATAACCGGGGACATGAATCAAAGAAATTGTCATCCTTGCCGGGTAATTGCAGTTCTTGTGCGATCTTTGGACGTTGCCAAGGAGAGGAAGATAAGGTGTGTAACTGGCTTCCTGGGAGTTGAATGGAATTGCTCTCGGCGAGGATACTGCTACAGGAGTAGTCATCGGTCAGGTTATCAAGATGTGTCGTGAAATAGTATATTTCATCGACCCCTATTGGGTTTACACGTCAAAACTGAACTTGAACACCTATTGAGACAGACGGACTCTTAAATTTTACAGTACGAAAAATATTTGACATCTTTGATGTAGAAAACTTCGTAAATTTTGATAGCCTTTCCACTCAAAAAGTGGTAAATTGTGCTACCAGACAGATACTCATTACAAAATAAATAAAAAGTTGGCGCAACAGGTCCGTGAGAGACCCAGGGCCTAGCTTCGTTTTGTGAGAGGTTTTCATTTTTGGGACAAATGGATTCTACAATTTTAAGCCGAGTCCAAATGGCCAATTGGGAAGCTCTTTCATGACAGTAATCGGAAGTTTGTCAGACGCTTGCGAGGAGTTGCGCAGTGTGGAAAAAACCTTATGATGTAATTTCTGTTTTCCAGGAGTCGAACCTGGGATCACTCGATCAGTAGTCCAACACACTACCACTAAGCCACTGCACTGGTTTATTTTTTCAAAGTTCTGCATAAATCCCTTCGCTTTTTGTGAGCTCCTAATCAACCCTCAAAAATATCACTCAATGAACAATTTTAAGAATCTTTTTGAACATCATTCGCCTAAGCTTCGCTTTTTGATCTTACGCGTGGATTTTTAGCAAACTGTAGCCGATTCTTCTATCAGCATTCACCCAACTACTACCATTCCCAATCAAGTAGGCATGTATCGATAGGGATACTCGCTGGCGACCAACTTCTTCTTCCGGGAACTCGAAGCGAACAAAATGCGAATCACCTGCTTTGCTTGAATATTAAAGTACATAGCTTCTTACAATCGATTTGTTTGAAATAGTCACCGTTTTCTGGTGGCTAGTGAGCAAAATTCGTCTGCAAATGCTTCCTTAAAGCACAAGAATTCACAATTTCATTTCCTCATCCTTATTTGCGAACTTTTCACGCACTCTATACTCCACTTCATCCACCATAGTAAGAATCAAACAAATATAGAATACATCAACCGACTGCAGTCGGACATACAGCCACTTCATCGTCGTCCTGCGGTTAGCATTGCGCAAACACCTACGCCCATCAGCCATACACACATACAGCAGGCCGCAATTTAATCGACTTAAAGTACCAAAACGTGTTCTCATTTCCATTCTATATAGAAAATGCGAAAATCGTGTCAAACTTGAAATGTCGCTGCTTAATCGCGCGCTTCTCGGCTCCATGAACTTCCACACTGTTGACATTTACATTGGACGCGTATATCAACGACCGGCATATGGTATAGCTCGCTGCGAGTCAGCCAGTCAACCATCATTATCGTCACCCTCGTCATAGGGAATATATAACTCTACAGTAAGTACCCAGTAAAAGTCGCAGCAATCTCGGTCGATGGCCCCGTTCGACTTCGACGTCGGACGCAAACGCTACGTTCCATCATCGTTTATAGTAAACAGGAACATATACCACCAACCAACATCGTGATGATGCTTTCAAAATGTCACCTTCGATGTGCAATAGGTGTATGCAATCTGTGTATCTGTACGTATACTTTTGAATGACTAAAATATGACTCGCTCCTCTGATGAGGAATAGTGGTTGTTTATCACCTGGAAGGTGACGGTGTGCACAGCGGATCGGGGTGGCAAAATGTGTGCCGAAAATTGGAAACCTTTTGGTGGCACACAAAAGGATATGTGGGTCGCTTTTAGTGATTTCCATTATACAGGGTGTTTTTTTTTTTTTTTTGAGCTATAGATCTTTAAGTTGGCAACACTATTTTAACTGGCGATCATTTTGTTAGCTGTCAAGCGATTTATTTTTATTTGGGTTTGGCATTTCAACATGAATAGACTGACGCATGAACAAGGCTTCCAAATTGACCCGAATCAGTCTATCCGCCATCGTGCACAGGAATTGGATATGCTTCCATCCACTTTATGGAAGATTTTGCGTAAAAATCTTGGTTTGCGTGCTTACAAAATCCAACTCGTGCGAGAATTGTAGCCACAATACGGCGCAACATGTCACACAGCTTGTGCCACAATTGATTTATTAAAGGAAACGTTTGGTAACCGATCACCAAGCAAATGGACATGCAACAGGCCCATATAGGACCCATTCAAACATGGATTCGTATTTATCTTCTAACTGAAGATGCGGACAGAACTTGACTCAATTGGTTGACAAAAATTCAGAAATCATGCCCTCTGTTTGATTCAACCATGACCAATATACGGACACAAAATTTTCACAAATTGGTTCCACAAAAGAGCATGGTCCCACCCACTGTTCGATGGTCTATCGCAATTATCCCTGATGTTCAACTTAACTGTGGCCATATAAAACCCACATGAACATCACAAGCAGTTTGTGCAGCGCGTTTTCCTAGACATCGCCGTCATCATCGTCATAGACATCATCATGCGTCGTCGTCATCCTCGGTGTACGAGTATTCAAATTAAAGTGCTGATGGCACTTTTCAAAGCAATTGACTTGCGAACTGATGCAAGATCCTCTCATGTGTGTCTAGTACGCAGATACATTATTTATTTACTTTAAGCGTCGCGTTTCAAAAATGCCATGCATAGCGCACATGTGGTGACAAAGTTAACCAACCAAGTTAACCAAGTGTATCTATTATACTCGTATCTGGACAATCTCTTGGTTTCGCAATCGAGTGCAGGCGCGTACAAGTTACAAAATGCAAATTGCTGGGCATATCGGCGGACGGGCGACGGCTTGGTCGCATCTCGCAGTTTTATGGGCTTTTGTTATAGGTTTACTGCTTTTGGTGTGTCCTTCAAAATATTAATGATGTGGGTACCCACCCGAGGGACTAGATAATAGTTGGTGAGTGCGAGCAGCCAGCAGTCACTAGGGGGTGACACTTTTATGGCGCTCTAGCAGAGATAAGGTGTCATTATTGTGGTGAGATGATGATGGCGGCCGGTGATACGACGGTGCTTGTGAATTTTATTGCTACTATCCGGTCAGGGTAGAATTTTGGACAATTGTGATGTGGGTTCCACCACGAGAATGGTTTACAGATTGACGGGACTACAGGTTATATTCAGCTGTGCAACTGTCCACTACAACTGGGGCCACTAAAGGGCTATAGTAACTCTGAAACTTTGGTCTTTTTCTGCAGTGGTTATCTCTGAATTTTAGTCTCGATGAAGTGCCTTGCGCTAGAATGGCTTAAGACAGAGAGTAAGTCTTCCCTACATGCACTTAGAAAAAAAAACATTACAAAGCCAACAATTTTCGTGTGTTAAAATGAACCCAAATATAACAATTTTTGGACAATGCAATTGTTGGCAATGATGCAAAAAATGCTATGGAAAGAATATTATCTTCACGATGAATGATTTGATTCTTGAAAAAAATAATAGCTAAAGCAAGAACTTTTAGAACTTTTGGCTTCCCATTTTTTTAAAGTCTAAAATTCTTCGCTAAATGATCTTTTTTTTCTGAGTGTAGCCTGTACCCGTAGTGGTTAATATTGAAAGGAGTATATTGCATAAAAAAACCAACCACTCTTTGCTAACGCCTTCTTCATTTTATGCGTGGGAATCGTTTCGACCGCATAGGCTCAGTATTTAGTAGGCTACATTAATGAGCGACTGACTCCCGGTCGAACCCCTGGACATATACAAATTACATTACAGGAATCACTTGTAATTAGTATGCACTGGTCGAAAAAACCCCGGTTTAACCCCTGGGAAAATACAAAATCAGAGGGGGGCACAAAAAATGCAGCGCAAACGTCTGGCAAGCACCTTGAAACAGATTGAGTCTCTAAATTCAGTCATTCGGCAGAAAATCGCCAAAGAAAATTTCTTTCCTATTCTAACGACCTTTGCACTTCTGTGACATTAGCTCAAACAAAGGTTATACCTGACATTTTTTCGAACACAAATCCACTTTCAAAAAGGTGCCTATTAAGCTTTTAAACAAAGCAGATAATAAAGTCCTTCTAATTGTTAGGGACATGACTGAGAGAGAGTATCCCTTGAGTTTTTATTGCCGGTCGTAAGACCCTCGCAATGACCTCATAACTAGGTGTTTAACGATTATGCAAATGTTGGCATAGCAATTTGGTAAGCATTCGCTTCTCTTATGCGCACTCAATCAGAAGGTGCAAATGTGTTGAGTTTTTAATTTCGTTTTGCAAATGTTTAACTGGGGGTGTTTGCTTAAAAAATGTTGCTTATTATTTTAGGGATACTATTCTTTAAAACGTAGGTATAAATTTGTTAGGAGTCTTCGCATCAAGTTGGATATTTATTTAAATTTCGAAAACTTTGTTGGAATCCACTTTTGAAATCCTTTGAAATATGATAGAAAGTCTTTCTTTTGTCATCCCACTAGTCTGGCTCTTCGTTGAGGCTACAAGAGGCCTACGAAAATTCCACCAAAATCAAACAAAAGCAGTTGGTTTATATGGCATATACGAGACACTGCCAGTTAGTAGGCGATAGTGTTCACAAGAACAAACTGAACCCTATCCACTCCTTGCAATCCCGTTTTCAACGCACCCCACACTTCCTAACGCCTGAGAGAATTTTAGTCATAATTACACCGCAAAATGTCTGTACACCTAAGCAGCTTGTGCTTGGCTAATTTAATTTCTGCTTTTATGTTCGCTTTCCACTTTATTCTCAGTTTCAGTGGAGCCTTCCTTGTGCCAAATTTATTGTCAATTTATGATGCTGGGAGGTCGTTTGTAACGCGATACCCTCGTAAAGTTGATTGGACACAGATGGATGGCAGCTACCTATCGTTAAAGATAATATGTACTCGTTCACAAGGAGGCCGTGATGTAGTTAACATTTTATTAAAATGTTTTAATATCTCTCTCCAGTGGGTCACAACTCACAAGTGCCCGAAGACTGTGCGAGTCATAGGAAAGACGGTTGTATTTGCAAACGATTTTATCGGCAATTAAAAGTGAGAGTCATCGGGGCGTGCTTCCCGTGCGCCCCTGACAGATGCGTTGACGATTTGATGGATTTCTTTTATTGACTTTTCAGTGTAAGAGTAGCGATGGTTTTGGCTCTTCAAAACCTCGTTATGGTGGGTTTTATTCGCGATTTTAAATTGCCAGCAATGTTTCTTTTTCTTAGCTCAAATATACGGGTAGGGCACTTTTTAGCAATTAGCTGCAGTGGGTAGGGGAAACATAAATAATGTGCTTAAATTTTAAAATCCTATACAAAATTGTAATAGGTCAAGATTTAATTTAAATACTTCTGACATAGAAACTAATGTTTTCTACATGGAATTTAAATATTATGAACATATTTTGTAGATATTATTTCATTTCAATAAATCTTTTATTGATATTTCAAATTGAAGAGGTATAGCAGAACAGCCAAACTTCCTAATAACGAACTTCCTTGTAACGTAATTGTCTCTATATCGAATTTAATTTTGTTTCACTTTCCCTTCAAAAATATCGCATATGAATTATGTTCTTTATACAGAAATTCTTCATAGCGAAATGCTCTTTATAAGGAACTCATTTTTTTGGACCAAAAGCAAAAATGTTTCTTATAACGAAATGTCAAACTTAAAAACAAGTCTTACTATGATTTGTTGTTCCTAATTTTAAAAGAGAACACCCCGCTTTGGCAAGAATTTTCTCAAAGTGAACAAAGTTAAAGAAGTTTGACCAAAATCGAATTCTAATATTTTTCTAGCAACGGAAAATATTGAATTTAATGCCAGAATTTTTAACCCCCTGCCTAGACGCGGGCAAAATATATCGCCACCGCTTTAGAGTCGTACTTATAGTAATAATTAATAGTTTTTCCATTTTTGGTCTATGGCATTACATCAAATTCGAAAAGATCTCTTTTGGCATATTAAAAAGATTACTAATAGCTCAAAATATTTGTAAAAGAATTGCCTAAAACATGTCTTAGCTTTTTGTTGCTCGAACAAGATTTATAAATTTATTGGCAAGTTTCATCGGGTAAAGTATATAGCCTACTGCATGCGGAGAAAGTTGAAGAGTATTACAGTGAAATCCGCTTAGTAGTTCCCGAGTTTACTTCGAACCAACAAAAGAGTACCTAGTTCTTTATATAAAAGCGTAGATTATCTTCAAGAACAATCGCGTAAAAGTGTACCATTCTGAAAGTTTCTTCGTAAAAATTTTATAACATTTTTCACTTTCACTGCATCAGAAGAAAAAAAAGTGGAAACGAAACTTTAAAGCCAGCTCAAGCTTTTAAATTGCATGTTTGTTTTTTTCCCACTTGTTGCCACCGGCTACAACAACTATGAAAAATAATTCATCGTCACTGCCGTCACTGCCTACTTGTTCGAATCATGGGGAATCCAAAAATTCATCGTTATTACTTTTTTTATTTGCTTCTTTCTGGGCCACCAAACCGCCACCTCGCGGTAACCATCAATTACAACGATTTTCAATGGCTTCATTTCACTGATGGTATTTTTTGTACCATGAGAGGTCAATGGTTTTAATTGTTTAATACACACTTCCATTTTAAAGTAAACACATCTGCAACAATTAGGCGCCTTTGTGAAGGGGGAGAAAATTCAATGAGTAGGTTGGAGTTTACTGCGTAACTTTTTGTCTGCTGTAACAACACAGCAGTTACAATAACGCAATAGGTACTCCCAGTAACAACTGGAAAAACAAACTATATTCGAACCGATTCGACTATTGTGTAAGGTGAATTTGAAAACTTTCTCAGCAAGTATATCAATTAACTGAGGAGAACAACAATCAGCAATGAAAACGAAAGGAAAGTTAACTCCCCATGAGGAAGGTGTTTTCTTTTAACTTTTGTTATCCTTTGGATGTTCTAAGTTCCAAGCCAAAGACGGTTAAACGGTTTTGGGTGGTTAATTGCTTTTCGTTGTTTTTTTTTTTCATAACTACCTATCTCGTGGATAAATACTAATTTTACTTTCGCCTCAATTTGACGCACCAGTCACGATTCCCATCTATATTTATATGCATCAAATAAAATCGAATGACACAAATTAGCACGTGACAAATTCAATTAGGCACCTACTTGTGACATTCCTCGCATCATTATGTCTACAGCTTAATCTCAACGCTTAATTGTAAATCAAAATGAATATTGAATGTTTTATGTTGCCGCTCAAAGTTCAATGGCGTTCGATAAATAGCAAACAATCAGAAAAAAGAAAGCACTTTTATTCCAATTGAAAAACATTGTTTAACAGACTCGGGAAAGGATATTTAAAGGAACTTTTTATTTTCATTCGAAACAGCATTCCGCTCTGGCTTTTATTTTGATTGCGTTTTACTGTGGTTTATTGTTTGCATTGTAGTTCATACATATTAGTTATATAAATTCATTAAATATATTGCCAACGGGCGAGTTAAAAAAATGAGCGAGTCCAATAATATTAACATTAAGTAAACAAGAAGTATATGAATGGAATTCTGTACGAGCGAACTGGAATAAAATTTTGTTGTACTCAAGTCTGACTGACTGCTATTACCAATAAGAGCGCGGTCGGAGTGAGCTATAGGATTAGGTTCCAATGCAATTATAATCACATTATGTATCCAGACTTGATATTACGACCTACAAAATATTTAGGCCCATTGAATGTACGACGAATAATTACTTACTCATCCGTAATAAATGTTGACGCAAAATTAAAGAAAAAACATCCATTACGTGGCTGAAGCGTCGGAGTTGCATCGGAATGTCCGGTACGAGTTCCATATAGCCTTTTAGATAATTTTATTTGATGAGTTCATTCAAAAACTTTTTTAAATACTCGTACTGTAGCAAAATAGTAGAGCAATCTGGCTTTTGTAAACTGAGACTTATAAATCTTGACGTGATCTTCTAGGTAGATGATCTCACGTTTGCTACGTTTTCACCGGACACAAATTCCGAAACTAAGTGAAAGAGGTTAAAAATTAATCTTGAAGGGTTTCCACCGAACAAAAGAACAAGTTGACGTATTCTCTATAATTCAGGGTTGATTTTCTGTATTTATTTCTTAGATGCAACTCAAAATTTGTATTTTATTTTTTGTTTTACAAATTTTATTGACGTGATTTGCACTGAAAACCCTTTAAATTGGTTTTACAGTCCGAATGCGAACATTTGGCAGCACTTTTTTTTAACTCCATTTTATTGATGTCATTTTGACATGTAACTACCTCTGAGAACTGACAGGTGACAGCTGTTATAGCAATTTCAGCGCGAAGCACAGAAAGAACGCGATGGAGAAGTATAGCTTATTTTTTATCAAATTATAAGTCTGTTAAAACAATTTTCCTAGGTGGTTGGTTAAAGAATCGCAAATTAATAATGTTGTTGATTGTGCTGACAATGAGAACACCATATTTTCTGATAATATGATAGACTTTTGATTTAAAAAATAACTATTTTGTCATTTCAATGTACAATTTTCTTAACAAATTAGGGACTATAAATTATTTTAAATATTAATACTGCTATCTCTCTTCATTCGAGAGAGAGATAGAGAGAGAGAGAGAACGAAGTTTCACGAAAAATATGAAGACATTATTCCATTGTTGACGTGGTATTTCTTTTTATTCCTGTCAAATGCAGCCTGTTTTATATTTTTGACATCCCGAGCTGTGGAGGGTGTGTTCACATATCGGACTCTCATGCAAACCTGTTTAGTTTTCGAGTTTAGTATTTATGACATTAAAATTTGTATGATAAATCTCGAGATCTATCTCGATCTCGGAGTTAATCTCCGGTGGAAACTGGAAACGTAGCAATACCTAAAACTTTGTTCCTTGACAGTAGGTTAAGTACAGCGTTCACAAACCAAAATGCAATGGGCCATCAAAAACCACAAAATAAAGTAACGTTGCAAAGATTATTATACACACGAAACTAAAATGGGCCCCTAAATAAAAGTCGGATCTGTAGACCAATCTACAAAGTTCCCAAGGCTTTGGCTTAAAACTTTGTTAACTAATTCAGCAGTTAATAGAAAAATCAAGAGCGTGAAGGAGAAAGTATATTTTTCTATTAGCTCCAACAAACCAAAACAGCTGCAAATCATAAAACTTTTCTTAGGTAAGGTTTAGCGTAGTTTCGCTATCATTCATCTTGCTGCTCCGCCTAGAGGCTGAGCCACAAAGATTTCAAAACAGCTTTCGATAAAATTGGAAAAAGTGTAAAAACGATTGTTTTTTTCCACATCGCGCGTATGCTTGCGGAACCGCTTTTGGAATGTAAGTGAAAAAAGTTTATACTTTCATGGACTGTCTATTTTCATATCAACCGCCAAAGGTTCTTGACTTGGAAATACGTCTTTTGAGCTATTAAATATGCTGACCTAATTAATTAGGTAACAACAAGAAAAATACAACATTTTCTTCGCATATTCGTTATTCAACTTTTTAATTAAATTATTTGAACAACTAAAACACTTTATTGCTTCAGTAGTTGTTCGTAAAATAAATTGTTACCGATCACCGCCTACGACCCTAAAGTATGAGCTGTCAAAAACGACAAAAAAACCGAAAGAGACAGGTATAAGACAACAAAAAATAAACTCGTCTTGAAATTTGTGCAAATTAAAAAAATTAGTGGCATTAATTAATTTATTGCTTTCAATTGAAAATAATTTTAACAACACAATGAGAAAGCACTACATACAAACCACTCTCGCATGAACTCACGTCAGCAGTAAAAGTATTTTCATGTCATTACCTGAAAAAAAAGTAAAAGAAAAATTAATTCAAAGCTTAAACATATTTTCTTAAAGCAAAATTTAATTAAATAATAACTCGCACCCTGTGTGTAATTAGAATTTTTATTTTGGTTTTAAATACGAAAAACCAACCACGAAAAGTTTTTTTACGATTCCATTTAACCTCACTCCGATAACATCGTTGTCACCAAATCTCTGGTTAAAATGAGTTTGTAAATGTCCCTACCCAGGGACACCACACCGAAAATCATTAAGCTATATCTTTAGCGCAGACGGGGAAAAAAAAACACAGTAACGAAGAAAATCAATTCACTCATTCAAGCTGTTGCACATAGGTATGGGGAGGTCCACTCCAATCTGTGGCTCTCGTTTCTAATTTCCATAACGATTTCGCTTCATTCAAATCGCAGAGTTAAAAATTACAAAATTCAAATCAGTCCAAGGACGAGTTGAGAATAAAATGCAAAACAAAATCCACAAAAGAGAAGCAGACAATTTAATTGAAATCAAATTGTTGACTAGTTGACCATTAATTGCTAGTGCCACCATACATGCATCCTGGTCAACATTCCCATTATAGACAGGACTCCACCCACCCCGATGGCAGTAAACGAGATGTACCATTCGCATATAGTCGGGACAATATTTGTGTAGATTTCCATCAAGCGTTAAGTGCTGACGACCGACAGTGGAAGGACCTTTTTTGCATTCCCTTTTTTTTGCGTCCTCTTCCAAACAATCCAGTAATTTGTCCAACATTCTGTGTTATCTATGAGAGGTTAGGATGGATTCGCAAACCCATGCAAGTGCTTGGTGCTCGCTGGCAGTATACATACAGTACATGGTCGTGTAAAACGGGCACTAGTGGCTTAAGTGTATTATATCATTTGAGATGGCTCTTGGATGGCGTCCGCTTAGACAATGTTTACCACTTCCGAGAGTATTGCTCGTTCTGTTTGTTTTAGCAGACAAGAAGTGTAGTGTCCGGTTCATTTGTTGCGTTAAAAAGTTGCGGCAAGTGTTTTTATTTCTCTCAGTGCTGACATCATTTGCAGAGCATTTTTGTAGAAAGTGTACTTGTAAAACGAGGATTAAACTTTTGGGGGTAATTTGCTGGGCAAACTACCCTCAAGAAACTTGAAAACGTTTGAAAATACCCTCTAACTAATTGGGTACAAGAAAGTATATACAAAGTATGCTTACTTTTGCATAGTTTGTAGATATTTTAGCAGAGCTTGTGAAACAATTTCGGTTTGTTATTCAAGGGGATCCATTAGACTTTGTTACTTTGATATCTGAAGTGGAATCGAGTGTGGGCGTACGCCAAGTGGATGTTGTGCTGGGGAATTACGCCTCAAGTTGTTTGCTTTTCTGAGGGAATTCGAGGCAACTTACTGTGGAAGGGTTCTTCCGTGGGTATAGGACTAATGTTTGTTGGTTGGTCTGATCAATTTTCACCTATACCAGCTGGATGGAGTAAATCAGTTCAAAAAACAATCTGAAATATTGAATGAATGCATCAGCAGCAATGGTCCATTGAATTTTGTTCTGAGAGAAACTTTTAGTTTCATGCTGTGCCTTTGACGAAGTGCAGGGGCAAAGGAAGGACTCCCGAAGAAGTTTGCCTTGGGCATTGTCTGTCGATATTCGCAGAGAATGCCAAAGGCAAACCCTTTTCATGTTGGTACAGGTAGACTCCTTTAAATGCCCTAACGTTGGTAGAGCCTCTTTCATTTTGAATACACACGTGTTGAATTCTAAGTCGGGTTGATGTCAAAAGGTATACGACTTTGTAGGAGTATCCTCACATGGAACAACTTTCTACCAGGCAAGAACTATAAGAAATTTCTTTCTACTGTCCGTAAATGGATACCATTTGTTGGAAGTTGAAAGCCTAGAGTCTATACGGACCTGTTACGCCGAATATTTATTTATTTTATTTTTAGTCTAATTTTGTATATGCACCGGGTTTAGAGAGACCATTGCTTCTATTTCTAGTCGCTTTATGTATTCTTCCTCTGTCGTTTCAATCAGATTACAGATTACCATTGCATCCTAGCCAATGAAACTTTCGGCTCAGTCGTGAACTAGCTTTGAACCGAAGCCCCCACTAATAAGCCCCTTCCAATTATGTAGCTCGGCCCTGAACTGCCTCCAGTTGCACAGGGCAAGTCGATTGAGGTCTCCTTTTAAAGAAGGGGAAGTCGCATGATATCGCGTCGCTTTGCATTAATTTTTTTCTGGCATAAAAGGTTTCGGTGAGGTTGTTAATGACCTTGATGCAGCAGTTCTATCCACAAGTTTTATAGGGTTTTGGCTTTGGCTCTGTAAAGTTCGTCTCTATAGGCGCTGTCAAAGGCGCCTTTAAGTTCGTTAAAAAGACGGTACCTACCACTTTGGACTTCTTGGGTTTTCTCCAGAATCTGTCGATCGGCGTTTGACTTTCCTGACCTAAAACCGCACAGATAACCGGCCAATCGGGTTGCTTTCGAAGGCAGATTGGATCTTGTATGCGATGTTAAATAGACTGATGCCTGTGAAATTGGGGCGGCTTATGGGTTCTTCTTTCTTGTGGACTGGGCATGCATTTTGAAAATGGGTCGTGGGATGGTCTTTGCCCAGCCATATTCAGCTGCTCTAAAGAGCTCGGTGGCTAAACCGTCAGGCTTCAGTGGCTTTGCTGGTCTTTAGCTTGGATATTTCTATCCTTTTTTCGGTTTGGTCAAGTGGACAGAAGTTTTATATGGCGTCGTCTCTGTGGAATGGTGCATTTTGTCTTACTAGAGCTAGAGTTTTTGCTACAAGGCTCTTCCTGTTGGCTTGAGAGAAGCTACTCCATTCATCTGTCAATTTCCCTTTTCTCTTTTTCTTTCTAACAAGTGGATCTCTTCAAGGGTCTGCTCTGCACTAGTAGGTACTCATTCGCAGCGACGCTTTTTAAGCCTCTTACGTGTTTTGTTGCATCAAACCATGTCGTTTGAAAGTTTGTCAGGTTTGTCAAATTCCAACCAGACCATCGCTCAGGAAAAAAAAAGCCTTGGGATTGTTGGTGTCTGCTCAACATCGGAAAGAGGTGTCATATATGATAATCATTTAAGGATCTTATTTACAAGGAACGGGCCAATTTTTGGACGGCTATTTTCATTGAAATCACACAAAGTGCCAGAGCTCAGAAGTTTGAACTCATTTCATGGGCACACGAGAGCTTTGAGTACTAAACGGTTATGCGAAACATCAGCTAGTAACAAATGAATTTAAATTCAATATTTTCTGCATAATTTTAGATCCTAAGGAAGCGTTACTGAGTAGTGTCTATCAGTTGTTGCAACATTGTTCTCAAGCAATTTATTTTTGACCATGAATAAAGTATGTCCTTGTCCATACCTCATCGTCCACATTTGCATCCACAAAATACCCCTATGCAAGGTCTACAAATAGTGACAGTTCCCAGTCCATGTCCTTGTGTCGTTATTTGGAAATGCATACGTCCTTATTGGGCAATGCAAATGATGTTCGAAAACAATATACTTTCAAGTTTGAACGCTGACACATCACGATTTATAAATAACAATAGTTCAGCGCGATAATTGAATTACATGCCGATGAGAATATTCGACCTGCCATAAGTCCTGCTGCATGCCATTCGCTTCGTCCTTGAAACTAAATGGAACACGATTTTCAACTTTAGCTGCAGCTGGTTGTCGACTATGGATGTGTGTCCTTGACATGACAATTTGCATTACAGTCACCGAGTGCGGCACAAGCTCAACTCAGAGCTGTCCCGTGTTCATAAATATTTATATTATGCTTTGAAACCGATGTTGTTTCGGCACGTAATTGAGAGTCAGTTCCTTGTGCATAAAGGTGAAGATAATTCAATAAAATTTGCATATTATCGAACTGGACGCTCTCACAATCGCAATCGCAATCAGACTAAATCATTATCACCCCATTCAACGGGCAAATTGTACCCGCTTGTCCTGCTTGTGAAGGATATTTCCATTTTTTTTTATTTATTTAGCTCAGTGAAGTTGAAAATTGTTATTTTCATTTTTGCCAAGATGACAACAGTACAAATGCGAATAAACGAAATGATTTCGAGGACAATGACTCTCGTTCTGCATCGCTGACACACACACACAATGGATGAAGAAAATCGAATATTTTCAGGAAAAAAAAAGAAGAAGAAAAATCGATATTCCACAGAGAGTGAATACGAATTCAATTATGTCCTGGGACCATAACGATTCGTGTACTCCTTGGTTCGGGTTGGGGGGTGGGGGCACGTTTCTGTGTGCTAATCGTGATCGATTCCATCGAGTCAAGTTATCCTTCTTGCAAGTTTGTTCATCAATAGCTTTTGTGTTTTGTTGCTGGCAATGTGCAAATGGATATAGCAACAATTGGAAGTAGAGAATATAACAACAATAATGAAGTTGATGTTGAATTGTATACGCGCGGCGTGCGAACTCTTCGAGCAAGGAATTGTTGTTCTCTTTCATTAGGATGTTTTGCGCTTCCATTGAATGGCAACTTAATTTTGTGTAAATATCTTTACCGTGAAATTGTTGCGCGAATTCGTTTAACCGTGGTGGTTGTTAGTGCGAGTTGGATAGTTGATGGTAGGTTGATTGAATCATTGTTCAGCTATAGTGAACCTAATATGTCACACAACAAAGTGAATCTGCGGATACATATTTGCAAAAGGCTCTTCTGTGCTTAAATATATGAAGGAGTTTGTCGAAAGGATTAATAGAAATTATGGTTGCATTGCGTGTTCAACGTTGTAAAATAAAGAACAGAAAAAGGGATATTTGTAACTGGTTACAAACTGGCGCCCAATGCGAGTCCTCATGGTACTATCTACTACTTGAAGATTTTAGATTTAGGAGTATTTTGAGGAAGGTGTCTGTAGAGATTATATTGATTTACGAATGGATTCTTGTTGCCAGTGAAAGTAAATGAAATGAAATGAAATATTTGGCGCAACAAGTCCGTATATGTACCCTAGGTCTAGCTTTACACAACTATTCGTTTGAGGGAGTTTTAATTTTTTGAGGCAAATGGAAGGTACCTAAACGAATCAAACTTTAAAATTAAGAAGCTCCTCCATGACAGTTACACTCGTTGATGTTTGTCAGACGTTTGCGGAAAGTGGAAGATACCTTTAAAAGTACCTAGTATCTGTTTTTCCATGGATCGCACCCGATACCCTTTGTTCAGTAGTCTGGCACACTAACCACTGAGCCCAGTTCGCGACGTAAAATCATTAGCTGTCTCAATAAGCCATAGATCTTTTGATATATGAAATTCTAGTTAAAAAATTGCCCGAACCAATCAAAAAGTAGGACGGATACCTACCTTCTTGTCGACGAGCTGAATTTAACATTCTTTACAAAGGTTTGACTTTCACTCGAATCGTTTTTCACAAATTTGTTCCATTTTCAGGTAACATCAAAAATGCAACCGCCCGTTCTATTACCACTTACGTGCACGGATAACAAAATTTAAGAGAAAACGAAATGGCGGACTCCGCCGACAATTAAAGGAACCACCAGCAAGAGGATTGCGGGTTGATAGTCTCAGTACATCTTGACTGTGACATTAAAAATGGCGGTGATCTAGAAGCAAAATGATTGACTTGATATTTAAATTGGCGCCCAACGTTGGATCCCATCACATGATTTAGATGTCAGCCACCGCTTCAAAGCAAAATAAAAGCATTTCCTGCTTTCATCAACGATTCATTCGAACCCAATGGCAGTCTATTCACCAGGTGGGTGGTGTGTAAATTCCTCTCCTTTTCACACACAGAGAAGAGCCATACAAATCCATATAATCCCATTCAAGTTCAAACAAAAATCTACAGCTTGTGCGAATAAATCGACTGAAACAAAAGCAAAAATCGAATAAATTACTGAGATTATCCGATATCCTATTACAAAGGAAACAAAAAATAAATCAATCTCAGATTTTCCATATAACAAAAGTAAATTAATTGCTGTCGATGTCAGAGAGAAGACAGTTGCTTGCTGCCTTTGAGAAGGACAATACCAAATTCAAGGAATTTACTTACTTTCACACAATTAGATACATTTCGTCAGTGAGGACACGAAATTTAATAAGGCCATCGTAAAGTGGAGCGCCAGTCAGAATGGTTTGCGAGGCGGTGAAGGCCTTTCCTTCAAGTAGCCCAGGCTTTTATATTTTTTCCACATCACCACACCGCACCGCACTCTCTAGCACTCTTGGTAATTTTACGATTTTCATAATCTCATTATGGTAAAAGGCAGTTCCAAGCAGCAACCAACCACACCTACGTATATATATAGGCATTAGAATACAGGATGTGAGAAGAAGTTTCCATGGGAAAGAAAGAGCTTATTTCGTGGTTAGGTGAGGTTAGGGTATGTGTGTTGTGGCTCCGAAGGTATTATTTAATTATATTTTATTTAGAGCGGAAATATCCTCAAAAGTTCCGCCCTAAGTTCAGAGAGGTGAAGTGATACTAAACTACGTGGTTAACACGATGAAGCCGCCGGTAATCAGGTATTTTGTTAATAAAATATTCAAATGTGGTAAGGATAAGCACTGGATGTGTGGCAGAGTAAATATAGCGACAGTAAGTCGGCCTTCCACGCAATCAAATTATATCAGATTTCTTTCCTGATTGGGTTGGGCTCAAGTCCCGGTGGGAAATTTATATTTAACTCTTTGGGTAAAAGTTGCACTCACTTTTTTGTTACCCCTATTGCTGCACGAATTCCCAAAATGTCCAAAAATTATGACGTAATTTGATTTAATTGTTTGAAACCCTGTCCTTGCTCAGTAAGTATATACTCAAGCATTCACAAAAGCGCCGGCATTTCTCCAAATGATAAAAACAAATTGTCCCCAATTCCCCACCAATTAATTACCCGAAAATCTGTTCTGTTCTACCTAGCCAGGACCAGTCACCAACAACGTTATGAATATCAGTAACGGGAAGAACTTTGAAACCGAAACCGACTTCGAAAAAAACGCATCTACATGCGACACATATACACATGCCTCCAGCGTAGACATTCCCGAAAAATGCTTTCAGGATTACAGCTCGAAACCACTTTCACATCCACACCCGAAAATTGCACAGTACACCAGGTGGTATTATCTAAGTAATTCATGATATGCCAGGTGACCAAAGAGTGCCCAGAGAGCAGAGTGGTCCTATTTCCCAGAAAATTGCAAATTCATAAAGGAGTTCCATTGCAAACATACACACACTATCGCCCAGCCATATCCTCTCCGTATAGTAACAGGGGTGCAGTAAAAAGAAACCGCATGAATATTTTCGCAAAACTTCGTGAGAGACTTAAACCACGGGGCCATGAGAATAAAATTGCAGAGGAGTGGAAAACAAAAATGGGTTAATGCAGAATATAAGGGATCAAAGGGTGAAGCTATAGGACATGCACTAGATGTCAGTTGAGTTCTTTCTCGCTTATAAGTCACTTATCCACACATAGTTGAGTCAACACAATATTCACCTCTGAAGTGAAGTTCGCTCGATGTTGTCGTGGTTTTCCTTAGAATATTCCTATTTTCAATTTACGCGATGAAAAATAAGAAAAAAAACGTGCTCCCATTTCCAACAGAGGAATTCCGTTTCCATATTAGCTCTGTTTGAGATGCTATGTTTGCTGATGAAAGTCACACTCAACGACTGGGCGGACCACTTGCAACTGAGGTTATAAAGTGCCAAAGCTGAATAGTGGGGATGCAAAATAATTCAAACAGTTTAAGTAGCAAGTCTTGAAAGCGTTCGATGCAAAATGATTTTTCAATGCCACAATTTATAAGGACACTTGTCTGAAATATAAAAATTTGTAAATCTAGCTGAACCTATGGGCGAAGGTAGAAGAACTCTCTTTAAACCTTTAATTGGTCTAACTTCGTGGAGGTCAGAAAAATTAATTTTTTATAATTTGTTAAAAGACATTTTCAATTTGGGTTAACCAAAACTTGGATTTCTAGGGGTTTTCGGACACTTGTAGGGAGACAAAAATTTCGTCTAGAAATTGGTCAGAAAAAATAAAGCGAACTTTATGTGCAAGTGTACTAAAAAGCTATTCGTTGGGAGCTGTAGACTTGTTTCTTTAATATCGACGGGAATTTAAAGATTTTAATTTCTTTTTCATTCTGAAGAATGGTTCCTGACTTTTGACTTTTGACTTGAGCAAAATTTCAAGCAGTACGAAGCGACATCTTGCCGAAAGCACATATCGCCCGAACAATTTCGGATTTTAAGAGAAGTAATCATTGGCCTCTGTAACGTGAGCTATGGTTCATTTTTGACAAAAAAAAATTAGGCGGTTTCATCGGCCAGCCCACATCAAAGTTCTGTCATGAGTTTCTCAAGATCTTGTAAGAAACGACACATTAAGCTTTCTCGAACCTTTTACTAAACAGGATTTTTTGTCTGCCATAAGAGATTTTTAAAACAAGTTTGAGCGATAGGCTATGTTAGATTTGGTTGAGTATGGTTGTAAGATTGTCACAAAAGACCAGGCACCTTAGCTGGCCCATCGCCATCTGTTGTAGGGCCATTCAAAATGATTTGTCGAGTTTAGAAGTTTCACAGACTAGTTGTTTGAGTATGGTTTGACTGTGGATGAGTTGTATGCAAGTGAGTTAAAATCGACTTCACAAATTGACACATCTTTTTAGATTTTACTTTAAACAAATAGATTTTTAAAATGTATTGAAAAGGTATGTTCTCAGATGATTTATGTGGGTATAAGTCGGCCATGGATGAGTTGTCTGTAGGTGACTTTTACTATCCGACCCAACGTATCTTTTTTTCTGATCCTATATCAAATCAAATGAATAGAGTTTGACACTGTATTGTTTGTAAATGATAAACATAAATAATCTTCGAATTAATATTTGACTCCCCTGGCTCCTCATTTAGTCAGATATGCCAGAAATATTCTTAAAATACTCGTTACTAATGAAAACCCCACAAATTGAAGCAAAATCACTAATGGTCTTTTTTTGCAACAAACGATTTTTCAATACACCCATAACTACATAAACAAATAAAAAAAACAGACAATAAATCGATTTTGGCTAATTCATGCATTTAATTGAAAATTCACACAGAGCCAACCTATTGGGTAGTCTGTCTGTGAGAGGCAAAGCAAATAACGTGCCTGACAATTGAATGTTGCCCAAAAGAGTTGGGCACAATGAAAAACACGTTTAAAATGTCAATATCAAATGGAAATATGTCCATCAATTAGGCGAATTAAATTGCAGAGTTTCGATGTCGATGTCCTGAGTTTGGGTTTTTTCAATTGGTTTTTTATAGCGTGACACTAAATAAAGGTTAAGCCTTCTCTAATGGAAAACCAGCAAATTATAGGCAGACAGTCCTGAATATAGATAGGCGTAAAACAAATACTCGTAAATTACATTTGTTTGGCATAACAAGGAATTAAACGAAGATGGAAAATAATTAAATTACGGCATTAAATGCAAATATTTTTTTAAATGTTAAATTTCTCTAATTCGAATAGTTTGGCAAACATTGTAAGTGGCTACTAATATTAGGACAATTTAAAATTAAAAAAAAAATTTAACACTTAAGGCCGTAATTTTATTATTTTCCTTCACAGAAAGTTATTTGTTTGAAAAATTCAGACAAAATTTAAGAATTGTCCTTTTCTTTCGATTCAATTGTGTCAGTCTTCAATGAAATCTTTAAATAATTTATTTCTTAAATTTTTTTAGTTAATTAAAGAGCGATAAATGAAATTAAAAAAAATAAAGCTTTATACAGGGTGGGCCAAAAGAAGTCATCCGATGTTGTTTGGCTCTAATTTTCTTTCTAAATAAAAAACTTCGATTCTGTTTTTTGATTATGTTTATTTGAAACTTTAGAATTTTATTGGGCAATCCAAGTATTGGTATTTCTTGGAGATTTTCAAGCATTTCTTTAGATTGTTCTGAACCGAAATCGTGCAGTGTATGTATCAAATATTTGCGATTACCTTTTCGAAAAATATCCGAGCTGTCATTATAGAGCTTCTCCATTAGCCGTTTGCACTCGGCTTAAAATTGTAGATCCCTTCCATCCGTCTCAAAAATGGCAGAAAAAAAACTTTCGACATAAAACGAATGGTTGTGAAAAGCTAGGCCTAGGGTCCCTGCGGACCTGTTGCGCCTATTTACTAATTTTTAGATATAACAAGTTTCGTGCGACGCAGTCATCCACATGTTATTTGAACGGACCAAAATGTTACGCCACATTATTTCTGGAAAATGCAGTACTTAGGTAGTTGAGGTAGTTGATGAACCTCCTTGGAAGATAGTTAGTTAGGTGGTCCCACAATTATAGCCCACTTCCGGCCTCAGTAAGAACCCAACATCTTCCCGTTTCTTTTTTACCACTCACCTCTTTTCCTTATCCCAACAGATAACATGTCCAGTTAAGTTGTCGTTAAAAGGACAACAAGGCAATCGAATTCCACTCTCAAGCTGCAACAATATAATGCAGATGCAATCGATTTTTGAAGACAGTCCCACAAGTAACAAGATAGCCAAAGGACGCTGCTCGACCTCACCGCAAAAGTAGCACGCAACCGCAGGCTTGCGATATACTCGTAACCTATCTAAAATGCTATGAAAGACAGCTTCAACTGCCGCTAGCTATATCGCATGTAATTCCTTACTCATATATCAAAACTACTGCCCAAAGCGAACCCAACGAAGCCGACAATTTGTCTTCACCGCCCTTCCCAATTATCTTTGCCACATCATTAAATAATTACCCACTAAAAAGGAGAACAGATCCGTATCACTGGATTATGTAGGTAGCCAGCGCGAAACATCTGCCGTCATATTTCATTTTTATTTTTTCTCATTGTAATCTGATTCGACACAAATGTCATCGTTAGGAATTGGTCCGCCTCAATACCTCGCACTGTGCAACGGATGACACCTTCATCCCAGGCACAATGAACGAACTCAAATAAATAAATTCAACACTTAATTGTAACAGGAGACAATTCATTATCGTGTAAGGAATGTACGACCGCAGCTAATCCTTTGCAAAAAAGAATCCCTCTGCAAACGCCCATCGTGCCATGTGCACCCGAATTCGAAATCAAATTTCCAAAAGCAAACAATAGAACGAAATTCGAAATTAAATAAATGTATCTTCCTGTGGCAAAAATCGAATTGAAATTCAAAGTGGAGGTTACGCAATTGTAGCCTTAGGCGCGCAGGCAATCACGCACCCATCAGGGGTGTTACCATGCGTGCCCGACAGGAAACTAATGTAATTTTTGCACACGAAAGGACAGAACGGAAAAAGAACCCTCTTCCTAGAGAGTACACTCAATTACAACGGATATGGCATTTCTGTGTACCTACTCATACCCAATATCTAAATTAACGGCAAAGAAACGCAGACCCATGGAACGCACGCCAAGGACCTTTTGCCATGTCCCATCAACTCGGGCTGTAACTCTGACTGTGTGCGCGCAAATGTGTTCACTCTCCCATCGTAGATACGGCATGCAACGCAACGTCTAATAGATACCTAATAGGCCAGTTGCAAATCTAATAATAAATTATAGAAAAAGAAAAGGGGTCCCCCGCCCCTCCTCCAGACAGGATCAGGAAGCAGGCAAAAATTATTATTACTTGTTCCTTTGTGCATATATTAATCGTGGAAAATTAAATGTATTTCTTTCACGGAGGTAGTTGTGCGCCCTAAAAGTAGTTTACGCCGGAATTGCACCCTCGGGGATATATAGATTTTTCTACGAAGCTGTAAGGCCATAATTACGCTTTTAAGTTGAATTGCACTTTTCAGATGTAACCCGTAATTTTGCGAGACTCTGGAAGCCGCCCCTTTGAAGTGGCATACAGCCCTTGATCTCTGCTGCTCTTTGATTTCTATACGCAAAGGGTTTTGCTTTTTATTTTTTTTTTTTTGTAAAAATTCCCGGTCCTACTTGCACGGTTATTTCACGCGATCAAATAAAAATCCAGGCACACTCAAAGTGAAAGGACACTCTTGCACTCGTCAGAGAAGGGGTTGCATTCGGAGGGAGACCGAAAATGAGATACTTGTACAATACAATATGCCGAGCGGCAGTCAAATGTGTTTATTAATTCGTCACGGTTGTGATTCGCAGTTCCATGTCCTGAAGGACATTTTATCCATGAAGGGGTTCACAGGACGAAATTAAAAGTTAAGTGTCTGCATTTTATATCGCTTAGATACGGTGTTTTAATTCTGAATGACACTTCACGATAAGAGTGGTTAAATTGACTTTTTTCACCCTTTTTTGCATCCCCTGTTAGTCAGCAACAGTTCCACATCCACATTTATGCGAACTGTGCTCTGAGGCTTGGAATTTTAGTGCTTAGTCGGCTTTGGGCGTTTGCCGCTTTTTCCATTCCCCATCAAAGAAGTTGTTGAGCGGTTTACTTTTGCAGTTCGCAGGGAGGTACACTTTTGATCGGTTTAATTATTTGTGTCAATAGAACTTGGGCTAGAATGAAAAGCGCTTAGCGTCGTACTTACAGAAACAGAGAGCAGGCAATTACCAGAGGAGGCAATTGTGTTGCCATACGCTACCTGCAGCAGCCGAAAGCAAACATGGAGTTTGTGTTATGGGAGCGGATTAGCTGACTTTCAGTTATTTTCCTTGAAGTGACTTTGATCAAAAAAATGTCAAAGGGTGGGTATGAAGTGGTTATTTTTGCCACGTAAATAATGGCAGCGCTGGCAATTGTTTTGACCTTGGACTGAACTAAACTGAATTCGACTCAGTAGGCAACTACAAACAGTCCCGAAACCAAGTAACTAGGTATACAATTTCAAAGTCAAATATTTTTTTGGCATTCTTTTGTTTGAGCTGCGTTTGGATGCAGGATGAAGATTTTTCGAAAAGGCCGAGCTACTTTTAACTCTTTCACTGTTGCAGACATGAGGGAAGAAATTATGACAGAAGACGTTAAGTCTGGTGCCTAAAATCTTTATAATCTTTTCTAAAGCTTCTCCCGAAGAAATTGTCTCAGCGTCAAACTTCGCAGAAGGGATACCTCCATTTCTCCATATGCTCCGAGCCCCTGGAGGCAGGATCATAAGCATCATCTACCTAACCTTTCCAATCTTACTCTATAGAAGGAGGCTTAAACCAACTTAAGGGCAGTTAGTCAACGACTGCTTAAAAAGCAGAGACTTGTTATTTGATACCTAGGTCTACTTTGGGTACATCAATTTTAAAGGATCTGTCCCTTGGAATTTTGAAACATATTTTAAGACGATAACTTTGACAGCCATTTCATTTCAGATTTTTGTTAATTTTTAGCACGAATGAACCTTGAAATTCAAAGCGCAGCCAGGCGTCTGAGTTGCCTTCCAATCGATTAAAAATGGAAATTTAGTTTTGTTGTTCTGTGGATTGAACTTGGAAACGTTTGCATCGGTGTCTGGCACGCGGGGTTGAGTCTGGCTAACTGTCGCACTAACCTAACTAAATGTCTGCCAAGTCTGGCTAGTTATCGCTTTAACCAGACTTACTGGCTGCAAACGAAAAGAAGCTCAGTTTGAAAATTAATAAAAAATGTAAGCTCCACCTGCTTAATATTTATTACATAACTGCCACAAAGGATAATCTCATCTGTAACCTACAAAGGCGCGGAATTAAAATAAAGTCTTAAAAGGAGTGCTCTGGGGACGCAAATCTAAATGATTTCTTACACATATTTCAAACTTCGTTAGGGGCTATAAAAAGCTTTGTAAATCAGTGAGCAGGGTTAGCAAAGCTTTCAGTTTGCACCAAAGGTAAGAGACTCCACTTTGGGTTGTCATTGGGAATTTTTAGAAGATCCTTTATGCTTGGTTCCATTTGTGCCGAAAATAAAATGAATGTTTACAACAAGCTATAGGTCTAGGGTCCTCTTTGAATCCGATGCGTAATTTTCATTACTTTTTTATGTCTTTAGATAGGCCAACATAGATTAGACGCAAGCTAGAGGTTGGTTTAGAGGTTAATTTTATCTCCACATAGGAAATAAGGGAGAATTGTTGGTTTTTTTTTAGGATTGGTATCGTTAGAACTTGTTTCATAGAGCCAGAAGATATGAATCTCCCAGTTGTCTTTTTCTTGATTTGGTCAATCCTATCACCGTCTTGTTTATCTGCAGATATGTGGATTTGAACACGAACCGTGTTAAAACTGCGCACGCAATTCCAACATGGGCTGAACATGGAGCAATATTTTGTGTTTATTCCACCGCTATTGGGCGGCTTATTTTGATCCACACAAATTTAAAAATATTTAGATGTGAGCTCAAATTTTTTATTGGGAAGTTTTTGTTTTTTTTTTTGGTTAGGAGCGGCTGTTCTCCAACAGTAGACTTTTTCTAAAAACCAATGATCGTTTACTTATAAAGGGTGATTTTTTAGGAGGTTTAGAACTTTTTTAAAAAAAAAAACACAAAAAATTCGAAAAAATTAATGAAATATTTATTTGAATCGATAGTTTGAACCTTGCAATTTAATGTTTAAAGATAATTTCATGCAAATGTTGACCGCGGCTGCGTCTCAGGTAGCCCATCCGCTGAGTCCAATTTTGGCATACTCTTTCACACATATCGGCCGGTATCTCACGAATGAATGCATGGATGTTGGCTTCCAGTGCGTCAATCGAAGCGGGCTTGTCCCTATACACATTAGCCTTGGCATACCCCCACAAAAAATAATCTAATGGTGTCAAATCGCACGATCTAGGCGGCCCATTGACCGGCCCGAATATTCTTCCGAATAGACTGCTCAGAAGGTCGAGAATGCCGATCATAAAATGGAAGCAGCGCGCGATGAACATTTCGAACCGAGCACGAATTTTGATAGTAAAATTCAATAATTTGCAAGCGTTGTTCATTTGTAAGACGATCTATGTTTAAATTGCAAACCAAACTGAAGCTGTTTGACAGTGACACAAGGTACTAAACACACGTCAGCTGTCAAAACCAGTGTTGCCAAAACCCAACCAGCTAAAAAATCACCCTTTACTTGATATTGTAACCATACTTACTAATACTATGTGTAGGTACATGTACAAAAGCAAAATTTATAAAAGTCCCTTACCTGGAAATAAATAAATAAGTAAACATTTTAGTATTTAAGTTAAGATCAAAGTTTTATTTTTGTTAAATAAAATTTAAAATTAATTTTAATGCAACGTTTATTTGAAGCGGCCAAAAATTTGCGGCGGTACAAATAGTCATTTTCGACGAGTCCACCTTCAGTTGTACAAACTCACAATGGCAACAAAATTAACAGTTGTTACCTGCATAAAATTGTAGGTTAGTAAAAAAAGCAGTTATATAAAACTAGCTGGGATCGGCATAAGGATGCAGAAAAATGTAAATAAATCGATTTCCTTTCTGCCAAAACCTGAGGCAATTCGAAGAAAACAAAAAAAGACCATGAAAATCGGCCCAGCGGTTAACGAGCTATAACGTCGTCGAATTTCGCCCCAAAGGATTTATATATATAAACAAGATGGAAGAGAGAAGATACAAGATGACTCCGCTTTTATTTGAAGCGATCTCAAAACCAGAGGTTTCATATCCGACTTTAGGAACGTATTCTCCCTTTGTGGTGGTTGGAAATACTTTAAGTACCTACGTTGACATTATTTTCTTTCATAATGTTCAGCATGTAAGTATGGTATTTTTTAAGCTTTTTTTAAAGGATGTACCAGATACTACTGTACGTTTGAATAGCAACAAAGCGCCAGGAACTGATTTTGTACATGCAAAAGAAAAAATGTTAAAAATGTGCATGACCGGGGTCGCACGTAACTTCATTCGCTATGGCATTTAAAGGCGGCTAACAATCTTCTAGCCACATAAGTCCAAGCGTCTAAGGAAAATTTTGCAGATTATGAAAGTGGGATCATTGCAAAAAAAAACCTTCATAAGCCCTGAGCTCGGATATAAGACTTTTTTTTGGGGCTACAACTTTGGAGCAGAAAGGTCACCATTTTTTTTTTTTTTTTGCTGGATTTTGCTATTGGGTGGGTTTTAAAATGTCTTATAGTTATAAAATAAATAAATAGTTGGCGCAACAGGTCCGTACGGACCCTGGGCCTAGCTTCTCACAACCATTCGTTTTGTGTGAGTTTTTTTTAATTTTTGGGACGAATGGAAGGGATGATCTACAGTTTTATGCCGAGTCCAAACGGCTAATTGAGAAGATCTTTCATGACAGTTATACTCTCGGATGTACGTCAGACGTTCGCGAGAGGTGGCGCAGTGGAAAAAAACCTTAAGTTGGAATTTGGGTTTTCTCGGGATTCGAACCTGGGACCCCTCGCTTAGTAGTCCAACACACTAACCACTAAGCCACTGCGTCTTATAGTTATAGTGGAAATAAATGTCAGACCACATTCAGTGAATGCGTTCTTCTATTCAATACAACATCTGCCAAAGTCAGGAAAAACTTTTAAATTCAACAGTTGAATTTTGGACTTGTGATTGCGAATTTTCGGCGAATGTGAAACGCGATCTTTGCCAAAAAAGGAACAAAGGAAAGTGGTGACGATACAATTTATAAATCGGACGTCAAGAAGACACTGTCGGATATTTGAAGTAAGTTACTGACACGAGGTAATGAACCTTAAAATTCCGAAGAACAAAATTCCTCTCCACAGAAAAAAATAGTTAAGCAAAGAATTTTGAGATTTTAAAAAAATTGTAATCTAAAAGTTTTTACTCTATCAATTATTTTTAGCTACAACAATTCGTTTTTAAGTTTTTAAGAGTCAAGCATTCAGCGTAAGAATAGTATACTCTCCATTACTATTTTCTTACATCATTGCCAGCCAACAATTTCGTACTCAAATCAAAAATGTTCATATTTGGATTCATTTTAACCAACGAAATTAAAGTGAATTTAGTACCATCAAAGCACATAAGTAAACTAATTTCTATGTCATTCAAAATGGAATGAGGACTCCAACTTAAGATCTAAAAAGAAAGGCAACAAAATTTCTTCATCAACCGTACTTTAGATTGTCTCATACCTTTTAAAGAAATATATTTACGGATAGAAACTTTGTTACAAACACGATTAACACAGTTTGAGTCATCTATTACGTTGATCTACCACCTCTACTCCTGCACATCGTCACACAATGAGAATTTGCGCCTTTGTTCGCCCAGTTCGTATACCCATAAGTTCAATGAAATTGAAACGTCAGCAGCAGGATAGCTAATTTATTTATATCCACTACGCCGTTTCGCCAAATGCATTGTTATCTGACAAACAACAAAGCGAACAGCATGTTCCCAAACGAACCTTGATGGGATGCGCACAAGTGTCTCCCTGGTATATTTGATGGAAAATTGTCTGCATTAATGTATGCTTTGACGAAAAATCTCTTAAATTCTATTAAAATAATCGACAAGTAGACACGCTTCCATTGGAAAAGGACTTTCTCGCTCGCTTCGAATGCAAGCTTCACATACGAGTATCATTTTCGACTTTTCCCAGGCGGAAAATTTGCTGTTCATTAAATTTTGTTGCATTCTGTGAAAGAAATACTCACAAGTCGTAGGGATATCCCGTCTCCAAGGTAAAAATACCTCTTTGTGTGTGTGCATAACCTAAAATCCAAACGCTTCAAGATATTTTGCGGAAAATAAAAGCGGATACATCCGGTGAGTGAATTTCAAAAATGTTACCAAAGGTGGAAGGAGCTGAAATGAAGAAGGGAAAAATAATCCACGTCGCAACGGTGCAAAAACATGTAAATTTCCACATATCCTGAAGGTGGAAGGATATCTTTTTCGTGATTGTTACGATTTTCTTTTTTCATATTTTTTTCACAACCGATGAGTGTTTGCCTCGAGTGTATGTGCGTTGTTTACGTTCTGCATAGGCAATCGCCGCGTTGGAAGAGAGGGACGTTTTTTGTTTTTTTTTTTTTTGCATAGACCGATACCGGTGATGTGATAGCCCTAGGGTGTGTTAGCAGTCGACCGGTATTTTGATAGCGTGGATATTATTCACTGCACATATATATTGAGTATAACACGTGGCAGGACGAGCACGAACATATTTACTTTCTCTATTCCTTGTTGGTCGAATTAGGGTTAGGGTGGCGTTTTTGTTCCATTTCGTGATTGAGAAGTGTGTGTTGAAGGTTAGGTTATAGGCAGGTCGTGTATAAAGGGAGAAAAAATATACTTTTGAGTCGTTTGCTACCATATTTTGTATTTTTTTTCATCTCAAAAGTATCTATCAATATACAGTGTTAGCGCAGAAAAAAAGGAGAGGAAATTTGATTGCCTTTTGCGGAAATATTTGTGAAGAGGAGTGCTTTGATTTGAAAGCCCTGCTAGGTGGGTGGGTAAATTCACAAGGTCTAAACAAAAGTCTTGCGAGTTTACTTCTCATACTGACAACCATTCCAATAGCCTTATGATAGCCTTATGTCGAAGGAAGGCGGCCTTGGCGTAGTGCTGAATGTGTTTGCTTATGATACAAGTGGTATCGCGTCACACCACGCACCACAAAAAGAAGCGAGGAATATCAGCATATAGTGCACCGGCATTCGATTCCAAGCTCTCGAGGCGCAGGATTTTATTTCTGTTTTCAGACTCTCTGATGTTCCCTGATGGGCATAGCTGTTTTTAACATTTTGGAAGCGGTTTAAACTGAAATAGCCACCAGGGCATTGTACGTAAAGATGCACAACACAGATGAGGAAAATAGAAGTGCTATTTCAAAATTGCTATCGGGCCCACGTTGGGCGCCAGGCACTCGTGTGAGTATAAATGTAAAATAAATGCTTAGAATCGATTAAAAGTTATTCCACAACCTCGAGGAGCATACTCCATTCGATGGTAGCTCTAAATTTTGGAGAATGTAAGGAGATCTAGGAAGTTGCACTTCTTAAAGTTAGCTAAGTTTCAATGTCAGACTTTGGCCAACCATGCCACTTTGAGCCCGTCGGTGTCCATGTCTTAAAAGCCGCTTTGTGGGCACTTCACGCGGCTTAAGAATGCAGTAATGTTTTTCTTCTTCGATGCTGAGTGCAAATATCGACTTAGCACCTATATTTAAGAATAAAAGTCAGACCCATGCCGACATCTAGGTACAGATTATCCCATAAATTTAATAACAAAACAACTCGTACGTACACTCAATGGAGGAACGACATTTTTTATTAACAAGCATTCTTAGGTCATACGACTCAAAAAAAAAAACTCCAGGTCCCGTGCTTCAGAAGCCGAGACCACTATCCACTGAGCATATTTCTCCAAGTTAAGTGTGGACTAAAGTAGGTGCTAAATATTGGCCCTTGCAAATCGATTAAGTTTAAAAAAAAAAAAAATGTTTTCTTAATTTCAGAAGAACTTGCTGAAAGTCAGAAAGTCCACAGAATATTAAAAAAGTAATTATCACAAAAGTTTTCCTTGTAAAATAGCATAATTTCGGAGAGCTAAATTTAAAAGCCTTCAGCAGTGGGCAGTTTGATAATGGCGCTTAAGCTTATCAAAAACGTTTTCGATATTTGTTTGAATAATTCATTCTGAAAATGACGTGTCAAAAGTGTTGCTTGTTCCAAGTCAGTTACTTACTTACGCCCAAAAAAGGTTATTATAACTTTCAGAATGCTATGCTGAAATTCAGAAAGTTTCTCAAACATGAAAGATCCATTAGACATACAAAAATGTATACCCTCCTAAAATGTAAAACGGTCTCTCATTCATTGAAGGAAAAACAAATAAACTATTCATATGCTGTCACACCGAAGTCCGCACTTGTCCTTGGAACTAATCTAATTGATTTTACCCAACGATTGTGTAATTTCCCACCAGATGTACCTCAGCTAGGTAGGAATACGTAATTCCACTCGAATTATTAATTTCCCAATTAACTCGAAGTCCATTTACCGAGGCAATTAACTTTGAAAACATCCCCGCTGGAATGGCATACCATTGTCCTTCGGATGGTTGCATTCCAAAGGGCATATCTCTAAGTGCTATTCCAATGCCGCTGCCTCAGCTCAACTGACATTGTTGTCTCTCTGACCGCTGATTGCTAATGCCACATTCTCTCTACTCCGCCCAGGCTCACTACTTTTCTGTTTATTCATGTACGAGTATATGCCACTGCATAGACCTTGACCCGGGAGCCAGGACACAGTAATCACTGAAGGCATGCAATTTAGGTTACACTTGACCGCAGTGTCCACATTCTTGGTACTCTGAAAAAGTGACGTTTGCATTATTTAAATGAAAATAAATTAAAATAGAACGCCAGGATATTTGCGCATACTCGCTGACATTGATGTTGCAACTTGCATTGAAATTTAATTTAATTTGATTATTTTATTTATTTATCAACACAGGACCCAGAATGCAACGTCTCATATCATGCACAATGCAAGGACAACGGCCGTCGGATCTGTTGTCATTGCTGACATTGTTGTCGTCCTGTGTATTAATGCGATTGCCTTGCAGGCAAATACTAATGAAATATTTAATCCTGACAATTAAATGGTAATTAATTCTGTCAACAGTAGGCGACCGGGACTGTCGAAAACTTTCACCTGCAATCGAGAGGAGTCAGGCAAGGACGATTAGTCAATAACGAAAGTCAACTCCAACAGAGGACTCATGGAATAATTTATTATTGATCCTTGGTATGCCATGTGTATTAATGCGGATTGCGTGATGGAATGAATGAATTTTTAATTTAATCTTGCATTTATGAAATCGATGTGGGAATTTCGCATGAGTTCAGAAGGCAGCCTGTAGTCCTGTTTGATTGTACTTGCATGTATTTTCTCCTTGAAAGGACTTCCATGGAGAGTGCAAGCAATCACCTTAAATATTGGGGTGTACATAAACTTGTATTGGAAGTGGAAGACTATGTTTTCTTCAACTTTAAGGCAGGTCTGAAAAAAATTAAAGTGGCCATGCACTTTCTCCTGGCACGTCAAATGTGGAAACGTTTATATATTCTGTTGAACTTTGCACTTCGGAGACTTAAAACCTAATGCCTGTCGTCCACTACCACTTAGTGCGCAACGCATCAACTTCAAATGCCACACTATTTAAACTCTTGTGCACGAGGCTTCCAACTTAAAACCATCGTGTTTGATGTCGTTGCTCAACGTGTTGCTCAACAAGTGTGCGGAAAGTGCAGGAGCTTGAGTTGTTCTATTGAATGTAATTGTGGGCACCAATTTCGAAGTAATTTAATCTGTTCAACCCGATGCTCAATTTATTGTATTTAATATTTTTTTGTTGACTTGGGTAAGGTTGGGTACGAAGAAATCTGCGCACCTGTGCGTTTTGAGCCATTGCAATCAATAAATTCGCAAATGTTTATGTATTGTATAAGGCTGTCAACACGGAAGACACTATCTTCAACAGATCCGTCCAGCTACTGGGGTATGCAGACGATATTGACATCATCGGTCCCTCCCAGCTGACGGGGCTATGCAACAGTTGAGTGAGCTGGTTAACTAAGTAGAATAGGGCAAAAAAACTGTTAAGCAAAATTCATGGATAAGTTGCGCATTGAGTGGACGACAGGCATTAAGAAAAAGCTGCCCAAAAGTGACGGGTAAGTAAATTTTTTTAAAAACTCCTGCAGATGATACGGGTAGGCTAATTTTAAAAATGTAACCACCTACATTCTGCTGTAAGCATAATACTAAGCTTGAGGTAAAAAATACATTCAACTCAGGGAACTGGTTATTTAAAAGCAGATTCCTTTACAGAATTGATAAACAGTAATTTAAAAAATAGCTGGCTAGATGAATCATTTAGTTTATATGAATCTAGTGAAAAAATAGCATAGATCATCGGCATGGTGTCTAAAGCTGGTGGGCATTGGAAGATGGTTTTTCTGTTTTCCGGTGTGACACCTGATGAAAGCTGCCCAAATCAAATGATGGAAAGAATCCACGAGCAAGCTTATCGTTTAAAATATGAAGTCGACTTTGCATACGAGACAAAAAAAAATCCATCGTATTATGTACTCGTTCAGGGACAAACCTTATATCGGTTTTGTAGTCCTTTTAATATTCAACGCCCAAGTTCAGTGCCAACGTACCTTCAATCTTTGGTCAACGGATTCGGCTTCACTCCAACCTAGGTCGTACACAATGGTGCATAAAATTCGGTTTCTGCTCGAACGCTGATGGCATCTACAGTATAAGTTTGCTAGCACTGAAGGAGAAACGCCAAAAATTGCTTTAGTTCCGAAAGGGTGCAAGACCAAGTATACATGCAGCCAACGTGTGCAAATTAAATTACGCGTGATTCATCTAAATAATCACTCCCGTGCATCCAATTTCATAGCCTGGGGTTTTCAGCCAGCCTTTAATTTTCCACCACTCGAATGATGGCAACCATTTTGTGTGTTCACCCTTTTGGAACTTTTCAACATCTTCTGGGGTTGTAAAACAAACTTCTCTAGATATCCACTTATTTACATATCCGAATGTGTAAAACTCGATTTCCTACGGAAAATACCTTGTATTTCACAGGGGGCCTTCGTTTCGTGCGAGGAAACCCTGCGGAAAATCCCGAACAAACACTCAAAGTCACCCCTTGAATTCTGTGAATGTTCATATCAGCCAATCGGCGGGTAGTAGATAAAATCGCACCCCTACATTATACCAGCCAACAAATCACGTCGAACGATTAAAAAGGGAAAAAATTGATATTTAACATCCGCGGCGCGTCGCGTCGTCTGCGATGGAAAATATATTATGGCGACCGGAAGAGGCAACATTTCCGTTTGCATTTGCCCCGAATGCAAACTGCCACCAGACACCTCAAGCCCATAAGGTTTGGAATGCGAAACAATTTCAATTATCGGCATCATAAAACTGGGCCCCACAATAACTCCAACATTATCATGTCACAAGGATACCACAGGATGACGGCCGTTTCTATTTTGCTTTTCCTTGTGCTCATTAATTATGCGCGTGGAGAACATGATCCAGTGGAAGACGTATGGCGGATAATTACCCTCTAATTAGATAATTATAAGATAGAGCTGCACAATGATAATTTATATTTCGTGACGACGCCATGAACATAAATTGAAACGGTGCAACTACCCAGCGGACAAAGGACAAACTTATTACACCGAAGTACCTGCATAATTAAATTTGCCGATGTGTGTTTTATGCACATTTACAAGTGCGGACAGCGGTCGTTACGCGTCCGATAATTGGTTACAACAAGAGTGCCAACTACTGACAAGCCATATACACAAGGATAATAGTTAATACAATGAACGCAGAGCGCAACAGGAGCAACAGCACTACAAGCGAGTAGTTAACGACATTCCAGACGTTAACGACGACGACAATGTCGATGCTTTATTATTGTGCGTAATCGATGCCACCCGTGGACTAAGTTGGTTGGCATGCCTGCCCACGTGCGTGTGTTTGTGTTTATGTCGCAAAAACATTTTCGCAATCCACAATGTACGCACGCACACAATGAGTATGGATAGATAAACCCGAGTTGGATGGCCGCCAGACCTGGAGCTATATCCGTGCACAGTTGAACTATGTATGGGTGGCGGGGGGGTGTATGTCGGGACCAGGATAAGACAAATGTTGGAGCAGCACTTATGCGATAAATTAACAGTGTCCTGGCGGTTAATTTGTAATTTATACGCATATTTCGATTTTCAAGTCTATGCGTTTGGAAATAACACACATTTCAAACGCAGTTGGGGTTGGGCCGTTAGCGTGAGGCGTTGCATTAAAATGGCGATTGAGGCGATTCCTTGACGTCTGCTTTTAATTAAATTACTCGCCTGTGATTTACGAAGTTTCAGCTGTACGAATATATGTTTGTGCAAGTTGCGTCGTTTTTCAAAGGATAATAATTAATGATTAATCGTGCAGAAGCACTGCGACACTTTTTGAGACGCGTCATTATGGTAAAAGGTTCAGCAGTCATTTTGTTTTATGGAAGGGGCAATGAGTCGCTTGGACTTGCAGGGTTGAATTTAAATTTGCAACTTCACGGAACGGGACGGTTTCTAATACAATGTCGCTCTCAGAGATTCATCTGTTTAAACGATATTTATGTATGAGGGCTGGGGGTGCATTTGTGTGCTCAGTATAGGCCTGCAGAGTTTTCTATATTATAGAGGATATTTTTTTTGAAAACGTATTAAAATTTAAAATGTAATACGCACACGCAAATATTTTTATTAGAAAAAATCATTTTATGCCATTAAAGCAAAGCGACCTTAGACCTTGCGCTTTACAAGATTTTTGAGTGCAAGAACGAGCGTAGCAAGATCTTTTACGTTTTATGTTTTTATGTTTATGTTTTTGGTGTCTATGATTGGAAGTAGGGTTCGTGATTATATCTTAAAATAGATATAAATAAAGGGTGTCCTATAATTCACGCAAAATTTGAATCTTGCGCCATTTAATAGTTTAATAGTTATGCCAACGGAGAAAAATCAAACAATCAGACAGCTGACAGTTCGGCGTAAGTAAAATTGGAGCGCTATACGAAAGAACAATGTATTTTGATTGTTGAACAATATTTTGAAAATTATGAAGGTTTGTCAGAAACGGTCCGCAATTTCATCTTCAGTGATCAAGCTCAGGTTCATCTTAATGTCTACGTTAATCGTCAAAATTTTCGCATTTGGGGTTCAGAAATCGTTGAGAAACAAATGCATCGACAATGCGTGACTGGTTTGGTGCGGATTTGGGGCTGGAGGCATTATCGGACCATTTTTGCGGCTGGTCAGGCAGTAACAATAAATTAATGGTATTAGTTATCGTGACATGATAACCCTGTTTATAGTGCCTAAGTTCCAAGATATGGATGCGACCAATAATTGGCTTCAACAAGACGGTGCCACATGCCATAAATCCACAGAAACAATTCAATTACTGCATGAGTGATTTCCCAATCGTGTAATCGGCCGTTTTTGCGATCAGAATAATTAGCCATCCAGATCTTGCGATTTACCGACATTGGACTTTTTCTTTGGTCTTATTCCTTTTAAGTCAAAGGGCTATGCAAACAAGGCCACGACCACCAACTCCTTGAAAGAGGAAATTGGGAGCAAATTCACATTTATTCGAAACGGTCATAGAAAATTTCAATAAAAGTGTACGTACTTGCCAGCAAAGCCGTGGCGGCCATTTATCCGATGTGCTATTCGATACATAACCCCAATCTGTATACTCTATGAATCAATAAAAAACGTAAGCTTTCTAATTAAAAATCTGTATTTTCTATCAAAATTACATTTTGCGTGAATGATGGGACACCCTTTGTAAGAACTCAGAGACTTCTGATTGTGTGAGCTCCATGTAGTTGAAATTAATATTTCAAGGGCGTGTTCAATAAGAAGTGGGTAATTTTTTGCTAAAAATAAGTTTTCCACAGTTGGAATTGCATTTGAATTTTGATTAACAGTGCGGCATTGAGTTTTACAAAAATATACGAACAAAGACCGGGTTTCCTTCGTTTTTGAGATAAAACTAAAATAAAAGGATTTATTAAATTTTTTTGAAATGCTCTAAGAACGGCATCTTATTAAGAAGACGCTTGTTATCTCAACTATGTATTCCGATTAAAAATTTTATAGTCTTTTTATGAAATTATTCAGACAAAATAATAACAAATATTGCAAAGCTTAGTTCGGAAAATACTAATGCTTAACTACTTGGCTGAAAACTGAGTGTAAGGTATTGTTCAGGATGTAAGCATTATACTTGGTTTTTGAAGGAAGAAAAATGGGGTTTTCGAGATATGAGAATTTTCTAAAATTAACGTTTTCGATGATTCGAATTGAAATGACCCAACAAATTTTTAAAACATCAATTTTACTTTAAGTACCTATGCATTATGGTCAAAATCGTGAGTGCCGTTTTCTGGTAAACTAAAGAAAATCAAATTTTTAAAAAATTCTATTTTTCAAAAAACTATTTTACTACCTACTGAGCAAAACTAAGCTTGCTATGAAGTTACAAATGACCATATTATCTTGAGAATGAACTTCTGGTCCCGAACTGTAGACCCACAAACTCCAAATCCGAAGTTTGAACCAAATCCGGGCAGCGGTTTATGTATGCTTTTGGACTCAGGATAGAATTCCTAGACCCACTTTTTTCAGTTCCCCTATCTTCGTAATGTATGAACTGACTAAAGTCTGGAGTTGAGTTCGAGATAAACAAATTAAATATTTCAAGGACTGCTTCAACATTCTAGGCTATCAATCAGCTTTCTTCTTCAATTAGAAGCTGAGCTACAGACCAAGATCTGAAATGGTCAAATGCAATATACCTCATCGAATCGAAAAATACCAAAAACGATTGTTTGGTTATAGGTTGGGATGGTTGGGTGCACATCACAAGCGGTGCCTGTTGTTTTCGCTGTTGGAGCGCAACGAAAGCGTATTCTCCTCATGATTTTGAGACCGCATGTAATTGTTTTTCTTAAGAAAACTCCAACCAGCTTTTGCCAGTTGTACAAATGATTTTTTAAGACCACAAATGGCCAAAAGTCCCTCAGCACCATAAGCAGCTATTGCAAAGTCATTTAAATATGTAGTTCAACACATAACAAATTTTTCTTTCCACTAAAGACCAAAAATAAAGGATGAACATGAACACATTTCGAATACCTTTCTCGATAGTTTTCTTGCAAATCGGTTTTCATAGATCTCTGCCCGATTTCTCCATTCTTTTCGCGAGCTTCATACCAAATTTCGAAGTGAGGTAGACAAAGTGTATCTGATTACAACATCAACTGTCAGTCGGCTTCAACTTTCATTCATCATCGGCGAACAAAAACAAGCTGTCGCCATGACACTCGGCGCGCTCTCAATTAACATATAACTCAAACCACCCCAAGCTATTAATCGCACAGTAATCTTTCGATCGTTAATCCGGATGCAAATGTTAATTTAATTACAACAGATACATTGCTATATTTTGCATTTCGCGTTTTACATTTTACAATTTACATTTAAATTCAATTTTCCCACAACCGTGACGTCGGTCGAAGTATTTGCGCATTTTACGCCACTCAATCCGCTCGTGGCTTAACCGAAGCTGTACCGCATGCATACGAAAAAAAAAAAACGAAATAACAACAAACAAAGAAAAAAAAATAAGTAAAATTAATGAAATAAATAAATACTTCGCCACCATTCATCCAGAATACAATTAATCAGTTTATTCATCGTGTTCTGCAGTAACAATCAATTATTAAATTTTATCACCAACTTGCGGCGTTACAGCACTTTACGAATGTTTATCCTGCCGGAGCGCGGTTAAGGCGCACTCGGTGGGTGGGTGTTTGCAGGAGCGCAGTTCAGTATCATATTAACTGCAGTGAAGCTGACATTAAGCGTATTTACGTTTACCTTTCCAATGCAACCACGTTTAATTATTTTGCACTTGTATTTTTCCCGTGCTCTGTTTTTTTTCTTTTTTCTTTTGTGTGTGTAATTTATTTATTTTGTATTACTGTTTGGGGGATTTAAGTTTATTTAACGCATCCTCTAGGCCTCGCTTACAGCAGGCTGTGTAATTATTGTGATAACGGCGTGCGGTCACACCGATGGTGCTCTGACTTTTTGCGGCCATCATTTTTGGTGGTACAAGTTTGCCAGCTCGATATAGAACCCACTGAAATCAGTGAAACGTTGGTTTTAGGCTAAACCGCATATGCGGGTGGTTTATATGAATGCGTTTCAAAATTGAATATATTTTGGATGGATGATGCTTGGGGTTAAGCGGACTTGGACTGATGGTGGTTTTTTTGGATTGTACTCGGGTACAAGAAGGATGTTCACTTTCAAATGAAATCAGCCCAACAATAAAATAAGATCAGCAAGTCGAAAAACTGACGAATTGTTTAGTCCACTATACAACGGCTACCGTTGAAGAGTTTTAAAAAAATTATGTGAAAAAGGGCTATTGAAAAAAAAAAACTTTTTAAATACGTTTTAGAGTTGAAATGGGTCTTTGCAGACCTTTTACGAAGTTTGTCTGTAAGACACTTTTATAGTGGGGAACCAATGCTTCAATAATCCTATGCTCTATGAATAAAAAATTATAGGCAATAGCATTAAATTTGTTAACACACCTATCTGCACATTTTTTTTAAAAAGCCAATTTAAATTTTTCTATTCTACGAGAGAATTCAGTTGTGTGACCAAAGGCGACAAGCAGCAATTTTAAATATAATTACACGGTTCAGGGATTACTATTGAAAAAAAAAACAAACAAAAAAATATCCACCGCATTTGCATTCAGTTCCCCTGTAAGTTTGCGGAAGCTTCGCCTAGGTTATCGCAATTTGTTCTTCCGCGAAGGTTCTTGGGAAAAGACACCGCCTTTTATACAAAGTTTCCCGAATCATAGATGAACTTGCCACCGAAGGAAATCGTCGTATTTCAGGGAGTTAAAGAAAGAATAACGAAAGATACACAAATCGTCTGGTTTGCTGGGCACCGGCTTGGTACGACATTTAAAAATAGAATGCAACCCTGCTGATTCGTTTTAGCAACTGATTTGTTTAAAAGCAAAAATTTATAAAAAAAATGGACGAAAAAATATGCAAAACAACAATACTTATGAAAAGTGGTTATTGGGAGACAAAGGATTCTTTAAACTGCATAAATAGAGCGCCATTTCTATGCTTTGAATTTGAATTCTTACACATATTGACTCACGGCAGAAAATAAAAGTCTTAGACGTGACTGAAAAATAATTAAAGACAGCGCCCCTAAATTTATTAAATCATAACGTCTACTGCTTCAACAAGTGAAGTCGCCTTATCGATAAATTCGATTCGCAACACTTCAAACTCCCAAATTCAACAATATCAATAAAAAAACAAAAAACCTAGACAAAGAAAATTCCAAAAGAATCAACAATAAATACTAGTAGCCATTGAGCCTAATTTGTTGCCGTATTGCTTTTAATATTGAATGGAAAATACAAAACAAAAGATTCCAAGAAAGAAAGAAAATACCTTTTGACATAAACACTTATGAAGCAATTACGCTCACGCGAGTAAATTAACTTTCAACCGAACGTTAATTAAAAAAAAAATATTTTCTATTTTTTTTATTGTTCTTCTTTATTACAACCAAACAAAAAACTCTTAGGGCTAAACAACACGTACAACTCCCGGGAACGAACTACGACGCATCCACCTTTCTTCACCTGTATTTATTATAATTCGTTTATTATTTCGTCAACGATCATTTCCAAGAATTGATCGTGTGCTCGTTGTAGACGCTAAGTCAGCACACTTGCAATTCCTAGGAACTGACCTAGTTAAATGGAAAAAACATAAATGCTTAGTAATCGACATTTATGTTTTTTAGGAATTCATCTATATGGTCGGGTGGATGATACGTAACTCGCGTTTGAGGGTTCATTTGTTTTAATCGTCCTTTTCTTTGATTCTTATCGAATGCCATGGAAATTGCTCTTCACATAGGCCTTTACAGATTTGCTATATATGATTTTTCAATCGAGTTTGAGAAACGCTTACTATGGAGAGTCACTTGTGCAGGTTGACATGGGCCAGTCAAGTCGTACAATGTGAACTTTTGATTAGTATCATTCGCTTAAGAGGATTTCACTTAAAGTACGTGAGCCTTGTTTCCATAATTAGGTCAATGGTATGCAGTGCTAATTGGGGTATAATGTCGAAATTGAATGTTGCCGTACTTGTCCTATTTTCTTATTAGAAGAATTACACGAAAAAGTTGGAAGAAAAACAATTTTTAAATTAAATACCAAAACCCAAATTTTGTTTCCGTTGTTTGTTTTATAGCAGGTTACTTCAACGATATTTCTCAGCTGATGACGCAAACTTGATGCATAGCGGTCTTTGGCTCCACACCTTCCAAATAGCGCTGTCGTTTGGTCCCTTTTTGAACCCCAAGACCCGTCGCCCTCACTTTTTAAAAAATAATCAAAATGGCTACTTTTTCAGTTTTAGTAAGATTTTATTTTTTATTTTTTTAACGAAGAAGAATACTAAAAAAAAGTCTTTCGTTATAAATACTTTTGCTTTTTGGATCGATCTTGTTATAAATATTTTAAGTACGTATTTTCTTTTTGAAATTTTTCAGCGGAAAGTTGCTTCCAACGATTCACTCTACTTTGGTTAAATCAGTCAACTGCCTAATTCACAGGTTCAACCTTTACAAACGTCTAAATGTTGTCAGACATTTTCAGAAACATACCTCTCGCCCTCTACAGGCCTCCGATTTAGATCCGGCGTAGATATGCTTTCCTGCACTCAAAATCATCCCAATTCATCCGTATAAAACGAAAACAAGTCACGCATCATAGAACCTGACAACACACAGGCCTTCAATGCAAATCTACCCTTCATTGAATATGCATCCCTCCATCGATCGAACAGATGCAAGAGTGCAGCGCACAACCCCATCAACTCATTAGTCAATATAAACACAGCCCTAGGGCAGAGTGGACGAAAAAACATCCCCACTCCTTGTTTACTTTATGCAAGGAAAATATTGCAACACAAAGCTTCCACTGCAGGAACGTTTACACTAAAGAAAAGTACACGCCTCGAAGGTAAATACTACCTAAACAAACGAAACAATTTTTTTTTTGCTTTTCTTAAAATAATATTCTGTTAATTTTTCTGATCCTGCCCAAGGAAATTTTTAGTTATCTTCTGTAGGTCGTTCTGTCGCCCAAAGCATAAACAGCAATAACAAGAGAACAACTAAAAAAAACCTGAAATCATAATTAATTTTGATCCTGAAAGGAGTTCACTTCTCCACGGGACAGAGGATTTCTTTTTATTTCAAACTCCAGTCAATTAGAAAAGGTCAAACGGTGAAGCGGATTACAAACAACAATTAAAGCAGTAATTGGGAAAATAGAAAAGCCCATTTGCAAGCGATGCCTTTGACTTATCAAAAGTGTCATCGTTGACATGGTACTTGGGTTATTATAATTCCGTTGAGAGTATTGCCAGAGAGCATTTAACTGGTGTTCGCCTAATTATGCGATTGTTTCCGAAATCAGCTTAAATTTGTGTGTATGCACTTGACAAATGCAGTTGCATTCTAATTGGCCACCAAATGGAATTTCTGTTAAATTTGATATGAAATGCATTTGCCATAGTTGAGTACGTTCCGGCAATCGGCAATGTGAGAGAAATATGGTAGTTGTGGTCAGCCGATGATGTGGCATGAATTTGACTGCCCGAATGAGTCCTTTTAAATTGTCGGTGACATTTTAATGCATGCATGGTTTGGCAGTAGCGCATTGCTCTGGCAGAAATGGCCATTAATAAGCACGGGAGGGGTAAAAGTATCTACGCATTTATTGCATGACACTTATTTCGGACAAAAATTGCTGAAAATGGGCTCCAAAAGTTTCGAAATATCAACGGAGAGCACAACAATATCTTTTGCACTTGATAGTGGAAAATCGCTTTTCGCAAAATGCGGGGGCTATTGCCTAAAAAGGCGGATTGGATCTACACCGCGATTATAGGACCACTCGCCTTGTCGGTTGCGTGGTGTAATAAATTGCGCATGAATGAGTTATTTAATATTTTTTTTATTTTGGCGAACTTTCTGTGTCAGCTGAAAGACGTCTGGATCTACTTTAGATGTTCTGATAACACTCCTCGTGTATTTTTGAACTGGCTGCAGAATCAAGGCTAAAGAGAGGCCCATTTTTATACAATGTATACTCGCTTTGGAGACACTTAGAAGACATAGTCGACCCATAGTTCATGGATTGACGCGATAACGCTCAAAATATTTGCGGAGAAACTAAAGAAACTTGAGTTCAAGGATGACTTCGGCAGAAACTAGAGGTGCGACCGAATTTTCAGAGGCTGTCCCAGAACTTGCAAGAGGCCTCCTTCATAAAAAAAATATCTGCCAGCATTTCTCGCCATTGGCAGGGTCTTGTGAAAAAAAGTTAAAGACTGTTGAGGCAGCCAAGCTTAGCTCTTAGCTTTTTGACAACCCAAACATAAACTGGGATTACCAAAATTTAGATGTTTAGAGAATATTGCAAAAAGCGGGACAATAGCAAGTCCTGCTTTTGATTCTTCATGGTTTTCGGATATTTAATGCTTATGTTGTATACGCTGATTTTCCTACTCCCTGAAGTCTACTTGACAGCAATTTTGGACAACCAAAGAAACCAGAGTAAAGAGAGGCAGCTCCTTGCATTTCTGGTAGTAAAATGGGCCAGTAGTTGTGTCTAACAGTTTAAGAACGCTATTTGTAGTTTTTCAAAATCGCATAGTTTGCAACTAAGAGTGCTGAACTTTTTTTCATAGAAATTAAATGCAAGGTAGTTACCGGACACCGCAGCATTGAAGGCATGGTTCGAAAGTAGACAGCTGTACAAGTGACTTCTTTGAAAGCTACAGGGACAAAAGAAGACAAAAAAACAACGCAGATCATAAGCAGTTTGGGAAGGTCAGAGCCTCACCTACGGGTGGCGACGACCTGTTTCAGCTCTTTCGTCAGCTTCAATTATGTGCCTTCTGTTGATTTTCCTTTTTTTTTAATTGGACAGACAGGCGTGTTATCCTACCTTGTGTTTTAAGAAAAAAAAACAAACTTAAAGCTTATAGGGCGCTATGATTTAGTTAGGAATATTGTTTGTGCGGTTTTTGAAAACATATGGCGTTAACACCAATCCAAGAGTCCATGACAAGTAGCCCCAAGTGTTGCTACATTGTTGCTGATGGAATATCCCAGATGAACCGCTAACAAATTCCTTTTCGATGGACTTTATTCCTTTTTGTTAGAAAATCGTTATTATATAAAACTTAAAACTATGAAAGAAAATCCTTTTAATATCTAAAATGTCCCTTTCTCCCTCGGACATATTTAAATTCGCAGAAAATCCCTCAAAAAAGGATAAGCCGCTTAAAATATTATCACTGAAAATTAAGTACAACAGGACAATCAATGAGAATATTAATTTCATTAGGAGACAATCCAGAGCAGCTTGAAAATGCACATGTACCTAAAAATATAAAAACAGTCCTCACGCACACTTTTAGTATTCAAATGAAACCACTCATTCGTTTTTCAACGTACGTAGTGACCAACGACCTGCAACTGTCATTCATTTATTTATCTTCTGCCAAATAATATTTCTCGCGTAGTTTTTTGCGATTTTTTCATTCAATGATATCTCATTAGCTGGTTGCCAGAATTGGCACCTTATGTGTGATAGGTAAATTTTGTTCGTTTGCACATTTATGTAGATGACCGCTGGCACGATTTGATTGCACTATACCAGTTAATGAAGTTGGCAGTAATAAACAAAAATTTCATGGGTATCATTTTCACTCGTGGTATTGTTTTTAAATAGAAATTCAAATTTTATAAATGACGATATAAGCTTCTCAAATTTGAAGCATGCAATAAATTTAAATTCACAATTAAAAGTGAAAACATATTCAACTATATAATTAGTGTGGTTTTATGAGCGGTTAATTTTAAATTTAAAAGGACAAATAGGCACCTACACCCAAATGCTTAAAAATATTCGCCTGATGCTTTAAAATAAATTATCAAGCAGCTTTGAATGGAGTTGGAATTAAGTATTAATTTATTAAATAACAAAGGGTAATAGTGAATGAAATCGCTAATATGTAGGACACGTTAAAAATAATTGCAAATCACAGTTTGTAGAGTGAAAGCATTGTTTGGAAATACTCGTACATATTTTTGAAATCATTTCCCATTATTAGACTATGGACACATTCAACTGATTGTTTGAACCGATAGTCAATTCAAAGTACATACTCAAAAAGACAGTTCTGTTCTTAGCATTCTCGTAGTGAACACCTCTCTAGATCGGGTGTCTATCATATGCGCCAATTAAGCGATGAGCGACGATACAACTGAGATGAGGGCCTTTGGAAGAGAACTAGAATTGTTGTTGCTTGAAACATCACAACGGGTTCATAACCGAGTTACAATTGTCTACTGTTCGGTTGTAAGCCTGACTTATTCCCGTACTAAGCGAGTGGTCCCAGGTCCGAACCCCGAGAAAACCCAAATTAAACTCAAGGTTTTTTTTCCACTGCGCCACCTCTCGCGAACGTCTGACAAACATCCGAGAGTATAACTGTCATGAAGAAGCTTGCCTCCCGATTCGATAGATTATTCTCAATTAGCCGTTTGGACTCGGCATAAAATCCCTCGGTAGATCCCTTCCATTCGTTCCAAAAATGAAAAACTCGCACAAAACGAATGGTTGTGAGAAGCTAGGCCCAGGACCGACCTGTTGCGCCAACTATTTATTTTTTTTTAAGCTAAAAATTCGCCCTTTCCTCATTACTCTCCCTGTATTCTATTTACAGCTCAATTTGTAGCTGAACTGTACGAGTATGGAGCTCATTTGAACGCCGATTCGTTTTTCTATCCATATCTGTCAGTGACTGACTGAAGACCCGTCAATTTTTGTGTTTACCAATAAACCAAACCTAAACGAAACCTACATCGCTGAGTACGTACTATATTTCTCATCCTGGAGCAGTCATACCACAAGCACAAGTTCTCCTCCTTCATTTTGGTAAAAAATTCTTAAAATTGCCTCCCGATTCGATAGATTATGGTTCCGCTTAAGGGCAACAGGCAACTGCAGGTAATGCTCATTTAAGTAAATTTCCCAACGCTAATACGTTTACTTTGTGTGCTGTTTTTTATTTTTATTTTCTTGTGGGGTGAGCACACATATCCGCAGGGATAACCTACATAATCTAAATATTTAACCTCCTCTCAACTGCTAGAGACTGCCGCAATTCTAATTAAAATTTGAAAGAAAAATAAACAATTTCTTTGAGAAAAAGGAAAATTTCGTTCACAAAATACTCATTCATGTAATTGGTATGCAAATAGGGCGCAAGACTACTCAAACATTCCCGAGGTGGTGTAATTTTTGGAAATTCCCTTAGATAGAAGCACGATAACGCGTACAAATTAAGATGTCAAAGGACAACAAAAAAGAGAAAGACGAAAAAAAGAAACGGTTCTGCTTGTTTAATTTCATAATTGTTGGACATTTCGGGGAGTGTACGAGTATCTATGACTTGTATCTTCAGGTGTGCAAGTGTATACCTCACAAGACACTTTGTTGATTTTGTCCATGGTCCGATAATTGTGGTAACGTTAAGCAAGGTCCTCTTGTCAATGGATACTCGGAAGGGAAGGATAGCGTTGTGCCCTGCCGTAAAAGAAACCCATTTGCAAACTGGGTTCGGCTGATGTTTGGATAAACACTGACACCGAGAACGAAGAACGTAGACAAATATAACAACTGATTGTGTGTAGTATTTGCACCGCGATTGTCTGCACAATGAAATAAGAGCGTATATTGTTCCACTATTTACTTAAAAAAATGTTTGAGTTTCACTGGGGTGGGGTTTTTTTTCGAATTTGTAGTGCGAACGGAGGTTACCCTGGTTGGTGTAAAGGTAGCGAACTACGAGTTTTAAATGAAAGAGAGAGCTAGGTAAATGCATCAAAATTACGCACAAGCTTATAGGAAAAAAACAGTTGAAGGGAGATTTTCTACAAATATGTATAAAAATTACACATACTAAACGTTTTGAACTTGTACGAAATGATTCACTTAGTTCTATGATTAAAAACAAGTCATTTAGTAGGGCCGCCTTCTTTTTCCTGGAACCGTGCTGCGATGCCTTACTCAGATCCACGACTGTGATTGGAATATTCTCTGCCGCTGAGGGACCACACTGAGCCATAGGGCCTCACTCGATCGCGCTTAACGCTGGACCCGTTTTTTTTTGTCTGCGGAAATAGCTTTCGGCTTATTACCTTAAACTATTGACGTCACAGGAAATTCCTTGGTTGTCGAATTTTGTATGATCTTTCGTCTAAGAGACCAGGACTAAGGAAATTGGCGATGGTGGATCTTAACACCTTTTTCTCACCTTGATCTCACAAAAAATCGCATTAGACATATTTTCCAGCTTCAATTAACAGCGACCGTTTTTAACCCGATCCCACCAAAAATTTAATTTTATGTGATTGTGATTTTAAGACAACTTTTCCAGCTTCTTGCAGAGTTTGGTTTTCAACTATCAGGATCCGTCTTCAACCTCAAATCACCAAAAATTAAGCAAAGCTGCGATTATGATTTGAAGACACCTTATTTAGCTTCTACCTGCGTTTGGTTTCAATTAACAGGCTCCTTCTTTAACCTTATCTCACCAAACGTTAAGCAAAACTGCGATTATGATTTTAAGATACCTTTTTTAGCTTCATACATTGGTTTTCAACTAACAGCCTTCGTCTTAACCTGATCAAAGGAAAAATTTAACAAAGTGGCTTTAAGACTCCTTTTTCAGCTTCTTGCAGATTATTGAAGCCATCTTGTTTTCAACTAACAGGCTGCGATGATGTTGGTCTTGAATAAATAAGACAAGAAGCCCGGAATTCTGTCACCCCTGATGAGCTTAAACTTTTGTCAAATATGAACGAAAATCTGCTTGAATTCACTCAGCTAAAGTGAGACACTTATCCTACTGTGGTGACGATACACAATTTTTTTGTAATTGCACTGGCTTAAGCTGAATTACGTCTACTTTATCCCATGAGGAATCTCCCTTTAAAAGGGAATATGACGCCTCGGAGCTATTCAGCATAAAATGGAGTAAGCCCGTTCAATTGAATAGATCCCTTATGTGTCCTAGGGTCACATATATTCCGTTCCTCTGCTGCCACTAACCTATTTGGCAGGTTACATACTTCCGAACGAAAAGCCCTTTTTCTGCAAAAACTCTCGTAACCATTTATGTCGTCATTTCAGGTATGTTTATATAAATGTTCCAGTCCAGGGCGACTTGGACTTGCAACGCAGTTGCAATAGGAAAAGTAACTAAAGTCCTTTTAAGTGGGATTTCAGCACTTCCATTCACCACGAAAAAGTTAAAACTTCTCCATTCCACGGAAAGCCAACAGTTTTCTAACAACCCGCTGAGACAACCAACTTCATAGGGAGTTCACTGCACAAGTGCTTTATCCCAAAGGTTCGCTCTGTTCAAAAGTTGCAAACAGAACCGAGCCACAATGAGCGTCTTCCTTTGAAGAAACAAAAAACTTGTAAAAGATAAAAATGATTTCCCGCCAAAGGGAATTCTTTCTGCGTGTTTTTCTTTTTTTTCCATTTGCATTCCTGGACACTCACAAGGAGTTGTTGTTTTCAAGCGAACACGCAACTAACACTGATTGGCCATAACCTCCGTCGATTAAGGAAATTGTTCCATCTACACAGAGGACTAACCATAATTCGGTGGTGATCCGGTCGGAGTCTGAATTCAATTTCCAGTCACAGAGCTCTACATAGCTTGGTGCGGTTTTTAACTTCAAATTTCGCTTTTACAACACACAGAGAGACTTTGCATCTGTGTGGTGTTGCCAAAAACTTGCGATTTCGGTCGATGGAGGGTTCAATGAGGGGTAATGTAATTGGTATCCCAGCCAAACCCTTATCCAGGATGATTATAACCGCATAGTTGTGACACATGGAAGTAGCATGGAGAGGTGACAGCAGCTCACACACCATTACCCCCACATGAACCTCACAAATCAGCGAAAGCTGATGGGACTGTTTTATTTTTTTTTTTTTTTGTTATTCTGCCCAAACAAGGAATCACCAGCCATAAACCGTAAACCAAAACCGTTTACACGTAATTTCCACTGATTTAACGCTCCAAGTGATTTGACACGATGCCGGTTGGGGTCTGCAGACGATACGCGTCTAGTTTTGGTTCTGTATACATAGATAAAAGTTCGCCTGTTTGTGGCGAATCCATAAATATTCACACTTTGTGGCTGCGAGTGTAGATTTAGGAGCTAGATATGCAGGTCACATTATGGTCCGTCGCCCTCAGAGGGATCGTTCATGACAGTTTGTCACGTTTTGTTGAACTTTTTTTTTTGTATTTCTGTTTGTGCAAAGAAAGCACCAAAATGTGGAAATTATTTTTATTTGTTGCCCCGAAACCACAAAATGGCAAATAAAATTGTTGTAACACCTATGGGTCGAGCTGAAAAGTGTTCGCACGCAGTTTTTTGGCTGTGCAATTCGATGACCATTGTGTGTTGGACTGTGTGGTCGGGCTTATGAAAATAAAGCTGTCAATGTGTGTGCTTTTGCTTGATCCGGATAGAATTGAAATTATTTATTTATGGGAATTCAGATTGGATTGTGATACATACAAGAGAACTAAACAACAAATGATGCCAGAGGGATGCATGTGCAATGTACATGTGCATATGGTGCCGTTGGTGGTTGGCATGACATTTTCAAATGCGTTTTAGCAATCCCATCGGTGGTTTTGAGTGCAATTCCAATGGGTATAGTTAATGATGTTTTTGTCACAAAAATACCTGCATCGAATAAATAATGAGTGCATGTAAGTCGACCGCAATGTGAAGTTTCTAAAGCCTCATCCGCCTTTTTGTGTTTGAATGGGGGAATTTTTAACTGACAGAAATATGCACGCAGAATTGACAAACTCAATTGAAATGAGTGGACCTGTTGCGACAGCTAATTGGTTGATAGATTCTCGTTGCTGCTTGAAATAGCTACAATTCCAAACAAACTGTTTGTTGCTGCAATTATTTTTGTTGCCTTGGTAGGAACTCTGCGAAGTTCGGCTATAATTTCCCAGCAGAAGGTAATTGTCAGGCGACATCAAATTTTCCACTGGAGCCATTCACAATAAATGGCAAAGGAAGGTACTCGCATCATTGATATATTTAAACAATGTCAGCTCCAGATTGAATGAGGGGTTTTATTACTCCACAAGGAGCAGGACAATACGCTCCAATCAGTAAAAAATCAGTTTAAAATAGTAGGTAGGATTTTTTTTTAATAAAACAATTCAGAGTAACTTTCTTCGAATCAGCTGGTAAGTATGCAACTGTTTGTGATAAAGTGATGTAAAGTGAACATTTTTATGTCGATTTTTAGTAAAGTTCAGCTTTTTTCTAAGAGATAAATGGATCTAGAACTATGAACATCACATCCAACCAGAAAGGTGTCAACATCACCTCTCAGAATTCACCTACTCACAATAATTCCCTTTACATCTTTTTGATTTTTTGAGATGTTTACTTGTACAATCATCAATCAGCAAAAATTCTGGACACCCTGTACAACATTTTTACCGCCATTGTTGCCCATCAGATTTTATTAACAATCCTCTATTTCTACAAACGCGCGAATCAAAGAATTCATCAAGATCATTCCCGGCTTCAATTTGGACGTTTGACGCAAGCGGTTTATACGTTGAACTGTCAAAAAATCTTTCAGTTTATGGGATTCTTGTGAAAATAGTCAAACTAAGGAACGACACGTTGATTTCATTCCAACTTTTAAAGTCATCATGTCAATTTTCAAAATCCGTTTTTCTAATTGAGAATCGCTTTTATGACAGCTATACTCTCGGATATTTGTCAGACGTTCGTGTCGCAGTGGAAGAAACCTTAAGATGTAATTTTTGTTTTCTAAATTCAAAGTGTAGGTTCATAAAAAGCAGAATCCTGATCTATGAAAAAAAAAAATGTGAAAAAATAGTAATTTTACCTTTAACGTCCAAATGTAAATTTAAAATATATTTATGAGATAGATGCTCAAGAATCTAGTTTAGTAAGTCGACAGCCAGCTGTCTCAGTTATAGTTTTTTTTTCAGTTGGCGTTTATGGAGGGATAGCCCACTAATTTAGTCAGGGGTTTTGTGACTGAGTACTACGTTGACAGTTCGTATATATGTGGCTGACGTAGTAAAAGTGACGTAACCAATCAATCTAGTTTCTGTATTCAGGGTCCATCTAGTCCAGACCAATCTAGTCGACTTAGGACAACTAAATTTTTGAATGTGCGTCGCCTACAATGCGTCAGAACACAAATTGGAACGACAAACATTCAAACTGACAGCTATAGTTCACGAATTTAGGAGTAAAGAAAAGAGAAATCATATTTCACTTGAACGAAGTGTTGAAATCAGCAGTAGTTGTATGTTCATAATAATTGGTTTCGTTATGAATATTAGGTAGGTGTCAAGCAATTTTGGTGTATTTAATCAGCTGGAGTTGTTTAAACAAAGAGACCTGCATTTGGCAACAGTAGCTGGTGCCTGTGTGGTTTCAATCGATGGGGGGAGTCCAAATAAAACTTTTCTAAGCTTCTGTTTGTTTTTAGTCATGTTTTTTTAACAAAAAAATAAACAATGATCATTAATGACACGAAATTAAATTTTTTCGCTTTCAACTAAAATTTCTGTAGAGATCGGTTTCAAACGGATGTGTCTACAAAACTTTTTGACATAATATCGGTTGGATTTGAAGTGGCAACGCCATCTGTTTCAATTTTCAGGTACTCATCGAACTATGAGTGGCAAATTTTCATTTTGTAAATAAGTTTTCAATATTCCCCAACGTTGTTCAAGCGTAAAGCGACTCATTTCGCTCCGCGGAGGTATGATACTGACTTTCTGTCAAGATTTCGCGCGGGAAACAGCTGTCATTGATTTAAAAAGAAACCACTAGATGGTCCACCCCTTTCAATCGGTGTCCAAAATAATGGGACATGCGAATTTAGTATCAAAATTAATTAATTCATTCACTTTCATATGAATTGTCCCAACTACCAATCCTGGGAAAAACGTCGAGTACACAATAATAAATTGATAGCTGCAAAAAGAGCGACGCCAATAAAGTGAAGCCCAGTGTACACCTACATATGGCAACCTAATCTGTTTAAAAATTGTTGTGCTTCATTTCCTTAATTTGGTTACTTACTCAAGGAAAATGCGAAAGCATTTAAGTATTTTTAAGCTGATTACCTGTAAAGAGAGAAAAACATAAATAATTATTAATTCCCCTTCGTCATGAGTATTTGCATTAATTTTCATTAAAGTTACCTATACAGAAAATAAAAACAAATCATACGGACAACTAAACACTTTAAGTATATCCAATCATAATGAATTTTCATAAGGGATACAAAAGTTATTTTCCAACTGATTAGCCTGCAAAGTGATGTAGCAAATTGTGTTGAAACATTTTCCATTTTGGTTTAAGGACTGCCGCCCTCTCAATTTTACACACTTCCCGACTTGTAACAAAATGCAAGTCATAGGGGTTTTCTGCTTTTTTAGTGCAAAACTTCTAAAAAGGGACCATCAACATGGCTAAGTGGGTCAATGATTCTTCAAAACTCTTTTTCCTTTACTTAACAATTTCATTTGGGCAGACGGAATTATGAGGTCTTGTGAAACCCAGAGATGGAATTAAATTGTAATTTTCTGAACCGTAATATTGGCTGAAAAGGGTGTCGTGCAATGAAAGAGTAAATACACAACTGAGTTGCATTGTTATTATTTGTTTGTTAAAGACTTTCATTGTAAAAATTGTCCACGCACTGTTGATTTCTAATTTGAAAGGCATTTGGTTCACAGTGGCGTGGTAAATGGTGTGCAGGGTGTAATGTGTTTTTAATAAGACGCTTGGTTGCATGCTTGCAAAGTTTAAAATACATAATGCCGGAGGTATGGTGCGAGCGAAACTGGGTAGGTCTATTGCAATTATTATTATTGTTGGCAAATTGTTATGGTTTCAGTAGGAAGAAGTGGCGAATTACGCAGGAGTTCAATTTGAGAGGAGCCCTTTAAGGTGTGTGGAAAGACTTAAATTGGTCAAAATTAATGATAATGATGCACCACAGGGAAAATGCCTCACACTGTAGTTAGGTGGGCGTCTAAAGGGTCGTTATTGTGAAGAGTTTCATGTAATTTGTGTTTTTCCAGGATCGAACGCCTCGCTCTGTAGTCCAGCACATTAACCACTGAATGATAGTTAAAGTCTGCAGTTATCCGCGACTGTAGACCTGAAACTTCTCAAAGTCCATTCCATTTTAGGTCCGATCCAACCAATCTATTTGGCCATCTGTTATGATAACGACATTACTTTTAATCCTTATCATCGAATCACTTAGAGCAACTCTTCGAAAGCACATAATTCTTCTCGGATACATTCTCCACTTCTTCGATTGGCATTTATTGCAGACAGAGGAGGGCCAAATTTATCCACTCGTGTGCAGTCTCCACTCGCCTTCGATCGGAAATGGCATACCCTTGCCCATCCCGTCGATGGTCGTCTGTGTAGCCGCCTACAACCGCACCGCTGGGGGTGGATGTGTACTTCGTTAGCCAGTTCTTATGTCGGACTTAGTTCGCAATTAATGTCGAAATCGTTTCTTTTTTCCATTCGAAGGCACAGGACTCGCTTTCGCTTCGACAGCGAGAGCTACTAAATATCGGCATTATTGCCACTCGTTCGCACCGAAAAGGGGATAGTTTTAGACATTTTCCAGCCAAGCGGACAGGGACTCTCGCAACTAATTGCAAGGACTTCCATTTTCCATATGTATATGTATCGAACGAAGAGCAGTTACGCTACTGTCCGTACTGTCCGTATAGTGAGCGAGTTTGTTATCCTGTTTGGATAATAATTGTGCACTGAGGGGTAAAATAATGAATAGCGCTCATAATCGTAATAATAATCCTGTGCGAGGATAATAGTCGACGGGGGGAAGATACGCAACATACCCACCGTATCCTTTCATCGCTCAAGTGCGATGGGAACATAAACATACGCAGACGGCATACCTATCATGCTGTCTGGATGCGAGATTGCTTAATTTTTTCGTTTTGTTTGACAGTTACCTGAGCACGAGGATAGCCATTATCATTCGTCCTTTTTATTTTTTTCTTCTTTTTTTGTGCGCTATTCGCTTTATATATATTTACAAGCGGTAGTCGACATGCAGACTTAATTTTCCACAGTAAACTGAATGTGCATGGGGACAGGACATTGTAATGTCCCCTTTACGGTGAGCTGCGTTTTTACGCCCAACGAACAATAACCGGATGATTTCACAGTTTTTGTTGTGTTTTTAATTGTGTAAATCGCTTCTTTTCATTTTTTTTCTTTAGTTGCTCATGATAGAAGGACGAATGTTAAATTGCTGTGCGGCTGCCGTTTGACAACAGAGATTCACTGTTGTGATGCATGAATGGAAATCAAGTACAACAGCAGTGTACCCATTAAATACATACGCACAGAGAGCGAACGTTGATGTATTAATTTGTCGTATTCATTAACAGGGATTACAGGGGATTGACAGCCTAAAGGCCTCACCCAAATAAAATACCTACGCTTGGTGTTGTCGGTTTGGACCAGGACATATACAGCGGCGCATAAGCGAATGCAACAAGAAAATCTAGGTTAAGGTTGACAGATTTGGTATTGTTTTCGGGGCTTAGCCCCGATGGATGATGGGCTATTTGTTTTTGGGCATTTTTCGACACGATTAGGTTGGCAGCATGTAATTTGTAAGCACCATTGGATTTGTACGGCTTTAGTCGTTGGATTCGACCCTCGTTTGTAGTGTCGCATTCATTTGTGTTGCTAATAGAGGCGCGGTACTCAATGATTTTAGTCAAGAGGCATGTTTGGTAGGTACTCAGGCATCTTCGACTTTCAAATACAGTCAGACGCAAGGCGAAAAAGAAGAAAAATCGTCCTTGAATTCGTGTTCATATTCCTTTTTCTAAATGCGCCCCAAGAAAAAAGTTATCCACTCCAAATGTTGTTTACCCAAAATCGCTTAAGAACATTTCTCAAGTGTTTACAAGTTTCTATTCAAAAGCGCTTTTCAGTTTAAAGGCGAAAGTCTACTTAGAACTGGGGGCAATCGTCGGGACGGTATCGTTTTAGAAAATTTGATGTACGAAGGTACAAGGTGGGCCAAAAGAAGTCATCCGATGTTGTTTGGCTCTAATTTTTTTTCTAAACTAAAAACTTCGATTCAGTTTTTTTGATTATGTTTACTTGAACCCTTAGAATTTTATTGGTTAAGATGATATCGGCCAAATGGGCGTGGGCACAATTGATTGCCATACGGGCTCATTTTATGGCATTTTTCATCACTTCGGCGAGAACTTCGGGCGACAGATTCTCGCACTCGTGTCGAATGTTGTTGTGAGGGTTGCTAGGGTCTCGGGCTTGTTCACGTAAAGACGGGACTTCAAAAAAGCCCACAAAAAAAAGTCTGGAACGGTCAAATCGAGCGATCTTGCGGGCCAGTGCAAATCGCCAAAACGAGAGATGAGGCGACCCTGCCTTCAGAATATCGGTTGTGGCTCGCGCAGTGTGTGCCGTAGCTCCGTCCTGTTGGAACCACATGTCCTCCAGTCCTAATTCGTCCAATTGCGGCAGAAAAAACTCGGTTAACATGGCCGTATAGCGCGCACCGTCCACTGTTGTCGTTTGACCAGCGGCGGTTCTGAAAAAAAAAAATGGCCCGATGACTCCTCCAGCGTGAACAGTGCACCATTAAGTAACTTTGAGCTGGTGTTAAGGCTCCTCGTGCATTGATCGTGGATTTTCGGTGCCCCAGAAGCGATAGTTTTGCTTGTTCACGTACCCTCTGAGGTGGAAATGAGCCTCATCGCTCATTACGATTTTGGTCAAAAAATCGTCCACTTCGTCCTCGAGATTGAGGATGGCTTGGGCGTAGGTTACACGCGTTTGGCGGTCGACAGGCAGCAGCTGATGCACGGACTGCACTTTGTAGGGGAACATGCGCAAGTCTCTGACCAAAATTCGCCTTAGGGACGACCGGCTGATGGCTAATTGCGAGGCACGGCGTCTGGTCGATGTTTCCAGCGACAGCTCGACATCCTCGTCAACAGCGGCGACATTCTCCGCACAACGGGCGCTCCGGGGCCGGCCACTCATGGTAACGTCTCTCTTGGTCACATACTCTTCAAGGCGCAGTGTTTGCGCAGTCGGTGTCGGACGACCGTGGAATCGGCGACGGCATTCGCGTTGCGCCAACATTACAGAGGAATTGTTACGCAAAAATATAGACACGATTGCTCCGCGTTCTTGGGGAGTGTATCGCTTCATGGCTTGATTACTTGTATTCTACAGCTGTCTAGTCCACAAATGTCAAAACAGTTTTGACATTGGCGGCCATTTGCAAAAATTAAAGCATCTTCTAATAGGTTTGTCTCTTTTGGCCCACCTTGTATATTCTGCCCGAATTTGTTTCACTATTGTCAGCTTTCATTACATTTGTGAGAAATGAACTGGATTAAGGGTTCAAACTCGTAATTTTGGTACTCAGTTGGGAGGTCCATCTCTATCGTTTCGACGATAATCGTCTGAAAAATTACGGAATGGGTGCCCTGGATAAATCAAAAGACTGACTCTCAAACCGGCATCTGACGTTAAAAGTGCTACTCATGCCTCTTGATCCGTGCTGTTACCAATCCACCCCCTCTATGCTATGTATAATTACAGACATTTGCTTTGACAGACCGACCTTCTAAACTCTGCATTTGAAAGGGTCTAAAATACTTTGGACTCTATCATTAAATGCTCTCCTTTATGGACCTTGCCTCAAACGGAAATTAGATACCCACCTCTCCCATTGCACTGAGGGAGTACCTACAACTACATACGCCGATTCTTGCACGCAACGCCAGAGAGTGGACACCGGAAACCAAAACAACACGTTCACTAATTACCTACCTATCTAATTCAATAATTTTAAAGGAGGTGTGCCAGCGTCGAGACAAACTAAACCGAACTTCGTGCAAATTTCCACTTCAATTCAAATGGCGGCATATTAACTTTCCAACTGACTGGCAAGCGTTTTGCCAAATTCCAGACGCAGTTAGATCAAAAAGTTCACCGGAGCACTTTCAGATTCATTTGCTCTTTTTTATACACAGAGCCAGGAGACACAACCATGAATACCGGAATGTGTCACCTCCTATACTAATGGGGCTGCGTGTGACTCATGCACAGAGGTGGAGGTATAGGGGCTACAAAGGCACTCCACATTTAAATGTCTACAGCACGGGGGAGTACACTACACCTCTATATATACAGAGCCAGACACTTTCTAAAAACGTTCAAAAGGCTCTCCATTTCCCTGTTACGTTTGGTTCAGTGAGTCCTTAACATATTTTGCCTGCACATCTGCATACGTGTGTATATGACACTCTATCCCCCGCGTGTCCAACACATGCTCCTTAAGTGGGCTTTTTTTTCTTTTTCTTTTTTGCTCCGGCCCGCTGCATGCAATTATTTCATGCACTTTTGTGTGTGTGTGTGTGAGTGCGCCACTCAATAGGAATTGCTTTGCCAGACTGGCTTTTGTGTCTTTAGTTTGCAAATTTGCTTGATACGTGCGGCGGTGGCAAGTATATTTTTTCCGCCCGCACATACACACACAAGTTGTTGCTTATGATCTGATAAAAACAAAAAACGACCGACGCAGACTGGCTTTTGCATGCAACCTTGTTCCCGTAGACGACGGTTAAAGGTGTGCGATACATATCAAGGGATTATGAAGCCAGTTGCAACAAATTGTATTGTATCTATGCGGTTTGGCTTTAGCATGCACCGCACGTATCTATGTGAATGTCGATTGATCACGATTAAAATATGAGAGCGGCTAGAGAGGAAAGGCGGTCGCCTGTGAAATACAAAAGATTGCCAGCGCTGCTGCGGTTCAAGGAGTGGGTGAGTGCTGCATATATAAAAAATGCATTCGAGCAAAGGGCTATAAAAGGAAGTGCATTGTAACCGCGCTTGTTGGATGATATTCGGCTGATTGTTGTCTCTGTTGGATGGACTGGGAGTGGGTCTTTCGTTTTTCAAGTCTGCACACTGTAATTGCGCGCCTTAAAGGCGTTTGTTTTGTTTTCCTCTCTGTACAGAAAGTAATCATGTGGAGGGCAAGCGAGCCTTTATCGTACTTTCCAGTCAAAGTGAAACCGATTACACTTTCTTTGATTTGGCGGTTTGAACTTTTTCTCCCGCCATACGTAAATGTTGATGAAAGGGAACGAGTCTTTGGATTTGCATTTCTATGGAAATGGGGAATTTTAATTGGTTTTCATTTTCAAATGGAAAATAGTCCGGGACTGATGGACTGCCGTGTCAACCATAAATAGTTGTTGACACCGACTTTGGATGGTTTAGACAACCTTTGGGACAGATAGGTGCACCACCAAACCAAACTTTCTTGTAACTAAAAAGACTCTTTTCCAGTTGGGACCATTTTGGTCGCCGGTTACTTTTATTCCGTTTAATTTTTAGGCGCATCATTCATTTGATTTTCAGCGGTCAAGTTCAAAAATTACAAATGGTCAAACCGGCCGGTAGTGCCACAGTGCCCTATGCTCTCAGAAAATGAGTTGTGATTACAAATTCACTGGTTGCTCATCGGTCATCGGTCGTTTTTAGAATTCAATTCAAAAAATTTCCAATCGTGAAATGTAGAAGACTGTACTCAAAATGAATGACTGGCGCAACAGGTCATTAGGCCTAAAGATTCCCACAACCATTTTAAGAACGACCGGACCAAAGGTATGCAAAGGTTTCGTTTTTTTGGCAGACCCAATAAATTTAACTTTATCCGGGACAGCTAGTGGTAGCAGTTCTATCCTTTGCTGACGGACACTTGTTCTTGCTTGCTGTTGGTTTATACAAGTTCTCTGTTGTTGTTTTTTTTTTTTCCAAAGATCAAGAGCAAAACCAGGGGTCGAACCGCCACATCCGTGAACGAGCTATACGTGCACGGAGTTAAGTTGATTTTACATGGGAAACATAAACTAATTCCGTCGGACCGCAATACAGAAATTGTTGGAAAAATTCGAGCTGTTGGGACAAGTTAGTGATTTGAAGAATAAAACCCTTGCCCAAGAAAAACTGAGAATATTGCTGCTACGTGCCACACAAGCAACGAAACCATTGAATTTTACGGGAAAAGTTTCCGAACCGTGTTATCTCTCCAAGAGGTGATCACAATTGGCCACCGAGATCTTGTGATTTAACACCTTGCGACTTCTTCCATTGGGGCCACGTGAAAGATAAGATCTACGCCAACAGCCCAGCGTCGATTCAAGACCTCAAAGATAAAATTCGTGAGGCTGTCGAGGACATAGGGTAGCCACTTTGCGATTTGGTTATGGAAAATTTCATGAAAAGGATATGGTCCAGGATATTGCGTGCTCGTAGTGGCCATTTGGCTGATGTTGTTTTTCATTATTAACGGCATACCTTCCTCTTTATTATGAAATAAACACCCGATCATTAATCTCAAAAAATGGCATTTTTCTTCGAATACCAAAATAACACCTCTTATTGGAAAGCCTTTACTAACTTTCATGTCAAAATTGCGAAGATGATTTTCCAAAATCACAACTTTTTTCGACAGCTTACAGAGAGCTTTATCTATTTTATTGTACCTACAATCGGGCAGGTAAACTCGTGAGTCTATTGATAAGTTTTTGTAAAGAATTGTTGGCAGCAAATCGGAAAAATTGTGACGTAAAACCAGACAAAGGCACTCCGCTGTCGCAATAATGCAGCGTAAATTGCGCCACATTGATCACACAGTAAGAGTACCTTCCTGAAGACCGACAAAGATTCGAGATATTTGACTTCGTCTAGACTGATAAGGGCTACCTAACTGAGAACCCACATATATTTATTCGACGTCTTGGAGTCTAATTTTCTGTCTCCAGATTTTGCAAAAACTTGTTCTAAGGACGAAATTTGTTAATTTGACTTTTTGCACGGGAGTCTATTTCGTACAAAGATTTTAGCAAAAACTTGTGCCTTATAAAATTAATTTAGTTTAATAGCCGAAGCTATAAGGTCGTCATTTAAGCAGGTATTTTAGTATTTTAGTGTCGGGGTCCAAAAATCAACGATATTTTTAGCGATAGGACAATCAAACTATGGAACTGCAATCGTGGAGACACATTTCCAAAGGACTACAACTTAGCACGAGTTATTTGCTCAAATGGCACTCATATGCGAGCATCTTTGAGTCCTGTCGAAGCGTTGTAAGTTTATGTTTCAGGACAAAAATCTCTAAAAAAAAATTGTTAATTGCACCTGACCCGCTTATTTCTAAACCGTTCTGGTAGGACTGGTTGACTGCAAGATTTTGGCCACTAAATTTGGATTTTAAAAGCAGGTAGCTCGAGAATTCCTCACGAAAAGCTATCCATTTTATTTTTCAAGCCCATGACTAATATTTCTTTTAGACCGAAAACTTCCGTTCAAGCGGTACCACCAAAAAAACTTCAAGTCTAGTTTGTTACACTCGAAACAATACCTCCGTGGAAACTTTGAGCGGTCCTATCGGTGTTCGGGTTCAATTTAAAGATCTCCAGGCGAAATTTTTCACATGAAATTTAAGGTGAAGTTGAAAAATTATTATTTGCACAGAGCTATGGCATCAGCCCTACCAATTATGGTAAACGGCTTTCCATACAACACTAAGACTCTCTTCACTTTCCGTTCGTTGTCCGTGCTTAAATTTTACTGAAGGCTACCGTCAGTGGCAGAGGTAAACACGTCAGTGAGTTGTTGTTGTGCATCCGCATCGCCGACTCTTTCCTTGGAGCCACCCATTTCGTTCATCTTATCCAAAGTAATGAAAAGAAAATCAGATAATTTTTGTTTTGTATTCTCATCTTTCGCTCTTCTTTAAATAATATATAAATAGGTATAAAGGAAAGAAAAAAAATCCCTCCATGGATCTATGCATAAGTAGATGGATGTACGAAGATAAAGTTATAGTCTTCGCAGTTTCCCTCTCGAGTGGTTCCGCCTTTGATATAACTTATAATTTCTATTCAAAGTGTTTTCCTTCTTTCTTTCTTTTTTGTTCGCTTTGCCTTTATTGGATTTCGCGTTCGCCGGAATGAATTTCTTTATGAAAACTGGAATCTTTAAGATAACCATAATAATGCTTCAAATGTCCTCTTCCCTTTGCCCCTTGAAGGGTTTTTCGTTGCCTTTGTGGGCAAGTGGAATAGGATATAACCACTTCAGGTGATGTGGAAGATAGTTGTTGAATTGAAACCCACCTTTATTGCCTAATTAATATGATTCAAATTGGAACTGGTTCGATTGTGGCCTTATTGTGAGAGGATTTGAATGCTGATGATGGATGAGAATGCTTGTGCGCTGTGTGCATGTGGAATTATTTCTTTTATTAAATAAAGGACTCTTAAGTGGGAATGCAAAAGGAGATATTCATTTCTTGTAAATTCGCTCTGAAGCATTTGATTTGATCGTCGAACAATGTACCTTAAGAGTCTTGAACACGATGAAGTTCATTGCAGCAGTCGAAATTTGTGACAGTTTTCCACAGCCGATGCAATCCTGCACCAATCCATCAAATAAAGTATCCTCTGTTTTGAAACTAACGAAACAGCTCCAAAACTTCTGAAAAAATGTACCTACGAGATATTCCAGAGTTTGAAGAGTGTGGCGGGAGCGAAGCGAGCCACCCAGCAAGAGAATAGTGCTGTATGAAATGTCTCATGGAAGAGTTTGCCCCAAGTTGTATTTTGACAAGTTGCATGGGTATCAGATAGCCCTGTGAAAGTGAGCTCAAGTCGACGAAAACTTGACAACCAGAAACTTATCACTCAGGCATCTTGGGTCCATTAGCTTGAATCTAGAAATTCCATCTGTAAATGGCAAGCTCATTACAAGTCGCTAAAAAGTCCTTTCAATTCGGTTTCGCACATTATTCCTCAGCATTCCAGCAGGACTAATAATGTGCACCATTTTCTCAAAGAGTTCGTTGGTTACCTTCGTAAGTATAGACACTCTCATATGCTTTTATGTCCTCGCACGAGTGCCTAATGACTTTGAGACTACAATTTGAGAAAGGACATTGACGCCCACACAACTGTAGTAAGTCTATTCAAAGCGAAAGTTACTGTCTGTCCTGAAAGAACCAAAAAAAAAACATCATTGTATCGTCGCCACAAAGAATGACACCGCCTAAGGTGACGAAACAGCTCACTCAAACAACAAACCCACCTTTAAAAGCTTTACAGCGCAACTTTCTGTTAAAAATATAGAAATAAAAAAATTCCCCCTCGTCATTCAAATAAATTTTCGTTTCTTTTTCATTGTTTTTTTTTGTGAAAGTTTACTGCCACACACACACAGAGAAGATGGCAAAACCCCAAGTAGGCAGTTGCACTGATCCTAACGTTAAAACACTCATCTGTCGGTGTGGTACGCTGGTTTAGAATTTGGGTCACAGCCTTCTCGGCCCGAGTGCTTCGTTTCTTTCCATCTTAATTCCTCTGGCTAAGTATAGCAAGAGCCACTTTTTTTGTTGTTAATTGCACACAAACGTCAGACAACTCGAACTCGAAGGCAGTGTTGCACAAGCCAAAGACCCCACCAGGAACGTCATCATCGTCCTCTTCATCGGCTCTAAGTTGGACTTTTGTGTATTGGGTTAATTTGTGTGCTTTGCTTTGTTGTCGTTTATGTCTTGGGACCGTTGAATTCACTGTACTAATCTTCCCCGCTTTAGACGGTGAGCAATATAATGCTCAGCAAGTGAAAAAGATCTTAAAACCGGAAAAAATAAATGCAAAACCAGCAAAGCCAAGGAACGAAACGAACGAAAGGTGAAATGAAACTAAGAAAAAAAGACAAAAACGCGCTTAATCGCTGGCTCCAAGAAGGAGAACAGAAACGAGGCAGTCAAGCTAACCCGCTGTTCTTCATCTTTTGCACCGAGCATAAGGTTGGGTTTTTTTTTCTGTTTTGTTCGTTTCTTATGCTGGTGTTGGCTGTGTTGTTGCCTTTGTTTGGCTTTGGTGGAGTAGTGACTGGTTTTGTAACAGTGTGGTTAGCTCATGGAGAAGGGGGAAGTGAGAGAATAAAAGGAAAATATGAAGCCAACTGCATTCGGTCGGTCGGTTGCACACGGGGGCCAAGTTTTAAGTGAGGGAACGCATATTTGACCGACTGACGCACACCTCACACCAGTAAATGCAACTTAAAGGTTTTTTTCCTTTCAAGGCAAAGGACTGTATTTATAAATAAATAATAATTGTTTTACCACAAAAGTGTTAGCATCTAATCTATGAAAAACTGACTCTTAATTGATTTAAATAGCGAAGTTTACAATTACGGAAAATTCTTGCCTCAAACTGTCAGACTGGAAGAAGGTTTCACCTAGCTGCTGGTAAGTACTCGAATCTGGCATCGAGTCAGAGATCTCAACAGCACTGAATCCTGTAATAAGCGTCATAATCATGAGCAGGGTGATCGCTGCAAGCTTCTGAAAAGTCGCAAAAAATAGGGCCAATGAGAAAAAGGGTCATTCCTAAAAATATTCTGCAAATTTAGAATTTCCGAATGATATTCAACAAGCTTGGCTCGCTAAAAACTATAACAGTGTTGTGATAGGCAACTTCGTTACATTTTAAAGGGTTTTATTGAGAAATAGAAACATTTAAAAAATTTAAAAAAGGGCGAAAATAGCAAAAAAAATGGTGGTGACTCTCAAAAACCGTGCCAAACGTTTAACTTTAGTCGCACAACGGTCACGCTGGTCATGAGCTCAAAAGGGTCCAACGAACTAGTGATCAGATTCACAAGCGGAGGCTTTTAGTATAAGGCGACGCATACACTGCATACGAATGCGGAGAAAGCAATATTTTACCAGCCTGCGGAAACTTGTGAGATAACTTTCTCTGGCATGAAGTTCTTTACAAATTTGTCAGTGTAAACAGAAGACACAGTAACCAATATTACAAAGAATAATGTACCACAAACTTAAGCGGACAACCAACCGATCCATCGCAAGGAGTGCCTGCATCTATTTTAGAATAACACGGTAGGACCACCTGATCCAATTCCAATATCGCAAGATGAGCCTACTCAAAACTAATTTATGTATTTGGAGTAACGAGGTACTTCCTCAGTCCGAAGGAACTCCTCCTTTGACAGGTTAAATCAAGCCCCGATTATTGGTCGTATTTATTAAGTTCAGCTCCAAATCATTTGGTTAAAAGAGTAGTTTGATTTATAGAAAATCCTAAACAAACAAGATGAGATCTACAACCGCTGCCGCACAAAAGAAAGGTATAGCTGACCTATACGACTTTTCTACGGATACTTCTATATATTTAATGTAAAGCTACGATTACACGGTAATTTTTTGGGTCATTTAAATGGCGCTTTGACGTCAAAATTGTGTCACAAAGCCGTCCTTTAAATGTCGTTGTGTGTGATCGCCATTTTTGGGATAACATTTTTGCCGTCATTTAAATGCCTAGGAAAATAGCAGACCAAATGACATGAATTCTGTGCCAATAAAATGACGGTGTGATCGCTCTCTAAGACTGAACACCATTTGATTCAGATTCTGAAAAATTAAATTTGAACTCGATTTTGCTCTGCAAAAAGCACTCATTCCAATGAGAACAAACCACGTAGCAGAATCCATTGCGTATGCTGTCACCTGCGGCTAGGAAGTCACTCTCACTATGTTGCTCCCACAGAATTGAGAAACTTCATGCCGGTATATAAAGGGTGTCCCATAATTCACGCAAAATTTGAATTTTCCGCAATTTAATAGTACAGTGATGCCAACGCAGAAAAGTTAACAATATGACAGCTGACAGTTCGGGGATAGTAAAAATGAAGCGCCACACAAAAGAGCAAACAATTTAAATTGTTGAGCAATATTTCATAAATAATGAAGGTTTGTCAGCAACGTGATGAAGCTCATATTCATCTTAATGTCTTCGTCAATCGTAAAAATTGTCGCATTTGGGGTTCAGAAATTGAAGAGAAACAAATGCATCCACAACGCGTGTCTGTTTGATGCGGATTTTGGGCTGGAGGCATTATCGGACAGTAACAATTAATGGTGTTCGTTATCGTGACATGATAACCCAGTTGTTAGTGCCTAAATTACAAGATATGGATGTGACCAACATGTGGCTTCAACAAGACGGTGCCACATGCCATACAGCCAGAGAAAGCGTTTTTCTGATCAGACGGCCATCCATAAAAAACTGTATTTTCTATCAAAATTACATTTGGCGTGAATTATGGGACACCCTTAATATTCGTTTTCATTACAAAATGGCGTGAATAAAGAGGATAGTTGCACTGCACAATTGAAAAAATGTCCCCTTGCTACATGCAACAACCCCACTGTGCATAACCACTACACCTTGATTGTGTCATGCATATAGAGCTAGGTATAGGTATAATGTTTACCTTCGTCGGTAGATAGGTACATATGAGGCAAGCAAAACATACCAGAAAAACTTGTTCTTTCGATTTCGTTGAACAAAGTGGCGCGCGGGGGAAAGTCCGCCGTATACACAACAGACAATGGCATTCGTTCGGTGGGGACCAAATATCCAAGCCAAGACCAAGAGAAGTGGGTCCACCATTGCATTATGCATGAACTTTAGCATCAAAGTCCAAGAACACCCATCCATCTATCCATCTATCTTATGTTGCCTCTAAAAATAAACACAAGACAATGAGCACACGAAAGCAGTAAACTAAGCTGTCCACGATCCGAACAACAGTATATGAGATGAACAGAAGAAAAGAATCGTGGAAAAGAAAAGTTCTCCGTCTGACAGAAGTGCGGACTGCGAACGCTGGTGATACTCTTGGTGCCCGGTGAAGTGGCGAACAAAGTTTTCCAGGTTGATGACAGCCAAGATTCAAGGGTCTGCATGGACAGCATCAAGCCAGTTACCTTTGCTTTTCGATTTAATCGGTTTTTCTGTTGCTCTTGTTGTCTTGTAGTCTTCGTTCCGATTTTCTTTGAATGTGTTTCGGAAAATTGTAATCAAAAAGCAAGCGGAACCGCTGCAGGGTCCATCGGATGCAGTATTACATTGTGTCAGTGTTGGTACACAGCGCACATAGAGACTCGATGAAAGTCGATTGCATTTCATTTGTATCCTCTATTTTGCGCTTCACTATCTGCCGTTTTTATGCTGTTGCTATTTGGTGAAAAACCAAGCAAAAAAACCTGGCGAATTAGAACCGGAAAGGAAAGGGAGAAGCAAACGTATTAAATGCTTCCTTGTCCGTCCGTTGGGGCAATCAGCAGCAGTCAGTCGGTGGTGTTTCAGTCATTTGCTTTGCATTTTGCTTAACTTGGTTTTTGTTGGGCTCCTTTTCCCCCCTTTGGCAGTGTATCTAATTCAATTTGCGTATATAGTTTGTTGGGAATTTTTCTTTTAATTAAATTGATCGCAGGAGACAATCTCGTATCGTGTAGGGATAGGGATTAGGGATGTTGTTCAACTCAATTAAACTTTTATTTTCAATTAAATGCAAATGATGGAGAATAAATGAATTTCAGTGTTTTCACACCTCTTGGTTGGAGCACAAAAGGGGATATGGACTGGCAGTGCCTATCCTGGCGCTGGGTTCAAACACAAGTGGATGGGTATGCAAGCAGAGAGGAAAGATATTGCCACGCTATCCGAAATGAGGATTATTTGAAGAGGGATCACGGGTGCAGAGATTTGGAGTCCTGCCGTTTATGCATGCGAACATCCTTACGTAGAGAAAGGGTCAGGGACCATTTATGTGGAAGACGTTAGTTTATACATTTGCAATTGCAAATGCGCGTTCTGTATGTAAAGTAACTATATGCTTTATCAGAAAACTGATCTTCGACTTCTGTCGACCCACATGTACTATGCCAGAAGCGGAGAGCTCTTTCGAGTTAGTCCTGCTACCTTTGTTGGTGCTTTTGCGCATTTTTTATGCCACAATTGAGTCCAAAGATTGAGAACTTCTTATTTAAATGGATCCATAGTTAAAATGAGGAAGCTCAAGAAGTGCCGGACGTTAACAAGGAAAATTATATAGGGCTTCCTCTTTCCGTTCCTGTAAATTTTCTTTTTTTGTTCAGTAAACCAAAGTATTGTAGAATCACTATAAGGATTTGAAATAATCACAAGCTGTTCATCCCGTGGCCATACGGGATTGCATTAGGAGCAATAAGCGTTTCTGAGCACTAGGGAATATTTGTAGATCATTTTGACACTTTTGTGGTACGGATTGATGTTGTAACCACATTTTGTCAAAAATAATTGCAGACTTGCATTTGTGCTCATTGCACGGGGTTCCGAGAAAGCGAAAAAGCCGTTCGTTATACCTACATTCCTTTGCTCTGCTTAGAATTTTTTTTAATAAAACAAAACTATTATTAAAGGGGTTATTGTTTAGGGAAATCTTGTTCTATTTTTTTATGTTTTTTTAACGTTTAATTTTCTTTATCGTTTTATATTCTTTTTACGTCTTCTTTAAGTATGTCCTACGATCAAAGTAACCGGAAACGACTGGCTTAAAAAAAATTTTACCTAGGTATGCTTAAATAAAATAAAACTATTGTAAAGGGGGCTGCTTTTTTTTAAGGTATTCTCGTTTTATTTTCTTTCAATCCACTTCTTCGTCTTCTTTTAGTATTCCCTATATTCAAAGTAACCGAAAATGGCTGACTGCCGCTTTCGTTCTTTTAAAACGATTTTAGGTCACCTTTTTTGGAAATTATAAAGCCACTCTTGTGAAGGTTCTTAAAGTTTTCCGCACATAAGCTAGGACTATTTACTGAGAAAACAAATAGCAAATGAAAACTAAATTGAGAAAATAAATGCTGGTTCATTTTACTCCGTGACGTTTCAATTCATTTTGGAGTTTTTTTTGGGGTGTTTAGCTAATTTTCATGATTCTTATGCTCTGAGCTAGAACCAAGTTCACTTTGGCTAAAAAACCTATTTGTAGCTTTATGATAATTAAAAATTAAGCAGAGTTTAAAACGTTAACAAACACTTTTTTTATTATTTTGGTCCTGTTTGGCATTTTTCCTGCTCTCCCCTTCTTGTAGAAGTTTTCAAATCTCAGCTATTTCGTACTTACTTACAAGATGTGAAAATAGATTCCACTTGATCAATTATTTACCTGAAAATAAAAGAAAGAAATATTCTTAATGTGCTGAATTTATTTATACTTGTTAATTCTTTTTATTTATTTTGAAGAGCATTATCTACAAACGCAGTAAATATAATTTAGACCAAACTGTGGACAAAAACATACGTCTATAGGAAATTACGCGCAGAATGTTTATACCTTATATTGGACATTAAAAGCCTTTCTTTTCACAAGTCGCAAGTCTTCGTTTATCCGCGAATTTTATTTCACAGTCAAATAGAAGTGATAACCTTCCGTTTCACTCCGTATACTAACTGGGGTTAAACACTGACAGATGAAATCATGCGACAAGTGCTTCAAAATGCTGGACATGCGTTTAAGGTAAACTTTTCGCAACGTATTTCCGCTCATAAGTTCACTTTTAAAGCACAGTCCAACGCGAGAAAATAAATGATTGCATGTGCGTAACCCAGCTTAAGCCAACTTGCTATTGATTTGGAATTCTAAGTAGTTCGTGATGATATTAAATAGGAGTACTTGTTTAATTCAACAGTTAAATGAAATCAAATGGATGTTTATCCATCGTCTTAAACAACGTGGAACACCATTTTAAATTTCATTGGCATAATCCAGCTTAAGCCAACATTGAAAGTTAACATATTTGTCGCTCATTTGAAGCCATTTATTCAATTATAGACAATCGTTTTCGATCACGTCATCCTATTATGGACTGCATGTAGATAAGCCCGCTTAAGCCAATATGCGATCCGATTGAATTTTGATGCCGTGCTTATAAATATAAGAAGTAATTGTAATATTCAATTGATAAGAAAAATCCGGCAGATATTCATAATTTTTTTTATGTAGACAAGATCTTCTTTGGATTGCATTGGCGTAATCCAGCTTAAGCCAAAGTGCAATTGCACTGAAATTGGGTCTTTATTTCGATACTATAATGCGATTTGTTGCTAACTTTCTCTTTTTCTTTTAAATTATGATAAAATTCGTAATGGACCACCGTCGAGTCGCTTTTCTCCTGCTCTTGGTGTAGTGGTGAATAAATCCTGCTATAATTATTTTTATCTTGGTTACAGAGTATTACTCTCAATCAGCATCTCTAGGGTTACCAGCAATGACCACACCATAGTCAAACCCTTGACCGAACACAAGTGCACTTTCGTCTATTTTCGACGCCAGCGTAAGCCCACTTATGTTAGGCTACGCCTTAATGGCGCAAATTGTAAGTTATGAAATAAGTCGATAGCCATTGTTGATAATTTCTGCAGTGAAACCTGCGCTTGTGCGTTTTCATCCGAGTCTTCTGTGCTATTACACATTTTTATTTGTTTTCTATGACTTTTCGCTTCTTCGTGTTGCGTAATTTCGTTACATGGTTACTAGTTGTGTGTTGTGACACTTACAATGAGGGCAATCATGACAAATAGTATTGATGAGTCTTTATCCTTACTTCAATTTCAAAGTGATTTCTCTAAAGACGTTCTTTTTTTTGTGTAAAAATACTCATGTACCTAATTGACATGACATTGTTGACGTGACATTGTAAAGAACTAATAGAGAAAGCATGTGTCAAAAGTGTGAATTCCCATTTGCCTGTCACTTTACTGAGAACAAAGTATATTATTTCCGTTGAAGTCAGTTACCCTCCCTGCACGAATTAAAAACAAATCCTCTTAGTCATGTCGATGTAATTACAACAAACCCACCTGTGGACATCGAAATCCACAATGTTCTTCATGTTACAGTAAGAACGACAAACCGAGATCACACATGCATGTAAAGTCATCCATTTTTTTTTTTAATTACAAATTGAAATTAGTCACAGCGCTCAGCACAGCAGAAAGAAAAATCTTTTCGAACGAAAGAATAAAAAAATCTTAGAACACCGCTCACTAGAAAAACCTTTCCGTCAGTGATGACGCTGCAAGTACTAAACAATTCAATTGAGGTATTCAGAAGAGATTTAATTTTTTTTCCCCAGTCAGTGGTGATGGTAGATGGACATTTTTACTCGCTGATACATAGGTACGTTTGCATGCAATATTATGTCTGGCAGAGAGACTCTCGAAAGTGACTCAGTGAAGTTTGACTTTTACATGCATAAATATGTTTTTTCTTCTTTTTTTTACACGGATGAGTGAATGCACACTATCCGTCTATAAATGGTGGATGTGTATGCAAACCGGGGTGACTGCATGGAAATTAACATAGAGTGCATAGGGGACTTTCTATCTGGATACGAGTATATGTTGCTGAACTCTCTATGAAAAAATGCAATGCAATCAGGTGTTTGCATATGAACCGAGTGTGCATAAAGTACGAGTTTGTCCCCATGGTACAATCTCTTTTGTCATTTGGTGTTACAGCACACGGCTCCGCCATGGCTGTTGCTGCTTTGAGTGTTTGCTGTGCGAAATGAAGAGGAGAAGTCTTTACGTGTCACGTTATGCTTTGTGAATTTTAAATACCCTGTTCAGAATGGAATTTGTTAGACGGTTTTATAGTTCCTATATAACTGTGTTACCATCTACATCCTGCTTTTGCAAATTTTGGACACAACAAAAAAGCAAAGTTAAAAGTACCCAACTGCTGTGTGTGAGGTATGCGACCCCAAAAATGTATGTAGGTATTAGGAACTCATGTAGGTTAAATGTAGATAGGTTAATGCAGCTTATGATTGCTGGTGAAACGGTGGGAATGGCGTTGGAGGACTCTGCAGAAGGTTAGAGGAGTGTTCGTTGCATCGAATATGAGTAGCCTTGGGGAAGCTGCTTAATTATTCTTCTGTAACTGTAGTTGAAGTTTGTAGATAGATTCTGCTTGTCACGATAAAGAACTGTAGATATATTCACTGATCTTAGAGCTACGACTTTATAATTTTAGTTGGTTTCAGCGAGCACTCGATCGGAGGGTTTGTTTTTTGAACGAAAGTCACCAGTCACAAGATTGTAGAACGCAAGAAGGTAGCCCTGTCATTCAGAGAGACCATATCCGGTATAGAGAAAACCGGTTTATTAGGTACCTATGTTTATGGACTGGTAACACAATGAAGGGCAGTTCCAAAACAAAAAATCCAAAACCGCTGGAACCTACAGGACAGAAGACAGAAATAAGACCCAGATAAACACGCGATTAGCATTTCACTCTTTTGGAAGAAGATGTCATTCATCTGAGATTCCCTGGCGATAAATATTACTAGTGAAATAGTTGACATCCAGGTAAATGTCGGTGGAAGACCTACATACGATTGGCCAAAAACCCGAAGAACAAAATGCGAACATCTAGAAGAAGCTTTTGCGAATGCATACAGGAACTTTGTTCCAAATTTCTAGGGAAAAATAGGGAAATTGATAGAGGTGGATGATGAGTGCTTACATTTTTTGAATTCGATTCCTTTTTCTGTAAGAAAACCTTAATGTTGGACGAACCAAAGTTTATTAACATTCATCTCGGGGAATGAGTTTTGCATGGAGGGATTTTTTATTATACCCACATCTATATGGACCATTGATTTCCATGGCTTAAAACAAAAGTCGGATCTCGTACTACTGTTGTAAGCCGTGAAAGTCAACGATCTATATAGATCATGTGAGCATAATAAAATTCCCTAAAATTCGCTCAAGGCGAGTTGTGGTTTCTATTTTCTTCTGTGCATTTATCAACGATTGGAAATCGTAGTTGGCGCTATAAGATCAGCGAAAAGTGACTACCGCTACACCTTTGAAAATGCAAAGAACTTTAAACGCAAAACTATGGACCTTGCCAAAAACAGGTAAAAAAGCACTCAGTTTTTGCAGGCAAACAGTATTAAGTGAGTAAACTTTGGCTCAGGATACCAAAAGGTTCGATGAAGAGTTGTTGAAGTTCCTGCTAAGAGGGCACGAATTTTTGATATCAAATCGCTAATGCCTGCAGAAAATGTGGCAATTGACATAAGAACTCCGGGCCGCATAAATATCAAGTCTATTTCTGGGGGTAGGGACGACCTTACCACAGATGCCCCAGTCGAAAAGTGCGACTGGGAGTAATATAGCGTGCGCAACTACGGTCAGCTTAACATAGATCGAGCTGACGGTAGCATTTTGGTTAAGGCCAAGAACTGACCAGGACTGCAGCGCTCTTCAAATTGAAATAAGAAAGTCCCACGCTGTGTTTGGTGGAAGAGTGTAGAAACGTATTGCAGAACGTACCTATCTTTGTGCTTTCTTAATGTGATCAGTCATGTGCGAATCGTGGTACCTAAATGGAAATTTTGCTTCAAGTGATGTAATTCCAAAAGAACAAAACCATCCTATGATTGTGCCGTGGAGGGCATGCGACTGTGACAGGATAGAAAGAGCATTCCGTCGACAGACAACAGGCAACTCCACATCTTTTAAAAGAAGTTACAGAATAAATTCCCAAGCAACGCTGTCTTACTGCTATTTACCAAGGTGCCGACTGCCACTATACAGTCAATAAGCCTCCTCAGTGAGAGCAGTCTTTGGCTCAAGTTGCCCAAGTTGGGTATGGTCCGGTTCGACTTATACCTGCCACCTAGGGTGGGGTCTTCCTTCACTGCGTAGTCTCCCTGGTATGAAATCAGAGAATCTCATGCCCCAGGCATTAGTGTCCATCGCTCTTCATGGCCTAGCCATTCAAGGCGATTGATTCTCACTTTTCAGACCAGAGGCCGTACAGCCGCATCTTTAAGCGAGTACCTACTACGTTTTGGAGCGTTAGACCGACTTATTTCCATGATTAACCTCGATGAAGCGACTCAGTCAGCTAAACAACTATTTCCCGTGACCACTCCCTAACGACGGACTAATTTTGACCATTAATATAGGAAAATAGTTGCATAGCAGCACAACTGTCAACTTGCATGATAGTCACGTAAATACAAAACGAACTTCCAGCTCAAATAAGCCATCAAAACGTAATCACACAATCAAAAACGAATACTCCTCCTTTCCGCATAAAATAGGAAGAAGAAATATCTCATGAAATTATCTCACACCATGGAAGAAGAAAGCACCGCATTTATATAACATAACAATTTTCCAGAGCTTAACCTTTAGCTTTCACAGCTCAGCTACCAACCATGCCAGCCCAACAGTGAACCCCCCGAACCTTGAACGGATCAAGCTCAAGTATAGTTTCAATGACTCCGTAGTCCATTTTCCACTTCCACCTGCAGTGGCTGCCTCTGCCATCATCGACAATTGGAAAGGTGAAAACTACCACATAATACAATTATATTGCTCTCTTTTCCGCTTTTGTTTTCCACTCATTCAAATGAAAGCACATCCACTAGATCCTATCCACTTCAACGGAACGCAATCTCACATCGTGCTTGAAATCACATTTCGCAACTACTCACCCATTGTGTCTAAGCATAGGTATAGGTACTGCTTCAGCTGCTGCTCTTGTTGTTGTTGTGCTGATGCAATGCAATAGTGCAACGTGTACGGGAGCATAATGCTCCAATTGTTGTTTTGCCGTCAATGACGAAAATTATAGCCTCCGCCGCCGAGGAGAGAGACTTCAGCCGCACTCGTATTCCTTGTGGTCTATTGTTGGGGCTAATTAAATCCGATCCAGCTGCGTTGCTCTGCGCAATTATTTACCGAAACGACCGAAACCGGTCAATATTTTGGATTGCCTTGCAACAAAGCCGCCTTTGGCCAGCAACAAACTCTGCATAGTCATAGTTGTGGCACTTTTGAACTGCATTTTGATTACCACTTTGTGGTGCGTTTAATTGCACGCCATGCAAGGCACAGTTTCATTAAAAAAGTATCTAAAGTAGCCCTGAAGTGATTTTCGATTTTGATCTGAAAAGCATGTTGTGCGTCTTGTAGAAAAGAAAACATGCCCATGCCCATTAGCGCGAGAGGGGCTAACATTGACCATCTGGCGGAACGTTCCCGAGAATAAATCCGAGCCGCGAGACAATCCATCTTTCGATCGGAAATGTTCATGTTCATTCAATTGGCCATAATCCCCGTCCCATTAGCGCGACGCAATGGTTCAGTCTTCAGTGTGTAACTCAACGACCCTGCTCGATTTGAAATCAAACTGCAGGCACATACTCATTAGGTTGTCCCGCCGCCGCTGCAGTAGCACTTTGGGATGAAAATATTTTGATAGACGGTTGGTGTATCCTTCGTCTTTCGAGACGAATTTTTGTTTACACCACTTGAAAGTGATATAAGTGCATGGATGTGTGTGTATGGGAGGACGTGCGCCTTATTGCATTGATGATGCGCTGCATCGGGAAGGGGAACGTGATAAATCAGACGAACCAAGTGGAATAACAAAGCAAAGAAGCGGATTCTTCATTCGATCTGCTGGGAAGAATGGGAATCTTCCCGCGTTCATTCATGCGATCATCTCTAGATCAGCAGCAGCAGACATGGTGCGACGCGGAGCGAGGGGAGGTGTTCTTCTTGTGTGATTTTAATTGAAACCGGGATCTCGCAGGAGAACAGCAATTGGATCAGATGCAGATGATGCGTATACGCGTATGTGACGCTATAAATAGGGGGAATGCGAATGTGGCATTCCTTATACTAAACTGACTGTGACGGGATAGAGTGTTTGTTGTTCGGAGAAGAAGTGGAAGCGGAAAGTGACAATTTGGTGGCAATTACAATGATTAGGGATGACAAAAACGGACATTTCAACACTTCAGCAGGTAGATGATGAACCAGAAAGGCAGGGTTTCTAAAATTAGGAACATTGACAGACGCCATAAATTGTGGGAACGGAAATGATGCTTGTTGGGTTATTTTTACCGTGACTCTTCTCGCTTTAAACGACTGATAAAGGGTGTCCCAAAATGTACGCAGGAAAAGGCAGGTTTTTCTTTAAAAATTGTAAATTTGTTATACTCAATACAGTAGGGCTTGAGTTGCAACAACCATTGACTTGATACGTTGTGGATGGATTTGTCTCTCAACAATCACTCATGGATTTTCTGAGCACCAAAATTGGCCAGCAAGATGAAAATGAGCCTCATCGCTGAAGTAGCACTGTAGCTGTCAAACCCGATTTATTTTTGGAATAATGCTCGACGATGAAAAACATTTTGTTCTTCCAAATAGCGGTTAATTTTTAACAACCCTAAACTCTAAGGAGTCACGATGTGGCTTTTTTTGCGTTGGCAGCACTTTTTAGCACAAATGGCTAGACTGTTATTTTAAAGCAAGTTGATACCGAGTTCTAAACGGAACAATTTAAGTTTGTTTGGAAATCTGACAATTTAAACATTTTAACCAACAATTTTATTCTTATTTTATGTTGACAATTCGATCTTTTGTCAACAATTTATATTTTAAAAAGTTTAGCATTTATTGTTCTTGAATCAAGAATTTTCTCTCTTAAAATTTTAAATATTTTCATATTTGGCCAGACGATTTAAAATGTTGAGCTTTTTTAACATCTCGTTCTTCAAACAGTTTTAAGTTCTTAAAATATTGACATTTTTTATCTTTAAGTCAAGAATAAAAGTTATTGCATCACGACTTACACTTTCATTCCCAAATTAAGAATTTTAAGTACTTAGGTCAACTTTAAAGTACAAAAATAGTTGAGCCAAAGTTTTAAATTCTTTATATTACAATATTGTTTTTTTTCTGTTGTGTTGGCTGCACTTTTTAGCACAAATGGCTCAAATTTAAAATTACGCATGATTTTCGAAAAACCCATTAGTTTTGTTTTTCAGCAGTTTTTAGGCAAAGAACATTTTATGTCCTCTTTTATAGGTTTTGAATATCTGCACCTTCTTTAGCAAAGCTTTTCACTCACTAACGTAGCGGACAATTTTAAAATATTATCCAAAACCTATATTTTATTATACAAACTGTGCGGCGGTCTGGAATCACTACTGTAATGTTTTCAATCAAAATATGTAAAAATCAGGATCTTATCAGAGCACTTTGCACTATTCATTGAAATTATAATAGAATTTCTGTCAAGATGTGTTTGATATGCAAGATTTCTTATAGAAGGCCCTTCTATGACATTTTCTGCAGATCATTATATATCTACAGCTACTAACTTTATTTGGCAATGTGTTTCATTGAGAATCCTGTCGTAGAATTTTGTAAAAAAAAAAAAAAAAGGAAAATCACTTTGTATTTCAGAAAACGAAAATCATGCATAAGCGAAAATTTGCTTCCACCTTTCGTTTTTTACGTCTTCTTCTAAAACATTAGGACAGCAGTGTATTTTGAATTAAATTGAAAATGATAGGTTATATATGTATTTATAAATATCACAAAATTCAGAAAAAAAAAAAGAAACGAAAATCACTTTCGCTTTGCAAAAAAAAAAAAACGAAAAAAATAATGCAAAAGCAAAAATTTGTTTTTTATTTCCTCTTTGAAAACATGAATACAGCAGTGAAGTTTGAATTAAATTGTAATGCTAAGTTAAATATTTAAATATGAATCTAATTATTACAAAATTGTTAAATATCGTATTGAAGTAACAATAACGATTTCCCTCTCACTTGTCATTCCAAAGTAAATATATAAACAGCTAATACTCATAGCTAATTGTTACTGCAGGGATTTGCCTTTCTTTGGAGTCCTTTGGTTGGGTATGGGCCGCAAATGGCGAAGAAATTGAAAAACGTCAGAGAAAAGTCAGCGGTTGTTTTATTTTCGCATGAAAAGAAAACTTTTATCGTTTTCAGAGTTGTATAAAGCAAACAAAACAAAAATTTCATCGGAATAGCACTGTTTTTTTTTTTTTTTGCCCGAAACGAAAACTTTTTTCGTTTCCAAAAAAACGTTCGGGCAAACTACCTCCATTACTACAAATATTAATGAACAGTTCTGTATTTAAAGACTATGTTCATTATGAATTAGTTTTTATTCAAAACCATAAAAAACGTTTTCTATTTTAGATGTTGATCATAATTTTTGTTCTGTATTTCTGTATTTATTTTAAACCGAAAACATAAAGTCAACCAGAATTCAATGAACAAAGTATTCTTGCACTAAAAAATGTTTTCTATTTGTTTTATTATTTTTTTTTTTAATGTTTTACCGTAAAGTACATATTTATCAAATAAAATAAGAATTTGAACGAAATTTGTGTTGAAAATCGATTCATTTTGTATTGTTTATTATAAGAAATTCTAAAAAATGTCAACCGTGATAAAACACTCATTGCCGAAGCTGCGAGGACACTCATTTTCACTATCATTGCCAGTATCCGAATTTCGCTAAATCGTGCATTATACAAGGTGACCTCAAGCATCCATGGTTTCCATTACCCCACAGGTTGCTTTTGAGCTCAATTCACATATTTTTCTTTTTATTTGTAGGTCTCATTAGTTGTATTCTTAAAATGGGGCCACTGCGCCAATAAATTTCTCGATACCCTAACTAATTCCGATAATGAGCCACAAAAGGCCAACGAAGAGCTGCTACCCACTTGCAGGTGCCACCTAGGATGGGGTATTCTCCTTTTGCGTTATTTCCCCACAGACTCGTCGGGGTGGTGCACTGTTATCAATTATACTCTTCGCGTGACTACGCCATTAGAAATGTTGTTTTTTAAGCTCTTTGACCACTGATCAACGTTTGAAAAGGCTTTCACTTTTATTAGTGGAGCCAAGTTAAAAGGGATCTTGAACAATATCTCACTCACTCCCTCTCAATGTTAACCATCATGACCCGCACGTGTCGATACCTGCAATCAAAAAAGCATTAGCATTTTCAAAACGCGAACTTTCTCCCCAATCACTCATTCATACATATACTAAAGGCTTTTCAAACTCGCCAATCAATCCAGGATCATGATGTGAAAGTAATTAAAAACTCGGCGCACTCCCAAAGGGATCCAATCCCAACTATAGGTACACCAACCATCCAACTTTCCACAGGCCGCTAAACTAGGTTCGCTTGCGGTTAATTGAAAACAAAATACCAACCCGCCGCCACGCGATTCAATTTCACAAAATTTCACCTCGTTACCGGCAAATCTTAAACAGCCAAAACCGCTCCACTCTTGGCCACTAGGACTATTGCGGTTGCAACTACCCGTAGGTATACCCGTTTTCGCCAAGCCAAGTCCAGTCAGCGATTTTATTCGGACAACACTGAAACACATTTCAATTTATCTAATTAAACTCGATGCCAGAACGGGGGCCTGATGCCATTAAGACCGATCCTATGAGGCATTTTGATTAGCTACGCAAAACCACATTAATGGGCTATCAATTACCGATGGCACATACCCGCATATAAGTTCGACAGAAGGCTCCGGCTAACCGAACGAGGCGACATCAACAATTGGCATAGGCAGCGGCAACCAGCAAAAATGGAAAGTCCTCATAAATTGTTGCCAATAGGCAATTGCCTGGACCAAAACCAGACTATATAGTGAAATAGTGAAAGAGGCTGCAGACTCTTCGTGAAACAATCTCCCTCTTTCTGTCTGGAAGTCGTGGCGGCCGGGGTGTAGCTTAGGTACGCTGTGCAGTGTGTCTAAAAAGTTGTTGGAAAGTTCGCCCATACCCACTATATCCATGTGAAGTGCACACAAAAAAAAATAAAGAAAAACCGAAGCAGAGAGACGGAAAAAAAAGAACGGACTAACCAGCACCGGGAGGAGGACGATCCCGCACCGGAAATTTACGATTTTCGTTCGAGTTTTAATGAAATCTACATACAATTGCGGACCGGTCGGGCAGTTAGAATTCCCTACGCCACAGGAAGTGCCCGTGGTAAAGGTACCAGCACCAGTGCCAGTACCAGCAGTTTATTGAACCTGTATGTTGATTTGGTAGTAGAGTCGACCTCACATATAAATCACCTCCTAATTGGATTTCTTTGATTAACCACTTGTAGATACTTAGCGTATATAGTAAGTGAGTGTGCGCGCAATATGAATCTGCTGGCGAAACTCTTTTTTTTTTTCAATTAACTCCATGCAGATACAGATGCAGATCCACGGTCGAAACAAACTATACACATGGATGCGAAAACTTCGAACCAATTGAAGTGGAACAACGGCAGGCATACACCATACTCCGTATAGATACAAATCACAGATGGATAGTCAAATTATATAGATATACGAGAGCTGGCTGCCTACAATGCCCCCCCTCTCTGGCACTGTCACTCTCCCTCTTCAGTGTGATCTTCCGCATGGCATGCGATTAAATGAATAACGATTATTTGATTCCATAATTTATGGGCAATTTATGTTTGAATATGTTCATCGTGTATCTGAAGTGTGCATATGTCTAATTGAATATATGGTCACAGCCATCTACATAGTACATATTGGGATACAAAGGGGCCATAGATGCCGATGAACGCCACGATTGAGTGGCAAAAGAGGCGACGCGGCGTACTGGCTGATTAATGGTTGTTTTTCTTCCTTTTTTTCCCGACTGGCTGTGTTGATCAACTGCGTTTTCAATCTATTTGTGCGATTAGGAGTAATTGTAGAAAGTTGTGTGAAGTTTAACATGGACTGGCGGATAATGAAGCTATCGGGGCATGACGTTTTTTTAACGAGTGTCGCTATAGTTGACGACTGACCAAGTTCCTCTTAAAAGATTAACCCCAAGCCGAGGTTGTTTCAAAGCCCCTACTTTCGGTGAACCCTTTGCCTGGATGTATTCGTATTTTTGATTAGAGGTTCGAAAATATATTCTGAGACCTTTTAACAATCAAATTGTAGAGGCCGAGTTCCTTTCTAAAGGTTGGCATATATGAAAGTTTCTTTTTAAAAATGCGATAAAATCAACAAAATTCAATTAAAATAAAAATGCCGTTCAAGTGGCTGCCTTGGCTGGCTTCGCAGTAGCGCATTCTGTCCTTCACGGATCCCCACAAAAAAAAAAAGACCAAAGGGGTCAAATCGCAGCTCCGAAGCAGCCAATTGGCATCGCCAAGACGGCTGATAGCACGATTTGGGAGATGGGCTGTGTGGCATGGCGCGCCGTCAAGAATGAACCAGAGGTCGTCCAAATTAGTGGAAAAAAAGTCTTCAATTTCAGTAAGAAAAAGTCGGCTCTGTAACGCCCACCGTTTACCGAAACGTTGTTTCCAGACTCATTTTCGAAGAGACACCGTCCAATGATGCCACCACTCCACAATCCGCACCAAACTGTCACTCACTGTGGGATGCATTGGCTTCTCGGCAATAACGTGCGGTTTTTCCGAGCCCCAGATGTGGCAATTTTCGCTCAAAATTGTGTTCCAATCCAAGTTGCTCTAAGGCCCAAACTGCGAAGCGGATGGTCGTGCGCCTTCAATTGCTGAGTCAATTGGACCTTGTAAGCGAATGATCCGAGATCTTTGTGCAGAATTCTCCTCAGGCTAGTGCGTGAAATCTTGAGCTGTTGAGAATTGAGATCGATGGCGAGTTTATGTTAGTGAATTGAGTCTCAAACTCTCGGCTACAGCGCCCCATACGACGACGGGGACCATGAGTGTTGTCCACTAGCATACCAGTCTCACGAACTTTTCGCACAAATTTGTGTACATCAGGTGCGCGGTGGGTGCTTCATTTCGGCCAAAACATCTTTTCAAAAAACCCAGCCGAAACACTACACAGAACTCACCTTAGAAATAAGTTTTCAATACTTCCCAACGTTGTTCAAGTGTATAGCGACACATTTCGTTCCATGGAGGTATGAAACTGACTTTCTGTCAAGATTTCGAGCGGGAAAAAGCTGTCAGTGTCAACATATGATTTTAAAAGAAACCACTAGATGGCCCACCCTGTACATGTTCCCTAGGACATGTGATTAAATCACTTTGGGGTGGCAATGGGCGCGTTGCCTGGTCTTTTGTGACGATCTCACAACCTAAACTATCCTTACATCGGCTTCAATCACCATGTCTCTCCACCTATTTCGATTCATGGGTATAGCTGCATCTTGTTCTGACTCCATCTTGGTGACTTTTCACTTTAAATTGTGTTCTATCCCTAGAACGTCGTCCCTCTAAACTTCTGACCAGAGCCGCAGACACTCCGGAACGGAAAATTGTCATTTATTGGGGCTACAGTTCGTGGTAGTCCTGGTCCTAGACTACCAAGATCACTTAGCTAGCGTGATCCTTAGCTACCTGCCCTCAGTTGCGCACTTTAAGTCGGTTAAAAAAAATACATAAATAAATAGAAGGCGTTACAGGCCCGTAGGGATCCTAGGCCTAGCTTCTCACAGCGAAAGGTAGCGCAGTGGAAAAAAATCTTAAGTTGGAATTTGGTATTATTTTCGGGATTCGAACATTGGACCCAACACATTCACCACTAAGCCACAGCGCCGTTCACTTTTACTTGTGCGTGCCACCTAAAGCGAGGTTCTCCTCTTCTGCGTTGTTCCTCCAGGTTAGACACCCAACAGTCGCTTAATTTGAACCCCCTCGAGCAGGCTCCAGTAGCGAAAGACCCATGAATAAACCCTTTGCCGAAAATAACTCGAATCACTTGCTGAAGGACGGTAAAGCTCTCGAATGACATTCGGATAAGGTGGTGCAGCGGAAAGAGTCATAAGACGTAAAATCTAATTTGTGCCTTCTGGGGACTGAATCGGAGCCACGTTTTACTGCTTACGATACAATAATGTTCAGAAGCGCTTTACTCCGACTGCACCGTGGGGCAATCTTGATTTCCATTCCAGACCTTCTTCGGACTCTCAATTTGACCACCGTTCCTCCGTATGTGGTCTTTTAATAGGGATGATGGTTTTATCTCTAGATTTTTGTCATAGCCCTTTCATTACCGCAGCATTTGACGTCTCCCGATCGCTTTGACTTTATGTTTCTTAAAAAAATATCCCAAGTAACCTATCTCCCAACGGGCATGGGATTTATTAAAAAAAAGAAAAAGAACCTTCCTCTTTTAGAAAGATGCGTGGCGCTGATCACTTCAAGTATACAAAGCTCATTCCCATAAAGTAAAAGTCACTCGCCGGCGCAAAAAATGCACACTCAGCAAACGCTGAACCAAATTGGGTCATCGGGAAAAGACATCTATTTGCTACAGTCCCCATATCTCTGTTTACAATCCACTAAATGCCCCATTCCAAAAATTATTATAGGCCTACGCACTATGCTAGGTAAACAAATAATATTTACATATAGAAAATTTGGAGCAGTTTGTCCAAGACCAACGCACGATCCCTTCCCTTGTTGCCAGCGCAAAGTAGGTCTGTTGAAATTTGACAAGTCGATGCCGACATAAAATCAATTTCTTTGAATATAAAAATGAAAAGACTATAAATATTCCTAACCCACTCCACCGGATCCATCCTATCTATCAGTCTGCTTTACATAACCTAAAACAAAACAAAAAACGAAAAAAAAAACTCCCAAGAACAATGAATTAGAATCCACCTCACATTCGAGTGAGTGCACGAGTGTATCTCCGAATCTCCGAATCTCCGTCTCTCTAAATATGTTGCACGTTGCTGCGCCCAAAGGTTAATGGCCCCGGGTGAACTTGGCTCGGATGTGCTTCCTTTTTTTTTTTTGTTTCACACAGTTGAGTCCACCTGTAGATACATGCGTGGTCTTTGATAAAAGCACGAAATTTAAGTGTCAACTACATGACCGTAACGAATGATGAATAATTACACAAAATAATGAATGATCGATGAGTGTAGATACAAAGTCGGCTGCATTATGAATTTATTGCATGACATGCCACACACACAAGAACTGGAGTGAAAACCCATCCACAGCAAACAGCAACATGTGCAAGTGCATTGTGTATGCATGGGTGGTTGATTACATTATTGCTTCCGATGAAAAGACAGCAGGAAAAACTAACACGAAATCCAAATTACTAGGTAGACAGACAGGTAGTCATCTGCGGTGTTGTTGCGATGAAAAAATGTGTCAATATGCTGTTGCTGGCGATGTGTTGAGGTTGAGTTCGTTTACACCGCGCAACTATCTATCTGTCAAATGGAGTGCGATAATTCGAAATTGTTTACGATGTCACACACAGCACGCAGTTTGGGTGTGTCTGAGAGGGGGCAGATTAATTGAAAAATCGAGACGCGTACACTGTTCGAATGCCCGTGGAAAAACGTTAGTTTTCTTGGCCCAATTCCCAACCGCTCACGTCCCACTATAGAGTGGGTCAAGAAACTTTATGCTAACCATGCGCGTTATCGGACGTTTCTTTTGTGTTCTGGTGAGATTTTTTTTTTTGTAACATTTGCCTCGGAGGCCAAAGCCACAGCGCGGACATACGTTGTGGACTTGTCAAACCGTTGGGATCTGACCCACAATTCAGGCATACACCGGTATGTGTCGGCGTTTGAACTGAAGTTGTTGACTCTTGAGTCATGACAGTGTTCATCGGATGAATAATGAGAATTTACGAGTGGTACCCAGCCCATTAGAGGGAGCATACATAGAGATACTATATTTGCATGAACGAATTGAGCAGCAATTAAGTTTGAGCAATGTCGTGTCGGACATTTCTACTAAGCAAATATACTCGTGAGTCACTGTTTAACCTCGCTGACATTTTCATTGATTTTTTCCACCCCGAAGTTGGCGTTTTATTTGTTTTTAATTTTTAAGACGACGATGACGATGACGATGATGACTTTGGCCATTTGAGCCTGGAAACTGTGCAATCTGTAAGTAGAACAAACGATGGGGCGCGGTCTTCTTAATTTAAGAGCAAACCGAGAATAGATAACAGGAAACCGTGCAGCGGAAACGGGAAATTGTAAACAAACCAAGATTGATTTGGCTAACGGATGTCAACGTTTTTGATACACAAGTGCTGAGCGTCGAATTTTTAGCAATTCCGCACGTATTTGTTGATAAACAATGCGGCGGTACCACATTTGGAGCTCTAGAAGTGGCGTCACTCCACCATTGCCAGAGGTTGAATTTTGACACGTGCATAGCTGAGTGAGTGAGATAATGCTTCTTTGCTATACTAATAATCAGTTTTAGTGTCCCGGCCAAGTTTTTCGAACTCACATGGCGAACTTTTCCATACAAAACTGCATATTGTGATTTGTGACCCAAAAAATATTTTGTGTGGGGATTAGAAATGAATACTAGTAAGGCCCTCTGGGTTCGGTATTGATGAACATAAAGTTCAGTGTGAACATTTGACTTGAATAGTATTTTTGAGCGACCATCAAACATGCGGTTTTTTGGGAACGAAAAATGTTCATAAATGTTGCCTACAATCCAATACCCAATCGCTGCAAGTGAATGACACTAGAATATCTTAACAGTTTAAAGTGCCAGCTGGCCAAAAAAAGGGTTTTTCGTTAGCGACTTGACAACTTTAAACTTTCAGTGTGAACGCACCCTTAAACCGATTACCGAACTGTCAATGCCTAAATATTCGGTAAAATTAACATTTTCATCATGGTGAAGAACACGAAGGAACAACGTTTACAAATAATTAAAATTTTATGAGTCTTTTGTTGCAACTTTAAGAACGTTAACGTCAGTTTTCATCGCAAGATCATCTTCAGCGATGAAGCGCATTTTTGGTTAAACGGCTTCGTCTATAAGCAAAATATCCATTACTGGGCGGTGAGAACTCTCATGTGCTTCATGAAACAGCACCTCATCCGCAAAAGTCACTGTTTGGTGCGGTTTTCATGCCGGGGGGTTCATTGGGCCGTTTTTTTTTTTCGTCGATAAAATTACCTTCACGTTGCGGCAAATGGTATTCGCTACAGAGACATGTTGGAACGTAATTTCCTTGAGCAATTATATGAACTGGCTATCTGTGATATGTGGTTCCAACAAGACGGTGCCACAACCCACACAGCGGGTGCAACAATCGAGTTATTGAAGTCGCAGTTCGGTGAACGTTTTATCTCGAGAAACGGACCCGTCTATTGGCCGCCGATATATAGACTTTTTTATGGGGATACATTAAATCATCAAATCGCCAACAAACTGGCAACGTTAGAGAAGCTCAGAGCCAATATTAAACGAGGAATAGCTGCCGTATCGGTCGAAATGTGCGGGTTCAACGTATCGGTACCGCTGCATACGTTCCCGTGGTGGACACTGGACATATGAACGAAGTCGATTTCCATTCATAAATGTTTTGATAGTTATTCGAGCCAATACAATTTTTTTGAGATATCTCAGGAAGTTTTTTATTTAAAAAAAAAGTTGTCACGTCCTTAATTAGAAAAAAACTTTATACTACTCAGAAAAAAAATTGTAATACCAACAATTTTCGTTGGTTATAATGAACCCAAATATCAAAAGTTTTTATAAAAGAATCAAATTGTTGTAAAGGGTGTTTTTTTTAGGGGTTAGTTTTTCGAATAGAGATAAAACTGACATTTTGTGGCCAAATCTGGCAACTCTTGGTGGAACTTGGTGTTCAGTTTGGTTTGCCATTTCATCATGAACATGTTGACAAATGAACAAAGCTTGCAAATCGTGAAAATTTATTTCGAAAATAATGGTTCAGTTCGCGAAGTTTACCGCAAGAAACAATTGCCGCTGTAGAGCAAAGTGTTGAAGAGGACCCGAATAAATCGATTCGCCACCGTCCACAGCAATTGGAGCTTTGTCCATCAACTTTATGGAAGATTTTGCGATAAGATCTTGGCCTACGACCTTACAAGATCCAGCTTGTGCAAGAATTAAAGCCGCGAGACCATGCAATGCGTCGTGATTTTAGTGTATGGGCCGAAAATGAGATTGATATCGATGCTGATTTTCATCGCAAAATTTTGTTCAGTGATGAGGCTCATTTTTGGTTGAATGGCTACGTCAACAAGCAAAATTGCCGCATTTGGATTGAAGAGAATCCACATGAGACCCTTGAGATTACATCCACAAAAACTGAGTCATTGGGCCATACTTCTTCCGAAATGATGCTTTAGAGTCAGTTACCATTAATGGAGACCGGTATAGAGCCATGGTAACCGACTATTTTGTTCCCGAATTGGATGGCATGAATGTGGATGAGATGTGGTTCCAACAAGACGGCGCTACATGCCACATAGTGCACGTCACAATCGATTTATTGAAGGAAATATTCGATGAGCGCATAATGAGCGGACCTGTCAATTGGGCACCAAGATTGTGTGATTTGACACCATTGGATTATTTTCTTTGGGGATATGTGAAGTCGCTCGCCAACAAACCAACAAACCAGAAACGTTAGGGGACTTGGAAGCCAACATTCGTGGCGTTATTGCCGACATACAGTCCCAAATGCTCGAAAAAGTGGTTGAAAATTGGACCTCTCGACTTGGCTTTATTCGAACCAGCCGCGGCGGCCACATGCCCGAAATCATATTTAAACAATAATGGCATAAAATTATCCTTCCAATTACGCCAAATTGATGGACATTAAAACGATTTTCTTGTGTTTTATTTCAATTCGAAGTTCTATACCTCTAAAAAAAAACACCCTTTATATTGTATTCTTACGCTGAATACCAGATTCTTGAAAATTAAAAAAAAACGAGTTCTTGTTAACAAAAATAATATTTGAACCAAGAACTTTTAACTTACGATTTTTCCAAAATCTCAAAATTCTTCGCATAACAATCTATTTTTTTCAGGTGATGCAGCTTTAAATATAAACTGACCTGTATTGCTACATCCTCACACATGGCATAGGTGCGTAATTGCAACAAACTAAATACGGCAACAGTGGCCCACATTTAAAAGTTATAGCCAATCCAGGCTTTCATTACCGACTGCGTACTTTTATCCCTAGATCAGATTACCCGTCACATAGTACAGCTACGCACAACACTCCACAGTTAAACCCATAAGCCCGGCACAGATTTAATTAAAAAAGAAAACAGACACCACCGCGAGCAATGTCCATTAGCTCAGCAGGTATACCAACCTATTCCGCACTCTGCATCATAAAGTGTAAAACAATTATTTAAATATAGGTTAACGGCGTTGCTCTTAAAAATAAAATAACACAAAAATTTTATTTTAATTTATGTACTCACGCTTGTCCGACAAATCAACAAAAAAAAGCAGAAAAAATAACTCAACTTAAAACAAACATAATAATTAACTTTCGGACAGAAAAAAAAAGAAACCTCCCAAACGACTATCTATCCCAACAACGTATCAGCCTTTCAGAGCTACACTGTAATAATCCTCAACCATAACGTTCACATCAAATGGGGCGTATAAAAGAGGAACCCCATCATCCCACTACCCAGCAGAAAATATACTCGTACATATACCCATTGCTAAACTAGGTAGTGAACACTCACCGCGCAAACACTCTGCAGAGGTTAATGTACCCGAAAAAAATTTAAAACACAGAAAAAAATAAAAAATAAACCATAATTTTCTATTTAAAGTTGGCTGGTAGTTTGCAGTTTGTCGGTGTAACTTTTGCCAGAGCCGTGCTCTAAAGTCAATTAACCCGGTCGCTTTGTGTCATGGAGGGTATGGGCTTTTTTTCTGCTCTTGTGGCAGACTTTCCCACCCGAGCTGAAACGGCTTAATCATGACACAGAGGATAGTGGCCGTTTGTAGTGCCACCTACGCCGTGTGTATGAAACTTATCAGACGAGTGAAGCCACCCCCTTTGGTGTGCCACTTTTGCAGGAATTTATTGAACATATTCGTCAGGCAAAGTTGATTACACTCGATGGTGTCTGATGGTCTGATTACAGCCAAGCCGTACGAGTGGTGCAGTTATGCCCAAAAGTATACTCGTACCAACTCTTGGCCCCCTTCGACTTTCGGGGGGTCGCTTATTTTATGTTTAGACTTAATCCGGACAGCGCACATGAAAATTGCCACAAAAAGTGTGCCACGGAATGGACAATGCATAGCGGGGCCATGGCGACGCATTAAGTCCGCTTCTGACGGATTATTGAATCTGGTTCAATCGTAGATACGTATTGTCGCACCAAAGTATAGTGCGGAAAACTGTTCTCAGATTAGCGGTTAAATTACGGACTGTATGGCATTTAGAAAGCCTCACCGCGCAATTATCCCAAGAATTTTTCCCTCCACACATACTTGGAGGTGCTATAAGCTACGAGATATAATTGATTCTGTCAGCACCACGATAGCTTACAGCATGGCTATTTTTAAAGAGCTGTGGCTAAACCGGTTAAGGCCATAGCGTGCATAACACACAGTGGTGTATTGACGGAGTCGACTGGTTTCAACTGGCTGAAAACGTTTGCAAAACAAAATAGTTTTGTTTATGCATTTGCTGTATGGGCAGCGCCTATCAGAGAGTAATTTTGGGTATAATTACAAAAATTGGCACTCAGCACACAAGTGTGTTGGAGCCATCAGAAGTTGGCGACATTGAGCGGTGGAGTGAGAAGTTATCCCAACATGCAGTAAGAATCGATCAGTAGGGACTGTCACGATGAAGTGGAAGGCATTTAAAACGCACAGGGTGCTGCGAAAATTGCCGGACGTTCGACCTGTGAAAATCGTCGTTTGAATTGAGAATATGCTGCCTGAAGACATTGACCGAAAGGCTGCAAACGTCGATTTACAATACATAATACCAAACAATGTCTTTGCTATTGCGATCTTCAAGTAAAAATGATGCATTACAAAACCGACTTTTCAGCGAGATGAAAATTAAGAAGCATGTATCTATAAAAAAAAATTGATTGTGACACTGGGCCTTAGCAATAATCGTTTCTAGTTTCGGCCTTAAATTTTAGTACTTCAATAATATTAAACGAAAACGAAGGTTCCAATTATGGAAGCAATAGCATTTTTAAGAATTAAGACGCCACCAATAGAGAAAGCTTAGGCCCCACTGGACTAACTTATTTTCCAATTATTGCGAAATATTTTTAAGAAGCCTGCCTTACTTATTAAGACGCAACCAATAGAGGAAAATCAGGCCCCACTGGAATAACTTCTCTATCGCGTATTTTTCAATTGCTTTTACATGACAAGAAAAAAACATAAGACTGCACTGGGACAATTGCATAGACAAAGGCTTCAAAAATATGAGTCTGCATGTAAGTCTGACAGGCGTCTTTGACTGTTATTAATGGAGCGCATCCTCTCGGTCTGATTTGGGTCAATCTTGTGAGCATTTGTGGCACTGTATGCCATAAATATTGGCTCCTAAGGCCAGAATAGTTTGTTTTGTTAGCATACAACAACGACTGCATATAACCGCACAAAAAAGTCATCGAGTTGCGCCAAATCACGCGATTTCTGTGGCCACTTCACTGGCATTTTGCAGTAGAATTTTGTCCTTCAATTAACTCAATGAGCGTAATGGGCTGATTTTCGAATGCAAGTCGATGTTTTCTACTGAAGACAGCGAGTGCACACAGAGATCGCCCTAACTTGTTACTCAATGGTACCCCTTACGTACCAATTGGGGCCTAAAAAAAGACCTTAAACACTTAAGATCAAGAAAATGTCACAAAAATCACAAACCAAATGTCAGGTTAAAAACGCTTTGTATATCCGTAATCTGTAACTAAAAAAAAAGAAACAGTTTATATAACAAATCCGTAGGCCTAGCTCTTCACAACCATTACTTTGGTGCGAGTTTTTCATCAACTAATTGAGAAGCTCTTTCATGACAGTTATAATTTATCAGACGTTTGCAGTGGAAAACCAAAACCTCAAGATTAAATTTAAGTTTTCCGGTGTTTGACCCGGGACCGGGTAGTCCAACACACTAACTATTCGAAAAAAAAACCTACTGCGAAAATTCATACCAGACACTTTTAAGTGGTAAAAAAAAGAGGACCCAGTTTGAAGCCCTGAGGAACCCCATACTGTGTTGCCTTCAAATTTCAATAGCAGAGCTTAATTTTGATTCTTAATGAACAGTATTCCCTGAATCAGTTAGTCGAGCAAATTTTGCTTCCGGTGTTAATAAGTCTTACTATGGCTTCAGCTGTCAAAGGCTTTGCTAACATAAACACAAAACCTACTGGGACACTATGCGATCACTCACATAGAGCTAGGTAAATAAAATGTTTTCACAAATTTTACTTTTTGTCATTTGAAATCGAAACTCGTTCCAGCAACAATTCTACTACAGCTTGATCTATAAAATTCGATGTCGATTACAGACTTGTTATGGGACGATAGTTGTTTCTTTTTATGCCTCTAGATCTGAAGTCTTACACAAGTGACCATAAGTATTGAACTTGGGTCTCTGTGTTGTATAAATGTGACAAACTTGTAAAAAATCATTTGTTTTTCACGTAATTGCCGTCTTGTATTAAAGGCAGCTCGTAGAACAGCCACCTTTTTGATCCTTTTCACCAGGCCTTTGCAGTTGTCTACTCAAACAATTTTGTTAACTCTTTGGTTTAATTTACTCCACAAATAAGCTTAAGATTTGTATAGTGCTTATGTAAAATATTGCGACATAAGTTTAATATAAAAAACTTACTATAGCCACAATTTGATTTTTAGTTTAAGTTTGCTTACCTGAAAGTAAAAAAAAAGTAAAAAACAACATTAGTATAAAGCTAAAATTGATTTCGGAGGTAAAATGTAAAATAAAACTTGGTGCCTTACATAAAATATTTAACTAGTTAATATAAGTAGAATGAGAAATGAGTTTCATTATACTCATTTGAAATTAGTTTAAAATAAGAGGAGTTTAAATTTTAAAATAGTGCTTTTTATTACAAGAATTCATTTGTTTCCTCTTTTAGGATATATAACTACTCTTGTTTTAAAGAACGTTGCACTGGACTGGATGTTGTGACGAACTTTCGTTGTTGTATCTTACATATGACCAAACATATTTTTTTTATGGACACAGATAAAATTTACAGTCATTTTAAAATGTAATATAAATATTAAGTGTCTGAAAATACCATCGTAATATTTCGGATCCCGTTGGCCTACATCGAAACATTACCAAGACAACGTTAGTGGCGTAGAGGTCTTATAAACACCTCACGACGAGCGGCGCTCATCTCAGCTTAACATTCCACGAACGACCATGAAGGAAATTTTAAGAAGAGATTTGCATTATTTTTGATATGTACAAAAATCAATTAAGTCAGCTTGAAGAGACTCCACAAATCGGTTATTGTTGGCCCACACACTACTTGAAAAACAAAATTAAAGTCGCTATTTCTGTGAGAAATTGATTGTAAGAGACAAAGCTGAATTGAATATGTTTCTCGGGGATGCAGGGAGTGAAAATGAGTCCCTTTTAAGTCACGCTTTGGTGTGACGCCAATGAAAAGTATTTTTCTGGGAAGATGCAAAAGGTGGTTCAGTAATATTAAATGGGATGAAGTATAGTTACGGTGAAAAGTTTTTCAATCATAAAAAGGAGGTCATTTATTTAAGTAAAAATACCTGTACCGTCAAAAATGGTTAAAGCATATTCCAACCATGACAAAATGTAAGTTTTTGTAGGTTCAATAAAAGGAATTGTCTCGGTCTCTGAAAATCAATCAATACAAGAACAAAGTTACCTTTGTTAGAATTGAGAAAATTGAGAAATTGTTAGGGAAAAGAGACGACATTTTGGAAAAAAGAGGACAATTGTTTTCTTAAAAATAAGAGAAGACATAGAAGGGAAAAAAGGGACGAATGGACACCGTAAGTATAAAGTAAAACTTGCAAATTTTTACGTCCGTAGAGTTGTCATAAATGGCGGTTTAAACAATATAACAATATAAGTCCTGAATCGAAAAACTTTGAAAAAGTGATTGAAAAGTGAGAATTTCCAAAAATCTGCAATGAAAAATGGCCGACACCTAGAGGATATTATTTTCCCATTGATCAAAAACTGAGGTTCAATATTCTTAAAGTTTTTTCCAAAAATCTATCGGACGGATGAAAAAATATCAAACTAAAAATCTGCTTATCATCTTTGGCCCACCCTGTAACATATAGCACGCATTTGGTTAAACACACGGATAAAGTTATTGAAAAGGGAGCTCCACAGCTTCGTGAGGACATCTGGACCATGAGACTCAAGGTTTAAAAATATTCCTGGGATTTGTGCTCTCAAAACTCGAAAAGCAGTCGGTTGACTTGAAATGTTTACAGAACGTTCCATTCGAATGTTTTTATAGTAAAACGAAATGAAATTTACAAATGGGCGTGGCGCCTCCCATACAACAAACGAAGAAGCTCTTCGGGTGCCTACTCGTTTTTGTTTTCACAGTACAAGTGTTCAAGACAGGAAAACGTGTCCGCTAAAATTAAATCAAAATTAAGCAACAAATGATATTGTACAAGGATTTTGAGTGAGGTCCTGCAGTTGTTTTGTGTAATAAAGCATTCCCAAGACCATCAAAAGCTCAGTGCTTTAGTGACAAACCCATACTTTGCACCCCCTCCACCATTTTAACATAATTTCGTGTGTTTGTTTATTTGCTAAGACACTTCACACTTGTGTCAAGCGGAATTTGACTTTGAAAAGTTCACACGACTACACGAAGAAACACGCAGCTTCGTGCATACCCAAATGGGTTTAATTATTCACTTTGTGTACTTAGTTAATGAGCTTGTTTTAATTTCAATTCTAATTGCAGTGTGTCGAAGTTGAAACAAAAAAAAAACAAAAAAACACAAAAAGGAAAACAATAAACCCGAACATTTAATTAGAAGTCAACATAGAGTCATTAAGAATGTGCTAATAGCAAAAGCATATGTATCTCAACTTTCTAACACTTTTTCTTTTGTAGATATGTGAGAAGTGCTGATGCTGCTTAGTGGAAATCTTAATAATAAGAGCAAATGTTAAGCGAGTGTGTTTTTTCAAACAAGTACGGGTATTCTTTATGTGCGAGAGTATGCTAATTAGGATATCTACATTTTGATGGTAGCTTTTCGAAATTTACATAGTCCATCGGCTTAAATATTCATCTGCATTATTTTTTCCTCTCTCCAAGTGAAGATAAACATGGTGGCCGTGCGTTTAAGGTTCAGAATGTGCAACGAGTTTAGTAACGAAACAGAAATCGGGTCAAGATAATTAAAGTGGTTATGGGTTTAGAAAACCGGAAACTGGGCCTGCACTTTGAATACGGAAAGAGCTTTCAATGGGATAATGCTTCATCAGGACGTGCTCTTTGTAATAAAAAATATTATTTTCTAAAGCGATAGCAGAAAGGCGAATTTTATTGCATTCAAAACGCATTCCTTGGGCCGACACACATAGGGAAGCCATTTCTCGCCTTTGTCCATGACTGAGTCAGAAATCACGTGCCCACAATACGCCGCAACTGCATATAAATATTTCTGACTAATGGCAACCTATTGAGATGTTATTACATGATTCAATTGCTGATTGGTATGGCGGTGACTAAATAATGCCAATTACGCCATTTTATTCCATTTTTAAATGAGTAACAGCACAAAGCGTTGCTGATTGCAGTGACTTGTTGCAGGTAACTAAATCAAATGCATATTTCATGGCTGTTGCGCCCTCTTTAACGATGTGTCTAACCGAAACTAATTAGTTCTGATTAAAAATCATTTCCTGTGTCCGGCAAATTAACCGAATTGAAAAACAAAAATTAATTCCATCGAACCGCACTGTGATGTGTGCATCTGTGCGTATGCATTACAAAACGCATTAAAAATAAATAAAATATTAATATATGTTCATGTGGCAATTAACTCGGCTTAATTTTGGTTTAAAAACATGGTACCATTAGAAGAGTGAGAGTCATAGGTGACTTTGACAATACTTCGTTTTTGTGAACAGGTTCATGGAGCAGAATTTTATTTGGTTTAGCAAACGGTGTTAACTTTAAGCAGGGGTTGAATTACCGCATGGAGTACTACGTGACTGAATTTGAAGGTAATATCCACAAAATTCAGTAACGTATTGCTCGCTCAGGGATGCGGTAACTCGACCCAAGGTTATTTTTTGGCAGAGCGGGAGAAAGTCAAAGGTTACTATAAATCGGTCGATTGGTCAGTGAAATTGGCAACGTAATTTGATCCAGACGGAATAACGAATCAGTCGATTTTCATATGCAAAAATGTTGACACTTCCGCACCAAGTGACAAGCAGCATCTGCGTTGCCCAAGCCTTAATCGTTCTCACTTGTATAACGAAACGTCCCCCTTCGGCATACCAAATATATCCCATCAACTGACTACAGATGAGAAGTTGTGTATATACATTCGACTCGACATTCTCGCTAGCGCAGATCCACCGGGCACAGGCACTACTGTTCAGGTTTTCCGAGAAAAAGCGACAAACTTTTATTTTAACATAACTGACACGTGCCAGTTAGAGAAGATTATGTCCAATGGACTTTGTTCCAATCTTATTACTAGATAAAACTTTTCGTTCTCTTTTCGAAATATTTTTGCGGCTAAATTTTCCTATCACGTAAATTGGCTTCATTCGGGAGCATGGACATATTTTTTATCCAGAAAATCCATGCAGTGCCACGAATCCACTCGACTTATTTTCCCTTTGTTTCTATTCTCCGGTGGCTCGCTTTCTGACACCCCGACCTAGAAACAACGAGCAGTCATTGTGCCCTTTCGGAACCAAATTTTCTCGATTTCTGCCACCCTGTCTCAGATATCAAGAACAGTCTTTGAGCCCTGTCGAAAGCAAAATTTTATCATTGGCCCGCTAGGTGTCACTCCGAGCAAGGAACTGCAAACTTTCATGGGGCCCTGTTGGAACCAAATTCTTCATTGGCCCCCTTCCTGTCATCACGAGCTAGGAACCACAAGCTGTCATGGGGCCCTGTTGGAACCAAATTTATCGTTGGCCCGCTTTCTGTTAACCCGACCTTAAAACCACGCATTCTTGTTGAGCAGTGTGGAAGCCAAGTTTAAAATTGGCCCGCTTTCTGCCATCCAGAGGTACAAAGAGCTGTCGTTGGGCCATGTCGAAACCAAATTTATTATTGGCATGCTTTCTGCCACACCAGACCTAGGTACAACGAGCTGTCGTTGAGCCCTGTCAGAACTTAATTCATCATTGGCCCGCTCTCTGCCATCCAGACTTAGCTACCACGAGCTGTCATTGGGCTGTCGGAACCACATTCATCGTTGAACCGCGCTTTCTAATAAAAAAAATTCTTTCTGATCATGGTGCGCTCTGCGATTGATGAAAAAGACCGCGACAGAAAAATGTAACGTACAGTTGCAACTTCCTTTCAGGTCTCCAGTTTCAAATTCATAGCTCAAAGGTTGAGACTCTACGAATCCAAAATTTAAACAAAGCTTTAGTAAGACGTGGAAATTTTTCATAAAATATCAAGAGAAAGTGGATCGCTGTCTGCGGCGATCAGTACTAAAGACATGTTGGCCGCAAATTGCACTCGATAAGAAATTATGGCGTAAGAAACTGGTGAAATGTAAATCTAAGTGGATGCAATGCAATATAACAATTCATATCCTCAGGATGCACAGTCGGCAATTTTGAAGACACAATCCAAATGCGGAGGTCAACTGTCTAAGCAGGTCATTATCTCAGATCGTCTTATAGATAAATGCGTCTAAAAGGTCTTGAAATACTGAAGCCAATTCATAAGTGAGGTTAAAACAGCCCTTGAGAAACAGCAAAACCTCTAAACCTAGAAGATTCAATTTGTTGAAAAAGTAAATTGTTGAAAAACCCACCTCGAGTCGCATTTAAAATGAATCTTCTGATGCCTCGGCTGCAGCTACCTATTTGCGGCTGTGTTGTAGTTGCTTTTGTTAGATGGTTACTTCCAAACATGCTTAAAAATATATCTAATGCGCTCTCTCCTTCCTGATCGACTTCTCTGTATGTAAAACTTTTTAACAATTTCCTGTTAATTGTCAGAACGCACAAAACAACACGCTGTCATAAAAAGTTAATTGTACGCTAAAGAGACATCCAAACAAAGGTGCCTTCGAAAACGACTGACGAATCTGTTCAAGCCTCAAACCGGCTTTCAGTGTGAAAATCGCTAACCCGTGAAGATTACAGACGACACCAAGCTGTTCAGGATTTACCTACAAAGATGTGTTTACTCGGCTGACACTTTCCTCTTCGCGGCGGTTTTCTGTTGTTTTCCCTGCTGTTCAAACGTACTCAAACCGTAATAAAGACGTCAATTATCATTCACATTCGACAAAAAGGAAAAGAAAAAAAAAACAAAAACAGCGAAAGCGTAACATCGAAATCGCCATTACATCCAGTCTCTTGCAAAGCAATTACTGATGATTTTCCTTCTCATTTGATGGCCATTTCGAATGGGCTTTTGCAAAATGACTTCTTCAGATGACAGTAGTGACAGCGCTCAAGCTAACGACAAATGGAAAGAAAAACGTATTCGCATTCGCAGAGAGTGACCGCCACCGCCCTCGTTAAATGCATGTTGTACCGGTTTTTGTGTTTTTTTTTTTGTAAAGAGTCGTCGCCAATAAAAAGCAACCGCTCCCCCTCAACAATTGAATTTCCAGCTGCAATGTACTTACTGAATACACTCTCTGGTTTCTGGTATAGTAACAGTGAGTCTGTGAGTCAGCTCCAGAGTCACCATCACCACACCACAATCACAAACAGCAACCAAAGCATATAAAGTGACGGTGACGGTTCTCTCAGTTGTGTTCCACTTGAGATGGCCAGCCGAGTGCGATCTAACTACATTCTCATATGGCGCAGATCCGTCCGTACACACTCCAGTCGCGTAACGCGTATACTTTTCGTAGACGTTTGGTTTGGATTGGAGTTGGCCACTTTACAAAAAGCGGAATAGAAAGTTTACTCGTTTCAACGGACAGAGAGAGAATGGTTAGTTTTTTTTTATGGCATTTCTGTCCGGCAGTTATTGTGTTGCTGATGCCGCAAGAAATATTTCACGCAAATGTACGAGTATCTACATCCATGCACGACAATAAAAGACACATAATATACGTACGGCTACGGCATTTATTATTATTCTCTGCGAAATTCTTCAGCTCCAAGTCATACGTATGGAAACGGATACAACAAAAATAAAAGAAGACACTATAAACACAAACAGTGCGGAAGTTTGGACTGCAACTCGAGTCGGAGTCGGAGTGTTTATCTTCTTTTTGTTTTTGACGTCCGAAAGTGACGTTTACGATGGACGCATTTTTATTTGTTCCTTTTGTTTTATAATTCTTTAATTAGCGTTCGACGACGGTTTTATTTTGATGATAATTGGTTTGGTGTGTGTGTGAGTGTGTTTTTCGGGGCACCTGCATAAAAATGCGGTCGGATGAGGTAATGGTTATCATAATTGTGTTCGTGGGGATGGATAGAGGTCATGCAAATGGACGTGTACGTACTACGCCATGTTATTGGGTTACCACACCGCGCCAACTGCATGTATAGGCAATTGACCTGATTTTTATGATTCCAATTCCAACAGACGTATTCCAATTGACAAGCTCATATAAATTGAAGTTAATTAAATCGTGGACAGCAATGGCTGTCGGGTGGTGTATCATTTATCTATAATTCGCCCATACAGCAGATAAGTCGACGAGGAAAAAAATGGGATACGAGTTTTGTTGATATAGATGTTTGTTGTGCGACAACGCAGGCCTGTAAATATACCTACCCCCTTCCGATTGTTTATAGTGGACTTCATAAATTTATTAATAATGGAAATAGAAAAATGATTGATATAGGTTGGCGTTCTTAGTGACAGCGGTAGAAATTGATAGAGGCTATGTCAACATTCCATTACGCATGAATTGCCCAACAACTGATGGCAGGCTGCTCAGGACAGGTGTTTGATGAAAATATAGGTAGGTGCGTGTGCGTATGTTTGGGGAAGGGTTCGCTGGCGGTTCACTTGCAATCACTGAAATATTGATTGGGAAATGGAATACGGTTCAATTTAAATAAGGCAGTAGCTAATGTGCCGAAAGGTAATTGCGATTTAAATGTGGTGTACCAAGTGCCCATACATCAAAGCGAGTCTCGATTGAGGCAACTTTTAGATTTTTGCAACAGAATCATGATAAAGAGTTGCAGAAATCAAATTTGCACTGCATATATTCTTACAGGATACTGAAGAACCTAGAGAAATTGTGGCAATTGCCGAATTGGAGCCAGTGGCTACTGAGTGGTTAAGGAGCGAGGTCTCAAAATATGCGGAATACGTTTGGGTGCCACTGTGCTTTTGGTGGCTGGGCTGGAAATTGTTTAATTTCTGGTGATACCGCGCAGCTGCATGTGGCCAAAAGAGATCACCCTATTGGAAGATGCTCTTATTTTTGCAAATGGCCGCCAATGTCAAATCTGTTTTGACATTTGTTGACTAGACAGATGTAGAATACAAGTGAACAAGCCATGGAGCGATACACTCCCCAAGAACGCGGAAAAATCGTGTCTATTTTTTTGCGTAACAATTCGTCTGTAGTGTTGGCACAGCGCGAATTCCGTCGCCGATTCCGTCCGACACCGACTGCGCAAACACTGCGCCGTTTGACCACCAACCTTGAAGAGTATGGAACCAAGAGATACGTTGCCAAGAGTGACTGGCCCGGAGCGCCTGTTGTGCCGAGAACATCGCCGCTGTTGACGAGTTGTCGCTGGAAACATTGACCAGACGCCGTGCCTCGCAATTAGCCATCAGCCGGTCGTCCCTAAGGCGAATTTTGGTCAAAGACTTGCGCATGTTCCCGTACAAAGTCCAGTCCGTGCATCAGCTGCTGCCTGTCGACCGCCAAACGAGTGTAACCTACGCCCAAGCCATCCTCAATCTCGAGGACGAAGTGGACGATTTTTCGACCAAAATCATAATCAGCGATGTGGCTCATTTCCACCTCAGCAGGTAGGTGGACAAGCAAAACTATCGCTTCTGGGGCACCGAAAATCCACGAGCAATGGACGAGGAGCCATAACACCCGCTCAAAGTTACTGCATGGTGCGCAGTTCACGCTGGAGGAGTCATCGGGCCATTTGTTTTCGAGAACGCCACTGGTCAAACGACAACAGTGAACGGTGCGCGCTATACGGCCATGTTAACCGAGTTTTTTCTGCCGCAATAGGACGAATTAGGACTGGAGGACATGTGGTTCCAACAGGACGGAGCTACGGCACACACACGCGAGCCACAACCGATATTCTGAAGGCGGCGTTCCCGGGTCGCCTCATCTCTCGTTTTGGCGATTTGCACTGGCCCGTTAGATCGCCCGATTTAACCGTTTCAGACTTTTTTTTGTGGGGTTTTTTGAAGTCCCTGTCGCCCGAAGTTCTCGCCGAAGTGATGAAAAATGCCATAAAACGAGCCCGTATGGCAATCAATAAAGTAAAATTCTAAAATTCAAATAAACATAATCAGAAAACAGAATCGAAGTTTCTCATTAAGAAAAAAAATGAGAGCCAAACAACATCGGATGACTTCTTTTGGCCCACCTTGTACAATGTACATATCTTCTTTTTGCTTCGGTTTTTAGAAGGTTTCAATTTCAAAAAAATATTTAGCATAATTTTAAGAAATTTTTTTTAGAAAAAAAAGTTGTTAACATTTTCCCAAGTTCAACTTTAAGGACACCGAACAGAAGATATGTCAGACCCAAGTACCCAATGCGAAGAGATCTCACTCCCAATGAACTCCTTTACAACCTTCGATCGGTCAGATCTTCCAGAGGCAGGGTTGTCAGTTTTCTGGGATTTAACCTCAGATTTTGGTAGTTTTTTTTGGCTTTTTAAAATTCTATTTTACTTGTATTTAGTTAAAATTTCCTTTTTGGTAGTCTCACAATCAGCTTCGGCAGAAAAATTAATGCTGTTAAATACCTAATCGATAGACACTCCAAAGCTAAGGCTTTTTTTGTCTGACAAACATCCGAGAGTACCTATAACTGTCATGAGAGAGCTTCTCAATTAGCCGTTTGGACTCGGCATAAAACTGTAGATCCCTTCTATTCGTCCCATAAATTAAAACTCACACAAAAACGAATGGTTGTGAGAAGCTAGGCCCAGGGTCCCTACGGACCTGCTGCGCCAACTATTTATTTTATTTTTATTTACTCTAAAGCTATATTTGCCAGTGAAAATTATTTGTTCTAATATCTTTGGACTATTTTTGTTTGTAAAACAAGTCTTTCAAAAAAAGGCAATTGCATTTTCTTAAGGAGCATTTTTTTGTTTTTCGTAAAAGTTTCTTTATATATTTTTCCGGATATAAGCACAAACTTCATCTGTAAATTTTCTAAACAAAAATTCCATCAAGTTCCGTGAGGGCTATGTAAATTCTTCAAGGTGGTTTTAAATTGTAATATGCGTTGCGTTTATTTGCCGCACACTTTATTCTGAAACCAAACTTATGCCTGTTCGCGTTTCAAATTCGAAATTTCTTCTTTCAAGTCATGCTAAAAAAAATAATGACAAAATGTTGGGCTCTTTTTTTGGAAAAAATATCAAAATCTGGGGGGAAATATTTTGAGCGTCTGGCAACGCTGTCTAGAGGCCATTTTCGCAGCTTCACCGCCACATAACATGTTAGGAAACCCATCTTAGTCCAAATGTCTGTAAATTTATTTCACATGACAAGCTTAATCAGTGTAAAAAGCTGAAAGGGATAGCGGGCAGCCTACTTAGAGATGACCGCAAAAAAAAAATACAACACAGTTACCCCAACCGCATTTATTGTCAATGTAAATCGCTGCTGCGGTAGGCACCTTGTACAATGTGCACTCCCTACCGCAGTGAATACCTACGACATGTTGGAACCTAAAAATACGTTATCGCACACATTACATCAACACCTTCGTGACACTGCGCCCTCTTTTAAAGCTTCACGGTAACTTTGGAGTAAATTATTCCCAGACACGTGATGTAAGTTGGCCAAAAGTTAACAACAAAGCTGGCTTACAGCCCAGTCGAGCACGTTTTGTGGGAATTATTTACGGTCGACGGGTATATAGCACGGTAAAAATAAAGTTTACAAAAAAACACAACAACAACAACGACGAAAACATACAAAATGGTCAAAAGTTTTACCATGGATGTGTCAGGGAAAATGATGAACGATGTTGGTGCACATGGAAAATCGAAAAATTTGTTAAACTTTTTATATATATGTAATGTCGAGTTGGCTGGTTCTTCATTGTTTTGCAAGTTAACAAATATGCAGTTTGTCATAGAGCGCAATGGGGTTTCCGAATCTTTAATAGATTTATGGGTAAAAAATAGAGATAGCAATTTACCTGCAAGTGAAGTGAGCGATTTGTTTAACAAATTGTTGGAGGTAAGCGGGTGTACTTAGTTACTGAATGGAAGTGGGACATAGCCTTATCCATGAATTGTGTATTGTCAGTCAGTCAGCGCAAAGGAGAGGTCAGTTATGGAGGGAAAATTGTGCACGGTTAGTGGAATCCACTCGTGGGAAAACTCACTTCAAACTGCGCAAACGCAATCGAGTTGAAGCTGTCCTTTCAGACCAAGCGAACGATGTTTGCAAGAATCGTGAACAAAAAACCGAATGGAAAAAGGTCATAACATTGGAACTGTTGAGTGAAGTCTACAACGACATCTGTTGCTGGACACAGGCACTGAATCAAGCGTTGCCAACAAACGTGAGATGTTCGAACTAGTCGCAATTTCTTTTGCCACATTTGAACAAACTTTACAGATGAAATAGGTGCAACGTGGACAAAAGTGCTTTTAGGATTATTAACCTGGCACCAGTATGGCACTGCTATATACATTCTTAAAATTTTTTCACAATAAACAAGTGATTTATTTAAACCAGGCATGAAAAAGTAACTTCAAGTCCCGAGCAGACCGATACCTACATCGAGTCGCGGTGAGTAAATGTAAACTGAACTCTGTTGTGGGCCCAGGTCCAACCCGGACGGTAACCCTGTTGTGGTTTGTGTCCATGCTACTAGACCTTCACTTGATATATTTTCTTCTTTAATTTCAACCTCAAAGTGCAAGGTTAAGGCAGATCGTCACAACAATACAAACACATCATCGTGGTTAAAAGTATCTCCATCCTAGGACTACAGATCTAAACGACTTGTACCTATAGTAAGAGTACTTAGATATACTTTGACAGTCAGGTCAGGGGCTGACACGAGTCTTAAGATATTGTACAGGAGTTTATATCCGAACCGGGTTGTATATTATCAGTCCTTAAACTGTTTTGTTGCTATCGACACAGCTCTAAAAGATCCAACTGTATATCGATGTCTTATATACCTATTTTGACGACATTTAAAATTTTTGGAAAAATCAGGGCCGATCTACAACGATCCGTGATAAAATAAAGAAAATTCCAATCACTCTTTTATGTATACTGGAGGAAATACATATCCTTAGTAAGTCCATCCAATTTTGAATGACGACCAAAATCAGAAACAAGTTCAGCTAGTGATCGGCTTGTGGTCTTCCATGATTTTACAGGTCTCTTTCAGTTCGAACAGTAGACATTTTTGAAATCGTACAGGGCAGCATTTAAAAAAATGTCTACTGTTCGAACTGAAAGAGACCTGTAAAATCATGGAAGACCACAAGCCGATCACTAGCTGAACTTGTTTCTGATTTTGGTCGTCATTCTTTTGGCCAACTTACATCACGTGTCTGGGAATAATTTACTCCAAAGTTACACAGAAGCTTTAAAAGAGGGCGCAGTGTCACGAAGGTGTTGATGTAATGTGTGCGATAACGTATTTTTAGGTTCCAACATGTCGTAGGTATTCACTGTGGTAGGGAGTGTACATTGTACAAGGTGCCTACCGCAGCAGCGATTTGCATTGACAATAAATGCGGTTGGGGTAACTGTGTTGTATTTTTTTTTTTGCGGTCATCTCTAAGTAGGCTGTCCGCTGTCCCTTTCAGCTTTTTACACTGATTAAGCTTGTCATGTGAAATAAATTTACAGACATTTTGACTAAGATGGGTTTCCTAACATGTTATGTGGCGGTGAAGCTGCGAAAATGGCCTCTAGACAGCGTTGCCAGACGGTCAAAATATTTCCCCCCAGATTTTGATATTTTTTTCCAAAAAAAGAGCCCAACATTTTGTCATTATTTTTTTTAGCATGACTTGAAAGAAGAAATTTCGAATTTGAAATGCGAACAGGCATAAGTTTGGTTTCAGAATGAAGTGTGCGGCAAATAAACGCAACGCATATTGTAATTTAAAACCACCTTGAGAATTTAGATAGCCCTCACGGAACTTGATGAAATTTTTGTATATGTATATCGATGTCTTATATACCTATTTTGACGACATTTAAAATTTTTGGAAAAATCAGGGCCGATCTACAACGATCCGTGATAAAATAAAGAAAATTCCAATCACTCTTTTATGTATACTGGAGGAAATACATATCCTTAGTAAGTCCATCCAATTTTGAATGACGACCAAAATCAGAAACAAGTTCAGCTAGTGATCGGCTTGTGGTCTTCCATGATTTTACAGGTCTCTTTCAGTTCGAACAGTAGACATTTTTGAAATCGTACAGGGCAGCATTTAAAAAAATCATTAACAAAAACCGCATTATGCGCGAACAAGCAACACGTGACGGAGTTTGTTCTTTTGACATGGCCCACAAAATCAAATTAGAGGATCCTAGGAAAGAAATTTCTCTTCCTTCCATACAGTAGGTGGCGCAAAAGTTTAAAATGCGGTTTCACATTTTCTTTTAAGCAATTTAAATTTTACAGAGGTTTTCCGATTTTCCCCCTTTTTTAAGATTGTTCCTCGTTTTCCCCTTTTTCATTATGAAAGCGCCATATTCGAGGCTTTTTCGGCAACAATGCTATCGGCTAAAACTCGTCGTTCAATGTGGTGAATAAAGCGCAGCTGCAACGGTTGAGTTCGTCTGCAGTACCATGTGCGCACCTAGCTTAAGACCAAAGAAGATGAGTAGGTGTCTAATCTACTTCACTCAAAGTCAAAGGCAAGGCGCTATCTTTTGTTTCCTCATTAGTCAACTGCGGCTGATGATTGTCCGGCAAGGACTCAGCACGCAGTCGAATATCAAGCAAAAACTAGTTGATTCCGCTTTTAACAAACAGTGCTACCGTCTAATTAGTGCGGGTATTCAAGAACTTCTCCATCATTAGCAATGCAACTGGAATTTGAATTGAAAATATCGTCTAGACACTTAATTGCTTGACGCATCTTAAGGAAAGGGTGTGAACATCAGACAGATCTCCCTTAGATTGTATAAGTTATCCTTCTCAACAAAATTAATTATCGTCTATGCATATAGACTGATGGCTAACTAACGCAGTATACTCTATTCAAAGAAGGCAGATGTGTGATTGAGATCATTAAGCGATATATCTTTTTTTTTGCTTTAAGACTTGGAGAAGGTTTAAGTTTCTGATCGAAGCCCTTTGTTAGGTGCCTCAAAGTTATAGCCGTCTCCGGGTTCCTTCTGTCCGGTTCGTTGATGTTGATGACAGCATATTTCACCCTTTGTCCTTATTCACCACTTAACCGATTTTTGTCCCTTCTAAACTGTTATTTGCAAACGTACCAGTGACAGCTCGATGTGTTATGTTAATGATGTCGATTTCATGCAACTACATTCGTGAAAATTGTGCCCCTGGTGTTGGCTTGAGAGTTTCGCACAATTTTCTCAAGTATGATGTTGGAAAAAAAGGCGCATCAACTTGTTTAAATCCTTTTTTGACATCAAAGGTCTAGGCGAGATCGGGCGCAGTCAAAAATGTAGTCGACTAGATTGGTCTGGGCTAGAAGTAACCTTAACGCAAAAACTAGATTGTTCGGGAACGTAACTTTTCCTATGTCAGCCACTTTTGCGAACTGTCAACTTAGTTCTGAGTCTTGACTTGAATTTCTTGACTAGACTCGTCGGCTACCCATCCATAAACATCAACTGAAACATATGTTTATATGACCTGAACTGAGATACATCAAGTCAAACAGCTGTCAGACTTACTAAACTAGATACTTGAACGTTCCCATTGCTTCCGACCTTTATGGAGCAGAGAGCGTTTTCCTTCTTCATTCTGTTCAGTTTGCTAGTGATGCCTAAACACGACTTGGATCTATTTAGCTTGTCTCTATTAATGCTGTCGTTGGTCGGCCTTAAAATTTATAAACAAAAATTGGTGAGTACATGTCGCACTGGACTTCTGGAGAGTTTTATCCTGGACCTCTTGGTAGGTAGTACCTGGCCAGATGTTGAATTATCTGGGATATAATCGGCAACCAGTTCCTTGACAAATGCGTCTTCAAGCAATCACAGAGTACACTAGACTGAGTGTTGCAAGCAATGCCAAGGAGACTAGGTTCATCTTTAGTTAGCGCAGCTTAAACGGCCTCCCTTGCCGTGGTTGCTAGGGTTTCACTTCATTTTAACCCGATTAAATCTTAGAAATGCCTCTGTGTACCTATTATCTTAATTACTCGTTTAACTAGTCGTTTATCGCTGCTTGAAAAAGCAAGATAGGCTTCAGATAGGCTTCCACTACTAGACTAGTATTGTTATCCTCGCTTCGTTTTGCTAAGTTAGACGAAGGTCTTTCATCATCGATGTCGATGGCTCTCCTGACTGACAGCAAAATTTGGATCACCTTTTACGTTTCAGAAGTGTGTTTCTTTATGACCTACTGTGAGTCTTCATAAGGCCATTTTGGTCCTTTTTGCACGTCTCTATTCGGATATGGTTGCGTTGACGTTTTTTTTTTTTTAGTAAAACTTCCAAATATTGCGCCGTACTTATAATAAATTTCGGTCTCGACTTTAACGGAAGCTTATAAATAATTCCGAAATTTCTATAGAAAATTTAGCCTATGTTAAACTAGGTATGTTCAAATTGAAATTGTTAAGGCCCATTGTTTTTGGGAAAAGTCCACCTCTTTTTCCTCGATCCCACGCCACTGCTTTTGGAGAAGCCGATGTTGCAACTTCTTCCGTTGGTAGACCACAGGAGCGCTATTTTCTTTCTTCGCAGCGGCTCGTTAATAGGGATATAGTTTAGTATAATATTTTGAAGCATGTGCTTGCCGGTACAATGCAATGCAGCCTGATATAAATTTTGCATCTGCGTGGATAAAAATCGCGCTTAATTAGGTACGTAGCCATTTTGGTGAAAAGGAAGAGAGCATAAGCCAAATTTTTCTAAAAAGTATGAACTTACGTCAAACAAACTCGTTTGTGGCTCCTCAATTCCTCTTGAGCTGTTCAACCAAAGTATCTAGTTCTACCCCTCTGGCACAGAAAACCAGGACTTTAATAGTTGTCGCAACTGGTTCCTTGCTTTACGATCAAAGGCCTCCTCCTCACAGGCTTTGGTTTCCTCAAATTCATGACGTTTGACCTACATCATCTCACTTTTAATGTCTGATCTGATCTTCTTTTATGACAAGAAAAGCGGCTTCAGTACCTAGAAACACCACTTGCCCTTCGAAGCCGAAAGATTGTATTAAAAACGTGCCCTTAAAACCAAGCCCTTGTTGTACAAATTGAACTTCCATTGGAATCACCTTTTAAATAGCTTCGTCCTAAGAAAAACATTTTAACTCACTGATTCACTGACTAAACTTTTGTGTTTTCAAAGTTCTACCTCATGATGGATGGACCGCCAAGACGTGTGCACACATGCCACCCTAATCCGTGATTGATAGCTCGAAATAAGTAGACGCAAAAAGTGTCAAATCCGCCGCTATGCATGCACATATACACTTTTCTGCTAATCCTGCTCCTTCCAAATACAAAATACTTTATTAAGCCCTGATACAAAGTTATAATCTTCTTGTGAGCTTCACCCCGCATCTCTACCCAGATATAGCTTCACCTACAAACACATATTGGAAGCTCGGAAGCGTTCCGGCAACATACCCAGGTTTGTCTCTGCTTAGCATAATACATCATGGCATCTGAATAGAAACAGCTCACGTGTGTGTTGTGTGTACACCTACTTAGAGCATGTTTGCCGGATTTACATTTCTTCCGAAAATCCCCAAATAAAAATGTCTTTCAAAATATACGAAAAACGAAATACCTACGACTACGAGTAATGTAAACAGAAGAGAATTCCCGCGCAGTCGTTGCAAAGTCTGAGGCAACAACATGGATAAGCGTTCCCCATCCACCTTACCCGAAAAGAAATACTAAATACACACACACAAGCCGCAACTCGAAAGCCAGTGTAGGTACTTTGCAACTAAACAAACAGGGAAAAAACCTTTGAGATACATTTTTATTACAATCCGTCTTGGTCTTGGCGTCTTTTGCCTACCACCAACCACCGTGCTTATCTCTAGCTCACGGGCATGGGGCGGCGGCGTATCTACTACCCGTCATATAGGTACCTAGTCATCGCTGTGTAATCAACGACCTGCAAAGAATTGCAGTGTTCGTATTTGTATTGTTAAGAGCGAAGAACAACAACAAAAATATCTATTTACCGATAAATCGTTATCTATGCCGGTGCGACGCGTATCTAAGCGATTAATCAGTCGTACGAAAATAAAACAAACTTTCATTCAACACAACACACAACTTCGCCAAAACCAAAATGCTGTACAGTCAGACGCAAACTTAATAAAGCGTACACCCGCCCAGCACTACCTGATGGAAGCACAAGTTTTTTTTTTTTGAAATTAACGAACTTTGCAGATACACAGATAAAATTACTGTGTATACCTACACACTGTTTAGGGGCTTCAGACTTCAAGTAAAGTGGCGCACTCACCTGTTAACATTGAGACGATGATGAAGACCAACGCCGTCGTTGCTATATGTAAATTGGGACGATTTTTGTATAATCCACGTTCCATTTTGATGAAGGAGTATCTTTTGTGTCGGATTTGTGTATCTGTTTCGAACTGATTTGATTTTTTTTCCCCTTTTGGGTAAATTTCACTGGAATTTCACAAAATTTTCGCACTTAAACCGCACGAATTTCGCAGAGCACTCACTGAAAACAGGAAGGGCGGCGGGGGAGCGGGGGAGGACACAGATTCAAAACGCGCTCTTTTTCCTAGTTCCTGTAACGGTCACCACGGTAGCAGCTAGGAGCTATAAAAATCCACTCGCACGCAAGTTGAGCTAAAAACCCTTCGACTGGGCGGGTGGATTTTGTTTAAATTATGTATCTACGCGGTGGTGAAAAATTTAAATCTACGAGATGATTATTTATACCGTTGCGGCGACTTTATTATTCTGTGTAATTTGAATGAACCTGTCGACGACACACACCTACCCTCGAATGTAACAACGAACGATGCAACAGTTACTAAACGACTGAACCAGCAAACAAATCGCTAGAAGCATGGCACTGCCACAATGAAACAACAACGGCAACGAAACGACGACGACGATGGCGGCGGCGACAACGGCAGCGACGACGTTCGTGATGATGACGGCGAGACGTATACACATGCGGATCTGTAACGTCACCGCAACATGTCTCTATACAAAGTACAAAAAAATTCCACATTTATAGGTGTGGTTGTTACATGCTTTTTATAATATTCACCTAACTGCGATGTGTGTGTGTGTTCATTGTTCTGTGTATGAGGGGTTGAATTCGAATGAGACTGCCGGAATGGGGGAGTTCGGTTCGGTCGCGTTGGATATGAAATAATGAAAGAATACTGACAGACGTTGCTGCTGCCTATGGGTAAAAAGGACGACAGAAAAGGAGGAAAAATAATAATTACTCTGCCGGGCCTGGGATTAGAGGAGAGGTGTGCGTCATCATACTTGGGAAAAATGATTGAAAAAGGGAAATTTCTGCAGATTTAAATTTGGTTCGAACGGGGGAAGCTGTGCAACATCGATACTCGAAGTCGAAGTGTTTGATCGAGATCGAGACGTTAGGTCTTTTTGGGAGAGATGAGAGATCTCCCTCCAGATACATGTTGCTGCAGCAGAGTAGGTGAGCAAATACAAATGTTTTATTTGTTACGATAGTGTTTGTGTGTGCGAGAGGCCATGAAATTCGTTTATAGCAGATCGAGAAAGATATTGGGCTCGCCTTCGCCGGATAACGACCGCGAGTACCTAATCGTTTACACTTTTCGTTGATTATTACTAAAACTGAAACAATAAAAAATACCGACCCGAAAGGCGGTGTGAGAGGACAGACGAGTGTTTGTTTGGCTTGTCGTTGACGAATTAAGTCGATTGCCAAAAGGCGCGTGATCGTTTAGATTAGAACAATTTCGCAATCGCATAGTAGTAGTAGTTGAGCTTGAGATTGAGAGGGAATTTCAAAGAGAGCGCCTTACACAAAGCTGTTTGGAATTTAAAATTTATTGCCAACCAATACATTCATGACAGATCTAATCGAAAATAAACAAACCAATGAAAAATATCAATATTTTTGATTATTGCAGCCAACTTCGGGCGGACATTTTTAAGCACCGCAACTTAACCCTAAGGAGACCTACCTAAAATAGTTAATTACAACTTCTGTTGGGAGCAAACCTTCGCAGAGTTTTCACAGCGCAAAATAATTGTACCTACTTGCAAGGGGATATCCTTGTCGAATCTGATTCCACTTTCGATGGACGGCGCTGTAGAGAAAGACCGCGACTCCGGTGGTACACGCAAGTGGAAGGGGGCCTTAACCAACTTAGCGTGCGAAACTGGAGACGGGTGGAGACAGGTGATTGCTAAAAATCCTGCTGGGGAATGCTTGTTGGTTGAGATCCAGGTCAACTCCGGACTCTAGCGCCACAATAAGTTAGTAAGACGCATATTTGGAAAATGAGTATTTACGAAAAAATCTATAAAAAACAAACCACAAAAGAAAAAGTTGACTCTTTGGGTAGTTCTGGAGACCTTTTCCTAGAATTTAACTCTTTCCCTGTTTTGTATGGAAATAGCTCATCTATCGCTGACAGATGCGGCGATTTGACATTTGAACGTGCAAGGTTTTTGCCAGCAGTTTATGAAATCTAATTGGATTTGTGTGACCCATATAAAGTGATTGGTCTCATTCTGACTGTTTGAACAACGCACAGGGCACTCATTCCGTAATTTGTCAAATCGTTTAAACGATAGACCTCCAAAAGTGGCAACTAAGTGTCAAAATTACGAGTTTGAGACCTTAATCCAATTCATTTTCCACAAATGTAACGAAAGCTGACGATAGCGAAACAAATTCGGGCAGAATATAACTTTCTATGGTCATCAAATTTTCTAAAACGATATCGTCCCGACGATTATTGTTATACGGAATTTGCCCCCAGATTTCACTGGATTTTTAGTTTTTTAGCTCACACGCCTGCAGCTTATTCTGTAGCACCTTTCCAGAGGACCGGAAGTTCGTATTAGCGAAAATTAAAGGCCGTTTAAAAGGGTTTTTTTTTTCGCAAGAAACCGTTTTCAACAATTTCCATTCAATATTATTGGCACCTTGAAAACTTAAGAAAATGAGGATCGAATTTGGAAATGAAACGAGTTATAGTCAGTATACCTAACGAATCACATGAAATTTTAAATGAATCTATCAAGTTTTAAGACGCAAGCCTCGGTAAGACATTTTTCCGACTTTAAAAATTCAATCGTTGGGCCCATCTTGCCAATTCCAACCTAGGTCCCTTAAAATGTATTTTGTCAAATACTTTCCCCTTGGACTTCAACTTAACCACCTCAAGATTGTTTTTTTTTTTATATCATCAGTTAAAAAGAAAAACAGCATAAACAAAACTATTTATCACCCAGATGGTGTGACGAAGAACAAAAAAAAACTTCGCAATCAAACCTGTAGGCTGTAAAAACAAAACTTTTGTAAATGTGTGTTGGGTTTGGTTTGTGCTAATCAGAAACCTGAATCTCTTAACGATTTCTCTTAGCATATCAAACTATATACGCCCAAAGCTTTAAACTGTTTAAATTTCCGCTCAACCTTCGGTCACACAGTGAACTACAAATTATAATTTTTTTTTATGTTGACAAATGGTGTTACTAGATTTAGCCAGCACTTTTACAGGGTAACCTGTGAGCGTATATTTTGTATCTACAGACACACTTGCAGTGGTATTCAAGGTTTCCATACCGAAGATCACTGGGACGCTTTTTACATTCATCTTGTAATATTGTTGTTGAAATTGTTGCTGGTTTTTAGGCCCAGCTGTATTCCTTCCGGAGGAGATAATTGTATGTGATCATATTCTTAGACGTTATATGGGAAAGCTATTGATTGCGAGTGGCTTGATTTGATGATTTATTTTGAGCACTGATCAGCTTCAGGACTTTGCGAAGGGATGGGTATACCAAAAACTCTTTTTTTTGTCTTTGAATCCAAGAAGACAATGTTAGGTAACAGCCGTGTTTTCAATTTTTAATATTTACCTTGAGAAGTTCCTTTTCGGCCTATCTATACCTAGATTAAAAATACAGTGAGATGAGTTGGTACTGTACGACAAGTTGCCTCAGCTCTTCAAGCGAACATTTTTAAAATCTTGAAGGAGGCTCTACGGCTTAATTTTGTACCTTAGCAAAGAGGACGAATTTTTCCCTATAAGTATTGACTCCCAATCTACTACCGTAGTCCATTTAAAAAAAGGCGTTAAACAAATTTTTATTGGCGTATGTACATTTTCCAAAGACAGCAACCACAATGTCACCTTCATATGCAATCCTACCTACAATCCTAGCATACTTGTAGCCCCTGGTAATCCCGGACTCTATACCTACACCCAGTGGCGGACTAAGAGGCAGTGACACCCGGGGCGGTAGAGCAAGCTTACACCCCTTGAAAAATTTAAGAAAAAAACACGAACAAATATTTTATTTAAATATGCTTACGAGCTTTTATTGTACTGAATGTTTCGATTATATCATTAAAATCTATATTTTTTGTGTGCTCCGTTTCGATTGAAAGTATAGAAAAATTAGTCAACCTATTTTGGCTCATCGTTGAGCCTTTAATTTATTAATTTTAATTTGGAAAAGCTTCGTTCACACGATGCCACTGAGACGCAAATTGTTAAATAAATTCTCATCGCCAATGACAGACTCGGTAAAGAGTCTGAAAAATCCCACTTAACAATGATAGCTTAAAAATTCAAAGGCTGTCCAAATTTCTGCATCTTTTAAATTTATCTTTGAAGCTACCATGTGACGCCGAATTCGCTGGATTTCCAATATGATACTGTTGTCTGTAAGTTCTGTAAATGTCGAGGTAAGCATTGGAACCACAGCCCGCAGTTCTTCTTCCGTTCCATACAGCAATATTTTCGGTTGAAAAGCTGAGAAAACTGACGCAATATATCTTCCATGGCCTTAGATCGATGCACAAGTTCAGTATAAAATGTATCCTGACATTCTAACATGGCTCTTCGTGTTTCCTCTTCCAACGTCAAACCAGCATCTTGAGCCTTTTCGCCTGGCATAATTTTCTTCTTTTTTCTTCTTCCCCGCCTTTCAATTGAAATTTCTAGCTCGGTGCATTGTTCTCTTGCGTATATTACGGCCTTTTTCACGGATTCATCACGGTGTTCACGAAGAAAACTCGCTAGTGCCTTAAGTTTTATTACACTTTTTTCTAGAGTGAGCCCGGATTTTTGCAAGTATTTCTGTGCTGAATCAACTTCTTCCAAAATATCGAACCAGAATGAAAGATTACATAAAAACGTAAAGTCGCATACAGCAGATAAGAGTATGGTTGCAGCACCTCTTGTATCTAAATTTTCCTTTTCAGGATCACAAAGGAGTTCAAGAGTTGAAACTATCTTCACAAAATTTTCCTTCAATGGCTTAACAGCCTCGTGATGAGCGCTCCATCTAGTGTCTACAAGTCGCTTGACTGACACACCTACATTTTTTATGAGAATATCCCAACGATGCGTAGATGCTGAGAAAAATGTGTAAAGTATTTCCACTGTCCCAAAAAACGTTGTACTTGAAGGAGTGCTTCCCAAAGAGTGAACTCCACAAAGGTTTAAAGAATGGTTTGCACATGGCGTAAACAAAGCTTTTGGATTAATTTGCCGAATTAATTTTTGAACTCCTCCATGAATACCCGCCATAGTCGCAGCATTGTCATATCCCTGAGCCCGACAAAGATTAATGTCAAGACTATCTTCATTGAGTTGCTTTAAGATATCGTCGGTAAGTTCTTTGGAAGTCTTTCCAGATGTAGGAAAAAACCCTAGAAAAGATTCCCTAACATCCCTAAACCGTTATTTAAAAACGAAACGAAGAAAAATACTCATATCAGTAAAGAAAAAAAAACTGAACACAGAACTGCGACGCTTGGTAAATGCTTGGTTGTTGCTCTTGGGCGATAAATATTTTATTTCCATATTACTTTTATTAAGAGAATAGGCCAGTAACGAAATTCATGCGCACATATATATAGGTAGGTATTTGGGAAACAAATTAATTGTTTTATTTGTGTTTTTATTTTTTGTAGTGTGCAAAGTTATTTTTCTGTTACTGATGGCACCCCCTATTAGTCTGCCACCCGGGGCGGACCGCCCCCACCGCCCCCCCCTTAGTCCGCCACTGCCTACACCGCATATCCTTCCTAGCTTAAAATCTATGAAAACCGTGATTGGGAATTGCCTTACAGTTTTCTATAATCAGGATCAGCTCACGCCAATACTCATCTTTTATATAAGCTTTAACCACTTCGTCACAGTGGGAGACCGATCTATACCGAATCGCAATTCTTTACCGTAAGCATTAAATAATTTAAGGAGCCTCTATTCCGACAAGCGCTTCGCTACCTCGACTATTTCTTCTCAGTTCCGAAATCTTTAACCCATAATTAAATCAAAGTATCTAATGACTAGGTATAGTCAAAAGTCTCCGCAGATGGGCTCTTAAACTCTATCGCCTTGTAATTTTGGAATAAATAGTAATTATAAAAAGGAGATTTCTGTTTTCATATAGTATACCTGCAGAGAAACCTCTGCACTTCTTCTTTTCATATTTTAAATTAAAAACTGCATCGATACGATTGCAGATGATTTTATAACGAGGTCATGTAACAAAGGTTGGTCTGCCCTACTAAAAGACCTAGGCCGTTCTACCTACTTTTTCGATTAGCTCGCGTATAATAGTTGCTTCGACCGCCTCAAAAAGTCCAATGGTGGAATACAAGACCGCTTTTGCTATGAAAAGATTCAAATATCGGCTGAATTTTTGCTTATAACGCTTTGGAAATGTTTAGGCTTTCAGACCGTTTTAGATCCGTTTTTTTTGGTAAGTGGAGAATGACAAGGAATCATCAGTGTATGTCTATCTTAAGGCCGATTTTTTTGACTAAATCAAAAATTCAAAAGAATTGCCAAGAAGTCGTTAGGTAACATCGAGCTTCGGCAATGTAGGTGCTTAGCAGCTCCCTAAACAGATTTTTCTTTAGGAAGAAGTCAGTATTGTACCATTGAGTTAGTAAATCAGCAAAGTAGGGTTAAAAGCCAGAAATACCTAGCATCGTGCGTCTTGTGCAAGTGTCACCTTTCTGCTTAAGGTTTCAGGCTAAAAAAGGCTGTGAAAGTTGTTAATATTTATGAAGTTTAGGTGCTGATCTTACAAAGCCTGACGCATTTTTTTTTTTTGCAATTTGCGACAATTTTTTTAGTTGGGAAGGCGCTTAAAAAGTTGTTTAAATGCTGTTATTTCCGAGTAAAAACCTTTAAAATGTAACACAGTTGCCTATCACAAAACTATTAAAGTGCTCAGCGATCCAATGCTTCTTAAATATGGCTTAAAAATTCTAAGTGTCAGAAATGATACTTTTTTTCTCATTGGCCCCTTTTCTTGCGACTTTTCAGAATTCTGCAGCGGTTACCCTGCCCCCACAACATCAGCACACCCGATTTGTATTGTAGGCTCAACGAGCTGCCATATAGGTAGGAGTAGGACCCTAGGCGTAGCCTCTCACAAATTGTGCATATAAATACAAAATTCAATACTGCCAAGGAAAGACTCATAATGACCTCTGCGCAATGTCATTTCTTTCCAAATGACTGCTGGCATTCCTACCCACGCCAAAAAAGTTTCCAATGAATTCTTGCTAACACAAAACGCATGGCAATTAATGCGTGGCGCTGTATGCACTTTCTACCTCATTTAAATTCAATGCGTGTCTAGCGTTTACAGTAAGTCTTCGTATGACTTTTTTCCTAAAAAAGTTGCATTCAATTAGTCGGAATCGGAATGCGTGTGTACGAGAGACAAACTGCGTTTGTTATGAAACAACAACCAGGTGTAAGCGCTACTTAATTACCCAGTTTTGGTGTTGCCTGAAAAGAGGAAAAACAATCTCCACACAAATCGTGGAGATTTTCTCTGACCTTACATAAGATTCGTTTAATTCACCCAGCAAACCTGTTTCATTCCATCAAACCCATTTTTACACTGTTGCAATAGAGTCAGTGTTTGTCGAAGAAAACGCGCTTGACGACGCACTACCTTCAGACCGAATTACTCAACTTCAGCTATACGGCGAAGCCTTTTCAATTAGCATAGACAGCACAGCATCCAAGCTGTGTACCTACTCATGTTGAGGCAACATTGTGTGGAGGTTAACTTGCAGCAGCTCTCCAAAGGGGGGGAACCAGTGGATTTGAAATTTTTTTTTTTTTAAATGGCACACCCAGCGGCACACATAGCTAAAGCTACTCCAATCTCCGACTCTAAAGAACATACGTGTAGACCACAAAACCACAAAAAGCCGGTTTATGCCGTCACGTTGAAAGGTCCCCCCACCCTTTTTTCTGGTAGATACTGACAGCAGACAGGTTTCTTCTTACTTTTCCGTTGCGAGGTTTTCAAGTTGTCCGTTGTCCCTTTCGAACGTCGCGTCGGTTTGGGTTTGTATATCTGCGTCTTCGTCATCCACTTGCTTACTTTTGCTGGTCGTGGCGTTTTTATGAATCTCATTTGGATAAGGGAGAATGGAAAAATAACAACAACAACAATGAGGACACCGTTCTTTGTCTCATAGGTGAAGTGCGCTTAGCCCAGCTGAACACTGAGCAGCACACATCAAGCTCCACTTTAGCCAGTGCATTTTATGCTACCATGGTGTATCTAACGCAAGCCGTTGCATATAAAAGATACTCTTTGTTGTTGTTGCTTTTGTAGGTTATTATCTGTTTCTGTCTGTTTTCTCAGTTTTTTTTTTTTGGGATAAAGTTGGCATGTGTGCGCGGTTTGCATGATGAATGTAGGTAGAAGATGCTACCTGTAGGTATGCCCCATGACATTTTGACCGAGCAATGAACAGTCTGTGCAGATGATGTTGGCGATGAGTTTTTATATTTTATAACTTTTTCCTAAATGTTAGCAAGTGTTGCTGAACCCATGGGGAGCTGCCAGCCTTAAAATGTGTGCTCTTTGGAATTTAATTCACACGAGATGTATCTAAGTGAAATAAACACACTTTTGACGTGTTTCCGAGTACTCAAACTGTAAACCCGTCAGCTACATGGATGGTGCGTTGACTTTATTGGGCCCACGTAATGTAGGTTTATTTTCTGTATTACTTTTGTTTTTAGTGTGTCGTGACAACACGCAAGACAGAAATGTGTTTATTTGCGGGAGACAAGTTTAGGAGGCTTTCCGGTGGTTACAATGACACGACAATAAACCTATATAAGGCTGATTAAAAATGGTTTACGGGACCGACACGAAACGGAATAAATTAATTAAAAGAATGTTCCAATAAATTGGGTCTGATTTGGGGAAAGTGGGCACGGTGTCCCTCATGACTAGTGTACCCTATCTTTACGGTGACCATTCGTTCATTACAATAATGAACTGTTCTGTATTTGAAGATGATGTTCATTATGAATCATTTTGTATAAGAAAATATATAAATGGTCTGTAGTTTAGAAGTTGGTCTTTATTTGTGCTGTATTTCACTGAAAACCGAAGCTCAATGAACAAAATGAACCATAACTTGCTGAACGAGCAAACAATTAATCTAGTAAATACAAGGTGGGCCAAAAGAGATCACCCTATTGGAAGATGCTCTTATTTTTGCAAATGGCCGCCAATGTCAAATCTGTTTTGACATTTGTGGACTAGACAGATGTAGAATACAATAGTGAACAAGCCATGAAGCGATACACTCCCCAAAAATGCGGAATAATCGTGTCTATTTTTTTGCGTAACAATTCGTCGGTAGTGTTGGCACAGCGCGAATTCCGTCGCCGATTCGGTCCGACACCGACTGCGTAAACACTGCGCCGTTTGACCACCAACCTTGAAGAGAATGGGACCAAGACAGACGTTGCCAAGAGTGACCGGCCCGGAGCGCCCGTTGTGCCGAGAACATCGCCGCTGTTGACGAGGATGTCGATCTGTCGCTGGAAACATCGACCAGACGCCGTGCCTCGCAATTAGCCATCAGCCGGTCGTCCCTAAGGCGAATTTTGGTCAAAGACTTGCGGATGTACCCGTACAAAGTCCAGTCCGTGCATCAGCTGCTGCCTGTCGACCGCCAAACGCGTGTAACCTACGCCCAAGCCATCCTCAATCTCGAGGACGAAGTGGACGATTTTTCGACCAAAATCATAATGAGCGATGAGGCTCATTTCCACCTCAGCGGGTACGTGAACAAGCAAAACTATCACTCCTGGGGCACCGAAAATCCACGAGCAATGCACGAGGAGCCGTAACACCAGCTCAAAGTTACTGCATGGTGCGCAGTTCACGCTGGAGGAGTCATCGGTCCATTTTTTTTTGAGAATGCGGATGGTCAAACGACAACAGTGGACGGTGCGCGCTATACGGCCATGTAAACCGAGTTTTTTCTACCGCAATTGGACGAATTAGGACTGGATGACATGTGGTTCCAACAGGACGGATCTACGGCACACACTGCGCGAGCCACAACCGATATTCTGAAGGCGGCGTTCCCGGATCGCCTCATCCCTCGTTTTGGCGATTTGCACTGGTCCCCAAGATCGCCTGATTTAACCGTCCCAGACTTTTTTTGTGGGGTTTTTTGCAGTCCCGTGCTTACGTGAACAAGCCCGAGACCCTAGAAGCCCTCAAGGACAACATTCGACACGAGTGCGAGAGTCTGTCGCCCAAAGTTCTCGCCGAAGTGATGAAAAATGCCATAGAACGAGCCCGTATGGCAATCAATTGTGACGGCGCCCATTTGGCCGATATCATCTTGACCAATTATATTCTAAAGGTTCAAGTAAACATAATCAGAAAACAGAATCGAAGTTTTTCATTTAGAAAAAAAAATAGAGCCGAACAATTTCGGATGACTTCTTTTGGCCAAGCTTGTAGTTCTGGGCCGGCACCTCCCATACAAAATCAATATTAGACCCATGTGTCTATCTGTCTGTTAAAAACAGGATAGCGTCGAAACAAATCTAAATATCTAAGTGAAATTTTGTGACAGGACTTACTTTTATCGTCGTCAAGTTGGTTTTAAAATTGAGCTAATTTTGCATGACTTGTAGGCCAAATGATAAAACTTTTACTTGCTTTATTTCGCAATTATTTAATAAAAGACCCCAGATTTTTTTCTACTTTTTTACTTCCAACGAACGAGAAAGTTTCTTGCAGCTCAGTCATGCACTTCGGTCTTTAGTTGTTCGCTTGGCTTCTTCTCTACTAGCTGAGCTGGATAACTATCACTTTTTGACAATGGAACAACCTCCAACAAAGATTTTAAAATCCTACAGTTTCACAAATGTCTAGGGTTCAATATTAGAGCTTGAGTTGCAAACGATTGTAAGCCACTGATGGACATTTATAGCTCCCACGAATGTCACTGTACAAATCTGCCCAATTATCGGTTCATTTCCTTTCACCTTAGTCATTTTGCCACACCAGTGAGTAGGTACCTTTCCAATGGGCTTTCTGTTGCCTTTTACAAATTCGCCTGTCATTTACTTTCGAAGTAGTTCCTCTCACAATCGCCCAACTTAAACAATCAAAAGACCACTTGCAAATTAAGTACACACAAGCTCTTTGAGAAAAGTTGAACAACAAATCCTGGCAACACCTTTTGCACGTAAATTCACTGCAGCGGCAAAACAAGGTAGCCTCTGTCAGTGTTGCAGTGTTGATGTCTTCAGCGTCCTTTTGTATATTTTTGCACACCAATAGAAAGGTGTGAAAAGTCGCTGTAAATATAGTACCCAGCAACACAGCCTGTGTACGAGATTTGTTTGCCCTGTCTCGTCTGCCGGATGTCATTATTAAGGGCACAACGCTCCAGCGACACCTTGACATTATAACTATATGTACCATCGTTCTCCATGTACATGGGTATAGATGTAGGTAGCCTATACCATTATTGTCGGTGGTAACCAAGACCAAGAGCCCTTGTGCAATTTTCCGACGAAGCCATTTTGTTGACTTTTTTGAGTCTGTTTGTGCATTTGAATCACCCCCAGCCCCAACCCCAACCCCAACCGTTGTGGCCCGGCTTTCATCGTCACTTCGACTGATGGTACTGCTGCGTCTATAAGTGAATCCATAAATTTTCCTAGCCATCCATTTGAGTCATATTTGCCTAGGGGATGCTGTATTGCTATTGTCGTTGGTGGTGGTGGTGAGGTAATAGCTTCGTCGCTTGATGGTCCTACTGTTATTACTGGAAGCGTTGCAAATGCTGTTTGGGTGGCGTTAGCCCTATGTCTACTGCCACTATGTGTCCTGGGTTGTTGTACGGAAAATGCCCTTTGGGATGAACGGACATGTAATATACTGAGTAATTTCTTCTTCCAAAACGGCACAGAGTGTCATCATCCCCCGAGCAGCCAATATACAGTACACAGTGCTGCGAAGGGGTGCGCGGTGCTATATATGCCAGAGCTGAATGTTTTGTTAAACTTTTTAATTAATTTATTGCCAGATGCGAAATGAGGGATGGGCCATGGCGTCTGTATATATGTGAGGGCACAGTAAACGCAAAAGTTTACATTTTCAGCACTTAACTCGCATTGATTCTAATTAAATGGAAAACCACCACCACCACCACGGCTTCCTACTGGCAACATTGAGTCGCAATATTAGCTTTACTTAAATGTCGGTGGCCATAGCAATGTTGCTGGGCCGGCTGGCCGACCCAACTGCAATGCAGCTCACCCCAACCGTAGCTCTGTTGACGAAAGGGGACCGGACTTGGCCGGGGGAAATTTCATTAAATAAGGATTCAGTGTTTTGCGCAGCCTTAAAGTATCCTCCGACGAGATGGATTTTTCTTTTTCGGTAGACGCATACATTAGCGTCTGTGTTTGGTGCGGCAACAACGAGGCTAATGACTGATGGGACGAAGGAGAAATGGTAAAATGCTATTTTGGTAAGGTGTCAGGATGTACATTCAAAGTAATGGATGTTGAGCCACAGGTGGTAGTTGGGTAGGTACCCACTACAACCACCATTGTGGTAAAGGATGTTAGCATCGCATCATATACTGGGAATCATTTTCGGAGGAGATTACGGTGGATTACGGAATTGAATTTGAATCTTCTTTACCTCGCCTTGGGACGTGTACGGCTTGCCAAGTTGATGATGTGCCGTGGTACGCTGATGGCTTTGTGTCGCTGAAAATGCGAAAGGAAATCACTGTGGAATTGCTCAACAAGCTTTAGCAGTGGATTACCTTTTGTTCACCTCCTTAATATGGTCCGCTCCGAGTTGATGGCACCTTCCAAGCAGGTGGTAAACAAATCTGGGGAGAAAAGGATCCGAAGCTATAACCCAGGTTATACATATATGCAAAGTTCTCTACATGCATTGTGAAAGTCTGTGCGGGAATTGACTCGGCTTCCAAGCTATTCAAACGGGCCTCCGGAACCATGTCTGTCATTGTTTGGGACGCTTTTTATGCCACCCAGGGAACAGACTTTGGCGTAGGGCCTCACCACAGATTGAACCGCTTTTTGCCACCTAGAAACCACTTTTTTGTCATAGGGCCTAATATAAGTTTTTTACCTCAGAAGCTGGTAGAAAGCAATCTTAAAGCTGTTGTTTAACTTTGAAGATCCCTGCAACTGCGTTAGCCTCAGGAAAGAGGTGAAAGAGGTCTTAAGTCTAGATATGGCTTGATCTTGTCTGAGAGAGATACAAGGGCGACCTATTTCTATATAGGGTCGTCGAATGACTCGTTGGCGCCATCCAATCGTTGTCGATGTTTGTAGAAAGAGAATATCTGGCTGGAGAAGATTGAATATAGTCCCTTTGGAGTTGTCCTACTTGCTTTTGTAGCTGTGCTCGTCTTTGAAGTTCTGTAAGTTTTGTTTGCAGGCGACCAAATAAGACGGCCCTAGGCCGGTCTGAGTCTGAGTCTTCCAACAGTGGTTGATGGTTCCCCAGTCGACCTACACTTTTCAGCGGAGGTTCTATCCCTTCTCAATGACATCCTTCTGTCCACGTAACCCTGGTTTATTATATGAGGCTTTGCTTATACATACTTCAGTCCCCACGGACTCCGTCCTTACCATTTTAAGCTTAAAACATTCAGCCTCCACGGTGAGTTACTCCTGATTATCTATCAGTGTGACGGCTAGCTAACTTTCACTTTTCCATCACTATTACAGGACATGGAGCATCCAATAACTGACTCGAGAGGAGCTGAATTATTGTCCATCTGATGCAGATTCACATTTAACAAAACTCATCCGCTGTGTACCCCCCTATACAGGTCTGTGTACTGTGTCTGTCGTCTCCATATACGATTCCAATTGACAGCATATTTCCTTTCGAAAATGCTAGCAGCAAACAAAAGCAACAACGGCACCTAAAATTGATCCCGGACTAATCAATCGCATGACGGTGTAGCTTGAAAAGCATTCAATTTCAGGAACACAACAGCGACAGCCTGATGGAGCGCTGATGATGTTATCTCACCGGGGTGGGATAGTAATCTCATTAAGAGTCATTCGGAGATCGGAGCTCTCTCGTCCTTGGTCTATACGTAACACCCCCCATGGAGGTGACATGTTGAGTAAAATATCAAGCAAGTGACACTGTCCCGGTGTGAGGGGAAACATCGCCCTATGGAGGTGTTAAATTATACTCCACAGTTTCATATATGAATTCGGGGTGGATGAAAGGAAGATGAATACAATGCACATCGGTCTTCATTGGAGTCGTGGTTTGTCGCTCTGTCTTCGGAGCCTCAACGCATTTGATAGATCGCGCAACTCTTTCTTGGTCAGAGGACTTAAAAGATTTTTTTTCGCCACATTTGATGACGACCTAATAACGAAGGACAGGACTTTCATTTCGATTCTCCTACTGATGAAAGGGTGGACAATAGGAAGGATATCGCATCAGCTCAACATGGTTTTTGTTTTGCCGGAAAAACCGAGGTGACAAACAACCTATGGTAGAAAAAAGCTGCGCGGTAAAACTGCAGCGAAGAGTTTTTGCATGCATATTACAAGTTACGAGCTTTAGGTACCTTCTTTTGGGGGATTTGCTGTATGACAGCAGAGGTTCAAAACCATAAAGTGGGTTTCTTTTTGCTATCACTGTTCGTTTTCATTTTCTCCAAAAAGCGGATTCAAAACTTTTGAATCTAGCGCTGCTTTGCAAACATCAGTAGGAGTTTCCAACCTCCACCAACTGCTAACGCATTCTCCAAGTCGATATATGTTGGCTCCTTTCTAAACGTTAGGTCAAGCACGTGTTTCGATTTCCACCCTAATGAAACTCGGCTATTCCATTTCGAGGAGAACACAATTTTCCACCAGTTAAAATGGCAAAGTTGGGATGCATTCTTGGGAATTGCTAAAAGCCCACAATGAGTAAAACTTCCAAATCGGAACAATCGATTCCAAACTATAGCCGATCCAAAGACAAAACCCCCAGTCATGCCATAATTACATTCAGCAGCATCAAAGGCAGTGCAACGGTTCAACGATTTTTAACAGAAGACAGTGGAGAACCGTTCTTTGTTTACCAGATGCAATAATCCTTGGCATCTCTCCATTGCATTGCGCTCACGACACAAGAGTCCTTAATCGATTACGATTTCTGCATTCTGGTCATTGCACCGATGCACACTGCTGCGATGGATAAAAGTAACGGGCACATGTAGGTACGTGTGACTTTGATTATTATGCATTCTTGTAGCAGATCCAAAGCCCATACTGTGACTGGCAGCAAAGCATGCCCGCACTTTAATTATTTATTCACTGACAACACACACACATAGATGGAAATGGAATCGCATTCTGTTGAGTTTTTATTGCACACTCAGGAGTCAGTAACATCCACACGGCCCTTAGCCCGATCTTAAGATACTTCAGCATCGCATTGGGGATGATCGGGTTGCAGGAACCCAAGATGTTCGACACTGCCCCAAAATTGATTTTCGATTTCAATTTGACAGTCTTCCTTCGTCACCCTCTCTCTCTTTTGGCGGGTCAAGTCCATTCTCCATTATGCCAATGCTGGCGTTTTGGGAAACGCGCAAACAGTGAGTCGGTGATGTGTGCCCTTTCTCTGGGATGTGTTCATTGAACCGTTTTAGTTTGTTGGACACTACGTTCACGACGGTAAAGTGGAGGAAAATCTATTAACTGCTGCCTGTGTGCTGTAGTTGATGGCCATTAATTGCTGAAGCGTCTCGTTCCACTAGTGGCGATTGTTTAGTGCCAGCGGGGAGTCGCCTGACGCTGCTCTGCTCAGTTTCTAGGACGTAAAGGGTTTTTTGGGATTTGTTTGCAGCAGCCATCGACTTCAAACGGTGTATTGGAATGGAATCGATTGTTGTCGGCAAAATAGAGAAATTAATTTCAGAAAATTTTTTGTTTTCTCGTTTGTCTTCTTCTAGGGCTTGATTGGGGATATTCAGGGGATCGGTTTATTAATTAATATCGTATGAAATCCGGTGGAGAGAGAACTCTGGCATTTGTTTGGATAGAGATGAAAGGAAAACTGAGTGGGATGGCAGTGCGGGGGCTTTTAATGGGATTTTCTTTTTTAATAGCCAGCTATATATAATTCGTTTACAGAGAGATTAATCGAGTGTTGCGGTGAGACGCCAATCAGCTTTTTTTAAAAGCATTAATCTTGTATTTATACAGTTAGATCTTATAGACAAAGAGCCCGCAGTGACTTGTGGAGAGAGGTAAAGTTTCCATATGGCAATGTCGAACTCAGCTGTCTGACTACAAATTTTGTACGAGTAGCGAAACATTGCCCTCTGCTGAAATGCTGTCATTAAGTGTAAAAGATCTGACACGCCCAACTAATTTCGGAAATGAAAATTTTTTAAATTAATATTTTTTTCAAGAGGTTCGTTTTATCGAGTTGGCAACACTTTTTCTTGCGACTAGTTTGAACATCGACAGCTAATTTGCGGATATGACTTTTTTCGTTGCAAAAATCATGACTTTGGATTTCATTTGAATTGTTTTTCTTCTTAAAGGAAGTTCCCAAGGCTGTCAAGACTGTATTTCGAGACAAAAATCTGTACAGGGTGTTGCAGAATCTGCGGTACGATTCTCTAACAAAAACAAATTAAACGATTTGTACTTTAAAAAAAGCTCCAATGACTGCCGATCCTGCAAAAAAGTTTACGACTGCGTTAACAGAGATCCAACAAAATTAATTCCTAGAAATAAATTTTGATCCTTCTGTTGGCTTGCTCAATGTTTCCAAAAATATGATTTTGAGGATGTCACATGACAGTATTACCAGTACTACCTTGTCAAGACCACGTAGCCCATGTAAAGTATTTTCCATACTTCATAGCCAACTCGGCCGCCGTTCATTTTATACTTCTGAATGGCAAAGAGTCTGTCATTTCTGTGGAGGCAAAATAAGGACTAACTTCTGATGTAATGTCAAAATCGATGGTTGCCCATAATGCAATCTAGCGAACACAACTTGCTTCCAATAAAAGATGGACCTGACCGCAATTTTAAACTGCCATCGCATAAATAAATAAAATAAAATCATTCAAAAAAGTTTTCAAACCGGCTAACAGTCCTGCTTCCTGCACTTTTATCTTTGACAAATATTTTCAAACATGTACTCGTATCAATGTACGACGACTTGTTCTCGTATGCTTCTCAAATTAGCAGTCATCAAAAAAGACAGTACTCTTCTCTGTATCCACTGCCCGTCCGATGTGTACATATGATCTCACTCGTCTGTATCTACAACACATTGAAACCAAACACTTGGGCCACAGCCCACATCTATTTCTCACTCACAATCTTCAGTCGACAATTAGCGGAGCTAAGTCATCAATTTGGCATTGAAGTGCTACTAAATTGTCGCTGAGAATTATATGAATCAGCTTCCTCCACACTCGAGATCGCAGAGCGGAATGTGCTGACGACGGCGTAATTAGCTGTAAAAGCTTGTGCTTTTCTCAGAACTGATGTGTAGGTATCCTCTGGCGAAGACGAGGCTCACTGTAGTGTGCCTCTTGATCATTTGTATTCGGTGCACGACACCTGCACCAGCACGCGAGTTTCTAAGAAAACAAATACATCCGACCGAGAGCTTAGCTACTGGAAACCACCTACCGAGTTACGCAACTCCACAGCAGCTCAAAGTTGTGTTGCTGCCTTGGGCTGTAAAAAAATTAAATATTTGGTGGCATGAGCTGTAAGCATGATAAGAATTCCGATAAAAACATGTATTCGGTGTCGGGTAGGCTGTGAGTCTTACAGAAAGCCGATGTAAACCGCAATCGCTGATATTTTAAATTATTCGATATCGGCGGCTTGTAAATTAGCCAAGCTTAGGAATATATGAACTAATATGGGCATTGGGCATACCTGGCAGTGGATTAAGTCATTCAGCCGATAGAGTAGAGTTAAGTTAGTAACATGTCAACTTACCGACAAAGCATCACCGCACGGCTTCTTGTAGTACATGCGGCTTTAAGCCAACAAAACACGTTCGGAATCAGTAAGTTATTCCAGTGACTGGCACTGGTTTGTGAATGTATATAGGCTTGCAACAATGGTTACGTTACAAGACGTCAAGTCTCTGATTCCAAAGTGCTTGGTATTTTGTTTACTGTCAGCTTTCGAATGCCGCAACTTTAGCAGAGTTTAAAATGTTTTTTGTAGTAAAGCAGTAGCCACGCCCATTTATCACTCCGCCCACGTTTACCAAACTCGGTGGAAAATGGTACATACAAAATTAATCATCTTTTACTACCAAGAGTTCAACGATTTATGGATTAAAATGATTTTGGGAAGCTAAAGCTGAGATATAGGTAGCGTTCCGAATAATACTGTTGTATGGGATGTGCCACTCCCTTCGTCCAATCTCGCTCATACATTGAAAATTATTAGAAACACAAAATGTAGATCGCTATATCAAATTTAGCAACCAAAGCTGATAGAAGATTTTGGATATAGGGTTACAAACCTTTAATGTTACTCGCGCCACCTAGCGTGTATTTTTTTAAGTGTCGTATAAACCTCTTTGATCTTAGATTTCCCGAAGTTTCATCTAAATCGATTGAGCGGCTTCTGCGTCTCTGTAACTAACACATATACATGCACTCCTTCTTATATAAATAATACTTGAAGTTGTTCCACGACTCTGCCAGCTACATTTTTTCGAGTGGTTACAGTTGCGCTGGAGCATTCCTAAATCAGTTATGAGTTATTTTTTGCATATTTTTTTTACGGAAATAACTAATAGAATTTCTTAAAAGACTGAGGGCCGTTTGCTGATACGACTCATAGCCACCTAAGTTCCACATAAACTCTTATGTGACAGTTTATGACCTGAAAAAAGTAGCCCATAAGTATTAAAGTAGAACTTAAAGAGTCGTATGAGCAAACGGCCCTGAAAGATTTAAGGTGTCCCATAGGACTGAAAAAAGGATAAGAAAACGATAAAAAGGGGTAGCGTCCTTTAGGGATTTTTTGAAAAAATATTTAAAATACCTACATATTTTTAACATATGTTAAAGTTGACACTTTCTTCAGTGTTAGGAGCGTGCTACAGTTTTAGAGTATAAGAAGAAATTTAAGACTTCGTTTTGGCAAAAAACTGTCTTTAGGGATTTGAACATCTGACGTCAAAATAAACCAATTTTATGGCTGTAATTAAATAATTAGTGGGATGCAAGTTTTTTGAGCTGTAGCTTAATAAAAAAATTGTGAAAATATTTTTAAAAAAGCATGGAAAAGGTGACGAAAGTGCTGCCCAATAAAAAAGAAAGATTTGACCAGATAACTTCCTTTCGTTGTAGACAAAAGGTTTCAAAAAATGTTTTAAATGAAATTAGCTATATTTTGACAGTTCTTCCCAACAAGCACGGGAACTCTGACACAAAAATATTCTTCATTTATCTAGCCTTAACGGAGTGGGTTAGTGTGTTGGACTACTAAGCAAAGGGTCCCAGGTTTGATTCCCGAAAAAAGCTTAAATTCCATCTTAAGGTTTTTTCCACTGCACCACCTGTCGTGAACGTCTGACAAACAAGCGAGAGTATAAGTGTCATGAAAGATCTTCTCTTGGACTCGGCATATTCTTTCAAAAACGGGCGAAACTGACAAACAGGTTCAATGTATCCGACAAAAATTGTAACAGCCGTCTTAACAAAGTCCACTGATTTTTCGCGTGATTCTCGTTCCTACTTATGTTCGGAGTAAGAAAAGTCCAACTCATTCCTTTAAAATCAATATTAACGCCCGAGGTGTCTTCCAATCGACGATCTTGCCACATAGATGGTGAGTGCAACTGAATAAGTTTAATGAAAGACCGCAAAACAAAAAACTAACTGATCAAAAATATTATAGTTGAGTCCTATTGGTCTGTAAAAAATTAGACTAATTAAACCACCTACAGTCAAGTACTGTCCCTTTCCTGCAATCGACGGACGAACACTTTATCTTTAACAATAGATGCCGAAACTGTTCGAGTTTGTGACGGACCAGTGGGCTCCCAATTTGTTGGGCGACCCAGGAATTCTTTAGCCAAAGTGGACATTTTAGAGTTGCCGTGTTTTTTTTCGAGTAGTCATTGCGCCAATGCAGTCCGCACTGTTCTCGGACAGAAGCACGATTTTAATATCACCCTCCAATTAAGGTCCTTGATGCCCATATTCCACTGAAGTGTCGCGCATATCCTTCAATGACAGCCAAAATGGTATAAGGGACTAAGATAGTCTGTGACCAGCTATCACGGTTCATAGATCCCATTACTAATCCCGCCGGGAGAGGGACATTTTCGATGACGTGGGTTTGTTAGGTATATTCGGTGTCAATTCGATTTATCTTCCCGCACATTGTCGCCATCCAAGTTGCATTGTCATGTCAAGACAAAGAAGAAAATAAAAGAGTTTCCTCTACACCATGGTTTCAGAGGTCACCGGGGTAACGGCAACCACTCTAATGCAACCAACGAGATAGATAAACGTACAACGAATCGCTCATCCAAGCCAGGTAGAACTGCAACCATCTCCCCTCCTTAACCAAGCGCACACTCACTCCTATTATACGAGTAGGTACTGCTTATCGACAGCAACAATCTAACGAGATGTGTCCCCACAGACACAGAGTTCGACTATTTTTATGGAAATTAATCATCACCTGGTAAAAGTCTGGCTCTGGTCGTCTACTCATCATTCGGTTGCTTTAATTAGTCCTCCTATACGTGAGTTGGTTATCCCGAAAGGGGGAACATTTTTCCAGGAGTGCCCGCGCGAATGACCCATTTATAGAGACATTTATCATCACAATTCTCAGCAGTAACGATACTATAACGAATTCCATTTCACCTGCCACAGGACAGCCAGCGTGAGGATGACCTATATTCCTTTAATGGCAAAGAGACTCGCACAACTGTAGCTGAGCGCAATATCCCACTTCCAGTACACACCCAGGTTACAATAGCCAAAACTGCAAAGAGTCCTTGGGACTGGTGGGGGCGAAGGAATTAATTTTGTTCACAACAAACACAAAGAGAAAAAGAAACAAAAACAAAAAATTAACGAAAATAGATACTAACCTAATTAGCAGCAGGACCGGGACAGAGTTAATTCGCTGGCAGGCTTTTGCGTGGGTGTTGTTATTGTTGCTGTTTTCATGTTCGGGAGACTGGCATGGATCACAGCCCTGTTGTTGTTGTTGTTGTTGTTCTGTTGACGACTGTTGAATGTCCATGGTGAGTTAATTAAACTAAAAGGATATTATTTACGGGAATAACCTCTGTGCTGTTGTGGGTGGTGTACACTGTACACTGGCAGTGGTCAGTGTATATCGTCCAGGATTGTGTCCAAAGATGGACAGCGAAGGCTTAACTATATTAATGGGGGCGAGTATGGGAAAACACTGAAGTAACCGGAAATGGGTTAGGTGTAGTGACGACAGAGCCGAATTCCCAAAAAAGACTGGCAAAAGTGTAATTATTTAGTTAAGCTCGTTGGTTCCTTGGTTATATTTCTTTGTGTTCCGCATTTTGACGGCAAAATTACAACATTACAAGGGTAATACGTAAATGTTTGTGAAGTTAATTGCACTGTTGAGTTTTGTTTTCCGGTTTTTCTCGCACAAATAGGTCGGTTTCCTGGGAATGGCTTCGGGGATGCGAACGGGCAAGGGAACTGTTGGTTATTTATTAATTCCGCCAAAGTGAATTGGAGGGGTGTGGCTGCTTGAGGAAATGTTATAAAAAGTGATTTGCTTGATTAAGTTTCTTAAACTGGGGTATACAGGCTGGGGGTAGGTTTTGCACACGTCATCATATAAGTCGGTGTCGGAGAATGTGTGTTTTACGGCAAGCTAGGCGCCGCCGATAGTAAAACTATCCATTTGAATGTACGAGTATTTGCACACCCAGACCGTTGATATTTTTGTTGATACATTATGCGCCACAAGTCCATAGAGGATTCTGGTCCGTAGGGAGCCTAGGCCTAGCTTCTCACAATCATTCGTTTTGTGTGGGTTTTCCATTTTTGGGACGAATGGAAGGGATCTAAAGTTTTATGCCGAGTCCAATTGAGAAGCTCTTTCATGACAGTTTTACTTTTGGATGTTTGTCAGACCTTCGCATTGAAAAAAACCTTAAGATAGAATCTGAGTGTTTTCGGGGATCCAATCTGGGAACCCTCGGCCACACTAACCACTAAGACACAGCGCCATCCTGGACACAGTTCTAAATATGTCTCGATTTTTATTTTTGAAACTAATTTTCGAGACCTCGTTTGATTCAACCTAGTGACTTCATACTCTTCTCTGAGAGAACTTATGAGACCCATTCAAGCTGTCATTTAAGACAGAGCTGGAGGTGAAGTAAAGATGAGATCTTTACACTGGACAAGGTTAACACCAATCCGGGTGTAAATTTTACCCGAAACACCTTCCTTTTTAGAGGCTTTACCTTAAATTGTACCAATTTTTGAATAAAAATATTCTTAGAGTAATCCATTTTCGACATAGCGCAGACGTCTACATCCCTGACGTTCAAACGGGATATCCTGTAAAGCACCTCCACTTTCACCGAGAGCAATGTTCGGTGGCAAAAGGTATACACATCGTTTCCTGCGTTTGTGGTCGAAGCTCACCATACTGTATGCAGCCTATCCGAATGGCGTCATCAGTTGGGGTTTTCTGTAACCCGAGCATTGGACAATGGACCTGTCGCTCGATATACCTCTTAGCGCCAAAAACAATAATCCCACTGTTTGAGAAAGAAAAACAGAAAATCCCCTGCGGAAACTGAACTGCATTTGTTCAATACCTGTCCATATTGCTGAGCTGCTCTCCAGTGCAAGGCTAAGCATCCTGAATGCATTTCCATTGAAGGTACCTGCCCATAAACTGACCCCTTATGTGGGAGACATCGACCAGAAACTATACACGCTTCTCTTTGTGAACGCCGTGTGCGGAGCCAGGGCTGCACTGCCACGAACACGGTTTGGGGTTTATCTAATTCAGTTGGTCATCTTTGTTGTTCCTGCCGCTGGATGGTGGATGGTGCACGCTCGACGGTGGTTATTGTTGCGACTGTCCAAAAACAAAACATAGAAAAAAACCCACAAAACATCAGGAATTGAAAATCTGTTGGTCCATAAACCATGGAATCATCGATACACCCAGGTAGAAAGAACCCAGCATGATGTGGAACCTGGAGTTGGTGTTCCGCTGGTGTATAGATTGATGTCATTGAACTTAGATATAGGTATCGCGCGCTATACCTCCTCCTCGGGATGGGCGCGCTTAGATTGTTGTAGGAGTACACGTTGCTAGGATTTGTGGTCCATGAAGAGGGGATTTCGAATCCAGTGAGTTTACTTTGGTTGCTTTTTTTTGTGTTTTTATTATGCTACTTTAGGGGTCATTGGCTGGTGGAAAAGTGTTGGCCATTGTTGTGGTAAAATGAGAAAATTCGTTCTGAAAGGGAAAACATGTTTTTTTCTTCTTCTTCATTTTTTTGTTGTTCTTATCGGTGCGGGTATACATAGAAGGGAATCCTTTTTTATTAGTTTTTCTCTTGGTCTTATAATTTATGAAGGGGTCGATGCCAAGTACTATAGGAACCTTGTATGTGGATTGTGAGAGGCGAACGTTAATGACGATCATTATGCGATCGTAACGTCCCAAGTTGAAGTGGAAATTTGTCGAGAGACTCTGTAACAATATTTGGGGTACGAGTTGAAGTGGTGTTTGTATGTGAGTTACTGTGGCAAAGTGCGGATTGGGAATAGAACACTTCAGTTGAGTCCGTTTTCAAAAATATTGTTGATTTCAGAAGATTTAATTCTGCTCATGTCCACTTTGCTGAAAAGTCAATTGGCCTTAGTGAAAGACATAGTGTCAGTTAGAATGACGGCGACCACTCTACTTAAATTGTGCGTTTGAATGGGTCGTTCTTAGTCAGATGGGCGTTGGCTTCGATCTCACAATACTAATGACAACAAATAATAATTTAAAGTAGTGCGCGCTGCTTTTGAGTTTAGGTGATTTGACCCTTCAACATAATTAATCCAAGTTTCACCTAATTACATCGCTTACGCTTTTTCGATGTCGACGCGTTTTTTTATTGTTTTTCGTGTCATTTTTGACAATAGTTTCGACGTGTTCTACGACGCGTTATTAGGCGGGTTTTTTCTTAGCTTCGATCTCAACAAAGCAAAGTAAAGTAGGATTTGCAGCACGCAATTACAAAAGCTACTGTGAATCATACTTTACTTTGCATTGCTGATATCGAAGCCAAAAACCACAAGCCTATTGTTGATTTTCAGCGCGTTTATAAATGCGCTTTTTCAACCTTTTTTATTAAACATTTTTATTATTGAATTTTTTTTAAAAAGGGTCCTATATGATTATAGACATTTTTTTATGTGTTTTCAATAAGTTATTTAAGGCTATTTTTGAAGCCACAGTTTATGCATAATATGAAGCATTTCTTGAAGTAGCTTTTGCAATTATTCTAACTATTTAAAGATGTTTCTTACACATTTTTTAAATGTTACCAATATGTTTTACTGCGGGTTTTTTCAACGTTGTTTAAAGCAGTTTTTAGTGCATTTTGCTAGTTTTTGCGACACATAAAGAAAACTTAAGAACGAGTTCAAAGAGAAAAAAACCCGTCGAAAAACTTCACCTTTTTTAAAAGGTTTTTAAAGCCCAACAAATTTGTTTCAAAGAGAGTTGCATGAATAGTTGCAATGGTAAAGTGGCGAAAGAACGATTCCTTTGTGAATTGGTTTGAAATTATTATTAACAGAGTGCGGTGCCATATAAAATGACTTGTTCTTTTTCGTTGGTATCTTCAGTTCCGCAAGAGTCTACCTACTTTGAAAATATTGCGTTGTGAAATGTATCGTGGAAGTGGAACCTAAAATGGTGAAGTGCAAACAACAAACAAAACATAAGTCACCAAACAAGTTCCACTTCGAATTGGAGACTCAAATCTCTCAGATAAGTGGAGAGTTAAGTGAGCTTATTCTAAAACCATTGAGTTTGTTCGAGTTTTCTCGATAGATGGCGGAACGGATATAAAAGCAGATTTGAGAATAGGGAGGGACAGTTGATTTTTAAACAGTAATTATTGGTAAAGTTTGAAATAGGTTAATCGCTTGTGAAGATAAATAAGTGGAAAGTAGCACAGTGAAAGTGTTTGGTTTAAAACGTTTAAGAATTGTTTGAAGTAATATTTTTTTGGCACTTAATAAATGAATCATTAGAATAATCCTGTAAAAGCGATTTTATTGGAAAAGTTCAACAGAAAAGTGTTTTAACTTTTCGAGTCCCAGCTCGGATATGACAAAAGATGTCGCATGAATTTACGAGTATTTTTTTGTGATTTTAATTATCCCTACCGCTCTTTTGCTTACCACAATCTATTTTATTTTTATTTAAATTCCACAAATTATTTGTAACTATGAACTGAAAAGCCTTGACCCATATGAAGTCGAATTATTTTATCTTATATTCGTCAGTAATGTCACTTTTCCTACTTCACACACATTATAAAAACTATTGAGAAACAAAATTCGTCGGCTGATCCCCCAAAAACTACTAACGTGACCAATTGAGGTGAGGCCAATACAAATTAAAACACATCAATTCAGACATCGGACTTAGGAAACTTAGGTCTCCAATAAAAAAAGTTACTCTTAGACTGAGTACACTAGACATCTGAACGCGCCCAGAATGACTTCCTTCAGACATCGACACTTCTAATCTGCATCCATTTCATGATCCATCCACCAATCAAACTCATAAAACCACATTCGATTTGCACAAGAGTAGGTATCCTTTTAAATTCGGCTACGTTACTGTCAACGATGTAGCGTTTGGAAGAAAACAAAAAAAAAGCCAAGCGCATTCCATGAAATTCATCAAAAAAGAAAAACTTTCAGCATACCAGCCGAAAGTTGCTCGTAAATAAGAAATGCCTACACGGCAAACTTTGCTTCAACAAATACCCAATTCCTTTGCCTAAAGCTGGAGCAAAATCAACTGCATCCCGGAGTAAATTCCATCAACAAACAAACTATATCTATGCATGCACAATGCCTGGCATGGCACGCCACAAAAACTATAGAGGCGAAAAATAAAATCAAACTGAATCTGCTGGCAGAATGCCAAAGTTACCAACGTTGACAGCCCTCGTAAATACTTCATTCCAGTAGTTTGTTTCACATCTTTCCCTGTACCGCATCGCGCATCTAGGTTAGGAGGGATAAAAATCAAATTCCCAATATGTCCAGCACATGAATAGGATTAACTTGGCCCATATATTATAGCCCATAGATGCAAGCTGTAACAACTGGCACGGCAAACAATTGGCTGACCACTAGATTTTTGCCGACAACGTGACAACAGGATCAGCTTCAGCTTTATAAGAATTTAATATATTCATTGAAACTATCGCTGTGCCCGGCAACGACATCCACTTCATCAGAGATTTTAGATTGCAGTGTGAAACATGCATACATATTGGCCCGTGGGTCCTGTCAATTGCCTGACAAATTTAATGAATTTTAAACCACCGACATCTGCAGCATTTGTTTTCGCCTTCGAATGCTGGACGAAATGACAAAAGGCGACCATAGAAAAAATAAGCAACCCAAAATAACAGTCCACTATGCTCCGCAGATAGACATCCATCCAAGGCATGGACCATTCATTAAGAAGCTTTCAACGGCAGCTTATCTTTGGAATCCTTTTGCTTTTGCGTTTGCGTTTATTCCTTTTGCTTGTCTTTCGGTAATGTCTGCTTAATTCGTTGGTAATCTTTTAGTCCGGAAATGTAGCAGTAGAACATTTTAGTGAAAGCCATCTCCCATAGGGTTGTCGTTGTCGTCCCTCTTGTTCGCTCTGATGCCTTCCGAAACCACTAAACTTAGAAAGTGCAGGTGAACTATCGTCTTCGCCTCTGGTTGTCATTGTCTGTGTCTAGCTGGTGTTAGTGTTATCCTTAGTTTTGCAGAAAAGGAAATGATAACTGATTCTCGAGATTTATCTCATTCGTTCGTTTCCTTGTCGTTGTGTTCAGGAATGGCATTGGGGCATGATGGCCCTCGTTCTTTTCATTAAGTTGGAAAATGAAACTTAAACCAGTTGGTGAAGTGTGTAGAAAGTCCTTTCACTTCCCTGGTGGAGATCGGGTTGCTATAGTTTATCAATAGGAAGAGTGCTCGACTGGAGTGTGGTTAATTATTTGATAATGTTATTAGTGAGGTTAGGATTTCATGCAACTGATTTTGTTCTTTAGTTTGAAGGAAGTTTCAAACGTGCGGTCATATTTATTTAACTTTTCGCAGCGAAGTTCATGTCTGAGAGCATTTACCTGTGGCACTCGTTTTTACCGACAATTTCATAAAATTGTTTTTGCTGCATATTTTGTCGGTTTTATGTTCTTCTTTTTTTTTCTACCCCACCTCCACTTTGTTTTACTTTGTTACCTCCACTTTACATAACTAATAAAATCAGAAAGCTGTTCATTTTCTCTTTCTAGAATGTGGCCACGACTTAACTAAAAGAGTAAAATGCAACCAACTTCAAGTGTGTGGTGGCCATCATTCTTTTATTTGAGAAGAGTGCAGTTAAGAAGAAAAATAAGCAAAGAGTGTAAAAATGTATAAATAAAACGTAAATAAGACAAATTAAACAATCAATACTGCAAAAAAAGTGTATTTTTATTTTCTTGTCGAGTTTGACACGCCGCTTTTTATTTAAGCAGTAAACGGAATGCAACCATCAAAAGAGCAAACAAATTCGTCGTTCTTGCTATTTGAGGTCTTATCCGCTCAATGATTGACTTGGAAAACACTTTGTCTCGGCTACTCAATATTTTTCGTTGCTCAGCCGGTAAGGTTCGTCCTTTACAAACAAACTGGACCGAAGGATATAACTCGAAGGGGTTCCATTCGTATTCGACAATGACAATGCTTTTGAATATTTTTAGTTTTCAGATTGGTCTTCGGCTTGACCAAAAACAATATCCAGAAAATTTAATATAGTAGCTGCACTCCAATATCCTAAAAATGGTTCCTAAGTTCATAAGTACCTACCTACTTCAGTGGGTGGGTATTGTTGGATTTCCAACGCTTAAATTTTGCAAAACAATTCCAAATATATTACCTAATTGTACCATTTCTCAAATTTTAAGCTGAACGACTTTCACAAAGTCGAACTGAAGCAATTCTTCCAACTTCACAGCATTGAATAAATGTTCCAAGAAAAGAGGATTGGAGTTCATATACTACTACATACAAAAGAGCTAGACGAGAAGAAAACAACCTGAAAGGAATAACCAGATCCCAAGCATATGAAGTGCATCCCTAACGATGATAGTTTTGCTCCATATGAAAGGACACTTTGCTGACCTAGGGTAAGTAATCTTAAATTAGGGTAATCCCAAGAAAAGCAACCAGTTTTCATGTTTATCAACCTTTCACCCATTCATCATCAGATATTGCAAATCGGTGAGTCGTTTTGAAAGGGACGAATTCAGGTACATCTTCGGACTTATTTGTGGGGTTCGAGCAACGATTTATCAAGCTTGTAACATTCGTGTTTCACTGTGACTGAAACCCTTTCAAAGTAGAAGATAAATCGTAAAATAAATCATCAACTTAAGGGAAACTTTTCAGAGTAGGTAGCCTTAGAGGATGGGGGCTTTGAATGGAATTGATGTTGTCAATCAGAACTACACAGAACTGTGATACGGTGGTGCAGACGTAATTATTGTTCGTTGGAAAGTTTATGTGTTTAGAAAAGCAATTCTAATTTGAATGGAAAAGTTTCTTGTTTGGTAAACATAAATATTTAATTATTCAGTTTTCGATTGGAAACTTTTTCTATTACCAACCAGCTGCTTGTTTTCCAGTTAGGGTTGATTATCAAAGGAATATAACCGTCTCTTACTTACTTACTTCCCGATCCTTGAAGAGTCTCTGCCTGACACGTGTCTGGAATAACGGAATCACACTAAGTAACAGGCTCCTGTTGTAAGCAACAGCACAAGGAGATCGTCCGAATGTGGATACACGTTATTGCTGCCTTCTAACGTGTTGCAGATGAAAGCCAAAAAAAAAACACCAGATAAAAACAAAATTTGCTATCCGAAGGAGTTTCCTAGTGCCTACATTGCATCTTTGCACCACCAAAGACGGTGGCTTACCTACGCACGCGGTTTTATCTGTTCCACCTCCCATCTACTTGCCCTCGATGTGGAAAGTCGATTTCAAAGCTTAAGCTCGCAGGATTTTTTCCAAAACAAAAAACACCTTGCAGCGGTAAAAGTTCTACAGAAGTTCCGAAGAATCGTGTTCTTTTTGTTTTCATGTTGCCATGGACTTCAGACATAGCGAGATCAAGGTCACGAATGGTTTCAATGATTTTATTCTATCCATTTATTTATATTTACCAAGAATCAGTCGATGACGCAAAGTACAATGCAGGTATATTAAGCCGCTCCAGGTGGGTAGACGTAAAATAAAAATAGGTAGGTATGGCTTTTGATTTTGACAACTATATTGTTTTTTTTAATGCCGCGAACTGTCAAATTTTTCTTACCATCCATAACATCAGTTGGCGTTCCACAAACCTGTGAATTATGACTGAATAAAGGCTATTCACATGAGGGCGAATTGCGAACTACGAACAAGCGAATATTCGTTGTGACGGTGACACTTCATTCGCATAAAAACGTTTTTTATTCGTAGATGTCCACAATTTAGTTTCATTTTTAAAGGTTAAGTTTGAACAAATTTTTGTTTCGTGGACTTGTGGATCGCGACTGTATTTTGTGGATTGTGAATAAAGTATGACAGTTCTTGGCGGGAAATTAGCTGTAATTGTAAATTACACTATTTAAATCAATAATCTCAGGTTTTTCTTAGATAAGATATAAGACTAATTAAATACAATGCTTTTTTGGTAGAACAAACTGCAATTTTCACAATTCATAAATACAATTGAATTGATTTGTTTCCAAATCGTCTAGGTATTCGCTATTCCTGCTTATATGAACAGTCCTTAAAAATAACTTCTTTTGTCAAACGTAGCCACTTTCCATGATATCTTTCCATTTTACATTTTCTATTCTCTATTTATCTATTTTCTATTCTTTTGAATGCAAATTTTCATTTCAGCAAACTGAATTGTACACTCAAGACTGTTTATACTATTCCAATTCAGTGAGGCGGAATAGATGCTGAAGCTGAAACCACAAGGCTACAATCAAACAGCCAACAAACCCACGAATAAAATAAAAACTCATTCCATTATGTCTTACGTTCCAGGCAAAGCAAAATATTGTGTCCAAACGCGCGACTTGATATTCTGTATAGATGCATGCAACCGCGAAACTCTGTAGCCTCAATAAAACGTCAAACCTTCGAATGACTGAAAGACTATTGTTATTACATTCAAGTATCGAAATTTGTAAGACTGACATCTGCCTAAAAAGATGTATTTCGGTCTGAATTGGCTGAAATGGTTCCTATAAGCAGTTGTTTCAGTTGTTGTTTATGGAGGGGTAGTCGACGAATCTAGTAGAGAAATTCGTGACTGAGTACTAAGTTGACAGTTCGCATATGTGGCTAACGTAGGTAAAGTGACGTTCCCAGCCAATCTAGTTTTTGTGTATTTTTACAGAGTAAAAGAGTATTTGTTACAATTGCATTGGAAATATGCCAACAAGGGTTCTTTATTTTTCAGTTTTGTCGTTGGAAAATTTGGAAATGTTGGAGAAAACAACATGGCAACCGTCTTTGAGAGCTGAAATTTGCATGTACATATCTACAGCAAATTAAACTGGGAATTGTGACATTCATTTGATCGTTCACAGTTTCGTCGTTTCATTAAAATAATCTTACAGAAGATAGCGCGACTAGAACGTAGTTAAGATCTGATCATAGCTATTTTTTTGTAAAAAATTTATCAACATCTTTGACGCTAAAACTGTTACGTTTAAATAGGCAATTGACTGCTTTCACCGAAGGTTTTAGCATCGGTTAAAAGGTATTGTTCGACAGAAATATAGAGCATTCTTGTCATAACATTCAATTGCAAAATAACGCGGAATACATATCGACAATCAAGTAAGGCTGATGTACCTATTGGCTTCGGCAATGATTATGTTCAATATTGCGATTTTTGTATAATATATTAATGCCTGTTCTTTAAATTCAAACAAAAAAATCCCTAGTATATTTTTTTTAAATGAAATCACTTTAAATGTAATATACTTTTGACAGCACTGGTTCTTGGGCACATCGAAAACTAAAAATCTACTACATTTTTTGTCTGCACTAGATTTTCTCTGAACGCAAGAACTATGGTTACACTGATCGTTATCGTCACTTTTATAATGTCAGCCACAATCGAAATATGAACTGAATAATTGAACGAGTAGTTTCTAACGAGATTTTACATCTGCGTAAACCTTAACTTATTCACATAATAAATCCAAGTCCACAAAAGACCGAACGTCAACTAGAACTAACCTTGTAGTTCCAAATGACCCCATTTTCTTGAAGTAGGTATAACTGTCAAAATAAAGTTATTTTTTGTCGAAAATAATCTCAGTGAGTTTTGTGTGCTTTTTTTTATTTTCTTTGTTGCAGTTAGTGGCTTGTGCGTTATTCCTTCGCTTGCCACTCCTTTCCTTTTGGTTTACCCATTCTATCCCAAGGTTCATTCTTCCTTCCCCTACGAGGACTAAATCCAAACATACATATGACACCGTGTCAAAAATAAAAAATATTCCTCACTTCTGATCTGTTAAAAAAATGTACAAGCAGTAAAAGTTAAAATCCTCCATAACTTCAAGGATGTCGCCCATTATCCATTCTTAAACATTGCTAATATCCACACTCTACAAGTGTATTTAATCGCAATTAAATGTCTGCACACATTTTATCCCCGCTATTCTTCAAACAATTTGCTGCACTGGCATGCTTAAATTTAAACGGCAAATTCCTGGGAAAAAAAAGAACCGAAGCCCACTTGCTTCCTACATACTGCCAGTTTTCGTATGAAATACGACCGTTGGATTGCCGTAAATAATCCCCCAACAAGGAGCAGAGTGTCCTTTGTGCTAGCCACCCCCGTTTCTCGACTTACTTTAAGGACTAATCCAAATAAATTGCACCTATAGGAGATCGTTGAAAAATGACCACCGTTACAGGACGACATCCACGGCACCCGTTAAGCTCCCAGCCAAGCAAAGAGTTAGAGCGCCGCCGATGCTTCCTATGTTTTGCATTATCCTTTTTGCATTCTCAAAGCAATGCTGGGCATTTTGTTTATCCCTCTTATCCTTTGCATATTGAAACAATGCAGGAGACTAAAACACAAAAAGGACTTCCGCACCTAAACGGAATTTTCCTCATTTAATGGATGATGTGTGAAAGAGAGAAGGGTATGTTCGGGTGTGTTCCTTCCGTCTGCGGCAAAATACGACTCGAGTAAATGCTACTGATGGCACTCGTGCAATAAATGTCCTTCTAGGCAAGCCACGCATATGACTAACTTCCGGCTGAAGTAGCATAACAGAGATAGAGGCCATACTGACAGATTGCGGTGTTGCACCTGTTGGAGCCAGGCATAAAATGGCTTCATCGAGTGGAATGTGAAGCTCAAAAGGGGTTTTCTTTAGGAGGGCACAAATGAACAGACATGAATTCTATTCGACTGCATTTATGTGGATGATGCGAACGTCCTTTTGGAGCTGCCTGTTGGAGATAAACCCACTGGCAAGGGATATCGGGAGGGACTCCGCTTTACTGGAATTTTTCATGCTGTCATTCGAAATATGCCCCGCAAACACCGTTTTAGGGACTTTTAGTTTTTTTTTTTATCAAGCTTTACGTCATAGCCCCACAGCACATTGGCTTAGCCGTTAACAGGGTTGAGCAACTAGACATTTTTAGGTCGCTGTGCAGAGGCAAACCTTGTCGGGATATAGATATTAATCGCCCCTTGTCGATGCGCGTCTTTATTTTCTTCGCTGAATGGGTTATAGCGGCGGCAAAAGTCGCTGATTCTAGGTAGCTCCGGGTTTCACAAAAGATGCCTGCGCCTATCTGCTTTGCATCGGTAAAGAGCGCTGTCTCGCCCATTTCTATTACGGCATTCATTCCTTGAATTCTAGTACTGGACCCCTCGCTTAGTGTGTTTACACCTTTACGCTTAGTTTAATATTTGAGCACCCTCAAAATACCTACCTAAACCTAACGCCAAAATCGTGTCCTTAAAGCTTTAGTTGACGAACTCTTCTGAACCCTGTTAACAGGTTTGTAAGTGTTTGAAAAATCCCTTTTCCCTTTTTTCCAATGGGTCAATGCAACTATCTGGCGATGCCGTTGAATCCTGCAGCCTTTAGGTATGTGAATTGAAAAACGGTTTGGCTTTTTGTGAAATCCTTACCAAATCCCTCCATCCATTCCGAGCCGATTCTCATTTCTGTCATTACCAATACAGGTTCATAAAAAGGAACAGAAATTATTTCAAATATCCTGGCGCACATCCCTATACCCATCCCCGCATGTTCTTAAAGGACCATATACAGTGCATCGGCTAAGACTTTCAAAAATGAAGTTGGAATCCGTGCCCCAACTTAATAATCATAAAATCGAATATAGTCTGCAGTGTCATGTACGCCACCGAGAGGGTAGCTAATGTTGAAACTCCCACACACACCGAAACTGCACTCCCATATCCATGCACTAGGATAAAGCAAATGAGCTTCCACTTTGATCCCATTCTTTGTCACAAAGAATCCCAGAATAAAACGATGGAACATCCATGAAAAGAATTCAGCACTTCAAGGATATCTAGTTCTCTTCGTTTTGTTTTTAATATTTTTGCTCCTGGGACTGCCGGTATACCCTATCCAAACACAGGAGAAATTCCATAAGCAATTACGATAAGGATTTTCGTTTGTTGGCGCTTAAACGATATTGAATTTTTTCCTTCGACCTATTTCTACATCAATGGAAGAGAAAAGAATTTATTAGTTCGTCGGTCAAAATGTCCCTGTGTCCGGACACGAAGAACTGAAAGACACCAAAGCCCAAATATACTGTGGGCGAGCAACTGAGCAGCAGAAGCCAGCCGGAGCACCATCCAGCAGTCAATATTTTCCAATGGAGTGGATTTTTGAAAGAGCTCAAGTGAAAAGATTACGTTGGCGTTGGCGGCGGCAGCCAAGGATAATTCATTGGTGTTACTTTGGCCATGAATAATCCGCTGAATCTGGAGATTTTGCAAATGGCAGACGATTTTAATGGATTCCCAAGGAAACTGTCAATAATGAGTGATTATGGGACTTGTTGTTCTTCAGTGTGATTTGATGCTTACGATTACAATTTGGATTTGCCCATTGAATACGCATAATAAGTGACTTTGGACCGCAAATGAAGTCCTTGATGGGGACTGAATAAACTGTGATTGCAGTGAGTAAAATTGTTGTTACACACTTGTAGGCGCAATTTGTGGCAAAAGTGGTTTTATAGATGCTCGACGGTGGTGAAAGGACTTAATTTGAGAACACTTGGCAGAATTTGAATTTAATTGTGCCTTCTCATCTGTCGCAATTCTCACTCTGAAAATGCCTATAGGTTAGGTACTTATGTAGGAATTTCATAAAAGGAAGTCTGCTAAAAGTTTTCTGTTTTTGTTTTGTTTGTAAATAATGCCGGGAAGTTTGTTGTTTCTCATTACGCTTCTGGTTATTTTAATTACTTTAGTTGCTGGGTTAATGATTTTCCGTTAAACCAAAGGGAAATGAATCCTTTGAAAGTTCATTACAGAGCAACTGGTTTTTGCGTACAACGTTTATTAGAACGCGCCAGGAAGAGGTGAAGGTAGTGCACTTTTAGGGTAATGCGAACCTTGTCAAAAGATTTCATTCTTTAAGAAAGCAGGTAGTTTCATTGTTTAGGAGAGGTCCAAAAAAGCGTCAATGATACCGCTGTAAGTTGTAGTCATTAGTTATTGGACATGTCGGGAAGAATAATTGTTTGCAGGAGCTATTACCCCAAAGTTAACACTCTGTTTGATAATTTTAGCTGAGTTTGACCTTTAAACGCCCGAGAGGACCTCTACCAGTTTTACATTCAATGGGCAAATGCAAATCAAATGGTTTTGCAGCGAGTCACTGAATATCAAATCGATCCAGATCCCAGATGTCAAACAATTAACTCAAAAACAACATTTTTGTGATTTTTTGAATTTAAATTCAAATTTTCAAATATTTCTTTTTTTTAGTGCTGACACGAACCTTTTCCTCTTCCCTGCCATCTATTTTATTATAATTTAAATATTTTATTATACCTGATGCCTCACCATCAAGTGACATCTTTGTTTTAATAGAAATAACAAGTCGATAAAGCAGTGCAGAGAAACCGTGGTGCTTTTGCGATGTTTACCCCAAAACAAAACCACAGCAACACACTCCGCCACCTAGGAGTTCAATACCAAATGAGTTTCCTCTAAACATTCACAGACACGAACCACAAAATATTATTTAAGTTTAGAAAAGATTGGAACGAGCTTTTTTTCAGTTTTATACTTGAACCGGTGTGGGGAGATTTGCCCCCCCCCCCCCCACTGCGGTTTTCCATAAAACTCACCTCAATCTTTCTAGTTTCACCACGCACAGTAAAGCAGAACCAAATGTTACTCCGGCTTTTAATAATGTGGTATTCGATTGGGCTTCTTCAGATTTGCTCTCAGATTTCAGATTTCGTGTGGCTAATCGAACACAAAAACGTCGCTTGTTTTTTTTTTGTTGATATTTGTGCCACTCCAATATGTGTAGCCTTCGACACTTTTCTAAGCGTTTTCTATTCACTGGTTAAATTTTATATGAAAACATTCAAAACGCTCGCCCAGATTGATTTCTAAACATTTGTACATAAATAATTAACAAAAGTAGATCCACCCGATGCAATGCGTTTCCTTGCAGTTGAAAAATATCACTAAAATGTAAACAAACTCCACTAGTTGTCAAACTTAAACGCACGTGTATTGGTAAATCTGAAGCGAATCTGAGAAAATATCCAGATTCGCAAAAGTGCTCTGAAATCTGAAAAAGATTGCTTTTATTTGTACCAAACGAACATAAAAATTGCTCTGAGAGCAAAAAAAGTGCTCTGAGAGCGCCCAATCGAATACCACATAAATGAACAGTCATAATTACCTGAACGACTGTCAATTTGACAACCATTACAATTTTGACATTTTAGCCAGTCCTCCTCGTTTTTTTTGGAAACTCCATCTTTGCGGTGTTGATCAAGTTTTTCTGATTTCGAAAGTCAATTAAAAGTTAGTTAAATTCGTATTTATATAAATTAAATTCACACCGATAAGCCTTTCAAACTTTCGGTTTCATAATATTCCAACATTTGCCCTAACCAACCAATAAATCCAATTAATTCCAACTAACATAACTTCCTAACCTCAAAGTGATGAAATCGTGATAAGATTCATGAAACTCGCAAATTCTCAATTCTCAATAGCATTTTTAATTAAATTACAGAACAAATAATGGCTGCACAATTCTTCAATCGCATCGGTCAGTTGGGCTTGGGTGTTGCAGTACTCGGTGGAGTTGTAAATTCCGCATTATATAACGTTGATGGTGGTCACCGGGCGGTAATTTTCGATCGTTTCACTGGCGTCAAACAAGAAGTCACTGGCGAGGGTACACACTTCTTTATTCCATGGGTCCAACGTCCAATTATCTACGATATTCGTTCACAACCCCGCAACGTTCCAGTGATTACCGGCAGCAAGGATTTGCAAAATGTTAACATCACACTGCGTATTTTGTATCGACCAATTCCCGATGAATTGCCAAGAATTTACACAATTCTCGGTCAGGATTACGACGAGAGGGTATTGCCCTCCATTGCTCCTGAAGTATTGAAGTCGGTTGTGGCTCAGTTTGATGCTGGTGAACTGATTACACAGCGTGAGGTGAGTTTCAATACATTATGTTAATTTTTTTTTATATTTTTATGGGGTTATAACGTTGTTTTGTCACAATACCATTTTCTGGGGCATGAACTAACTGAAAACTGACCCCAAACACCAAACTTACGAGTGTCGTCCGTAGGTTCGCCAGAGTACAAGGGAGTGGACATAAAAAAATATTCCCAAAATTAATGCTACTTTTACAAGTAGTGTAAGTTGACTTTGGGTCGCGCCTGAGTTTGTTCAGCTTCTCTATTAAAACGGCTCTGTAGCGGGACTACTTTACTAGGAGATTTTTTCTATCCTTCTATCAATCAACAACAAATGAACTATTTTTCACAACAAACTAAAACCTCGTCTTTTCAGATGGTTTCACAACGCGTGTCCGAAGAACTCACCACTCGTGCCAAACAATTCGGTTTCATTCTCGATGATATCTCCATCACACATTTGACCTTCGGTCGGGAATTCACACTCGCCGTCGAAATGAAACAGGTCGCACAACAAGAAGCCGAAAAGGCTCGCTTTGTCGTCGAAAAGGCTGAACAACAGAAGTTGGCGTCCATCATTTCCGCAGAAGGTGACGCCTCAGCTGCTGGTCTCCTCGCCAAGGCCTTCGGTGAAGCTGGTGATGGTCTTGTTGAACTTCGTAGGATTGAAGCTGCTGAAGATATCGCTTATCAACTATCCAGATCACGAGGCGTGGCCTACTTGCCATCCGGCCAGAACACACTTCTCAATTTGCCCTCATCTACTGCTTAGTAGAGACGATTGTGCAGTCTAAAGAGTTGATTAGCATTTAACAACAAATTCGTACGCATCTTACATTTATTATTTTCTTCTCTTCCTTTTGTACACTTGTGTAAGTTTAGTTCTAAACAAAAAGTTTCAAAGTTTTCATCGCCATTATGGCGAACAGTTGCAGTATGACGTTTGACTGGATCATAGAACTGTTGACTGTTCTTCCGGCTGGTGCTGTTGAAAAAGGTTTTTATTGTTCGATTTTTTAACAGCTCCCAGCGCGGCAGGTTTATTTGATGCTTTGTAGTAGTTTTAAAAACCAACAATTAAATTTGAAGAAAAAAATGTTTGGGAAAGACAGAACTGTTCTTTTTTTTTCTTTCTTTTCGATAATAAAATTATGTTGAAAGAAGTCACTGCTGTGTTTTTGTGGAGCAGAAAAGGAAAGACAGCCCTGAAATTGGAGCCACTAGAAAGACCTTTTTTTTAAGGCTGTTGCTATTTGGGCGCAGTTGGAGGAACGTCTACGTACGAAATGTCGAAAGTTATGTACGTCAAGTTAGAGGTAGCTTGCGACAGTCATTTTCAGATAACATCCTGTAGATCCTGTACCATTCGGACCCAACTGATTTCTTAAGAAAAGGACTATTTCATATGAAAATATCATTTCGTTGCGTAGATTAGAACAGTCTATAATCATTGATAGATGATTGGACTGCGTTGGGTCGCAAGGATAGAAAAAGTTGTCGCTTTTGTTACAAAAAGAGGTACCCACTGCACAATTTTGCACACTTTGTATGGAAATCAAATAAGTATAGTAGTCAGTGTTGTAGTTATGCCAAAGTTAAAGTGGCCAGTTTTTCACAGTCGAGCTACTCCCGTGTATCTTTCCACCTCCGCGCTCGGCAAAAAATAATTAGACGCCGGTGTGTCGCATGCATCTGTCCTATTTCGTGGAGAACAATCCGGAACTCGAGATTTATCACAGTTTTCGTTGTAATCGATGCCAGCTTATCTTTCTTCCTCAGCGCTCGGCAAGAGATAATTAAAAATTCTTTTAACAACTACTTTGAGAATATGCAAATACCTTTATTTATGTATATATGTATATCTGCTTTCTGTCTTTATTGTACACTTACCAACTTAACTATTTTGTTGTCTTAAACTTTAATTATTACACTAGTTCAATAATGTTTTTTTTATAGTGTTATTTTCTCTTTTTAATTGGAATGTGATTGGCATTCTTTGGGTTTGTCCATGAGTTTAACGTAAACTATTCGTTCCTTTAGTACTAAAACTAGATTTATGTACATCCTACATATACATCTCGATATTCTTGCAAAATAGACACCGTACCGTTTTCTAATAATAAATTGATTGAGGTTAGGGTAAAAAAAAAATTAAGCGAAAGAATTTCAATGTAAACCCAGTTTTAGTACTAGAAGACAATTCTATGTGTAATTGTATTGGAATATCGTGTCTTTGTGATTAGCAGTGCAAATAACAACAAAATAAAACTAAATAACTCAAACAAAACAAACAAATTGTCACACTTTTCAATCGATAAATAAAACAAAACTACTTTCTGTGTATGCAGCCGCGTTCTGCAGGAACCGTGCGAGTACTCCCAAACAACAGCAATCGTTGCGTAAAGTACTCGCCCAGATTTAGCGCAACCCGACTAACATGTATCACTTTGTCCTAGATATAGCGCTAAAAATAAAATAATAAATATACGGTAATTGTTCTAAAAGCCCACACCATGCATCGCTTGGGAAGAATTTCTCTAGATGCGATTGTTATTAGCATAGCAGGACAATGTTTCCGCTCTCATTGCCAGCGAGGAAGGTTCGGTTGAGAGGCAGGACCGCGAGGCTAGTTAGCACACCACGGAGGGTTTCCGAGCGCAGTTTCGTCACAGAGCAGGTTGCATCGGGATTCCCAATGTCTGAGTTGATGCCGATTCGATTGGCGGTGGTTGCGAATACTAACTCGGAGCCAATTGGCTGAAGGCAGTGGGCTGGTTCTGGTGGGGGTCTAAAGACGAAAAATAGGTTAAAGGAAAAGCATACTTGCAGGAGCTTAGGTTACACTTACTTTAATTGATACTGAAGACTGCTGTCGTTTACGTTCCACACAGAGATGCTGTGATCCAAGGCTGAACTGATAATTTGACTGTCACTTGCTGCTGCCAACTGCAACATGTCGCATTCCATTGGGCGCCACGATGACATCAAAATTCCCGTCCTGGCGTCCAGAAGCGAAATAACTCCAGATGACAGTCCAGCTGCGATCCAATTGCCTGATGGCGAGGCTGCCAAGCATCGAACTGTGCCGTTCAAGTTGGAGCTAAGACGCCATTCGTTCACGTACTGCATGGTGCGCGAATCGATGATCTTCACCGATGATTCCGCTGTACCGGCTATAATGAGCGGACTGGGCGATGGATAACTTCGTACCACAGTCACCGGATTGTGCTTGGGAGAGTCTAGTATGCCCAAGGGACGACCAATGAAAGGGTCCCACATGTGTACTCCGGAATCGCAGGAAACAACGAATCTCATCGATTCCAGGAATGTCAACGAATGGACTGGTTTTTTGTGACTGTTATAGGTGAACTGGCAGGCCGACACCTTCTTACCATCACCCTCACTCCGTAGCGACCACAGTTTCACGGTTTTATCCTTCGACGCCGACATAAAACTATTCTCATTGTCGAGAGCAATAATGGCCCTAACAGAGTTCGTATGGCCGGCAAATGTCTGCAGCTTAATCTGTTTCAAACTCAGATGGCTGTCCTTATCTGGGCGGCTGATCTCGTGTCGCCAGTATGCCAGCCAATTTCCACGCAAATGGCGCGTCTTGCCGATCTGGTCAAACTTATAGGCCACCATATCGAGCACCTCCATTGGGCCCATCTCCTGGCGGGTGCTACTCGTGGCCACTTCAATTCGATTTCCAATCAGAGTTGTCCCAAAACTATTTGCCGTCGCTTGTTCCTCCACAGAAACCCTGCGTGAAGCCGCCGGTGTGTCGCATGCATCTGTCCTATTTGGTGGAGAATAATCCGGCTGTTCGAATTCGTGGCATAGCGTCAGAATGAACTCGAGATTTATCACAGTTTTCGTCATAATCGATTCGCCGAGAAACCGCAAGAATGCCAGGTACGAGCAATGAGCCAAATTCGGACTGAAGACGTCACGAATCTCTTCGTTTTCCTTTTGATGATTCTGAAAATCGCCTGCGTCTTCATTGCCACCGACCATATAATTGGGCGGAGACACCCCTACGTCATCGGAGCTGCTGAGGAAGTTCTCACTAATTCCGTACGCCTTGTCGAAGATGAGAAAGAACTTTCGCAGAGCTGGTATACAGAGGTGTTCCTTGGACATATCGGGACCAATTCGAACCGACAGCACGTAGATAGCATCGAGAAGCTTACGGGCCAGCACACTGCGACCGAGAAAACTGCTGGGCATTAGGCAACGCGTCGAGCCAAGCAGACGGATGGTTGGTATTAAAATTGTGTCCAAAATTACGTCCTGAAATTTAGACAGCGTATTAGAGTGGACTTCGTTTGGAAAGTCGCCAGCAAGGTAGTTCAAACTGTCGAAAACTTACCTTCAAACGCTCCATAATGGTGCTCTCAATCAAGCACGGAACTAGAAACTTCAGCAGCTGCAATGAGCTGATCAAAGCCCCCTCCAAACTGGCAGTAATTCTCTTTTGACAGTGCGAAACCAACTCACTGATGTGTGGAAAGTACTGAAGCAGAATGAACTCCTCGCCGAAAAGTGCTGCAATCGAAACAAAAAACATCATAAATGCCTGTTAATTCTGAGAAACTCCTCAAATACATACCCGCAATAGAAGTGAGACATTCCAGCACCTTGGCCGCACTCCTGTCACCCACAACCTTTGCGTCGGCCGTCGAAAAATAATTCAAATTTCCGCATTCCTCTGAATCGTAGTTCTCCGGCAAGAGATTCTCTTGTCCCACATAGCACAGAGACAGCATTTTCAGGAGATTCTTTGTCAAATACCGCGCAGTCAACACAGGACCCAGTCGATGTGACAACCACACCAGACTCTCTGCACTCATTTCCGATATCCGATTGTTCTGCACCGACTTGGCCTCGGATATTTTAGAGATCACCGATGCCTGAAGCGAATCATTAGGCTCGCTCTTATTCTTCTGTTGCTGCTGCTGTTCGTCGACTAACTCAAACGAGTCGATGCTCTTTTTGCTGCCAATCTCGCAGTCAATGGTATTCAACTGATAGGACCGTCGAAACGTGCTCGGAATAGCGATAGTCGGCGATTTGGGGCCCATGGATGACGACGAGTCCACTCTGGACGGGCTGTCTGTCTGGCTGGTGAGCGATACTTTGTCATCCTCGAACGAGGTGTTCGACAGCCTCTGATGACCGAAGATGATCTCGTTGATGGCGATCTTCTCCGATGTGTAGATCGGTGCATCTTCGGTGGCTTCTTCAGCGTTTGACGGCCGGATCTCGAACGAGTCCACTGATTTACTCTCGGGATCTACAACGTTGCTCGATTTGTCAGAGTTGTCATCATCGAAGCTGAAGACGTCCTCGATTTCTTGTTTGGTGGACGCATCAAAGGATAGAGTACCATCCGCCTCGGGCGATATCAACGTCAAGGAGTTTTCCGATTCGTCATTGCAGGCGAGTTTGAGATTCTTTCCGCAACGACTCTGGCGAGTGTTGGTGTTGTTGTGGTAGTGGAAGCCAGTACTGTCTTCGGGTTCCTTGTACCCGCCAACGGCTTCAATCAACGGAGCGATGAAGTTGTCGAGGAAGCATTTCAAACCAAAGCGCACGATCAGCCGCAGCAGGAAGCTGTGGTGATAGAGTTTCACAGACTTGCGGCTCTTAAACGAGGAGCTTGTCTTGAAGCGAATGGCATTCAAGCTGCCGTCTGTGGACTTTCTCGCCGTAATCGACGTGCGATCATAAGATTCAATATCGTACAGCTTCATAATAGGATCGAGTAGATACTTTTGCGTGTCTCGAATACCCACGGCAGTGGCGATTAGATCGAACAAGTACCAAGCAGTCAGAATGGACGTCTCGTCGTTTTGCAGCAGATCGATGACGTGCGGCAAGAGCAACTCCACCGAACCGAACTGCTCGTAGGCAACTGGTTCGAGGAGATTCTCAATTTGTACGCAGCACGACTTTACCTTGCACTCGGCGATTTTGCGTGTAAAAAGCACGCGCTTTCGGTCAATCTCCGTGTACCTGCAACACTCTTTGCCGTCGCAGTGAAAGTGAGTGTACAACTCCAAGAGCATCGAGTCAAATTCAAAGTTATGCAGCGTCCGGATCAGGGTGTAGATGGGGAAATATGTGTTCGGAAACGGTATGAGGTTGTGAGCGAAAATCGGCTCTAGAATCTGTTGCGCCGTCGGAAGGGGTAAACCCTGCTCGGTGATGAGGCCCGTCTTGTTGAGGTTCAGCAAAAGTTTCACCACATATCGCAGGCACTTTGGAATATCCGCAGCGTTCGAGGTCGCAACCAAGCGGCACGCTTTAAGGCGTTCTTCGAAATTCGCACACATTCCGCTCATGAGCAGCGGTCGCAGCTTGTTCACCAGAAACAACTCTATAATAAGGCAGCCGATGACTTGCAAGTCCTTTTCTCGCTTCTCGAAGAGAATTTGCTTTAAATTTCGCCGATTGCCCGCTGGTGGGACTATGAAACTCTTCGCCTTCGTCTTACCTTCCCCGCTCTTGGGTTGTGCTTCAGCCGGGCCGTAGTTCTCTGCAAATAGTTGATTCGTGAATGAGTTCTCCGATTCCTCGAACAGCAGATCGTTATGTGCCATCTTCTCCGAGTGGTTTTGGTTGGCCTTCTGACCGAGGAAGGATTTGGAGAAAAACGTTTCCATCGTTTCCAGGCCCTGCAGAAGGGCGCACGGATTGTAGTTCTTTGGGAGTTCAATGAAATTGGTCGTGGGGTAAAAGTTGGATGAGGAAGACTCAATTAGTTGACTGTTGTCCTCGATGATGGTGTTCGGTTGTCGTACAGATTTCGGACTAGCTCTTCCGAATTTCTGTGGTGTTGTGTGGAGTAAGGACGAATCAGCTTCTCTGGGGGGTGATTTTATGCCAGACGATGAGACGTCATCTGTGCTTTTAGCCAAGCGACGGCTTAGTTCCGAAGCTGTTGCCAGACGCGGAGGACTTCTGCAGAACCACGGCGACGGAAAACGCTTTGGCGGATGGGGTTGAGTGAAAAGTTGAACAATCCCGCGTTGGCACAGGTTCTTGTGGTTGTCAACCATACTGAGGCAGACATTTTTTGATTTGACTGCCGCTTTTCCCGCCAGTTTGTAGCTGAAAGCAAATTAAAAAGGGCATATTTACATAATTAAAGACCGAAATTCGATTGTGACTGCTTCGGGACTTGGAATGAAAATAGACTCCCTTGTAAAAATGTCCCTGGGAGGTTGGCAAACAAACAAACTTGGCTGTCTGTGTTTCTAGCTAATCATTCATTGCACCAAATACTGGCGGTAGATAAGCACACACACTTTCTGACTTTCCCTTTTTCTATCGATCGACTGGGATTTACAAATCAGCTACGAAAGTGCATTCGATGTCAAGTAGCGCATTCCTAGTATACACAACAAGAGCACCTTCACTCAGCTGATAACAAATCCGCTGCGAGTACACAGACGAATTCATAAGGAAAACCACTGTACCTAAGCGGCAAACTATAGCTCAATGTGTGGGCGGAACTGTGCCTCTTATCAGTGGACTACGTTATCGCGAAAATAATTCCATTCAAATGAAATTCTCGATGAATAACGCCGACAATGATGTAAGCAAACAAAATAGTTTTGGAAACACTCACCCAAAGTTCAAGTCGATCCACAACTGTAGCCTCTCGCTGACATGCTGGCTCTCGAGCGCCTCGCGATGCTTTGCAATGAAATCCTCTGGACAGCTCGCCCACGCAGGTAATTCTAGATCTGGCAGATCCTCGTGCATGCTCTTGAATACCATGGGATCTGAGTAGAACTCAGGAATGCATTCGTCAGGCGTCCACTCTTGCAGTCGTTGAATTGACACGGGATACTCGGCAGGCACCCATATTGGCCTCACATGATGGCAGAGGATGTGCTGTGGTGTCCGCCTCGCCATATACACAAAGTAAGTTATTTCCGATAGAAAATCTGACACATGATGGGGCACATCGTGACTGGTGGCTCCATGAGATGTGAACATTAGATCCAAGTGAACATCGCCCTTGTTAAGGCGATATTTACTCTTGGACAGATCCCTCCAATTCGCTCCATTACGATGCGCAAAGTCCGTCACCCAGGGCATAATGTGATGGTACTCGGGATTGCTGACGCTACGACCCGCTGCATTGTTCAATATCGTGAGGTAATCAAAGTTGGAAAGCTGCCCGTTGCACCACATTTCGCAGTACTCGCGCAGGGTGAACTGTTCCAAGTCGTAGGCGAACTTGAGATCCAGTTTCGTGCTTGTCGAGTACTCGTCGTCATCGTTGTCTAGATTGTCTGTGGAAGGCGACACGTCATCCATGTCTTGGTGAATTATATTCGACTCAACCCGAGGTATTATTTGCAACCAGAGATTGTCTTTCACGAGGATATCATGCAGCCGCACATCACCGAGAAAGAGTCCCAACTTGGATAGATGCTTTGTCAGCTGCAGCAGCTGATAGATGATGAACAGCGATTTGTTGTGAGATTTACTGAGTACAGCCGGACTGTATGTTATGCAGTCGTATAGGGAAGCCTCAACGGCGGATGGATAGAAAATGACGGCAATTTGCGATGTTGTTTCGATGGCGGCCAGCGCTGGAAGAACATTTGTATGACAGTCGGTTGGGGTTATTGTGGGGAGACTCGGTTCGGTTGACGTTTGACCGCTACAATTGATAATGGAGCAGTTAAAGATGCGTTGGATTAGTTCTCGTAGAACTACGTCGTATGGTAGGAAGGGATTGTCAAAACACCTGCCGCCGAGTCCCTGATTCGGCTGCTTTGCCTGTTTCAGATGGGAGGCAGAATACTTTTTGTATGCAGCTTCCCAGAGGTTTCTGAAGTTTGTACTCGTGACATAGGAGACTGCCTGGAAGAGGAGAGGAAAAGCAATATAAGTTAGATATCAATGGCAGATGGCTGTGGATCCGAAGAAGTAATAAAGAGCCTGAAACATGTTTTCTAGTAACGGTGATCGTTTGGACGAAACAGAAATTCGGAATTTGGCGTCACAATTGAAGTAGGGTGTTTATGACACTGCAATTTAGCAACCGCTTCACTGCACGCGTGATTAGTGCTTATTGTTATAAAAACAACCTCAAAAGCAGATAATTCTAGATATGGTAGACGTTTTCAGCCCTCTGATAATAAGACGGCTGCTGCGATAAATATCTACCTTCATGTATGAATTCGGTGGCTGTTTATCTAGCGTTATGAATTCACACAAGAAACTGTTTTGTCAATTGATCTCTGACCCGAGAAGGAGGAAAATCATTGTAGGTGCATTCTTAATACGCAGCAACATGCAAATGTGCAAAGAAACAAAATCAAGCTCGTGTTGATGTCATAAGCTTAATTCCCTCATCACTATTAAATTGCCATTCACCTGAACACCTTCATACCAATCAGCAAAGCGTATTATTTAATCGACTTTTCCAAATGGTTCTATTTGGAGAATCACCGCGTACCCTACCCACTCCGACTTGTATGTCATAAACAAAAATAAATAGAACCAGTGTCTATTGCATAATTCTAAACATATCTAATGCATAACTTCAAGTTCAACACCTACCTGCGAGTATGTCAATGGCAGCTCTTTCACGTCGTCTTCTCCATTGCAAGCACTTGCCTCGCGGCTCTTTGGCAGTGGAAATACCTTTTGATTTTGTTTGCGATAAACTTGCACATGCACTTTAGTCCATGGATGGGCTAATACCGTTGGATGTATTCTTTTATCTAGCCCATGATAGATTGGGAACTCGGTTAATTTCTTTTTCTGTTCCAGCGATTGTAACCATCCTTTGTCAACAATGACGACAAAACGGTCTGGCACTGAGGTTTCACGTACGTGATTAGGTGATATGCCTAGTTCAGCGCAAATCGACTCCATTCTTGTTGATAGATCTACTGATTATTGCATATTACGATGCAAATAAGATTGTACAATAAAATTTCCTTTGTTTATGTTTTGATGACGAAGAGGATTTATAGCATTTTTTTCATGGCTAAATGAAAGTTTAATAGAAACATTTTTGAAATGAATACAGACTTTCTTTCTATACACAACACAGTTTATTGCTTGGGGTTATCGCTTTTTGTTGTTTTTTTTTTTCTTTACTGGGAATTCGAATGTACGTATTAAATTTAATCTATAATTGAAGGAGAGCACTGATTTGTTTAGAAGTTGTAATTAAAGTACGAAAAAGAGTAAAGTGACTGCAAAAATTGCGGACAGCTGTTTTGGTTTTGACGGTTTGCTCTGCGTATGTCAAAAACAAAATGCGAAATGACACTTTGCTATCAAATTTTAAGGGTGAGTGCTCGGGAGTCTAAATGAATGTGTTCAGCGAAAGGTGCTATAAGTTATGTTGTCGCGATTTTGCTTTTCAGATTTTTGATATTATGTGGTATTCGATTGGGATTCTTCAGATTTGCTCTCAGATTTTGTGTGGCTAATCGAACACAAAAACGTCACTTGGTCTTTTTTTTTGTTGATATTTGTGCGACTGCAAAATGTGTAGCATTCGACATTTTTCTAAGCGTTTTCCATTCACTGATTAAATTTAAAACGTACTTAGATATTGGTAAATCTGAAGCAATTCTGAGAAAAAATCCAGATTCGCAAAAGTGCTTTGAAATCTAAAAAAGATAGCTTTTTTATACAAAACGAACATAAAAATTGTTCTGAGAGCAAAAAAGTGCTTTAAGAGCGCCCAATCGAACACCACATTAAATAAAAAAAGAATTGATTTTTTTGGCAAATCGAGCATAAAAAGCTAAGTCGACCACAAATTATTTTTTCTCAAAAAAATTGTGTCTTCTTTTGACAAATCGAAAACGAATAAGTTAATAAATATTAACAACTTGACCTACTGAAAAATGTTGGCATATTTGCAGGCAATGAAATGGAATTTGAATATTATATTAGTTATAATGTTTTGTGAATTATACGAATAAAATAAAATAAAAAAATGGTACCTACGGCATCTAAAGGGTGATTTTTTAGCTGGTTTGGTTTTGGCAACACTGGTTTTGACAGCTGACGTGTGTTTAGTACCTTGTGTCACTGTCAAACAGCTTCAGTTTGGTTTGCAATTTAACCATGGATCGTCTTACAAATGAATAACGCCTGCAAATTATTGAATTTTACTATCAAAATTCGTGCTCGGTTCGAAATGTTCATCGCGCGCTGCTTCCATTTTATGATCGGCATTCTCGACATTCTGAGCAGTCTATTCGGATTTCGGAAGAATATTCGGGCCGGTCAATTGGCCGCCTAGATCGTGCGATTTGACACCATTAGATTATTTTTTGTGGGGGTATGCCAAGGCTAATGTGTATAGGGACAAGCCCGCTTCGATTGACGCACTGGAAGCCAACATCCATGCATTCATTCGTGAGATACCGGCCGATATGTGTGAAAGAGTATGCCAAAATTGGACTCAGCGGATGGGCTACCTGAGACGCAGCCGCGGTCAACATTTGCATGAAATTATCTTTAAACATTAAATTGCAAGGTTCAAACTATCGATTCAAATAAATATTTCATTCATTTTTTTCGAATTTTTTGTGTTTTTTTTTTAAAAAAGTTCTAAACCTCTTAAAAAATCACCCTTTATTACAATAAATGGAAAACAATCTAGATAAAGTGGATTACCTACCTATATAAAATTAATGTCGGTGCAAATCCCGCATTTAGTTTGTTGAGTAAAAGTGCAAAGGGCGACAGGCCTCAAAGAAAACGCAAATTTCATATCTCTTCTTCTTAAAACCATAGTTAAGCAATAATTGAGTATACATTATGTTCGTCAACAAAGGATCCGACATGCTTGTGCCTGCACTAGATGCCACCGAACTAAGCACGAACTGGCTCTCTGTCTAGCAGATACCTATATGATTTTTGGACTTATACATTATGACATTTACAGTATAACCATAATCCACACTATTTTCTTTGATTGATAAAACGTAGATTGTAGATAGGAAATAATATTAAATTTCTTACGCATGATATTCCCTTACATAAGTCCGATTTAATTACTGATAGCTTTTATGAATTTTTTGATATTACGTTATAAAATGTTGGAAATAGTTTCCCAAATACTTTTACATTGTTCTACCAGTTTACAATTTCCTATATTCTTGTAAAAATGTGTACTTGGATGAGGCCAACTTGATGTTTTCGTATATGTAATGTATAGCGGCTTAAGCTTATGAAACAGATTTTTAAAGAGTCATTGTTGGACCCACCTAACAGCAATTTGTATTTTCCAATCAAACTCTGAGGCCCGCTTTTTTTTCGATAAGTACATCAAACTATAATCAAACACCCATTTAAACTTTGAAAAATTTTCAATCTGACATAAATGACATACATTACAATTCGTGACAAGTAGATATTATACAAGTGTATTGATATCGGCCCAAATGCTTTTAAGTGTGCATTTGTTGGAAATCCAGTAGCCAAAAGCTGATTCTACCCCGATTAGAAACTAAGTAGAATGTTTTGCTTGTTCTATATAGCTTAACCTTGATGACATTCCTATTAACGCCAGCGAAAATGTGTCAAAATTGTCATTATCGATATGGTTGACACATGGTGACGCCATTGATAACTTGAGGTGGTGATGGCCAAGATTGTATCAAAATCAGTTAATTGGGTAACAACACAGTCGACCTGAATTGCAAGTAAATATAAATCGGTTTTGATATTGTTCTTTCAAATCATTGGTGATTATGTCATGTCGGGAACGGGATCTTGACAACTCCTTTTCTTATACTTCCACGCTATAATTGTGATATTGGAACAATACTTTTCGAAAATATTGCCCCAATCGAAGTAGGTAAGTTAAACTCTCTCCAGCGTCAGTTCCTGGAAAAATATTATACACTGGTATCGATAAGATATGTCTGAGGATTGATTAGCATTTATACGATAAATAATAAAATAGTGATTGGCATTGTGGGCGAGGTAAACATAGGACGTCAAAAAGAGTGTCCGATCTATAGAGTTACAACTGTCAGATCTGCCTAGAGTGCTCGATTGAACTAGAATTTCGATAGCAACTGGTTTTAGTTATTTGTTTGTTTTATATGCAGAGACAGTGAATGAAAACTTTGAAAGGACCTAATGTCACTAGTCAATACAAATCAATCTTTCTAAAGGAGTCCCACGAAATAAAAAAGTACCTACGTACATAGACTGATTTATTACAGTTAATGTTATATGTTATAGTTATTATGGCAAAATAACCGACAAACCTTACGAACATCATTATGAAACTTAACACCTAACTGATGAAATCCTCTTCAGAATTTCAGGGACTGTTTAACACCTGCGTCACTTATTCTCTTTTATTCACAAGATTTCTTTTGATACGTGAAAAGCAAATATTTGCGCATATGATTAGGTAATAACCAGAAGCTGGTACTGACCTACACTAAAACAAGTCTTTAAGAACCATCAGCACGTGCTAAATGTGATTTTTTGCAATTGAACCAGTTTGCCTCTGGCACTAAAAGAGCCAAACGGATTGAGCTGGGGGTTTTTTTAGCTACTTTGTGAAGTATAAGACATCTCGCGCTTCCCAGCAATAGGTTATTAAATCAGTTGAGTTTAGATGAGTAAGCACCATTGTGTTTCGGACGTTTCTCTCCTGCTCAAGTGGTGACACTAAACATTTAAAAAAAAGACGAACTTTACACATAACTGGTAATATGCAAACTCATTTCGTTTTTATTATTTGTATACATGCGTTGAATTTATGACTTAAGAGATTCACTTACTTATTTGTTTGGGCCAGACAGGTGGACAGATGTACCTTAGGGCTATGCATTGGACCATACTTGGATAACTAATTTGAAGGTTATGACTTATGATCTTGAATTAATGAAGTTAAAGGTGCGCGTTAGAAATAATGCTTGAACCTATGATTTGTGATGAGTTTGATTTTTAATGTTAATAAAGATCATCCAAATGCATGACCTTCGCCTAAGGGTCGCCTAGTTTTTAGCACCCAAACTTATTGAATACAATATACCTAACAGTGTTTCGAGTTTTTGTAAGCAGTTAAGAAAGATGGGCATTCACATTGCAAATTAGATTGAATAGATTTCATCATTTACATTAAATGTCTAACCGATTGGCGCGTAAAAGGAGCTTTCGTCTGTTTGTTATACTATGTGCGAGCTCTGTTGCTCTCTGTTGATTGTATAAAAAAAGTCTTGCTCCAGGTAGACAAACCACCCAACAAAATAAGTTAAAGTTGTGTTGAACAATTTAGAGTAAATTAAGCGCTTACTTTAGTTTAGGCGTTGAGGCTATTATATTAAAAGACGAATGCGAAATGTTCAACTTATAATTGGAGTTCTTAAGGCCATGTCGCACTTGTATTTCTAAAATGACACAACTTAAAAAAATTACGTGTTCCAGAAAAGGCGGAAAACTGTTTTGATTTCGTTTGACAGTCATACGCAGGCCTTGAATCCAAATTAATCCACTTTTAAAAAATATGTTCGGTGGAAATTTAAAGAGTTTTAGTTGGTGATAACTCAAATATTGATTTTTTTTTAACTGTATCACTTTTTAAAAACATCGGCTACTTCTCTGAGAGAACATAGGTAAGAAAACTGTTCGCAAATAAAGTATTGACTTTCTTTCGGAGGAAATAGAAAAAAAATTCAATCGATTAAGAAAGTAAAACGAAAGAGTTTGTTGAACTTTTTTATCCTTCCTTTTTAACACCCACGCAAATGTCAGAAAATTAGTCAAGAACAATTATTAAACATACTTGACAGATGGTCAATGGCTTCGAAAACGAGTTCAACATTTTGCAGTCGTTTATTATGAATGTTTGAGATTCAGGGGGACAATTGCAATTTTCAGCCACAACAATGAGAAATAATATTTTTAAGCGTTTTTTTGAACCGCCTGTGTTTGTGTCACTATTCAACAAAATTATCCTTAATGAAACCCAATTATTTGTTTCAACTTTGGACAAACCACAAATGAGGACAAACAATAATTGTTCATAATTGATATGCATTTAATTGTGTGATCTTAAAAAAGAAAACATATCATCCGCAATCCTAGTTAATTAACCGCTATGAGGTCTGTGTGCAGCCAAAAAGGAAACAAAGATTTCAATTATTGCAAATTGGTTTATATGAGTACTCTTGATTGGAATGTCGGTAGAAAAAAAGTGTTTATCATATTTTGGACATATGTATTTTAATAAAATTACTTTCAATTTGTATTTAAAGGTGTTTTGTTTTATTTTTTATTTAAGGTATCCATTTAACGATAGAATACCAATTTTGTGTTCATTTACTCATTGTAATGAGTAGGTTGAGTTGCAAGTTTCTGCCTTTCCTAAAAGGTAAATTTGAAGAACATAATGTACCTTGTAATATAAGTAAATAATTAAAGTAGATCCTTGCCAAATAAATCTGATGTTTTCGTGTACCTACCTATTTGAAGTTTTTCTTTTTTCGTAAAGAATAGATCTCGGCCGAGTGTGTTCAGTGAATACTATTTATTTCTCCGACGAGTCTAATTCACGGAATCGTTCATTTTCCTGTATAAAAACTGTCAATAAATCTGCATTCTTAGAAAAGAAAATGTAATTGTCGTATGGAAAGATAAATGCAACACATAACTTATATTTTGTCCAAATGTCAACTTGCTTTCTATTGATTTATATACAAACATTCAATTAAGCTACCACTACAATTAACAAATAAGGTATTGAGAACGATACGTCACATGTCATCAATATAATATACATATGAGTATGATCGTAACAGATATGTACGAGTATTTGTTGCTTAACGCATAAGAGAGTTAATGAAGTACTATATTATATATGTACAATTAGCATAGCTTATCCTTTGTCGTCTACAATTAAGTTTGAATTCTTGACTCGTGTAAAGTTATATAAGCCATCGCCACTGCGTGCGTGACCACAACCCCACGAATTAATCAAAAGCCCGATCAATCTAATTGACACCACTTTATACTAATGCAAAATGTCAAACCATTTGAGCAAATTTATTGAAACGAAACAAACTTCTTAAGCAAATATCGGAGAAGCACAAAATATCTTAATAAATAAGAACTATAAACAAATCCAAATTGAATACACCAACAGTCAACATCAACAGATCGTCGGACGAATTCGGAGAAATTTGCAAAATGTTCGTGCTCATTTTGTAAACAATTTCGTTCGATATTCAGATTCACCTTTAACACGTTTCTTTGTAAATCTGACGTCTAACAAAGAATCCCCCTAATAGTGACGTCAACTTGTGCCAAAACTTAATTATGTTAGCAATTTAATTAACACAGTGTCCGGTATAACAGCCGACTTAGGTGGTACCTCCCAGGTAAAGTATTTTGCTTTACCGAATTTTGGAACTCTCGAATTAGCGGGTGTCATAGTTGAGCATGGGTGTTCCAAGTGATCTGCCAATGCTAATGACAAAATTCAACACCAAAGTATTAGGGTAGCGAATTATATATCCATTATCATACCGTTAGCACATTGGACCTGAGTGGAAAATATTTATCAATTGACAGCGGTGCGCCTTAAGTCACGCTGTCTGGAAATAACTCTATTAAATGTAAAATTCGTTGTTTACTCAAATCAAATAACAGTAATTGTGTCAACATATGAACTTTCTAGGATCTAAGGATTCGTTAAAGATGTGGATGACCTTGTGCTGGCAGCGAGCGTACATAAAAAAACTCCTTAAAATGAAATGTCCAAACGTGGATATGAATGCAATGTTCAGCACTTCCGAGTGTCAGCGACCTCTGTGCACTATAAACGTCAAAATGAACAAAGCTATGCTGGGACTAGCAATGAGATGTTTTCAATTGAAATGAATTAAACAACTTTTTGTATTCTATGCACATTCTGAGAATAGGTTCGATGTGTGTTAATGGAGCTAAAAATAAAAGTAAATTTATGTAAATAAATATAGTTACTGTGGTTACATATGGCTTTGCAGAAATTGATCACGTTTTGCTAAGATGTACTCGGAAGCCGGGGATTTTTGTTTTGCTTTTTTATAATTACTCTTAGCTTGTACATATCTTATATTCATTTGGGTACAACGCTTTTACATGTTAATGAACCTGTTGGGTAATACACACATTTCAAAAAGTAATTTAATTCAGTAGTCAGTAGTCAGTGGGATTTACACCACTCTTGTCATTGGGTTTATTGATTGAGAGGCACTTTTAATGTTCCTCCGATCAAGTTTAAGTAGGTTACCAATCAGATACAATGAATGCAAGTACAGCTATTATCCTCTTGACAATTGCACATACAAAATTGCCGAAAATTTATCTTGCAGCAACTGATTTTAGACGAGAAACTTCAGTCAAATCGAGTCTCGTTCAGTTGCTTTGCTAGAACAAATACAAAATGGCCGCGTTATATGGGAGCTATGCGTCTGATTTAAAAATGGAACACATTTGAAACACTGTCTGTCATATGACTATTAAAATACAAATGGTCAGAGATAATCGTTGAACATAATTTCCTTACACATTTTGGAAATCTATTAAACTTTCTGACATTGTTAAACAATTTAGGGAGAGTAATCTAAGGCATGTGCGACTTTATTGGAATTATATCCCGTAAATGTATTTATTGCCTATTCAAAGGGAATACTTTTGAGCAGGCGGTAATTTTGTTAACTACTCTGTTCAGAGCAATGGATTATCTGTCTGTAGTTTTATTCTACCATCATTAGATATTACAAAGTATCAATTATATGCAATGTAAGCTATGAATAATTTGAAATAATTTTTAATGCGATCTATTTATATACACTGACGCAGTGTAATGTAGGCCACGTTCTGCACATGATTAGTGCAATTTTCAACTGCGAAGATAATAATCAAAAAACCATATATATAGTTACATCAAGGAATGTTGGAAAAATCCGCTTCAAGGAAGAGTAACTACTCAAAAACAGATGAACCGATGTCAAATTCATGGAGTCATATTAAAACCGGATAAATCCAAATTTTTGGATTTATCCAGTTTTCTTGTGGCATTCCTTAATTAGAACACAGCTCAGCAAACATTTTAATTTAAACAAAAAAAAACATTATCGCATAACCTACACAACACGCCCTTTCATTCATTGTACGCATTACAATAATTCATCGACATGAAGCGACCCGACCGAGCCTATGCTTATCGCTTTCATCTTCGCATGATGGTCACTTTCAAATTTTTCAATAACAGTTTTTATACATTCGGAAATGATTGATGTGTCTATTTCTTTTTTTCCACTCAGATCAAAATTGTATAAGAACAATTTTCGTTCATGTTTATTGAAACTACACATCTTCTCTCCAGACATTGGCTCCTAGTAATTAAGTAATTTAGACACGACTTTTGGTAAAACTTCCACCCCAGCTCTAAATTCTTTGGAAAAAAAACCATAAAATTCCGAACATAGCTGATCTGTTGACTTTATAAACGAATCTTAATTATCCAGCTTGAAGGTCAAATTAGGTTGGGATATTTCCAATGTCCAATTCAAAATGTGCTCATTTAGATTGACGAAATTTATTTTGACAGATCGTCTTATTCTTTGGCCATTTTACCATTTGTTTCCTTCCTCCCTTCAGACTTTTGCACTTGAAATATTATTATTTCGAAAAAAAGTCGCCATTCAAAATTGAGCAACAACAATTAGCATTTTACTGCGGTAGGTTTATTGGGCAACAAAATGTCATCAAATAAACAAAAGAGTGCTTTCACAATAAAACAGAATTCAGCATTTTAATGAAGACAATGGAATATTGCCCAATATTTCGCTCTGTCGATATAATAAAAATGTTGGGCACTGGACTTGGTCTTATCGGAAGAAAAGTAACTAGACAATGACATGGGCCACTTCAGTTCATTTATCAATGAATCGGGTGGAAAATTCCTATTAAAATAACTTTAAATTTATTTTGGAAATAAATTACGATTTTTTGACCTCCAATTCTTTATTATTATTATGCAGTGCAAGCACCTAAGTAGATTTGTATGAGATGTGCTTTAAATTTCAATGACATTTAATGTTTTGCAGTGGCATGCTTTATCGGATAATTCGACCGATATCGTCATGAAGTGCATTGCGCTTATTTATGCGTTAAGCAGATGTCGTCAGATGGAACTGACATCAGTTGGTTAAATAAATGGTCACAGCCAATAAGTTGTATTCATTTTATGAAGACTGTTTTTAAATTGACGTTCAAGTATCTAGTTTAGTAAGTCTGACAGCTGTCTGACTATATGTATCTCGGTTTTGATTGGCTGAAATTGGTTATGTGAGCAGATGTTTCAGTTGGTGTTAATGGAGGGGTAGCCGATGAATGTAGTTAAGAAATTCGTGACTGAGTTGTAAGTTGACAGTTCGCATATGTGGCTGACGTAGAAAAAGTGACATTCCCGACCAATCTAGTTTCTGCGTTCAAGTTACATCCCATCCAGACCAATCTAGCCGACTTAAGATAAGTAGATTATTGAATGTGCCCATGCTCTTAGAAAATCCAGCAACCACGTCATCGGGATAACAGACATTTTTGCAGCCGCATTGAGTTTCTGATGTCACATTATATTATTATGAGAGGCCGCAAATGTAATTGGCATTACATGTTTGCCAATGTTAATGTATAAATTTCCGAAGCAGACTGGATTTTTTCACTTTCATAATTACATAGCTTAGAGCATGTGCTCAATAAATGACTCTCTATTTAAACGACAGTAGTGGATACTGTATCCGTCAACTCGTGGAAAACATAATGTAATCAAATCACCAATAGTCCCTCAACCTTCTTATGAAAATGTTAAAAACATTGATGTTTGTCCATCTGACAGCCAGCAAACATTAATAGTCTTTGCGGGAAACTCAAAGCGAACCAAATTCAAAGATCCTGGTGTGTCGTTGCTTTGTAAATTGGCATATTGATGACATATTAATTTTAAGAGGACATTTTTTTGCGTCAGTCTGAATTTTTTCTTGAGAAAATGGAAAAATATTTCCCGATCAATAAGGATATGCTTTTGTATTTTAGTTCTTTGCGAAAGTGTCATTTAATGCGCCAGCAAATTCACTACCTTGTTTTTTGTAGAATGTAGTGAAAGTTGGTTCACGTATCTCTATGGAGAGAATATCTATCCAATCCAAATTTAAAGTTCCCAAAACGCTGAATAACTACATTTATCACACTCTTCATATCGCTGTCAAATTTATTCAAATATAAATTGATTCCGCAAATTCTGCTATTTGCCCTGCACCAGAAAAGAATAGAAAACGAAACGAAAACGACTCGAACCGAAAATATGTTAATCGATTAGACGTCAATGCCGATCTAGAGTTTAAAAGCAATTGTATGGGAATAAAGTTTATTGTATTTATAGAAATTTAATAAGTTCATATTTAAATCGTTCGGTGAACATATTTCTATGTAAATGAATTTATTATGTCAGCAGGAATTATTTACCTTAATCGGTTCTTTTCGGTTCGGTTTATTTATGTTTTTACTTTTGACATTTGGATCTTAGTTTGGATGTGATCAATTTTCGCATTCCACTGACAGTTAAGATCTAGCAATGTATTAAATAAATGTCAGACCCTCTATTATAGAGGCAGTCGAAAGAGCGATTATTCTTTACGGGCATTTTATTATTACTCAGATACAGAACAGTTTATAAAGTTGTTGTGATATTTATATGTTGCATATGTTTTTCAACAATACCGTACATAATATAAATATACTGAGCAGTAATTTGATGACTAACATTAACAATTTTAAGAGGGAAGTTGACAATAGCTGGACACGCTGCGGCATACAAAGATTGGGAAGTCAACTGAAATCGGGTTCCGGCTCGAGAAACGCTTTGCCTTGCGAAGGTCAATAAATTCATAAGCGTATTCATTATGAAATTTCCAGCCACAGCCTGCCATAACAAAGTGCATCCACACACCCGGTCCTTGACACCTGCCAAATAAAACAATTCACGTGATAGCCAGAAATACACTTTCCTTTCGCTTTTAATTAAACCATTCATTTCGTTTACATCGGCTTGTAAATATTGTGACTTGTAAATGCTCGCATTGTTTCTGAATCCACTCATTCAGCCAGCCAGCGCAGCGACTCCGTTGAATTGAAAATGGAGCAAGACGAAGTGATCCGATGCAGGTTCATGGAATTCCACGAAATCATATTCAGATCTTTGCTCAAGTACTGACACTGAGCAGTTAACAATCGATTCACGTAATCGATTGATGCTGTCCTTGTCGAATTGTCACCACCACGAAAAAATGTGGCTCGATATACCTCCGACTCCGATCGGAAGTCAATCGGCGTCGTCCAATAATGCCTGCTGAATACTAAATGAAAGTGCACATCCCACAAACCACAATGGCAGGCAGTTGGTTTTATTTTGTATGGAATATTTTTCAAGTTGAAGTTCAAGATAATCAAACTGAAACTGAAAGTGTGCGCATGGTGACAAAGATGTAACAATGTACGATATGGTTTTTGACAAAGCAAGTTTTGCTTACGATTAATTTATTAGTTACTTTATCAATTGAAATGCCATCAAATAAAGATAAGTGGTGTTTATTAGACGTTAATTCGATTAAAGTTTAACGATAGAAACACATCAACAATATTAAATCGCGATAGTGAAGGCTTTTTGGCATTCCATTCAAATGTCGGTTGTGCATTTATTGACAGTTCTTCTTCTTTGCGAAGAAAATGCTAATGCCGTTTAGAGTATTTTGAACCTGACAGCAGATATAATAATAGTCTCGCAGTCATACTAATATTAATAGGACTTCAATATTTAAGGACAATTTTTTACAATAGGCGTTTTTTTTTAGTTTCGATCTCGGCAAAGCAAAGTAAAGTAGGATTTTCAGCACACTTATTATAACAACCACTGCGAGTCTCGAAGTGTCAAGTAGAGGCGTAGTTGTATCTGTTGAAATGCCTAAGTTAATATCTAACAACAAACGACCAGTGCAAGCCGACCGATTTAAAGCCTTTATTGATAGAAAACTGCACGGTATATACATTTCTTTCATTTTGCCGAAATTCAAAGAATTCTTTGTGAAAACAAAAATTGTTCACTGAATTCATTGAAACAATTGGACATTTGACGACATTTGCCACGATACCCCCGCATATCAATTAAATTAATATCAACCCAGGCCACCTTTAAGATGCCAATAAAATGAGTTGAGTGTCGTTGATAATGCGCAAAACAATTTGTCGGAACAATTTTGCAATAAAAGACGTACAAATAAATGTTTACGATAGGCACGAGTTAGCGTATCGTTTACTGATCGGGTCTATACCCGAGTATAAAGAAGGGCATGCCATTGATGGTAAGAAACGTCAAAGCTCGTAAAAATATTTCCATTGCATTTGCGTCACACGCTGACATTATAAATAAATAAATAACTAAATATGTCCTTTCAATTGAAATTCGATGGCTTTAATATTTTTGATTAAATCAACTAAATCAAAAACGCAATAATGTTGTTCAAATTGTTCATGGAAGTCAGACAAATTAAACCAGTTTTAAAAGTCTTGTTAAATAAAAAAGGCTTAAGCTAAATTATTTGAGAAAAGGGTCAATAACTTGCGAACGGGTGGCGTAAGAATTACCGCCATCCGAGAGGAAGTTACAAAACTTGTTCGCTTCTTTCTCTGTTTGTCGTGGGGTATTTTCGAAAATACTTTTGAATGCAATATAATCGATAAGGGGTGTGTTAACCCGGACCTAATTTAATCCGTGACTTTGTTTACTCTTTTTTTGTCGACCGAAATTACTAAAAAAATATTCATAAGCACTTAAATATAAGAATTAACCAAAAGAGCACCAACAAAACCGTTTGACAACAGTAGGTAATGATTTCCATTTGCCTTTGTGTTGACTCAACTTTCAGTATTTTAAATTATCTGAGGTTGGTCACGTGCGGTATAAGTTGAGCTCTAGCTTAGGTCAGATTTAAGTCTGTATTGACAACGTCTTAGAAGTTTCTATAGATTAATCATCTTGCAGTAGGCTGCTTCAAGATTTGGAAACAGACCGCAATATGCCAATATCAAGACAGGTTAAGTAAACTCAACTGAAAACTAAAATAAATTAAGTGAAATGCATTTATAGACTGAGTTAAAGTTATCAATTGGTTACACATCAGTTATGCCAATTTCTTTGGTGGCTGACTGACATTTGCTAGTGATACAGGGCTTTATTTAAATCGGAAATCCACAGAACTTGTACAAATTGAAACTCTATGCACAATCTACATTAATGTGTCAAATAAAATAAGAAATAAACTGACGTTTACCTGTGTCAAGAACTTTAATGTCCATACATTTTTAGGAAACGCTTGAAAAGCATTTGCTTCTACCTGCTCTTTATTATTTTACATTTTAAGAAATATACTAATAAAATTTTGGTAACATCCCTGCCAAATTGAATCCTTGCAATTTTGTTTTCTCATTAAAATGATAGAAAAATTGAGAATTCGCAAAATAAATTGTAAGCCACGATCAAATTTTAATAACACTTTTCTAAACACATGGAATGAAATGTAAGTTACAGGTTCGAACGACATAAACTCCTTCCAAGAATTCATTTGCTTCTTCAAGTTCTCAGTATCTTCAGCCTTTCAGTTGACGAATCCGGTGGTTAATTTATAGTCAACTATTTCACTCGAAATATGTATTGCCTTCGACTAATTCTTTTTAGTATGTCGAAGCTAACAATATGCGATTCGTCAGGCAAAATAAATAAATAGATTGGCGCAACAAGTAAAAACAAAACTTAAGCTTATCCAAATAATTCATTGGAGGCGGTTTACATTTTTGGAACGAATTGAATCCGAACTAAGAATTCTTTTTCATGATAATTATACGCAGTAGGTACACAATTCGCACTGTCACCGCTGATTTCCTGTGTTGCTGAATAGGTTAAGTAGGCGATTGAACTTAACAAAGCTACGAACTGAAAGTCAAAAAAAAATGTAATTTATTCTAGTACATTATTTAATAGTTAAAAATTAATAAACCATCTCGCTCATCACAATGAAGAACAATACTGTCGCACACAATTCTCATCAACATCAACATCACATATCAAAGTGGTCAAAATACTCGTACTTCTGACAGGAACTCGAACAGGAAGTGCTACCAGTTTTGTTTGATATTCTCCAGTAGACAGTTATTGCAAAATTAATGAACTGCTATTTTACTGCGGCCAAATATGCTAATAAGTGTTAATGGAAGGAAGATATATAATTACGAATGACAAATTGCATTCCGTTTGTATTTACATCCATACGATTTGAATGAACTGATGATGAGCATGTATATTGTATAGGTATGCGACTTCCATCAGATCATTAACAATATTTAAATTTATTCTCACTTTCGTTCTTTTCGTTAAATATAGCCGAATCCATATAGCAAGGGTTAAAAAGCCAACATATTCACAAATCACAATGTGTAATTCCAAACCGATGACGGGGATAAAGGATTAAGAAGATATTTTTGAAAGGAATAAGACAAAATGAATGCTAAAAATAAGTAAACAATATAAATGTTTCAGCAGACGTTGTTGTCAGGTTACTTCAGCACTTGCTTATGAAATCGCCAGTGCTGTAATAAATTATTTTTGTAACGATCAAAAGTGGAGATCATAAAAATAGATTTTTGTAGGCCTCCCCCTACAAGTGAAGATAAGAAACTCAGCTGTTATTGACAACAATGCCAAAAGTACAAAAGTTAATTTACCGCTGTAGGTAATAAGGAAACGTGAGAGTATTTACTTGTTTACAGCTCTGTAATATTGTTAATAAAACATAGAAATTAGTAATTGGCTTTGGATGTTTTTTTTTAAATTACAACAGCGCAATATGAAAGTAATAACTGATAGAAGTTTGACAGATGGTGTGACTGATATTGGCCAATAAATACCCACAAATAGAATATTAATTCGCGTTGTTCTCTTTTGATAAATAAAATTCGTGTGCGATTTATGGAAGTAAGTCACAAAGCTAATGGAAATTGTATTTAAGGAATCACTTTTTGACTCTATGACTCAATCGAGTTAAACGGCAAACATTAAAAGCTCGCAAACGTCCATGGGTCAACTTGCTAATCGAAACAATTGAAATCACAATATAATAGGTGGTATACACACTAGAACGCTATTGTGGTCAATAAAAGTCGATTGAAACAGGTCGTTAAAATTATAACTGAGGGGTGTGACTAAAGGGGACAATGTTTACGTTTTTGTTAAACAAAGTATAGGACCTATATAGGAACAATGTTTGAAACTTTTTCACAATCTTTCGGTTATCAGTGGATACAAATTTTATCCGCATTCATCTGAATTCATAAAATTGTACAACTATTTTGAGTGTAACCAAAGTAGAGTTTCCAATACAGTCATGTGCTTACCGTAATTATTAAGAAACAAACTCAATTAAGATAATAAAACTTCACCTCCAAAATGACAACAAATAATTGGGGCAATTTTGCTACAATTTGTAAAAGTGTCATGCATGATATCAAGACGTCATTTTACCACAATTAAGCCATAATATTTAACTTTAACGTCAAACAAACCTGATCACAATCGGAAGTAAAGAAAATGCAAAATTGCAAAAGTAAGTATGTACACTTATTTTTTATATTAAAAATGTTAAAATACCAAGCTATAAAAAAAAAATAGTTTGTGATTTAATTTGTATAAAAGTTACTAGTACAAAAAGAATATTTTTGTCTATACCGATTCATGTCCTTTTTTAAAGCCATATTTAGAATAAATTATACTCTTATTCTGATAAGCAGTTGATACCTATGTGTACGAGTACTTCGCACCTAAAATGAACAGCATTCTGTTAGAGATGTGAGACACCTACTGGGGGACCTCTCGTTATGGATGATCAGCGAAAATTTTAACTCTTCAAAGCTGTGTTCCCAGTTTACCTACCTACCTCTGAATTCGAAAAAAATGCTCCCCTAAGTGAAATTTGAATTTTATATGAAAAAAATAAAAAAATGTAACCGTTTTCATTAACAATTTTAAAATAATCACATTGTACAATAATTTAATTTTCTATTCGGCATAACAATATCAAAACGAGTGAGCATTCACACAAAAATTCTAACGTAGACTTTCGATGGGCTGTTTTTCTTTCATGTTTACTAATTATAAACAATTTGAAATGTTTTCGTAATGTAAATACGTTTTAATTTTATTTTTAGACAATTTACCATTCACAGAGATTTTTGATTCGTTCTTCGAAAAAATATCGCTTTTCCCCTCAATCTCTGATCACTGCGTTCAAAATGTTGCAGCTTGTTTTTAAAATTCGAGTTGGGTTACCGTGTGCCACAGTTTATCGGACTTTACAAACAGATCTGCGCTTACAGCCCTAGTCCTGTATGAGTAAAAAATCTGTTTGAATTAAACAGCTCTACCCCTATTTTCATAAAGACCCTAACTACATTTTCACACTTTCGAGAAAATTGTTATTTTTTTTTAAATATTCGTGTATATCTTTTGTACTTGGGGCTTCTTTAGATTTGGATTTCGTATCGAATTTGAAGAAATAGCTTTTAAAATAAATGTAATAAAATCGAAGACAAAGCAGTTAATCCAAATAATGTATTATTCACAAGTTCGAATATTATGTAGATAGCGCCTTTACGAAAATATGGGCAGAGCTGTCCTTAATATTGTCTATAATGAAGAAGAATTTTTTTCGAAAACTTAATGTTAACGAAGATGCACATTTTAATCTGAGCGGACTTGTAAAAAAATTTAATCGTAAATTTTGAGGGGTACACAGTATCCCAAATATCTAAATTAACTCTCCTTACACACATTTCGTGTTAACTACTGTTTGGTGTGACATAAACTTGCCCAAGCTTTCAAAATAATGCGGATGCAAGCAACAACGTCGGTTGGATTATTCTGCAGCACATTCAAATATTTTTTTCCACTTTTCAATATTATTCTTTTATTTCGAATGAACATTTTAGAGAAATGTGAGAACACTTTTGAGTTGGCATCGTTTTTTAATTGACAGAGAACGTTAACACGCAGCATCCATACAGGAAGTGAAATTAGCTTTGTAGTTATTGCCAGAAAGATTTACAGGACCTTACCAATAAACATTTTTTGTTTCGTCAGAAAACCTTTAATCGAATTCGATTTCCATTTCAAACCGGACATCAACTGTAGGGAAAATGTCGGTTTGATAAGTAAAATAAAGGAACCACATTTGGTATCGTTGATCGCTGATAGTTGGAATCACTTGATCAAGGCTGACACATCTGGATCTAGTATGCACATCTAAATAGCCCCTAACCGCCGTGATACTAACCAACCAAATTGTTGTAGTCCAACGGTGTGTGCAATATAAGTGTACAAAGTTGCAAAACGATTACAATTTCGTTCTCCGCTCCAAGCCAACCAAAGAATTACCTCTTCAATAAGGTGTCTCTAGACTAGACTCCACTGCGTGCTTTTAACATCAACTACCATTTTTAAGCTGAATATGGTCTGAACTAGTGATGAGAAATCGATCAAGCGTACAGTTGGAATTGAGACCGGGAAAACTAGTTGCCACCTTGTAAGCTGCAAATGGTCAATGAAGATTTTTTTCGATTTTTGTTTTTGTTTTTGCACAAGAGCTTGTCACACAAATTGGTCGTCATTAGTTGCATGGCATGCGTATTTCGTGTTCAAATTAATGTCCAAGTAAAGTGTCTCCAGTGAGAAGTGCGTACGCTTCAAGTCGATTAACTCTCTTTGTCAACTTGCGCACTTTCACCCTTTGTTGATTGATTTGCTGCTGAGCTATCTAAAAACTAAAGGTGCTGCAGGTATATGCATTTATACCAATCGCCATGGAAATGGATTTATTTTTATTGCGCGTATGTGGGACTACTTTAATGCGTCGCGCATGCGCAGTGCGCGCACGCTTTGCAATGTGGGTTGAGTGCTTAGGGTGTGTTAAGTCCGAGTTGGCGGGGCTTCGGTTGGACTCTATGGTTATATTTGGGTCACTAAATGTGCTCGTAGGGAACATTAAGGTGCAAGCTCAATTAAAACAAGAGGTAAATGGACATGGAAATAACAGTGCTTACGGCGAATCCTTCGAAAAATCTGTTTGTTTTATGCAAACAGTTTTCCCAAGGTAAGTGGCTTTTAAAAGTCACCAACAGCGAGTAGACTTTTTTCAAAAGTTGTCCTTAACTTGAAGTTTTTGCTTTGGAAAAAGAAATACCCCCAATCGATCAGCACTGTCAAGAGAGTGTACTCAACTTCTACTGCAGAAGTCGAGCTAATCCGTCATTACTTGTCAACGAACTTCCTTAATAAGCACGTGTGCGAATAATAAGCACCTGAAACTTATTGTACAAAACATACATGCAGATCACAAGTATGGCAATTTCCTACTTCATAGACTGTCATTTACAACTTCCATGCCACCCAGGCTGTCCATTGACATGCATCTCATAACTGAACTTAATAACACAGGAAAGTAGGCTCAAAGTCCTCGCATACATGAACCAACTAGATGGACTGATTGGCAGCAATTTTAATTAAACTAAATAAATATTTTCGCATTTTTATGCAAATTTTTCACGCTCTCGTTACTTAGATCGAAGCCTTAGGCACAACAAGATGACACTGACATGACACTATAACTAGCGCACATGCTGTTCCCATTGGACCAGCCATCATCGGACCCAACTCTGGAAATTTTCCACCCAACCGCAAATGGTCATCGCCATGTATGCGACGAATCTATGGAAAATAACCACGTCCGTACAAAGAGTTGGATCGGTCCCCCCGGCGCAAACAGTGCGCACTGGGCCAACGCAACGTGTAGTTGTAGTTGCGACGCGACGCGACAACGAGGACCTACTTGGCACATCAGAGACTCACCAAAAAAACAACAACACTCATACGATAGGATTTCTTGGTGGTGACGACTTTTCATAATTTTTGCGCGATCCTCGTTGAGTTGGGCATGCGCGCACATGAAAACCGGATTTTACAATCAATTACCATAATTGCGATCGTACATCGTACATCAAATGACGCGCTGCACCAGGCCAGACATCTGGATGCCATGCGCTGTTTACGTTTAGTATGGATTCTTCTACACTGCTGCTGCGTAGGATTGCACATGCTGCAGCAATATGCACCCAAGAACGATTCGAATGATCAGAGATCGATTGCATGGGAATTTATAATCACAGTACGATTAGATATTTTGAGTGGATTTTGGGTTCACGGTTTTCTTGCTGTGTCAAGTGAAAACGTGCTTGGCCATAACGTTGGAAGCTGACCGTCCAGCTAATAGATTATTGTCGGTTACTGTTGCAAGGTTAAGAACTAGAAAATTATTAGATCTTTTGAATAAAAGATTGCTGTAAGTGTATGCTAATTTTTGCCAGCTCATGTAGTTGGTCTTCGGTGGGTATGGAGAGTTGCGATTTGCTCTGATAACTGGTTTTAAAAGTCTTGCCTTGAGGCCTTGGAGCATGTCAGCAAACGTCTCGTTGCAGTTTTCAAATGAGCCAAATCTGCCAATCTTATCACTGCCAAGTGCTTAATCATAACCAAACGCTGCATGGGTGACATATATAAGAAAAGAAAAAGAAAACCTCCAGCACAATTCAGAGCGGAAACATTCTGGTGTCCGACCTTCCAAAGTTTAATTTCAAATTAATCGGTAAGGGCTGTTTTACCCTACAAGTCTTGAAATGTTTTTTTCTTTTTTAAACTTTCATGTTCCCTTCAAAGGAACGTCGTATTGAGGTCACTTGCCATCAGACTGTGGCAATGCCTATCAAAGTTTATGTTACACAAGAGCAAGAAGGACACAAATTTGCTTCAAATTCTCACACTCTCATTAATGTCACTTGTGATGGAACAAAATAAATTAGTCCAATCAAAATTATTATAAAAATAAACAGATGATACATATGTGCGTACCATAGCCTCGTCGTGTTGAGTTTGCTTAAGTCAAAAGCAGCAACCGTCAGTGAACATAAGGCCAATTAAACGAACGCGTTTTTTGCATTGATCCGGTAAAGACCAGAACGAAGTTTAAGTACGTTTTCAATTAAAATGTTCGCTCCAACAGTGGTCCATGCTGCCAAAACGTTTTATTTAAATTTATGATTCAAATCCATATATGCCAAAGTATATTTGGCGGAGCAAAGTCCCAAAATACATGTGAATCAGCAGCAAAGTTGTCAATTTTACTAAGGGCATGTGAATATCTTTCACAAATTAAAAGCGAAGCACCATAATCAAGCGATATGCATATAAGAACAGGGGCGTCTCTGGGTTACTGACATGATGAGGTGCAGTGTTTAGTGGGGCGCTACCATATTTGAATAAATCACTAGGGCCGGTATTCATAGATCAATATTAAACTAAGAACTTCATAAACCCAATTAGCAATGGCTATTAGTGCATATTTAAGAGCGCTCATAAGACTTACGAGTGGTCCCGACCGTTCTTAAGTTGAGAGCATTAATAACTTCGAAAATTCGAAATCAGCTTTCGTTTTTAAATTGGAAGTGAAGTGAAGGAAGCCAAATCTTTCCAAATAAGAAAAAGAGAAAATACTTAGGCTTGAGAAATTTGATCTGAAAAATTTGAAAATTTGATTGTTTTTTTATCCAAGTAAATTCAGAACCAATTCGGTTCGACAATTCGTTTATATTTTGGCAAACGAAATCTGGAATTCAGCATCGTCAAATTTTTCCAAGAAGTCAATTCTTTCACGAAGTGTTTTGTTTTTTCTTTTTGACGTTGCGTCTTCCTCCATCTGAGCTGGTTTCTGAGGACGAAGAACTGCTAACGAAGTGCCAAGAAGATCGCTCATATTAACACACGAATTGAAAATTAGTCAGTTTGTATTCATAAAACTAACTTTGACAATTAAGATTTTCGAAAATAAGTTCATAAACTCGTTTTAGAACTCATTTGGAAATTCGAATTTTGTTTTTTCGCATATTCGAACTAGCATAAATGGCACGTAATAGTGACTGCAATTTTGACAAGCTGTCAGTTTAAACTTAAATTCCATCACTATACCTTCTAAATAAACAAAATGATATATTCTGTAGGCAAACGCCCCCAAAAAGTGGTCGGTGTAGTTTGAAAACTTATGCTGACTATTTCTAATAGCAACTTAAAATATTTTGTTTTCCTGCGCAGCCTTTCGCGAACGTCTGACAAACATCCGAGAGTATAACTGTCATGAAAGAGCTTCTCAATTAGCCGTTTGGACTCGGCATAAAATTGATCCCTTCCGTTCGTCCGAAAAATGAAATGAAACTCTCACAAAACGAATGGTTGTGAGAAGCTAGGCCTGGGGTCCCTACGGACCTGTTGCGCCAAATATTTATCTATTTTAACTTAAAATTATGGAGAACTGCTCAAAGGATACGCAAAGGTACCTTGGAAGACTACCTTTTAATAAAAGAATAAAAGAAAAGAGAGGTAGTTTCGCAAGAACGTCAAAGTAACAAGTGACTCATATGGCCGACCTTATGAAAGCGATCGTTTTAAGCCCAGGGCACTCATTCCGTAATTTTTCAGACGATTATCGTCGAAACGATAGACCTCCAAAGGTAGGAACTTAGTGCCAAAATCACGAGTTTGATACCCTAATTCAGTTCATTTTCCATAAATGTAATGAAAGCTGATGGTAGTTAAAGAAATTCGGGCAGAATATAACTTCTTATGGTCATCAAAGTTTCAAAAACGATATCGTCCCGACGATTATTGTTATACGGAATCTGCCCCCTGATGTCTCCTATTTTCGCTAAAAAAATACGTTATTTCCACAATTCCATTACAATCTTAAATGTAACCGCTATCAACACTCCCAGTGTATCTGAATATAAGATAGAATACCCTATAAGCTGACGTGTTATAAAACAAACAGAAGTTCGCCTCTGTGGAAAATTACAATTAAATCCCACAATCTTTTCGTAATCCATTTATATTTATTTTAACTAACCCCCTGTTTGCGCTTATAGACGATTATAGACGCTTACCAGACTAATACTTTCTGTAACGGAGCCTAATTGTTGTCGATTGCATTCTGTATCATTGATATCGATCGCGCACGACACCGGTACAACCTTGTCGTCTGCCACCGCCCCCAATCTTCACCCCGCAGAGAACTACAGCCCATATTGGGATCAACGATCAATCAATTGATAGTAGAAACACGTTCCCACCGCTGCTGTCAATACTGATCGCGTAGTTCGGGTGCATTAACACGCCACTATACACCTGTTGAGCAAACTCCAGCCTGTAGGGCAGTTCGAGCGAAAATGTACATCTACCTGTTGGCTCTGCTCCACCATAGCCAGAGCACTTTAGCTAACCTCAGGCCATGAAACTCTAACAAGAGCAACAGCTACTCACAAGTAACAACCACCATACAACTATACACCTGTTCAGCAAAGAGTATCTTCGACGATACAAAACACCGATCGCTGGTGAATTTTTATTCACAATCTGGTAGCCAAAGCGGACAGACGCTTTACGCTCCAGCTTTTAACCTGATTCAATCGCAAAATAAGCCAAAGCCGATATTAATATCTCGCACGTGCACTCTTCATGTGCTCTTATATAGTTCACTCTCTGCGTGTGGGTGTGTGTCTGTATTTGCGTTTGCTTAAGAAGTGCTTTCCATTTCACATGCTGTCGTCACAAGTTTGATAAAAAAAAATTTAAACAAGTGCAGAAAAAAAAATAACAAACGTTCCAGTACCAGTGTAAGCCTAAAGTGACATATAAAGTGAACAGTATTGGAAATTCTTTTGTCATTCGGTGTGTGATCGGCGATTGCTCTCCACCGCCACTGGAACGAAAGGGATATTAAACGGGAAAAGAACAACTTTCGTTAAGAATTGTAATACGAATTTATCGAAATAATTTGCAAACCCTTTTTGTTGGATTTGTTTAAGCCGGGTCGGTTTTTTTTTTTTAATAAATATTAAAATTGTTACCCGCCAGTGAGTGGTGTCCTTGAAGAGTTTCCTTTTGCTGCAACCGTTAAAATAAATTGGACATTTATACGAGTAAACATCCAAATTGGATAGTGTGTTTATTTAAATTCGAAAAGTGCTACAGTGAATAAATAAATTGCAATCATGCCGTCCCAGCCAGAATGGGGAATAAGAATATCAAAATGTAAGTTTTAACGCCCTGAAGTTGGCTTTAAGGATATTTGAAATTAAGTTGATATTTTTTTGAGCGAATGCAACAAATCTAAGAAATTAAAAAAAAACTTGTTTGGGAAAATTCAATGGATGTGCTAATGGATTGAATCTTTTTTACTGGCTCCTTTTATTTTGAAAGGATCTTTTTTTTGCAAACTGTTTACAAGATTTTTTTCCCCAAATTCAACTGTTTAAGTCAAAACAAAGCCTTGTTTTCATAGCATTCACATGTGGATATGTAACAGTTTTGAAAATAGGCGAACGAATTAGAGATCACTTCTAAATTTACTATTTGTTAAATTCCAACTTTGAATCAAAACAAACGGACCTTTCATGAGATCCTTACTTGTGAAGAATTTTTTCTATCTACTCGTGTATCTACTTGCGAGGCTAGTTATGTTATGTGCGATGTGCGTATTTTTTTTTTTCTATAAATTTCAATGTTTTCATGGATTGAGTTGTTTTAAGTCTAAACAAACAGAGCCAACCGAGTTTTACAAAACTTGATTATTATTTTATTTTTCTTCATATAATTCCTAATAAAACGAGATCATTTTAGAATTTTTAAGAAGTTTTTTGTTTATTGGAACATGTCACTCGACCTTTTGGCTTGTTAAAACAAACAGAGCTTGGCTGTTCAACGTGTAATGTTTTGCTTATTATTTGTCTAGTTTTCTGAATTACTCTAGAGTGTTTTCGAAAATATTTATGAGGAAGAAATGATGTAAGTACAGGAATGGATTAAAATATTTAGTATATAAAAAAAGAGTTTATTTATTTCCCTAAAGAAGAATATTACATGTGTTTTAAAAGAATATACGGATTTTCGAAGCAATCGAAGGTCACACACGAATAAAGGTATAATTGACAGTTAAACTGTTTCATCCGAAAACCAATCACTATCTGAAACATGCCATACGAGCCCTTCTAATTTGTTAAAGATCGGATTAATATGGAATAGACTTCCGTTCCAACTAAGTACCAGTTTTTATTTACATTACCATTTCACTGAAGCTTTTTTTTTTTTAATTCTCGCCTTTACTGTTTAAAAACTTGTTTAATGCAGACACGATTTGTTGACTTTCCTTGTGGCAAATTGTGCAGATCAAAATAAACAATACGATTTAAAAAAAGTGTTAATGAAGTGATTACAAAACGTAAAACGTTGACTGATGTGTTAGCAGTTTCGCAGTTCCGGTTATTGCTTTTTTTCGAAATTAAGTTAATTGAGGAATATTTCTGTCTACGCAGTTATCGGCTTTAAGTGAGTTCTGAGTTCAATGTTCCCTTTAGTGATAGCTTTGCAATTAAGTGACTATAATGTTAATTGATTAATGTAAAACTTACTACATATACAAGTGGTATATTGGTAGAGGTTGTGTTTTCGTGGGCTTAAAGGGATTTTCCTAACTAATACTTTAAATTAGGCTTTGCTTTGAAAAGGGCAAGTTTTAAATGAAAATAAAGGGTTTGCTACAAAAATAAATTCTAATTCGAATTTTGTCACGAAATCAATAATTAAACAAAATATCCTCTCACAACCATTCGATTGCAAAAGTTGTATATTCGGGGCGAATAGAATCGAAACCACTACTTCTCACTAGCTAGCTTTCCAAATATCTTACTCATATAATAAAAAAGGACTACCAACGAATGCCTTCAGTTTTGTTTACCTTTTACAAGATTTTAAGGGATTTATCGGCCTTAAGTTAAAACAAACAGAACTAACAATCTTTTTGTGCTTTCTTCCAAAACATTTCTAAAAAAAATATAATTGCCATTCATACAAACTTAGGAAGTTCAAGCCTGAATTGCATTGCAACAAAGTTTCTTGCAAATGTAGGTTCAGAAACATGGTACAACAGCCATTTTTAAATTGTGCAGATTTCTTTAATACAACACTAGGATGTAATTTAATGCTTTCTTCACTAATTCGCCTTCAAATACGCCCACGAAGAAGGTGTTAATAAGCGTTACCGATGTCATGTTCCATTTCAACTCTGATATATGCCAATTGACATCCTGTGCTAAATAATGAATTTTGTCACAAGTTGCTAAACAAATATTTTCATGCGTATTTTTTTCAAAATAATATCATTGATATATTATAATTGGTGCTAAATCACAAAGTTTTTCTTATTTAATTAAATGCATGTCAACAGAAAAATATTATTTATTAACCCAATTTAATTCAGTATAAATATTTTAGTATTTCGACGAAAACGTTAATTTAAATTATTTGATTTAAATGCTTCTTGAAGAAGCCAATAAGTAGCATTCGGAAAATTTTAAAAAGAAGTCTGACATTCTCTTTCATTCATCCTACGAGTTGCCTCTGATGATTTTAGTTAATGGCGGATTATCGAGAGCATTGTACTCTATAATCTCTTCAAAAATGATGACAGTAAAGGATGAAATAAGGATTTCGTCTCATACATCTAGAATTAGGAAAGGGTACAACCTTTTTATAAATCATAGAACATCAGACATAACCACAATATTGATCAACAAAAACGTTTGTGTTTTGCAGAATTGTAATAACACCTAAAATAAATGAAATTATTGTTGCAATCACCCACGTAAAATACTTACACAAACTTCGAGTATCGTCGTATTTCTACAAGGAGTTCTGTTTATAATCCCCGACTGAATTCAGATATATCCACAAAAATCTTCAGCAAACCAGAATAGCCTAGGTCAGGAATTTAATCGAAAGATCTGTATAAACTAATTATAGGGAAACCGACCACGCGGTCGAATAAATTAAACGCCCCGATTGATATGCGCGTTAAGAATAAATATGTATATCTACATAAATGTGTACATCCAAGTAAGAACTTGACTGGAAAGACAGGGTACTTAATTTTTTTTGTTCGAACAATGCAAACAAATTAAAACACTTCGCCTAGAGGGATGTAGTTGTAGATGGCGCGAAACGAACGAATAAAAAGTTGATTGACATTTTATGTGCATGTTTATTTAAATGTTAAACAACAAAAAGGATTGTGCGATTATTGATTGTTGACATTAAACGCAAATAAGAATTAAAAAGTCTGTGACGAAAAGTCACTTGCATCGATTTTCATTGGAAAAATATGATTGGCTAAATTCGAAGTGCATTTTGAAGTTGATGGAGACCGAAGTCATGTGACAGCTGGCAGAAGGCAGTTTTCAAAAAGCGATGACAGCATTAATTTTACAGCATGGCTATTGGACTTCTGCTCTGGCAACTGCGGGATTCCCTAAAAGTTACACTTGAACTGAAGAACCTGCTAGATTGGGAAAACGAGCTGTCAATTGTCCCTTTAACAGTGCGAAAGCTCTAGCGTTTCTTCATCCAGTCAAATATAAGACTGAACTTTAAACTATGCAAATTTAGAACCCTTCTTCGTTAGTCCGAGTATCGAAAGATCACTTAGCAGCAAAACTAAATCGAAACACAATGTGCCGTACTAATAACAAATTTTAATCTTGACTTTAAATTTACGGGAACTCTCAATTGCGAAATGAGAGCCCTTGTGAACTAGCAAAATTTAGAGTCCAAACTAAAAATGTTTATTGGTAAGGCCCAATCTAAACTAACAGCGTGACATCTGTCACTTTATGTAATCCACTCTGCATTTCGTTTGGAAAAATGAGCGATAAATTTTACGCCAACTAACTTAGGTTTATAAAATCAGCGAAATGGAGAGAGAACACTCTCTGAACTCGTTCATAATTCGAAAAAGATCTAAGCCTGTCAAATCTTGAACCGAATTCGCACAACTCTGTTCTCATTATTCAAATTTAAATCGCTAAATAAACCGACTTGACGTCAACATTTATACCTGATCTAATCAATTCACAAAATAATTTCATTAACATTCAAATCGATCAAACGATCACACAAGCCGGAAGATGGATTTCGATTATAATTCCGTTAAAACCAGTTCCTTAATATGGACTGTCAGGTAAATATGGACTGGCAAATTAATTAATTGAAATTTAAAGCTAACACCAGCGTTCACATTAGGAATTTGTGCATGGCTTCCATCATTATTATGTTGCAGTGTTTACTTATGCTAATGTGGTATTTATACGTCACTTTGTGTTCGTTACACACCTGCAGTAGTATACGCGTGTATGGTATTGACAATGAATTCATTAACCGGCTTATGGAGGCTGAACATTTAATTACTGAGAACTGCACAGTGGGTTACGGAAGTTATTTCTTTGCAATTGAGTTACGGAATCACTTTTAACTGGGTGTGCTTTGAGGAATATTCTCAAACGACTGTCGTCCTTGGCAATATTGCTAAAGTACATTGACTTGACACAATGACGCATGTGGCTCAATTAGCTTTGTTGCTATGTATCACTTTTTAATTTCAATAGAAGGGCGTCGCAAAATCCTACAAAAGAAATGAAAATGCGCGCCACATGAGTGTTAAATTGCTTCAATAAATCATTCAGCGAGTTATTTACAGCTAATTACATGCTAAATTTTTACTAAGTATATTTGCATGCTCTGTGCATATTCGCTTATTAGAATTTGAAAAGCCGGAAGGTATTCACACGTAAGCCACGTTTGACGACTGTATTTTGTAAATGTTTCAACAGATGTTTAGTTGGGTTTTGTAATATTTAAACTGTACACACAATAGTTATCCATCTGTTGTAACTAGATAAATAGTTTGCAATTATAGAGTAACGAAGCAACGACTTTTCAAGTTTCTACTTTGTTTAGTCACTAGAAAATTTAATTTCGAACTGAAAACGCTCATAGGAGTGTCAGCTGATTCCGCCACAAGTACTTTGCATTTACTCTTACCCTTCGACGATACGTCATAACATAAGAAACACCTACAAATGAGATCCCGTACATTTCGGGTTCGACAAGCTGTCAAATTTTACAACAACAGAAAAATTAAGTCATATTTTGACATTAGATTTCATGCAGACAGTGAGGATACAAAAGTGTCAAAATGACGCTGCGTACTATTAAGTGGCGTTTACATCAGCGTTTGCTTGTTGCTCTTTGTGACGTCTGCAGGTCAGAATAATTTATTAGTCTTGCAATTACTTTTAGTGAGTAAAATTGTTAAATAAATAACATTAGAATGCCAAACTAAAATTGTTGATAGATTAATATTCTTTAATTCCCCAAATGGGTCTGAGATCACTTTTGTAAACCAAAGTTTGGACTGTCACACCCAGTTGCTCATTATCGCAAAATGCAAAATGGTATTCAAATAAGTTTTAAAAAGGGGACTACAAAAACTGACGTCTGCGTAGTGGATTTTAATTCATATTGCATTCATTGATAGATGCACTTTGTTTATTGAAAGGCAGGCCCACTGCATAACTCTAGCACTATCTTAAGTAAATTGAATATATCTTGACATGCAATCTTCTACATTCCTGAAAGCTTATGAAAATGAGAATATAATTGCGGTCACAGTCAGGCTGCGAATATAGGTATCTTTGCTATCATTAGTGATATTGACATCTTATCATTATTACATATACGTCGTTGACTTTATATGAGATAAAGATAAGCAAAAGACCCTTAATAAACGATTATACTCCATCTCATAAAGATACGAGTTGGTTGTTTTTTTTTTTGCTTTTTAATTGAACTTGACATCAAAGTTCACTTTAGAAGGGGGGTATGAAACAACTACTACCGCTGTTAGCAAGATAAAGCGGAAAATGTTCTTTCACAATTTCATACTGATGTATAGTTTATTATTTAACAACTTTATTTCTATTTCTGGGTGTGAGTTCTGATAATTATTTTTAATTAAACCATAATCGCAACAACCATCTGTGGTTTTTGCATTTTTTTTCTGTTGTTTAATAGCCAAGAGTTCATATATTTTCTACAAGTATAATTTTATTTACTGGGTTGATTTATTGCATATATGCCCAATATAATAAGTTCGACAGTTTATTAGTTTATTGGTTGCTGGCGCACACTTGTATCAGTAAAAAGCTACAAGGTGCCTACTAATAACGATTCAAGCGCCAACCTTTGTCGTTTTAAGCAAACAATATTTGGACGAACAAATATTCCCCTTTAGTTCGGCCGGCACTCCCAACTTTATTGGCTTTGTAGTATTACTCAGCCGCACTTTTCGAGTATGTATCCTACAATAGCTATAATTGGTGGAAATGTAAATAATGTCTTATCAGGATTTACTCTTCAATGAGCTCCATGCTAATGTACACAAATTAGCAGTCAGTTTAGACGAGAATTGTTTGGTTATTCGTTTCGTGGATTATGTCTTGATTATCCAAGTGGATTTTTGTTCTCTTACTTACATGCACCTTATAAAAGTATCGAGCTTTGTGACAGAATAAGTGTCAGCAAGACAAAACCTATGCACTTGAATTTTATTGTGAACCAAAACAGTCTCTAAAACCGCAAAAGACAGTTAATTAAAGGCAGACAAGTAACGAGTAAAAAAAAGGAAATTCCAAAAGACAGACAAGCCTACATGAGAACATGACCAACTTATAATTTTTGCACACAATTTATTCACAATTTCAATTCTTCAACAGACAAAAAATTAGAACATTGCAGATTGGTTGCAAAACAAAACATAGAAGTAACGAGTAGTGATGGGAAATACAACGAATGTTAGATGCTTTTTTCAATTCTCAGTTCATATTTCCAACAACGTTGAAAAGTGTGCTAAAAGTCGAAAATTCATAATTTCGATAGAATAGTTGATCTGGTAAAGCCAATAACCATAATGCTTGATCGAAATCAAACATAACACGCAATAAAAGTGTCATAAACCAGCGATAACTTGGATCCCACCAATACCGCGATAAAACGACACCTGCTAAAGAAACCAAAGCAGTATTTACCAGAAAATAAATTCAATTCACAAATATAATATGTGGCAGTTGAACAAAATGGAAACTGAGGCAAATTGAATTAAAAGCTCCGAGACTGAACGAACCCATTTCCAATGAGGTGTTCTCGAAACGGCCAAAGAGTTTGTTTGTCAATAAGGTGTTCTGTGCACCATTAGCCTCTTTGTTTGTGTCATTTATTTCTGAGAGAAGTCTATTTTCATTATTTCCTTAGAGACAGTGTTTTAAATGTAAACTAAAATCTAATTGGACACATTAAAATAAAAAAGAAGCATTTTTTCCTCATTCAAGCTTCATTACTCACTTTCTTCACAATCTTAGCCATTTAATCAATGTTAAAGTGACACTTGACATCGACCTTGATTAAAATGGGAAAAAAAAATGAAACACCATCTCATGACTGTTGCTCTGTCAAATAGGGTAATCGAAAGTATTTGATCTGCTTTCATTGATAATCAGGGAACTACCTGAACGTTATGTTCTTGACTTACTTACGCTCATACAACAAGCTCAATTACATCTGAAAATTAAAACTCAGTAGATACTCGAAATTCATTGGAAAGAAAAAAATTAACTAGGTTTGAGTCGGTATTCGGGGCGTATACGTACTTTTTTTTGTGTGTATTGTGTCTGTAAAATTCATTACTAAGTAAAAAGCTCAACATATCCAATTAATTTGATAAGCCTAATACTTCATTGTATAAGTAGGTACTTTGAGTTGATAGCATTTAATTAAACGCTTTAGATGAAGTGTTTGCAGATATATCAAATGAACTTTGGTCTACAGTTTGTTTCCTCTATTCAAAACAAGTTGCTTTGTTGGCTAACAAAAAACAGAGAGATCATTCCACTCTAATGATAAAATAATAACAGTTTTTTCCATGTTCCGCCTGCAGCCATTTCCTTTTGTGACGTTACCGCCAATAATTCAGCAACAAAATATCTCGCAACAAATAGGTTAGGCGGTCTCTAATCGCTATCTCAAGCTGATAATCTTAATCGTTCCTGTAAAATTCTAAGTAATGAAGTACATTCCACTTGAAAATACAGTGCATGTGATCAGCTTGGGAGATATTTTTCTTGTAAAAAAATACACATGAAGATCAGTTATTTACACGATTACCTTTTATTGCACTAATTAGTGACAATCAACAGGTAGTTACTGTGAAATATGGTTCTAATTTATCATCATCGTCGATCGAAATTGGGTGATTAAAAACATACATATCACTTTGGTGAACTCTATTTATTTTTTTATGACACACAATTTGAAAAAAAAACAAACGAAAATGCTATTGGATTTTATCTGGCGCTGTGATAAAAATGTCAAAAATGTCTTTGACGGCGACATTTAATGGGTTTTCCCAGATTTACTAGTAGCACATACACCGTAATTTGGATTATCAGTGAATGATACAGTTAACTAGTTAGTGCGTCAAATCGTATGTTTAGTCTGCACTCATTGAATGCTGTCAATAATTGTTACGGGAACACTATTCTTACTTAGAATAGTTTTAAGTGTATTCCATAAATTGAATAGATTATTACTTGTTTTGCCAGCCATTTTTAAGAAAGCGTTAAATTACTTAAGTCACTGTTTGCATTTATTCTTCAAACGAACACACCTAATTAGCTCGTAAAACAAAAATGAATTTTTCATTGTGTGTCGACCTATAGACTGTTGGAACTTACTTCGAAGTATTTTGTACTAAATGCTTAAGAAGATAAATTAGCTGTCACAAACAATAGTATAATATATTTGTTACAAATTGTCGAGGAGTGTTGCAAGATTTGTATATTCATTTAACGACTACTTCAAACGTCAACTGGACTTGTGATCAGTTTTCGTTAATCTAAAATATTGAAGAATTTCGCTATTTAAACAAGCTATCCAAGTACCCACTGACACTAATTGATATCATGCGTGTACTAAAAACATTTGATTTTTTGACACATTTAATAATTTGGTTAGACATTTCAAGAAACAAACGTACAAAATTGAGCTATAAAAAGCAATATGGCTGCTGGTTCAGTTAAGTTTTTAAGCATTCCTCAAACGTCAAATTTATTCCAGTAATTAGAAAGATATGCTCTTTTCCAAAGTGTCAATATTGAAATTTAATAATGTTTGTGATTTTCTGCGAAACTTTATTGACTTTTCTGCAGACGGTTGTATAAATATAACAAATATTTACAGTGAATATTCGTATTTACAAAATGTCATTAATAAGTGACAAATTGTTTGTCAACCATTTACCTTAAACTGTCAAAAACTTATATTAGTATGTACATTTTTATAATGTCCCTCTAAAGTCAACAATGAGTCATGTGTGATTCTACAAATTAAGAGTTCGATTCAGATTTGAAATAACTATGAAGGTAGTTAACCTTAACCACTTACTGCTAATCTTAACCACTTCAAGAATGTCTGAGTCCAAAAATATTATAAAGATTAAACTAGCGCAAGGCCAGCAAGAAATTCACTTTTACTATTATCGGGCAGACAGGTTTATTTATCAAAAAATCGGCCACAATGCCCAGGCACACATATACCTACCTACCTGCTTTTGAGCATTCTATGCGGAAATATCAAGAATGTAGACATGTAGTTAATTTTAAATTAGTACTCGTGAAATTAATGTTCTATTGAGGACGTAACGAATTATTATCTAAAAGTAGTAATTAAATTCGTTAGTGCTATTGTTGTAGCTGATTTTCTTTTTGTTCCTACCAAATTGCAGCCCATATAAAAATGAGTCTGGGTTTGGCATGATAATATTATATTGGATAGCCATTAATTAGATTTGAACATTCAACCACTACGCTCTTAATCATGTCATTAAAATTAATTAACAAAAAGCTGAAGAATGCGCGCAATGTATTTTTTTGTTTAGCTCATAATTGCGTTGTGTTTTCGATCAAATAATGACATGAGGGTTATTTGAAAAATAAAACTTACTTACTTACTTACTAAGGTGGCGCTACAGTTTGGTGTGAACCAGGGCCTCAACCAACAAGCCTCTCCAGGTTGCCCGGTCCTTAGCCAACTGCCTCCAGTTATGCACTCCAAGTTGGTTGAGGTCGTTTTCTACTTGTGCGCGCCACCTAAGGCTAGGTCTTCCTCTACTGCGTTGACCTTCTGGGTTGGAGTCGAAGACTCTGCGGGCCGAAACGTTGATGTCCATTCGCTCTACTTTTCCTAGCCATCTCAAACGTCCAAGGCGCAGTTTTTTGTCGTTGAATCGTCTCCTCTAAAACCCGTCAACACAAACGGGACCGATTGTCTTATGAAGAATTTTTCTCTCTAAACGACCAAGGATATCCTCACCCGCCATGTAAATAGTCCATGCTTCAGATCCAGAGTTTCAGAGTCTCCTTAGTCTTAAGGGATAGGGCTCTACTACACAGTTGCCTTCTCAGCCCAAAGAAACAAGAAAATAAATCTAGTTATCCGTAAAATGGGAAAACTAAATTTCGGAAACAAGAATTGATTGTCATATATCATCGTAAAATGATAACGCATCTGCATTCAATGAACAGAAGCTATGAATATATCCGAAAAAAGAACTTATTTGTCATTTTGAAAATCGTATTGAAAGCTGTCAAATATAGGCCCCACCGCAATGCCCAACTGTACACGCTCTGCAAAGAACGAATGTACTAGATTTCCTTTATCGAACCGAAATGCAAAAAGTCTTTCATTCGTTAGTTTTTCAATAAGGACGTTTTTTTGTTCTTTAAATAATTGGAAATAATGTTTTTTTACTGTCCATTTTGTCTGGGTTTGGAAAGAGCAAACATGAAAATGTAACTGTCACTTTGTTTATGTTATTGCAGTTTGACTATGCACTGACAGTGCATTGCCTTACAAAGTTGCACTTTGGTTGATTTTTGACAATTATGCGTATTTAAACGTTTGTAAAATAGTATATTAATTTCTAAAATAATGAAGAGTAGAAATTGGCATAAACTTTTTAGTTTTTTAAATTTCTCAAATTTGAGAAACGGAGATGTTCCTAGTTTTTTTGCAAACAAAATTTCAATAAAAAAAGGAATATGTTTGATTTTTTGACAGCTGCAAGTATGTTTTTACTTTTGTGAAATGATCTCCTACAATTTGTAATTGTTTGCAGTAGTTTTTTCTTGTAGTTTGTCGTTACTTCTTAAAAAATCCAACCATATGTTCTAAGCTAAGACCAACATCTTGTCCGACGTAAGCTTCAATTAATTCAAGACTTTCACTTCTTCAACACCTTCCATACACATATACAAAAGAAAAGTAAAAAACTACAGCGAAATTAAGTTTCTCACAATTACCGTATTATTTAACAGCAAACACGTGTTATTCGCGAGGTTGTCTTTGCCTCGCTCAAGGTTAGCAGTCGTACGCTCGTTAAACAAAAATTCTACCCTCTATTAGTCGAGTTTAACGATTTTAACACCACGCCGCATGCAATATGCCTCTTAGTGTTCACAACTATTACTATTGTTGCAATTGTGACAGTGACAAAATACACATATTAGTATTTTCAGTGGGTATAATTGGAAAATAAGTTGATGGGGGATTTGTGTGACAAAATTGTCAGCCGATAAATCAAGTTTGTTAGCTAATATTCTAAGCGAACATACCTAAGCTGTATTTTTTTTTTACTGTATTCATTTTTACTGCAGCACCGGTTCTTGGCAAATTTTTACATAATTATAGCTTAAACAAGTTGTCTCGCAAATTGAGGGTGCACCGAACCAGAGTTTTAGGCATTCACTGCATTGGCAGTGTCATGGGTGAATGACTTCGATCTGCAATGTGGTTTGATTGTCATTTCTCTGCGGTTTTTTTTTTGTTTGCAATAAATCGTTGCAACATTGCCTTATTTTGAATTGGAAAACTTAAGTTACTGGTGAACTTTTTGCATATTCTTCTTTGCTGGATCTTGGCATTTAGTGTTTCCGCGCGGTCTTATGCAAGTTACAAAATCGACCTTAATCATTTTGCACTAGAACGCATTGTGCCATGGATGGCTGAGTCTGATTTCCGAAAGTTTTTGTCTCTCTTTCACTTTACTTGTGACCACTTCAATGACAAATAATTCATATTGTGACGTTTGGAAATTGTTGACATTAGTTTATCTTGGAAAATGGGAATTTTCCCAAATTTTGTTTGGGCTCTTGGGTGCTTTATACGAGATAAAAGAATTGCTGCCAAATTATTTTGTTAAGCATTCAGTCCTACCTAGGTATTCGGTATTTTCTCAACACATCCCTCTTAATCTGCTAGTATTCAAACTAACAAAGGACCAACAGCTAGACGCATGCAATCTAAAATGTAGAAAAGTGATGTCAACAATACAACCCAACACATGAATACCATAAAAAGCATGCTTTCTATTAAGCTTATTTGAACGATTTAACTGTCATTTGGCTAACCATCATACGCAAAGCTTATCATTTTTAATTACCGCAACGATAACAATGGTTAAAGCTACTCATAAACTTTTGCAAGCATCTTAGTGACAGAGTTTCATCAATAAACAAAAGTTAAATAAAATCTGTTCTTCTTATAAGTGGAACACTTAGATAATTCTGATTCCAAGACCAAGATGAGGTGAAATTAGATTTTATGCTTAATGCCTTTAGGGTTACGATGAAGCAATTAGCTTCCCAGTTTCATCGCACCTCAACCGCAATTGTAATTTGAATAATAACACCAAACGGGTGCAAAGTAATTAAACATTCAAATAGAAAAAAAAACACAAAGAATCTGCATCATTCGAGTTTTTAATGCCACACGGAGTAAATTATATGCACATAAATAGAATCCGCTAATTACGAGCAACATTACATAACGCTTTGTGACTTATTATTGATTGTAATCAATCAGTAAATGATTATTCTGTGGAGTGTGCTTATGATCAGCAATACATCAGCTATGAACTTAGTTGTTCGCAATTTATTGGGCATAAAATAGTACACCTCTTGAGACTATCGGTTAATTTATTGGCACTAGAAACGAAATGTTAAATGATAATCAAGTACATCCGCTATTTACGGTTCGATTGGTTATTTTAAGCACGTGTGGTTTATATGAAAAAATGATAAGGTGAATATTTGCCTCTACTCATTCCGCTTTTGGGCTGAACTGGGATAAAAGAGCTGAATTGCTGAATATTAGCATATTTCGGCATAAGATCCTTTGAGACAGTCAAATTTTCAAAGTATTTAGCGGAAAACTCTCTCAGAGCTGAACATTTACACACAAACCTACTTACACATTGAATTGAAGTACTCGTCACTCGTTACTTTGACTATTTGTGCGGTTTTTCTTCTGAGAGGTTCATTGCGATTGCGATCGATTGGAATCAGTTTAATCGGAGTAAATGAATAGACCTTTAATTTACAGCAACATTTTTGCATTATTTTATATTTCTTTCATTTATATGCCGCTTAGCCCTACTGCATAAGTATCTGAAACGAATAAAAGCTGCAACACTGCAAACGTCAATCTGAAGTAATGTCACGAGGGCTGTTTTTCGATTTCGTTAGTCATTTTCAACTTTCAACTGTACTATTCTTTATCATATCTTGCGGTTATGCGTCATGCAGTTTCCATTTCTGTAACTCGTTACTCGTTACTTTTTTAGTCTCTTTGATTTTCTGTAATTCTTTATGAGAATGCATATTTATGAAGTTTGTAACAAAAGGTAAATGCTCGCTACTCGTTATTTTACATTTTTTATTTACTTTTATTTCTATATTTTGAGCGATCGGGTGCAATCTCTATGCATGAATATTGAGTTGCCCAATAATGAGTTTTTCGCAGATTTGCTTTTGACAGAAATAATACTACTCGTTGATTCTTTAATTGAAATAAATTTTCCAACTCGTTTGCTCGTTATTTTGCTTACTCTTTGACACTTCGTTTTCACTGCTAAATTTTATACATGAACCGTGCAGTATTTTTTCTGAAATATTTTTGGATGCTGCCCCAATCCGGATATAAGAAGTTTTTTGTGGAAACAAAATCTGCGAAAATCTCATCAATGGCTACAACCATCTCGAAATCTTATTGCTCCATAAATATAAATATTTTAATACATAATTCATTAACTAACGCAACATCTTCCTTTGTTATTTCAGTTTTCATAATACCACAGCGCGTGATCCTGTCGATCATGGGCTTTCTGGCGATCCTGAATGCCTACACGATGCGAATCTGCCTCTCGGTGGCGATCACGCAATTGGTGGCTAGTAGAAACCACACCGATGAGGATCACGCCGAAAAAGTTTGCAAGGCTGATGACCTGGATGATGGTGATAAGGTAAGTGCACTCTCCCCATATTGACTGAGCCTATTTTAAATGTGCACTTTCTCCTGCACAGGGTCTTGAAGGTGATTATGACTGGTCCGAATCTTTGCAAGGCCTCATTCTGTCGTCGTTCTACATCGGTTACATTGTCACCCATGTTCCTGGTGGACTTTTAGCTGACAAGTTCGGTGGTAAATGGACACTGGCCTTGGGAATACTGTCCACAGCGTTTTTCACCCTTTTAACCCCACTTGCCATCCGTGAAGGCGGCTCCACAGGCCTGATTATTGTGCGCATACTCATGGGCTTGGGTGAGGGCACCACTTTCCCGGCATTGAGTGTTCTCCTCTCACAATGGGTGCCGCTGAAAGAACGTAGTAAGCTGGGCGCGCTCGTGTTAGGTGGCGGCCAAGTTGGCACTATACTGGGCAACTCAATATCGGGCCTGCTGCTGGACTCTTTCGAATGGGATTGGACGTTCTACTTCTTCGGCTTGATGGGAGTTCTCTGGTTCTTGATTTTCGTAAGTATATATCACGAGTGTCTGACTCAGTGGCCTGCAACTGACATCAGCTCGTTTTCATTTTAGGTCGTTCTTTGCTACAGTGATCCTAGCTCGCATCCGTTCATCAAGAAATCCGAACAAGAGTATCTTATCCGTGAAATGGGATCGATTGAGCGCAAAACTGATCTGCCGCCGACACCATGGAAGGCCATTATGACAAACGCTGCAATGATTGCATTGATCTTCGCACAAATCGGTCACGATTGGGGCTTCTATATTATGGTCACCGATTTGCCCAAATATATGGCCGATGTCATGCAGTTCTCTATCAAGAGCAACGGCCTCTACTCATCGCTGCCCTACTTGATGATGTGGATTATATCGCTTAGCTCGGGTATATTCGGAGATTGGTTGATATCCAGAAAAATTATTGGAATCACCAAGTCGCGAAAGATGTTCACTGCCATTGGTAAGAATTGATAAAGCTCAAACACACGTCGAACCTGAAGTAATATCTCTCTGTTTCCGCAGCTGCCTTCGGTCCAGCTGTATTTATAGTGGCGGCATCCTACGCCGGTTGTGACCGAGTTGCAGTCGTCGTACTGTTCACAATCGCTATGGGTCTCATGGGCACATTCTATGCTGGCATGAAGTTGAACCCTCTCGACTTGAGTCCGAACTACTCGGGCATTTTGATGGCCATCACAAATGGTATCGGTGCTATTACGGGTGTTATAACGCCCTACCTCGTCGGTGTGATGACACCGAATGTAAGTGTACCCCCACAGAGTTGACTGTCGAAACCCATTGCTGACTGAATGTTCTCTTTTTAGGCGACTCTACTGGAATGGCGACTGGTATTTTGGGTAGCATTTGGAGTTTTGGTCGCTACCTGTGTCGTTTATGTGATATGGGCTTCCGGTGAAGTCCAACCGTTCAACGACCCCAGACCGCAGAAGGAAATCGAAGCCGAACAGGGCTCCCGCAAACAGAGCCTCTCAAAGCCACTAGCTCATTAAACTGACCCGCATGCCGCAGTCTCTGTCTCGTTCGAAACAAATTTAGCCATATCGTTAGTCTACTATACGCGGACTAAAAATAGCACTTAAAGAATTTAAAGCACTTTCGTCTAACGTTTAACTATATATATATGTATTTGTTACTTGTTTTGTTAAATATGTAGAATTTAAATGAAACGAAATGAGATGTTATTTGTAAGTAGTAGTAATTTAGATGGGTCATAAGTCACCCAAATTGCTTGCCTCCTTTCCCTCTTTTTTTTTTTTTTTGTTCTTTAACTTAATCTTTTTCAAACCAGCAAAGTGTGATGAGACCCTTAGAGAAGTATCTCGCATTTGAAAGCGTTGAGTGCTTTATATGTGTATATAACTATATACGTACGTACCTATTTATGATTTTTTATTTTTATTTTTGTTTTGTTAGCCATAAGATTACATATAGTATTGAGTTTGATATTGAGAACTTTTGTAGTGACAAGGAAAAGAAATTGTGAACATCGTTTAATGATGTTTTGTAACTTAAAGTTATATAGGAACGTATTATTTACAATAAATAATAATAAATATAACAAAATGTAAGGATTGTCTTTTGATTTGTTACAGTTCTTCTTTTATCTGGGTTTAATTATAGATCGACTGATTGGGGCGCAGTCAATAGATAACGACAGACATTCGAAGGCAGGCAAGTGCACAATTGGAAAATTCTTGCGGCTATTTTGAAATAAGTTCCGATAACGTTCGAGTGAACAACATCAGCTCGAACTACACGGCCATTCGCTGCGGGTAGTCAGTTAGACACGAAAAAAAAACATTATAAAATATGAGAAGTCGATCCATGACAAATATAGGGTAAACCACCCAATGATTGGCACGTTAGTAAAACTTGCGTCTATATGTCAGTGTAAATTTAAAATAAAACATTCCAATAACTTTAAATCAATTCATTTACCTTTCTTAAGGTATTTTTTAATAAAAAACCTAAACAAAACATAAAATTTCATTAAAAACATAAACAAAAAGGCAGTAAAACAAAGTAAAGTCAATTTTCACCAATTATTGGCACTTCTTTCCATTCATTGGCATCCCTTAGTCCTATTATTGGCACATATATATATGGCGGTACCTATATTTCAGACCTTTTCGTTTTTGGGGCATAACTAAAAATTTATCTCATAATCGTTAAAAACTCTTTTTGGAGTTGCATTTTCAGAATACTGGGCATCTAAAGATAATTTAAAGAAATAATTTGTTAAAAAACAAAATAAAAAAAAAACAGAAAAGTAGTGTCTCAATTCTCAATTTTCCATTGATGGGCAGAGTACTTTGTGCCAGTAATTGGCTCAACCCAATGATTGGCACAGTGCCCATAACCGGGTAATCGGCACTATTACCAATGATGGGCACAGTGCCAACATTTGGAAATTTGTTGATTATATTTCCCATTATTGGCACCATTAATAACGTTTTAAATAACATATTTTAAAAAGTTTTAAACAAAAATACCTTAAATTGAGTCTTTTAATTACAGGAAAACTTCTAGAAACAGGCAAATTTTTGAACTCTGAGAAGAAAAACAGACACTTCTTTTTCACTGCTACCCTTATCAAATCGTTAACGCTTATGCAAAAAAGGCGGGAAAGATTTTTGACAGTTTGTTAAATGTATTTAAGTTAGTACTGCCAACGTTACGAAATACAAAGCGCTGCCAGATTTACGAAATATGTTCACGGAAAAGTAGTGTAAGCGAATTTGAGTAAAAAATCTTTAAAAAACTATGCCTAACACTGTTTTAAAGTTCATGTGCCAATCATTGGAGGGGTGTCAACAATAGGCTATTTTACCCTAATTGTTTTCTTTTGGTTTGAACTTGGTGACCTTATTACTTGCTATCCGCGCGTCCTTTAAAAAATCTAGTTCACGAACAGGAGTTTGAGTTCTTAACCCCTCGATGGTATTCGATTGGGATTCTTCAGATTCGCTCTCAGATTTAAGATTTCGTGTTTCTAATCGAACATAAAAACCTCACTTTCTCTTGTTTTTGTTGGTATTCGTGCGATTGGAATATGTGTACACTTTTCGACACTTTTCTAAGTTTTTTCTATTCACCGGCTAAATTGCATATGAAAACATTCGCAATTTGCGCCTAGATTGATTTCTAAACATTTTAACATAAACATTTAACAAAAACAGATCCACCTGATGCAATGCTTTTATATACAGTTGAAAAATTTCACGAAAATGAAAACAAACTCCAATAGTTGTCAAACTTAGCGCACTTTGTATTGGTATATCTGAAGCCACTCTGAGAAAAAATTCGCAAAACTGATCTGAATTGCCCTCTCTTCGTAGCAATAAAACATAAAAAGTGACCTAGAGCAAAAAAAAAACAGTGCTCTGCGAGTGCCCAATCGAATACTACATAAGATATAACCAAAACTGAGACACATCAAGTTTACCAGCTGTCAGACTTAGGTACTAAACAAGAAACTGCGTCCCACTTCTTTTAGCTCTTTCGAGTCATGAGGCTCTCTCTTTTTCTGTCATTGTTTTGATGAGAACGTGTGGAAGTGTAGAATTTGTGCGTTTACAATCGATGTACACCAATGAACATGTAACTATGGGAAATACTTTTTATTTTAACAGCACAATGTTGCATATCCACTATATGGGTCATCGTTACATCACAAGGCCGAACTAGTGGGTCTGGCTAGTTATCTGACAGTTCATCAATGTGAATAGTGAAAGGTGCCAAAACGAAATTATTGCAATAACAATGCATAGGTAAGCAACGGCGATTTTAAAAACAACGTATTAATTCAGGCGATCAGAATTGTGTTTGCAGGCGAGTTAATGGGGACGTTCAAGTATATAGTTTAGTAAGTCTGACAACTCTCTCACTAACGGCCATATTATTCACTCCGGGTGTAACTCACGTATAAGTTTATTTTACACCCGGTCATTAATCCGCATTTTTTAAACCCGATAATTTAAACCTGCGTCCACTGAAAAACACGCGTTGAACCAGCTGGATTTAAATGCGGATTTAAAACACTTTAACCCGTTTTTAATCCGTTTTAAACCCACGTAATGTCAAAATTCACAAATAATGGCATGTGTGTTTTGTTATTTGACACTTGGAAATTGATTTAATTTGTAGTGTGTCTAGTTTAGTTTTTAGTGCATTAGTAGAATCATGGAATGTATGTAGCCTTCAGAAAGGGGCATTCTTCAGTCGGATATATTATCGAAAATCCACCACATCGAAATCGAGGACGACGTTGATTTACTATCAACTCTCCATTTTATGAATGAAATCCATTTTTTTTTACTCTATGCTCCTTTTTGTTTTCTATTTCACTTTTCTTATTTTCTTATTTCTCGCGTCCTGCGAACAATCAAATGTCAAATTAAGCTTTAACCCGAGTTAAAGAACTTAAACTGGTTTCCGGAGTGCATTTAAATCCAATCGGATTAAACGCTGTCAAGTTTAAAAAAATGGGTTTATGCTCGGGCTAAACGACTGAATATTATGGACTGGTTTAAGTTTTGGGTTAAACTCACTTAAACCCGGGTGTAACGTTTATCCCGGATTAAAGGTAGTAAATAATATGGCCGTAAGTGTATCTCGGTTTTGATTGGGGGAAATCGGTCAAAAGAGCAGCTGTTTCAGTTGACGTTTATGGAGGGGTAGCCGACGAATCTAGTCAAGAAATTCGTGACTGAGTACTTAGTTGACAGTACTCATATGTGGCTGACGGAGAAAAAGTGACGTTCCCTACCAATCTAGTTTTTGCGTTCAGGTTACATCTCAACCAGACCAATCTAGTCAACTTAAGATAAGAAAGTTTGGATTACGCAAAGCCTTATAAAGGGTATTCACTTAATCCGATAACTGCATGCAGCTTTTAAATTCATAAATTTCTGCGGTTCTTTAAATAAACGCTCCCCCGAAATGTCATTGCGTAATTCGATGCAAAAAACGAAAAAGCAATAGAGTAACTATCTATTTGATAAAATTCTTACCGTTATTGCTGCAACTCTAAAAACATGGAAAGCAATTCACACGACCGCTTGTAACAGTTTGCCATTTGTAAATTTGCATAACTTTTCGCAGTCGATTTCCGTGTCTAATTAGGTTTGTTTGACATGGGCCCTAGTGCACGTTAGTTGTGCCCTGAACTGAACCCAGTTAATTTGTGGGGGGAAGAATTCAGTGCTGAGTTTTGCCGTCATTTCGCTTGCTGTCATTCATTTTCAAACTCGTCATCTACATTGCGAACACTTTTATCAACTATTTGCATTATGGCAAAGCAAACCCAAATTCAGTTTTTAGTACACTCATTTTTAACAATAAACGGGAAAAAGTGTTACCAAAAGATAAATATTTGTCAATATCAACAGCTGACAGATTTCAGGGCAACATTTTGCGTTCGATATAGAAGTCGAATTTTCAGGGTTGCGCGGTGTTTTTGACAGGCGTTAAAATTAGCTGACAATTCTCAGTGCGGACTAGTAGGCAGTAGTGCTAGCTACGTCAAACAAACCTATTGATCGCGGAAAATGATGAGACCTGCGTACATTATTATCCATACAAAATCTGACAGTTCATTTACCAAGTGGTAGATTTCTGCAGTTTATGAGGGAATCTTTTATGCTTTTGGCAGAAGGCCAAATAAGACAAGTAAATGCATTTAAAAAAAACTAACTCTTGCCAATCACTGTTTTCTAAGACTGAATAGGTAGCTTCTTTGTCGTTAGGCCCGCTCTCCAGCAGACAGCAGTTAAGAAGCCTTTGAGGTACTGACCCTACTAATCCTTATTTTGGCTTATGTAACCATAGAAGATCCATTGTCTCGATAGAAAAGTTATTCCCAAATTATACGGTCCTGATTGACGATTCAACTACGACGATCTATTCGGAGGATTCGAGCTATGCAGCGACAGTCACAATGGCCTAGTCGAAACATTTTGTGGGCGCAACTGGTGCCGTTTGGCAGTTGTGAATATTTGTTTTATTCCTTAAGTAACACCCGTTCGCCGTTGACCGCATTCATTAAACCGCACCTTTGCCGACAACTACTTTCGCTTAGCGGCAGTGTTTCCTTAAGCGAAGATTGAAACAAATTTTTGAAAAATTATCAATTGTCAGAATTTTTCTTTTAGGTGTCGGTTATTTCTGAAAACAAATTTATCGTAACCATTTTGGAACGACTTTTGCTCCCAAATTGTTCCCAGAGTTAAGCTGTTTAAATTGAAAAGTTTGAAGACATGACGTCGCAACCAGAATGGGGTGTACGAATATCTAAATGTTGGTTTTGTCCGTTGCCCAAAAATTATGCGATTCTAATTTCTAAAAACTTCCAGACTTCATCATACCACAGCGCGTGATCCTTTCGATTATGGGCTTTCTTGCCATTTTGATAGCTTACGCGATGCGTATTTGCCTCTCGGTAGCCATCATAGAGCTGGTTGTAAATAAGAACTACAAAGGCAAAGATTTCGGCGACCGAATGTGTCCCGGCTCCATAGCAGAGGGCGGCGAAAATGTAAACTGTTCAACCAACTATCATTATGGCTCAATTTTGATATCTTTCTCATCAGGATCCTGGTGGTGATTATGACTGGTCAGAGAAGCATCAGGGTGTGATTCTCTCGTCATTCTACTGGGGTTATTTGATAACGCACATTCCCGGTGGTGTTCTGGCCGACAAATTCGGAGGAAAATGGACACTGGGCCTGGGCGTGTTCTTTACGGCAATTTGCAGTCTGCTTACGCCGGTTGCTATTCGTAGAGGTGGATCAACTGCTTTGATAGTTGTTCGTGTGCTAATGGGCTTTGGACAAGGTACCACATATCCAGCATTGAGTGTCTTGCTCTCGCAGTGGGTGCCGCTGAAAGAGAGAAGTACTCTGGGAGCTCTCGTCATGGGTGGTGGACAAGTTGGCACCATTGTTGGTAATTCGGTATCCGGTCTGCTGCTTGACGCCTTTGAGTGGGATTGGACGTTCTACTTTTTTGGCATTCTAGGAGTTGTTTGGTTTTTCATATTCGTGAGTGCTGAGTTTGTGAATCAGTGATTTTAAAAATGCATTCGGCTGGTTTCTGTAGATGGTTCTGTGCTTCAGTGATCCTGGTTCACACCCGTTCATCAAAACATCTGAGCAGGAGTATCTTTTGCATGAGATGGGTTCGATTGAACGAAAAACTGACCTTCCAGCCACACCTTGGAAGGCCATATTGACGAATGCCCCAATGATCGCGCTAATCTTCGCACAAATCGGCCATGATTGGGGTTTCTACATCATGATAACCGATTTGCCAAAGTACATGTCCGATGTTATGAAGTTCTCCATCAAGCAGAGTGGTCTCTATTCATCGGTGCCGTATGTCATGATGTGGATCGTATCGCTGATCTCGGGAGTGTTGGGAGATTGGTTGATTCGAAAGGACATTATGAACATAACCAATTCGCGAAAGATGTTCACAGCGATTGGTAAGATTCAAATGTTCTTAATTCGCAACGGAAATAACATTTGTCGATTGCAGCTGCTTTCGGACCCGCAGTGTTTATAGTGGCAGCTTCTTACGCTGGATGTGATCGTGTTGCTGTCGTGACACTATTCACTGTCGCCATGGGTCTAATGGGGACGTTTTATGCAGGCATGAAATTGACGCCGCTTGACTTGAGTCCGAACTATTCGGGAACATTGATGGCTATTACCAACGGAATTGGTGCTATTACGGGTATAATTACGCCTTACCTTGTTGGAGTTATGACGCCAAATGTATGTTCAACTTGCTCTTTTATATCAACCATAATAGGATTGCCAGCTTAAGCCAGTGAGCGATTTAATTGTTGTCGTGGCCGCATATTGATAAATTGTAGTGTTTACTAAACTTGAGTTCGATTTTAATGGCATTTTTGACATAAGCTTAAGCTCACTTAATCCTACTGTGGTTGGACCTCGTAGGCTCAGTGCCCAACTGAAGTGAAATGATCTTTTGCGATTGATGACTTTTCATTTCCAATCATTATCTGCATACTCTGTATTTACTTGGTGTAGCATATACAGCGAATTGGCGATGAACTGTCAGTAGCATTGACATTTGCCAGAGACAACTTCGGTGCAGACGCTGTTGACATAAATGTTTGCGTAAATTGTATTAAATAGATATTGGGGACGTTCAAGTATCTAGTTTTGTAAGTCTGACAGGTGTCTCACTTAATGTATCTCTGTTTTGATTGGCTCAAATCGGTCATACGGATAGCTGTTTCAGTTGACGTCTATAAAGGGTTAGCCGACAAATTTAGCCAAGAATTTCGTGACTGAGTACTAAGTTGACAGTTCTTATACGTGGCTGACAGTTTCTGCTTTCAGGTTACATCTACTCCAGACCAATCTAGTCGACTTAAGAAAACTCGATTCTTGAATGTTTCCAGTACATCTATTTAATGATTTGTGTTGACAGTACTAGATCAGTTTCTAGACTTTAGTTGGCACTTGCGCCTTACTAGAATGAGTTAAAATTTAATTTGATTTTGCACTTTAGGCCACACTTTTCGAATGGCGGCTGGTATTTTGGGTTGCTTTCGGAGTGTTAGTCTCGACGTGCATTGTTTACGTGATATGGGCCTCCGGCGAAGTCCAAGAGTTCAACGACCCTCAACCGAAAAAGAAAATCGAAGCGTGATCGAGTAGGAAAAGGTACACATGACATAATAGCATTTGGGCTTAAAATAAAATTGTGCAATTACAATGTTCATTCTGTTCTTACTAAGTGCGGTTAATTGTTGTCAAACTATAGGTACAAAAAAAGTTTCTTTTTCTACCACCACTCCTGAAATACTGCACCAGATCGCCCAAGGAAAACAAACGCTTCCACATGTAAATTTAACAGTCTACTTAACAGTTTATTTATACTTTTCTTGGTTTGCGTTTATAACGAAAAAAAAAATACATAAATTTGATTAACAACAACTTAAGGGTATAGTTCTGCTTTGCATTCAGAGTCCGAGAACAGTTACTAAATCAAAAATGTGTAACGACAAATTTTACTCCAATTCGAAACGGGGTTCCTTTAGTAAAAATAATCTTAACCAAATTGATAGTAACATCGAAAATAAAATTAATCAAGAAACAAAAAGGAAAATGACAGTGGTATAGTTTCGACTAAGTCTAGTGTTGCTTTTCTTTCTGAGCTGGCAATTCAGATCTACTGCGCCAGTGCCGATATCGATGACAAATCAATTCCCAACTTTCGAGTAACGTTGATCTGCGCAACGGCGGCGTTCCGCAGGGCGTATAAATGCGACATCTCCGTCTGACTCTTGGCCAATTTGATGGCCTTCTCGAAAAGTTCCACAGCTCCAGTCAGATTGGCACGTTGCACTTCTATTGTTCCGAGCGTTTCATAAGCCAATTCGCATTTGTCGTCGATTTCAATGCTTCGACGCATTAGAGCGACAGCCTTTTCGATTTCACCCTTCCACTGGAGCCACATAATGCCGCGGTGCACGTAGAAAGAGGCATTTTCGGGGGCCATTTTGATTGCCTTCTCGAAGAACGAGTCGGCCTGCTCGAATTGACCTTGATCGCTGAGCACTTGTGCCATCAAGCTGTAGCACTCCACGCAGTCGGGGAATTTTTCCACGGCGTTCTTGAACTCGTTCATTATCATCATCATTCTCATTTGGTCCTGTGTCAAGATTGCGAGGCGGTATTCGGCGTAGCACTTTTGTATGTAGGCGATGGCATGATTTGGAGCCAATTTAACCGATGTTTCAAATTCCCGCATTGCATCTTCCAGTTGGTCGAGAAGAATGTAGATTTGGGCACGTTGGTGATAGACGTCGGGATTGTTTGGCGCAAGCTTTTGCGACAGTTCGAAATCAGCCATTCCCAAGTCCTTCTCGTCCAGCTGAATGTGAAGAGAGGCGCGTTTGATTAGCGCGTTGGAGCGCAGATTTACATCAGCATCGGCTGAAAGTTTTAAACGAGAATTTTAGTTTATTTTTGGGAGATGCGTGAAAGGTTCTTTAAAAAGGATCGATAAGTGGGTGAGATCGATGATTGCTCATGAATACGGTGAGATTTTCATTGGAATGCTTGTAGTTGCAGTGATTAACTACTGCGTCCTTAAAAATGCTGCTAAACTTACTATTATTGATGACTGCATCCAAGTCCTGTCGAGCGTCGGTGAAGCTTGCCGACAACAGGTGTAAGGTTCCGCGCATCAGCAACGCCTCCGATTTATACTGCGACTCCGACTCGCTTGACTCGATTTCCTCAGTGCATGCGGGAATGACATCCTCGTAGTTGCCATTGTCAAACGCCAACTTTGCCCGAACGTATCCCTTTGGGTCATCAGACTTTTGTACCTAAAACACAAAATTGAATAATTCTTTGCGAGACTTTATCAAAATACCCACGTTTTTCACGTCAATTGGATCCTCCACAAAGGATTTGAAGAAGGTCTTGATAAAATTCTTCGAAGGTAGCACAGGTACTCTGGTTTTGATCGCCTTAGCGGCGTCATCTCTGCCCGTTTGTTTTAAAACGCGATCAGCATACGCAATAGTGCTGTGATTCTGGAACATTTCCAGTATGCAAGTAGCGGTTACATCATCAAGGCACTCTAGCATTTCATTGGTCGCTTCACTGGCTTTCGCACGACGAAAGTATGCCTTTGCATAGCGCGGATTATGAAGTATCGAGCTGGTGCAGTCCTCTTTCACTTTGGACCACTTTTTTAACATTTCGTAGGCGGCGGCACGGTTTTGATAGAAAATAGCCAAATCGTTCTTGTTCTCTAGGGGGCACTTGTCGATCGCCTTGTCGTAGAACGAAATTGCTTCGTCGTACTTGCCCTTGCGGTAGCAGACATTACCCTCGTTCTTGTACATGGTGGCTTCCTTCAAGGGCGACAGCTTTTCGCTCTCCAATTCGGCGGTTTTTTTCTTCTTTTCTAAATCTTTGTCCGAATCGGTACCGTCTAGGGAAATCGACTGATCTTTTAGTCCGCCTAGAGGCACTTTCTTTGATGTTGTAGGCTTATCACTGTCGTCCAGTGACGGCTTTGTGCTCTTTTTGTAGATGTAGTAGCCCATGCCTAAGACCACGGGGGTCCCAATGAGCAGAGCCAACTGCAATTTGGAGACTCCCGTCGACCCAATGTTACCTTTAGCCATTTTGCAGTTTTGCTGGAATTACATAAACAAAACGAAAAATTATACTTGCACATGGCAATGGCAAATGGTAGGAAAGGGGGGTATGAAAACTGATGAAAACCCGCACGAAGGTTATAAATGGTCGTTCTTCGTCTTATCTCGTGTGATGATGATTAGCAAAGAATCGTGAACGTATTTAGTGTAGAAATCGTTTTACATCAATAGGAAACCGCGAGATTTTGAAAGTACACTAAAATAAAGTCTAATTCGCAATTCGTAAGAAAAGAAAAAAACAGAAACTTCTCAGGAAGAAGCTACCACCCGGCAAGCAGAGCGGAAAATATTGATTTTTAACCGACCGGCGTTAGGATTTTACTCACTTAATGACTTACCCGAAAATAAAACGGTAAAACTCAGAGCTGTTTTAGAATTTTATATATTTTTCAAATCTTTTTATTGAAAAATCGTATTTATTTCTAAACGAAAGAGGCCAAACCCCCACCGGAACGGCTAACTACTTTTCTTGACTTGAATTCATCGAAATATTTTGTGACATTTCTTATAGGAATGAACTTAGAGGGTGGTGCCTCATCAAATAAAAGTTTTTAATGTTAAAAATGAATTATTGGAGTCGGCGACAGGTATGTTATGGAGTCGGAGTCTACATTAGTTTATTTTTTTTCCACACGGCCCTAGTCATAGCCATACGTAAAACGAGACCGTAAAAAGTTTCTGTTCATTCCTGCAGATGAGCGAATTGCGAACTGCTAACAAGCGAATTTTCGTAGATTCTGACATTTCATTCACTGGAAACCTTTTTTGATTACAAATTCCGGCGAAACAATTTAATTTTTAGGGGTTATGAGTTTTACAGCATTTTTCATTAGCGGGCTTGTAAATCGCGACTGTATTAGTGGATTGTGAATAAAGTGTGACAGCTCTCGGCAAAAGTTTGTCAATTCTCGGGGGGAACATTGCCATAAATGAAAATTTCACTATGTAAATCAATTAAGACTATAATTACCTACCTAATCCAACATAAGGTGTGTTTTTTGAGCTTCGATCTCAGCAAATCAAAGTAAATTTGGATTTTCAACACGCAATTACAACAATTACGCTCTAATTGACACTTCGAGATTCACAGTAGTAATGCTTTTGTTGTAGAACAAATAGGAATTTTCTATTCATAACTGAAGGTGGATTTATTTGTCTACTTAAAAAATTATGGGAGAGAATAATAAAAGGCGCGGTCCGGATAAGTATGTTTCCTTTTACGAGTAATCTCCAATGCCATGTTGTTTGAACGCATCCATTGTAATTTATAGTTCAGTGTATTTCTCCACCATTTTTCAATAAACTCTTTTTTGACATTTACCAAACTGTCACACGGCTCGGAAAATTTCATCTCGATAATTCCTTCATTGTTTTACTGAAATCACTGGGAATTTTAAATCCGTTGAAATCGTCTTTAGAATCCTTTTAAATATTTGTTCATCGAAGATTAAATAAATCTACAATACCATGGCACCAAAAAGCAAAATGTCTGGTGGAGTAAAACCCAAGGGATCCGCCTTCAAAGACAAGAGCAAGCCGGCTGATGTCCGGATGAGCAACATCCAGGCAGCTAAAGGTAATTGACAAAGTTGAACTTGTAGAAACTGCTTGCAATATGTAATTCAAAGTTAAAATTTTAAGTTGGCTGTGAAAAATATAAAATTTGAATCAATTTTCATTGAGATATGGACAGTTAAAGTGTCAGCTGCCCACGGCTGGGTGTAAACAAATTCAGTCTGGAATATTCTCATGAGTCACCTGATTGATTTTTGACAAAATTTTAAGTGAAAACCAAGCAAATTTTTAAAAGAAATGCAAGAATATAATATTCCTGGTGTAAAACAAGTAGGTAGACCCAAATACATGTAAACAAAGTGCGAAATATTCGATGCCGCATTCAGTTCGTTTCTCGGCTGCGATACGCTCCACATTAACCAACAGCCGGACGTTTTTCACGTGCTTTTCTGGTGACACAACGATTGTAGTCGTGAAATGCGTTAATTTTGTCATTTGTCACATTGTTTACATATGGGAATGGGGTGTTTTATTTGCTTGTACAAAATGGTACATTAACAAGTACGGCAATCAAAAGGGTGATGTCCACTGTCGATGTTAGGAAGTTGCACTATAAACATACGAGTACTTTGACAAATTTCGAAATGTGCTTGCAATTGTGTATGAAATGCAAACGTGTTGCCGCTGTTTCGAGTTCCCAAAAAAGGACGAACGGCAAGAGGATTTAGAGTTGAGGGTCTCAGTATAAAACTACTACCTCGCTTTTTAAAAGACTTTAAAAAGTATCTTCCGTTTTTTTATTGCAGCTGTCTCGAATGCCATCCGCACCAGCTTGGGTCCGCGTGGAATGGACAAAATGATTCAGTCAGGCAGTGGGGAAGTGTCAATCACCAACGATGGAGCCACCATTCTAAAACAGATGAATGTGCTCCACCCAGCCGCCAAGATGTTGGTCGAACTGTCGCGCGCTCAAGATGTCGAAGCTGGAGACGGCACCACATCGGTCGTGGTAATTGCCGGCGCACTGTTGGAGGCTTGCGAGAAGCTCCTACACAAGGGCATCCATCCCACAGCGATTTCCGATTCTTTCCAACGTTGTGCCATCAAAGCCATCGAGATCTTGAAGGAAATGTCCAAGCCAATTGAGTTGACCGACCGTGAGACACTCATCAAGAGCGCATCGACATCTTTGAACTCGAAGGTGGTGTCCCAGCAGAGCAGTCTGTTGGCTCCCATCGCCGTGGAGGCCGTCATGAAGGTGACAGAACTCGGCAAGGAGGGTGTTGTCGACCTGAAGAACATCAAAGTCATCAGGAGTCTGGGCGGCACCATCGAAGACACTCAACTGATTGAGGGTTTGGTGTTCACAATGCGTTCGGCTGGTACCAACGCGCCCAAGCGTATCGAGAAGGCAAAGATTGGTCTAATTCAGTTCTGTTTGTCGCCACCAAAGACAGACGTAAGTTACCTCCTGCGAATAACATGCGAGTTCAGTTTTTATAATTCTTGCATTTGCAGATGGATCACAGTGTCATTGTGTCGGACTACGCTGCTATGGATCGTGTACTGAAGGAGGAACGATCCTACATCTTGAACATTGTCAAGCAAATCAAAAAGGCTGGCTGCAATGTGCTCCTTGTCCAGAAGTCTATCTTGAGGTGGGTTTTTGTTTGTCTTGATCGCATCCACGGTCTAACCGATTATTTTACATAATAGGGACGCCGTGTCCGATCTTGCCCAGCACTTCCTCGACAAAATCAAGTGCTTGGTGGTCAAGGACGTCGAACGTGAGGACATTGAGTTTGTGTGCAAAACTTTGAACTGCCGCCCAATCGCTTCGCTCGATCACTTTTTACCCGAGAATCTGGTGAACGCCGATCTGTGTGAAGAAGTTTCCAGCGGAACCAGCAAATTCGTGAAAATCACTGGAATTCAAAATCCCGGCCGCACCGTGACCATTATCTGCCGTGGCTCCAACAAACTGGTCCTGGAGGAGGCCGCTCGTTCGCTTCACGATGCACTTTGTGTTGTCCGCTGCTTGGTCAAGCAACGCTCCCAGATCTGCGGCGGAGGCGCTCCCGAAATCGAAATGGCCTTACAGTTGGCCGCCTATGCCCAGACAGTTGAGGGCGTTGATGCTTATTGTTTCCGTGCCTTTGCTGAAGCCCTCGAAGTCATTCCCTCCACCTTGGCTGAGAATGCTGGCCTCAATCCGATCGCAACGGTGACTGAGTTGAGGAATCGTCACGCCCAGGGTGAGAAAAACGCCGGCATCAATGTGCGCAAGGGCGCCATTACCGACATCTTTGCCGAGAACGTGGTGCAGCCGTCGCTTGTCAGTATTTCCGCGATCTCCCTGGCCACAGAAACCGTCCGATCGATTTTGAAGATCGACGATATTGTAAGTCGCAGTGAATCGCCGCATCGTTCTGGGCTCTAATGCTTTTTTTTTTTTTTTTTTCTATTTCTCGTTTGCAGATCAACACCATGGGTTAAGTGTACCTTCCACTCTCATCTTCACTTTATGTTGCGTTTGATTGAGTTGCAGATGCATCCGAAACGGAGCGAGGTTCCGTGTTCATCATAACTTCAATGTCTCCCCTCATTCATGTATTTTCTTTATTTTTCTTTGCATTTTAATATTAAAAGAACAAAAATCACAAATAAAACACAATTGCTAATCTATTAACACAAAACTGTGGTTTATTTGAATTGTCGGCTAACTAGTTGATCAATCAATGCGTAAGTGGACACAATGGATACAACTGATGTTAAGCTGTGGCAACCGCCGCAAGAGAACCCTTTTGCCTACCTAAGGACTCGGGTAAGTTCACAGTAAACTGTGGCGGTTCTCGTTCTTTCGAATGAGCTGGCATGCAGAAAGAATATATATAAAAGTAGCATTTCAAGAAGCTCATCCCGAAAAGGGTGTGGAAACATCCTTAGCGAAGGCGAAATGAACGCAAATGGCCAAGTACAGAAAGATACTAATGGAAGAGGGACCCAGTGGGGTGAAATTGCTGCAAAAATCCGTCGCTTACGAACAGGGGAAGCCGAATTTAAATACAAAATCGACGATCTTTGTAAAACAGCCGAGTGCTGTCCAAGTCGTGGTCAAGCTCAGAATTGAAGTGCCCCGATAGGATAGGATAACAATTATGGCATCAGATCCAGCCTCCAGCCAGATCGAGAAGATATTGATCATTGCCTATGTTACTTAACTCAATTCAGTAAATTAAAAGCTAAGTTTCTCAAGGCCACTGCGTTTGTAAGGATTGTACACTCAAATCGGAGAAATGCACTAAAAATGATCCCTCTGCGTGGAAACAAAAATTCATCTGAATAACAACAACATAAAAATAATTACAAACATCGTTGTTTCTTATCTTAATAATAAAAAAAATACATTTACAAACATATTTCCATTTAGAATAATTGCAATTCAACTTAATCTACGTCTTGATGCCGTACGCTTCGGGCATCCTTTCAATTGTGTACTTATGCGCTGCCACATACATTATGGGAACACCAGGAATCTTGCGAATCCTATTCTTTAAATCCTTATCATTTGTGGCCACAATATAGCACTTGTGCTGGGTGACGCGATTTGTAATGCAGTCATCGGCGTATGTACCTTTGTGCAGGCAGGGCATCCTTTCGAAACGTGGATCCGATATTATTCTCAACGCCAGTTTGTACTTGCTTCCGAGTTTTTCCAATTCAGCTCGAACACAGTCCGAAATGTATGGAATACACTTGGCGTACAGACAGTCCATCATGTTCTGAATTATGTCCAGCTTGCTCTTGATGCTGAAGTTAATGAAATTCGTATCGAGAATGATGTGGTATGGCGGTCCCAGTTGTGTGTTGTATTGAAAGAAAAGTGCCGAGCTGGCCTGTGGAGCCTCGTTAATCTTTATTTGCTGTGGATCAATGGGCACTTTGCGTTTTTTGCGTAGCTCCTCTTTGATGCGACTGTCGGTCGGTTTCATTAGACGTTTGAGTTGAGCATTTTTTTGTTTTTGGATCCGCTTTGTTTTCTTTTGTTTACCCTGGAATGGTGAGAAATGATGGATGATTGTTTTAGAGGTGATTTTTTAAGAAATAAATATGCCACTGACCATTTTAAATTGAGATTGAAATCGGAAAAGTAAAACTGAAAACAAAATACACAAGAGCAAAACCGCACGTGTGGCAGACAGAAGACAGATGATAAAATGTCACTGTCAAAATTCGTTGTTTTATGGTGGAAGGGTAGTTTTTAACGAACGGTAAGCTACCGAGATTCGACAATTGAAATCTTTCGATAAGCAGAGACTGCAACCATAATAAATACGACATCAGCGTCTTAAATGCGGGAATTGTGGATCGTATGTTGTGATGAATAGATTCTACAAACGAAAGAACGTTGCAATCTTTTAAAATAAGGTACATACTCATTTATCTCGGAAACGGAATTCGCTGACATTCTCTCGGAAGGACAAATTGCAAACAGCTCACATGAATGCATACAGAAAGATTATGCAAACCTGTAAAAGAAACGATGGGCAAAATTATTATGGAGTTGAACAGTACGAGACCGTATTACTACCTAGGTACCGTTTGCGTGTCTTTTTGAGCTTCGATCTCAGCAAAGCAGAGTAAAGCCTACCTAATGTCGTTAGTGAATTGGCAAAAAGATCAATTTTTATGAGAAAAGTCATTTTTTTTCTATCGAGATTGCTTTTCATGTTCGATTTGCCAACAAAAATCAATTATTAAAAGTAGACTATACTAATTAACGGGCTCCCGGTGAAGAGTCTCTACCTGAGACACTGTAGCCTTCCATCCTCTGCGATCCCGGGCACGATGCTTCAAGTTATCCAGACCAAGCGCTCTGGCGTCCGCGATTGCTTGGTCTTTTAAACGGAGGTTCGGTCTTCCTTGTCGTCTCGAACTTGGCGGCTGGGATTCGAAGATCCTCTTAGCTTGAGCATTATTGTCCATTCGCTCGATGTGGCCGAGCCAATGTAGTCGACGTATTTTGGCCTTTTGGACTACATCCACATCTTGGTACAGCTCATACAGTTCGCGGTTGTATCTTCTCCTCCATTCGCCCTCCTCGCACACAGGACCAAAAATCCGCCGAAGAATTTTTCTTTCGAAGGAGCCCAGTATCAGCTCTCCCTTCCTGCTTATCGTCCAGCACTCGGCGCCATAAAGCAGAACTGGCAGGATAAGGGTTCTGTAAAGCATACATTTTGTCCTTCGAGTTAGAAGTTTTGAACCCAATTGTTTAGTAGCAGGGGTTTCCTAGGGTAATTCTTCGCCGGATCTCCACTCAGATGTCATTTGTGGAGTTCATGTTTACTCCGAGGTAGATAAACTCCTTAACTACCTCGAAATTGTTGCTATCAATAGTGACGTTCTGTCCTAGGCGGTGGACAGATGCTTGTTTGTTTGTTGATAGCATGTACTTAGTCTTGTCCTCATTTACTACAAGGTGGGCCAAAAGAAGTCATCCCATGTTGTTTGGCTCTCATTTGTTTTCTAAATAAAAAACTTCGATTCTGGTTTCTGATTATGTTTATTTGAATCTTTAGAGTTTTAGTGGTCAAGTTGAGAAGATGATATCGGCCAGATGGGCGCCGTCACAAATGATTGCCATACGGTGCGCGCCAAATCACACAACTGATTCTTATCTTTGAGAAATATAAATCTGAAATTAAATGCTAGTCCGAACCTTGTTTTCATATTCGCATCTCATAAATCAACAGTCATTACGTTATTTCATTTTTAATTTGACAAACATCAAAAGACAAAAAAAAGTATATAGAGCGAGCAAATAGAATCTTTTGTTTCCACTACGCCCCATCCATATATCGCCCAGTTTCCCACCGCCCGGCATCGTTTGCAATTCAATTGAAAATTAAGCAAACAGCCCCCATGAAAGGCAAACATTCTGGATATTTGTTTAAAACATATTTATTCTAACTGAAAAAAACGAAGAAAACATGAAGGATATTTGCGGAATATTTCTCCTAAAAAAAAAAACGAACACTAGAAGCACACGCAGAGAAAGGAGAGGGAATGTCAACACAAAGTCACAAACATGGGGACCAAACAAAAAATTTCATGTTTCTAGCTAAATACGAGTTAACATTGCTGGATCGAACATATTGCATTAAATAAGAAAACAAGTTTCTCTTGTTTCTGGGGACGGAGGGTGGGTTACTTACTTCACATATAAATCAACAAAAGTCGAGGAATTATAAAATAATGTTATTTTCCTTCACCGGATGGATGCTGACGAAAAGTCAGTAAAGTACATCCCGTAGCTAGTGCATCTACAGAGAAGGATACTGCAAATATAAATCTGGTTGAATTTGTTTTGGTATATTTCTTATGGGAAAATCCACCCTATGGGTCGTCGTATTCCACATTCAAATTAGGGTTGGGTTTGCAATACACAAAGACATTCTGGTCTTCCATTTGAAAATTTTAAATCGCCATCATTTTGGTGTAGGTATCTAGCGAATCAGGAGTAGTGATTTCAAACCCTGATTTGCATATGCGCAGATTTGATTTAATGGTAGGCATATTGTGGACAATATGATATCAGAAATATTTTTCACAAAGCTCGGACCGTATTAAAAAAAATCTTAAATTTTTTTTTGACATTTTAATAAAAAAGGAGTCTGCCTTACTACTAAAAGTTTGTCATTGACTATTTATTGGCCTGTTTTTTGAGCTTTTATTTTAGCAAAGCAAAGTAAAGTAGGATTTTTTGCACACAATTGCACTACGCTCTACTTGACACTTGGCGACTCACAGTAGTTGTTATAATTAATTCTGTTTCTTTACTTTTAATTCTTAGGAGTCTGCACTTATTTTTACGAATTTTTACTCAATGCCGTTCCTTAACTCGAAATATTCCTAAAAGAGAGCGTCATTGAGAGAACAAGATATTACCCCTCCACTGAGAATCTTACGAATTTAAACTTATCGGACAATCGTTTCCATGAAATTTTTAATGTAGTGTCGCTATTTCCTCTTCTCGGATGATTGTAACGGGTGATTTTTTAAGAGTTAAGTTTTTCAGGTTGGCAGCACTGGTTAGTAATGGCGTCCAAACGTCATCTGTCAAAGTGAAACGTTTTCAATATACTCTGCCATTTAATCATGGAAAGACCTACAAACAAGCAACGATTGCAAATTATTGAAATTTATTATAAAAGTTCGTGCTCTGTGAAAAGACGACCTTGGAAGAAAGGTTACCGTCAACGGCGAACGATATCGAGCCATGATACGCGACTTTTTTTTTGCCCCAGTTGGCTGAGTTGAACTTGGTTGACATGTGGTTTCATCAAGACGGTGCCACATGCCACACAGCTCATGAAACAATGGAAATGTTGAAGGATTAATTTGGTGAGCAGCGTATCTCTCGAAATGTCTCTGATCATGCGATTTAACGCCTCTTGATTATTTCTTGTGGGATTATGTAAAGTCGTTAGTCTATGTGGACAAGCCGAACACGATTGAAGCCTTACAGGATAATATAACATGCGTAATTCGTGGAATACAGGCCAAAATGCTCAAAAAAGTGACGCAAAATTGGACCTTCGGAATGGACCATTTGAATCGGAGCAGCGGACAACATTTACATTAAGTTGTCTTTAAAACGTAAATGGCAAAGGCCTATTTATCGATTACAATAAAATTTTTGAATATTTGACGCAAATTTGAGTGTTTTATTTGATTTTTAAAAAAACTACGCTGAAAAAATCACCCGTTAGTTTAATCAGTACCTACAAACTCTTCCAGATACATGATAAAGAAGTTCAATTAATTCGGCATCACTTTCATCGCTAGGTAGATGAATTCACTAATTATGGCAGTAAATTAGCAAATTCTTCGAGTTTATACGATATTTTAACGACTTTTCGTTCCCCTTTCTTGAATTTTTAAACGATGCATCTGTCATTTTCATTAATTACTACGAAAGCGTTCCCTAACTTTTTTGTAAGTTGTCTCTCTGTGAGAGAATTTATCCCGACCACTGCCATTTTGACAATCTTTTCCAATCTTACTACGAAAGTAAAGGAACAGAACTATTGTGTGATGAAAATCTTAATTTATTTTGCTTTGCCGAGATCGTAGCAAAAAAAAAATACACGGCTTATATAAATTGACTGCTAGTAGCCAACTTCGTGTTGTTCCTAGATAAGCGCTACCTACTAGCGCTTTTGGTTCAGAGCGGAATAAAGTGGAAGCAAATTATAAAAAGCAGAAATGAAGTATACTTATATATGTTTAATGGGTTTTATATTTGAATGAGGAATTTAAAAATAGTTTTTTTAAAAATACATTGAAGACAAAAAAAACGTAGAGTTCATTTCGTCTTATAAATTGAAAAGGGAGTATACGTTTTTTCCATAGCTCCCCTGTCCTATATATTTGTAATAATCGGAGGGAATTCCATCCGATCCTGCAGCCTATCTATCGTTTAGATGATTTAAAGCATTTTGTACATTTTTCAGAGTTACGAACTGTCCCAAAAATATTAAATAAACATTTTGGTAAACTGTCCATTGAATGGAAATAAACAAAATTTCCAGCGACCAACATATCAGCAATCACTTGAAAACGTTACTATTTCTGATTTAAAACATGTCAAACGAAAGTGGTAATTTGTGGCAGTAAATTAAACCAACAATTCATCAATCAATTTTACAAAATAAAAAAAAAAAATTCCGTTCATCACTTCCGGAAGCCATTTTATTTTGAAGACAAGCGACATTTCGTAAGCCAAGCCATCACTAGATATTTAAATACCTATCAAAATGAAGATCTTTCCCATAATTTCTACCATATAAACAAGATGGCCGACCACAATACGTGTCATTGTCCCTTTTAGTCAGATGGCTGTTAAGTATTGGTCAGTTAATTTAATCTTAACACAAATTCAGACAGAGATTGAGTTAAAAAAGGAACACAAAAAAGAAAAACGCCTTTTAACAATCGCACTTAATGAAACTACTGCAGATATACCATTGTGTTCAGGTAGTTATTTTAATGTTTTATAGGAAATATTAGTATTCCACGATACTAATAATCATTTTTATAGTGTCTTAGCTGAATTTTCCGAACTTACAATGGCAACATTTTGCATACAAAATTGCATATTGTGATCTACAAAATATTTTTAGTGTGGAGGTTAAACATGGTTATAAGTAAGGCCCAATGTGTTCTTTGCACTCTTTCGAACAAAAAAAGTGTGGAAAAGACGGTTTTGAAAGATTAAAATTTCAGATAGAAATTTTGGACTTCATAAACGGGTACCTAGTAAACCTAATAAGTCTATTAAAGTCTGCTAAAAAAACCGATTTAATATGAAATCTGAAGTCTTTAAAGCCAATGGGCGGAATATCAGTTGGATTCTATTACAGCTATTTATAATCTTTTGAGATAACTGCTCTTCTATATGTTTTCCGTGTAATCGATGACACTTAGGTACTAATGAGCGCCTACCTATCGAATTGACCTTCCTAACTGTATGTGGAACCCGCTGTGTATTAAAAAACATTAAGTTTGAGATGAGTAGACATCTCTTTACTGAGTTTTATTAAGATACGTTCGGCGGAAATTGAATTGTATCCGAACGAGTCTGGTTATCCGACTATCAATGCGTTCGACAACCTGCTTTCCTGACGATGTCTGGCCCACCGTATGTCTGGATTGAAACGTGATTTTATCTGAATACTGAACTGACCAAACACTTGAAGAAAGATCATCCCCTCGTCAATTAGCAAAGTTAAAAACTTTTAAACAAAAGAAAATCAAACAAAACTACCTACTCAAAATGTTTGAAATTAGCCAGCTCGCCCTTCTCCAGACTTCAAGTCCATCACCACTCCCGTATATCTTGATTTTCAAATCGAACCGTACAAGGACTCTTCGTCTATTCGCCCTTTCAATTTAGAACAAAGCAGCACTCCTTCATCTACCGCCATTATTTTTGAATTGACGAGCGAATGGAGTACCTCTGATAACGGCAGTCTAAACTTTATCTATATACCCCCATATCACCCTCCCCTGGCAGTACCATCATTACACATTACACGCATATGGTGAGTAAGAATTCCAAAGGACGACACAAATCCAGTGCTACACGCTCAAAGGAGAATTACGACCTTTAATCATTTCAACAGAGTCAAACGGACTTTCGTTTGATATGCACTCTTTCCCTTTCCAGCGCTGTGCTGTAGAAAAGTTTAAATCCACATCCGCCCACCTTTTGTTCAACTGACGTATTCTGTCGATGAAAACGGTTCGTTAGACACTAATCAAAGGGACGAACAATGCTTGAGTAAGTATATAAATTTGTCCATTCAATGGCGGCGGTCGATATGGGTGTCGCCCCGTTGAATTGTTCTTCAAAATTCCGTTCGCACTTCCGGTGCTGATACTTTTTCTGTTTTCTGATTCTTTTCCATCAGAAAAACCATATATACGACAGGCGATACGCGATAGCATCGTAGGAATTAATTAAATTAAAATCAAATCTAGGATATTTTCCGTTTCTGATAGGTATCGTGTTTTCATTGATTAAAAAAAAAGAATCAACCCTGTCGTGTGGGATTCCAATTACACAGAGTCCGAGGGATCTTAAACAAAAGGATAACCTAGTTTATGGAAGGCCCCCTCTTCTCCTGGTTTCTGTATACGGTGTGATGTCAACTTAATCTCAACTTTCACTTTTTTCCAATCAAAACACTTGACCCGAGTTGACATGATTTCAAAGGAAGAACTTGTGTCCGTGCCATAATATTATTTGCTTCGTATATACTTCATTACCTCTTGGACACCCTTGACGAAAGGGTTTTTTTTGTTGCTTTCAGCAGAGGGGGTAAAAAACGAGTATACATGGACAGCAGCTCTTCAAACTCAAAATGGTGTGAATCGGATATTCTTTGAAGAGCTGGGGTTTCTGTTATTAGGATGATAATATCCCGCAAGAAAAAAAAAAAGAATTCGTCGCCTGAAAATCGCAGGAGGGAGGTTCTACGAACTACCTATAGCTTGATGCTGTGTAAATAAATATAAATTCGCCCCAAGCCCAACCAATGGAAAGGGGATACGGCTCTTCGTCGTAATCTTTGATATCTGTGTTGGTTCGGTTGTGTGACTTGGAGGGTTCATCTTCTTCTAAAAGGGATCAGTATAAGTTTCTATCCTAAGGGCTGTTTGAAGTGGGTGCTAATCATTTTCGCTTTTTAAGGGTAATTGATTATTTGCTGCAGGGTAATAGGGGTCACCAGCATTGGGGTGGGGTAGCCTTTAAAATGCTGATGTTGTGCTTATAACTTTTTTGGGGCTGTCTGAAAATTCACAAATTATTAGCTAGGTATATATGCTCCAGTCCAACATTTTATGCATGGCATTCGCATATTAATCTTCTTTAAGCTCGCATAATCTATCCCCTAAAATTTGCATAAGTTTTTTAGAAAATTGCAAAATATATGTAAAAGCGTGGGTCTCGGCAAGTTGCAGTTGCGTCCACACTTTTGATGTATCATTGGTTTTTGGTTTTACAACCATCTGGTGTTGATAAAAAATGCATGTGTTCCAAATTAAATTTCACGCTTTGCTGCGAATCTTCTTTGAATCCTCTTTAAATCTTCCATGAATCTTCGCTGAATCTTCGCCGAATCGCCTCAAATCAAAGCCAGTTGATATCTTGTTAAGCGGTTTTGTTATCATTGAAAATCGTCATTACGAAAAAATGTTAATATGCAATAATCCTAAAGGCAATTCAGACCTCTAAGTCAATAAACCGGTTTGGATTGATTTTTTTATATTTCTGTCAAAATAAATACATAAATGAACCCATCACTCGGTGCTGTTTTTTTAGAATCTTTACATTCTGCTGTTTTTTGCTGTTTATTTTTTGAATTTTATTTTCTTGAAAACGTGAACCGACGGCTCTTCAATGTCATTGGTCTACACAACTGTCAAATGATGGGTTCATTCCTAAATTTATTTTGACAGAAACTAAAAAAAAAATACAAAATAATAATGACGTCCATTTCGCAGAACCGTTTTATGGGTTAGATCTGAACCCATAAAAAGAAAATTCATTGAACCGCTGTCAATTTGACAGTTCACTATGTCCGGTAAAAGAGTAGTAAACAAAATTTGATAAATAAACTGGTTGCGTTGCGATTCGTGCTTGCATCCAACTACAAGTTCTATGACAGATGATGAAACTTCAATAGATGGCACATATTTCTTCTTTTTTGTTATAAAGGAAGCTCTTAGCAAAATTAGAAAGTCTTTCGTTGGGTTTTAATTTACAGCAAACAATCCTACCAACTGAACAATAAAAGCAGTTTCGTATTTCGCTTTGGAATACATCTGAATATATACGTACACAGAAATCGAAAAAGATGAAAAAGAATAAGAGCCACCTAAAAAGCCTTTCCACAATTTATCCTGTTTACCATACCTTTGTTTAACAACAATAGATTGGCAAAAAAAAATGTACCATGTACGTATATGGAAAAACCACCCTCATTCATTTGTTTGACCTTTTTATTCTCGGCCAAGACTTATCAAATGTCGAAGAAAGCTCAATCACCCCACAATGCGTGTGCCCAGAGGGCGAATGTTTCCTGGTCCAGAACTAGGACGCCTGAATAAATTCCAAGAGTAATGGAATCTATTTTCCATTCAAATGACCATTTATTTACCTTTTCTTCTTGTTTTTTTTTTTTCTTTACACACATAAAATGGAGTACCGGGGATGACATATGGAGAAACTCAAGAAAGGTCCACGCAGCGAATGGGGCGGCAGCGGAGGGGTGGTGGTATGGTGAGAGTGCTAAATGGAAATAGAAATGAAAATGGAAAACGAGATTAAGATTATCGAAAGTAGCCTCTTAAGAATCGTTTACCAACATATAGGTCTAGAGCCGTATAGGGAAATGCAAAGAATAAACGATTGAGTTCGAGATGAAAGGGGACTAGATGTAGATGGTGGTATTTGTGCGTGGACTCTTATCGCAGAGGAAAACTCATTTACTATAAGGTCCCACTTGAATCGCCATTCACCTAAAAGTCTCCAGCACTTAAAAGAAAATTGAATTCAAAAAAAGACTCGAAAAGGTGAATAGGACGAGTACGTATATACGATGACCGATTGTGACCGAAAGAGGAAGCTCACCTTCTTGCACTGCGCACATATCCTTTGAATAGTCAAACAGAAGTTAGAATCAAGCATCGCCTGACTTAGATGTCCACTTTCAAGATGTCTGCTCTTGTCACATTGTTGGACCAAAAAAATAACGCACACACTCGGTGGACAAATTTCCAGTCAAATTAATTCAATTGATTGGATTGGTGGTCGATTTTTTGCTCTCTCAAACGGAAAAGTGAACTCGTGTGGAATCAGGTTTGTGAACGATAGTTTTCTTTGAACCGAATAGATAAATGCATGCACTTGCATCCCCATACGCTTGGAGTTTAGCGAAAACGATTGATTAGAACTAAAATGTCTTCTTACAAAAAATGAAATGAAGATGTGCGAGCTTCTGCAGACTTCGGCACTCTGGTATTGAGCTGTTACTGTTCCACTTCAACTCATTTTTGGTGTGTTCCGTAAGTGCTACAGTTTTAGAGCTATTCAGATGCACTTATATTGCTCTGTTATCTACCGCTGAGTTATGGCTTAATTTTTACTTTGACTCCATTCTGCAGTATTTGCTCTGTTACCTACCTGTTACCTCCTTGTTATTACGTTACTTTTACTGTGCAGCTATTTGGCTAAGCTATGAAATTGTTACTGCTTGAATTGTATGGTTCTGACGCTTCTTTTTAATTCTCTGTTAGTGTTCTGTTACTCTGTACTGATAAACTAGAGTTCCGCTGCTGTGGTTCTCTTGTTCTGCTACTGCTCTGCTATCCCTTTTTTAAGACTCTACTTGTGATTCTGCTATAACGACATTTCTTTTGTCTCGATACCGCTCCGCCAAGGCTATGGGTCGGTCAAAATTCGGTTGCTAACTTATAAATGAGAGTTCTGTTACTTCTCTGTTATTGCCCTGTTAACCGTCTGTTACTACTCTGTTTTTGCTTACAGGTCCGCTAAATACATAAAATGATCTGTTACCTACTATTCGAATAATCTGAAGTGGTGTCCTATATATCTCCTGTAATGCTCTGTTATTCTGCTGTTAATGTTCCGCTACTATTGAAGCGTTACTAACTGAGCGGCTTTTGCTAGTGCTCTGCACTATTCGAGTAATCTATACTGATCTACTGCTCTGTTGTTACTATGTCAAAGCTCTGTATCCTCTCTGTTACAACTTTACTTGTGCTTTGCTTCACAGTTTTCTTTTTATATTTTTTTATACCAAGCCCGATTTAAACCTTAATACACGAGTAAAGATAGTTGTCCTTAAACTTAATATAGTGAATATCTGTTTTTGGCAGCTGAATGAGCATAAGACACCGTCTATCCACATAAGTTTAATGAACCCCGCTTAGGCATAATGTAAATGTCACAAATTTCATTTAAAAAACGATGTAAACACCACCACACAAAAAAGTGTTCTTATAGGCATGACAAGCTGTCAACGCAGTTAACCCAGATGGGGTAAATCGTTTTTCTGTTTACCGCCCTCATTTTTACACACCAGAAGGGTTGAAGTTAAAGTCACCTTCTATAAGGGTTAAATGGGGTGATGAGATTTCTTAGCACAAAATCCTTACGGCATTGGCTGGTGTGGTCCTCACAAAACGGATGTTATTATTGCCACGGGCGCGTGCCATTTGCTTCTTTCTAAAGTGAATAAAACAGTTTTCTCTTTTTGTGAATATGATCTTCGTTTGCTTGATAAACAAACTTCAATCAATCAGGAAGTATTCAATATTCAACAATCAAATAGACCGAGAGGCATGTGCCTATAGAAGAATGCCGAAACCCATTTCAGGATTGGACCAGAAGGATTAACTGGAGAAATGTTATAAAGCCATTTGCAATAAATAAAAACGAATGTCAGTGCAATACGGCGACATGTGAATCTAAATTATTGTCATCACCTTTTTCGGGTCCTTATGGTGTTTGAGTGTGTCCTTTTTGTTTTCTTTCGGGGAATGTTTTTATTGTTTTATAAGGACATCGTTGGGTTGATGCCTTTGCAGAGAGAGAGAGGCTGGGACTATTATGAAATCATTTAAATTGCCGTCACATCTGATGCCGAGATTTATTGTGGAGCATGAGGGCTGGCGGGGACTTTCGCCGAAGAAGGGAGATATAACAAATTGATTTTGTCGCCCCCTAGTCCTTTTCTGCAGTTGTTTTAACAGGGTGATTGGGACATGTTAACAAGATAATCTGGTTCGTGCGCACCCCCAAGAGTGGGGTGGCAGTATGTGAAAAGCAGTGGAGCATGGTTGTTTATGAATTGCCCTAGATGGTCAGATTTGCAAAGAATTTGGAAGGTCTTACGTTTTATCTGAGACCGCAACTTTCGTCGAGACTGTAGAGATTTTCTGAGTCGACAATCGGTGCAGGAAAAGTTTTCCTCTAGATTTAAGTGGATAATTCACAATAATTCACATTCGTTACCAGATTCTTTGTCAATCCAGAATATCAAATTTTACACATATACATTTTTTAAGAGCCGACCTAATTCACCGGATAGATAGCAACTGTCATCTTAATTTGAAAAAATATGTCTGATAGTGATTTTTTAGTGACAATAAGACTATTCCTAAATAAATGCCACGAACAGCCGAAGCTAAAACTAAAAGTCTTGCGTACCTACTATTTGCCTAACTTTGACGGACTAGACTGTAGACTTGTGTTGAAGAAACTGACCGCCTCATGCCGCTGCTTGGCGATTCGACACCTATTGTCATATTTTTCAATAATGGGGTTCACGAAAGTTTCCTCCAGTTCTTTCTCGTCTGTCATTTCTAAAGAAATTTGATAAAAAAGCATAAAGAAGAATTTTTTTAATTGTTTAGCCACACGAAAATGTTTTCCATTTAAAAAGTCGGTGTAGACTTTCTCGTCAAGAAAATAAGAGAGAATTATCAAAGTAACGAGTAGCCAGTAGATTAACTTTTAACTCAAAACAGATCAGAGATTTTTGTCGCTTCCCACTGATAAGTTTGTACAAATTTTAAAGAAAAACAGACTATAGATTTAGTCGGATATAAAAAGAATGACAGTAAATAATTATTTTACTGATGCAGTACTTTCGACTCGATGAAGTAAAAATTGTGAATTTTAACTTCAGTTTGAAATAGTACAAAATTTGGTTTTGTAAAAATTGGTAAACTGTTGCTTAAACTAATCGCTCCTCCAATAGATCTCTCCACACCTTTCAACTGTGAAAAATAAGCTAAATGTTCGCATAATTTTGACAGTTCAAAGGTGTGGAAAGAGCCAAAAAGAGAGGAAAAACAAACAAAACCGTTTAGTAAGGGCGGATAATATTCTCTATTTGGTGGTGTCATTCGTATTTTCGTTGTTTTCTTCCTATATCATATTCACAATCAACTAAATAAATGTCAAATATTCCTTGCCACAGCATTCATTTTATGAAAAGTTACTAGTTCAATAAGTAGCCTTAGTTTTTCAAAGATATGTCTGCCATAAAACATTCTATACTCTTTCGTTCTAAAGTTGTGATGTAGAAAACGATTTCCTCTCCTAGATCTGTCAAATTTAAGCTTTCGAAAAATTATTTTTTACAATTCGTCCACAGCTTAAATTTTATGGAGTCTTTTTGTACAGTGGAGCTATATTTATCTTGAACTGCTCACCACTCGTTTTAACTAATTTTATTTTATCTTTCATCTTCTAAGATATTTCCGTATAGTGGCGTTATTTTAGTGGGAAGTGCATTTTAATTTTGAGGAGACTTTTTATGTAGCGGGTAAAGATATAGCTTAAAGCGTAGTACGCTGCTCGAGCTAAACTAATTTATATCGGGTCTCCGACTTTTCTCTCCAAACATCAGCTAAAGTCCTATCTAAATATTGACTCTACGCCGTGGATAAGTGTCAGAGAAACAGCTGTTATTTGAAAAAATTTCCTTTAAAAATGTAATTCTCTCCTATTTCAACTATTTCCGATTCTAGGTACTTCTCGTCCATGTAATAATTAAAAAAGCTCATCCTGGCATACTTTTCAGCAACAGAACAACAAGTACACAACGATCTGTCACAATTTAGATTGAGAAAATGTGACGACCCATTAAAAGGGCACGCTAAATTTTGACAGACACATGAAGTACATTCTGAAACAAAAGTTTAATTATTTAGCTCGAGCTGCGTACCACTTAGCTAAACGGGTTTGCTTACATTTAGCTCAGCTAAATTTCGGAGATAATTTTGTATGGGAGCGAAAATTTAGCTCGAGCAGCACACTAAGCTTAACTCAAGTTCTTTCTGGTTAGTGAACGTCTGCGCTAATTTTTTTCCTAGTAAAACAAAGCTGAAAAATTCAATTGTTTCATCACTTACCTTTGGCAACAGTTTGACAGCTCAAAATGGAGGGAAATAAAATCAACCTTTAATTTTTTATGTTAATAATATTTGTCTAAATTTATTTTTTAACCAATAGTTTGTGTTTTCTTGTTTTAATTATATACTCACATTGATACACATGGCTTTATTTATGCCACTTTGACAGTTAATTAATTTTTCTATTTTACAGCCTTAAACGTCTAGTTTTACAAGTAGGTAATCTTACAATATTTAAACTGGTTAATGTCTGTTTGTTTTACTAATAAATTCGATAAATATATTTATATATGTTTTGCATTAATTGTTATTAATTAATTGATTTGGTAAAAATGGACATACCTATTGTATTTGTTATTTTACTTGTTTTTTTTTACAGTGTAAAACTTTCAATGATATGATCCACACAATGGAATGCAATTAAGTACGGCTACGAGTTCAACAATTTACAACAATCAAGGGATATTTTGTTCTGCCACACAGCTTCAGTGGAGAGAAGGATGGCTGATAAGTTTAGCTTTGTACATAGAGATAGTGAGCCTGAGTTGGCAAACTTGGCAAAAAAAGACACGACACATACACACACATACACAAGTACATCGAATGCTATAGGATGCCACGGAACTATTCGAGGAAACCGTCGCCGGGTGTCATAAAGTCCACCTCCATTGGTTGGGCCGAGGGATACCAACCGTTTATCGTCTGTCATTCGTTCTTAATGACGGTCATCGGCTGATAGTGCGGTGACAGGCTGCTGATTGAACTGCAATCCAAACCGTTCATGTTCGATCGACTGATGGGAGGAAGTGCGTACATGTTGCCATGACTGCTGACCGGTGTCCCGGTCGGACTGTCCATGTCGAGGGCGGGATTGATGCGCTTCTCCTTTTGGCGACGGTTGCAGAACCAAACTCGAACCACTTCCTTTTCCATGCACAGCGAGTCGGCGAGGGCGGTTATCTCTTCGCTCGTGGGCTTGCAATTAATCATGAAGGCTTTTTCGAGGGCGCCCCGCACATTGGTCTCGATAGAGGTGCGTTTTTTGCGACGCCGCCCCATGTTCTCGGGCGTCGTCAGGGGGTTCTGTAGGGCGCTTAGTCCGAAGATCCTGCGGAGGAGAAGAAGGTGATTATTAGTTGAATGAAAGTGCGTGTCAAGCGGCTGTCTAACTCACCCTCCTGGTTTGGAAATGCTGGTGTCCGCGTCCTCTAGCCACTTTTGCAACAGCGGCTTGAGCTTGCACATGTTCTTGAAGCTGAGATTGAGCGCCTCGAACCGGGATATGGTCGTCTGCGAGAAGTCGTTGCCGTACAGCTTGCCCATGGCTAAGCCGACGTCGCCCTGAGTGAAGCCCAGCTTGATGCGGCGTTGCTTGAAGGTTTTGGCGAACTGCTCGAGTTCCTCGAGGTCGGTAGTCTCCTCGGGCGATTGATCTAGCAGTCGTGGGGTGTTTACGGAAATGGAGAGCGAGGACGACGAGCCCATGTGCTTGGAGCTCTGCGGGGCGTAATTGCTCATGCCCGGCGTGTTTGGGGTTAGCATTCCCGAGCCCATGTTCAGGCCAGCCGAGTTGGGTGGCGTAGAGTGGGTGGTTGTCTGAGTCTTGGACATCGGGGTTGCGTGCCGGCTAACTGGACTTAGAGACGGACTTCGCAGCGGCGATTTGGTCATAGGCGCTGTTGAGTATCCTCCCATCTTTCCCTGTGGCGTAGAGTGCTGCTGTTGAAGCTGTGGATGGTGTTGTTGCTGGTGATGTTGTTGCTGCTGTTGTTGCTGCCTCTGGAGGGAGTGGAATTGCTGCTGTGCCTGCGCCATGGCTTGGAGAGAGTTTTGCAGCAGGAATTGCGACGCAGCCGGGCTGTTGAGACCGCTGTCCGACGCAACGCTGCGCATCATGTCAATGTAGTTCTGAATCTGAGCTTGGAAAGCCTGTTGGATTTCCTGTGGGCCTAGAGCAGCCGCCAAGCCGAACTGGTTCTGCAGAAGCAGCGGTCCCAGCGGATTTTGGAGGGCGGCCAACGTAGCCTGCAGATTCTGCTGGCTGTTTGGGCTCTGTCCAGTTGGCTGAAGTCCCTGTGGCGGCGGTGGTGGTGGAGGTAGTGTGTTCTGTGGAGTCGACGAGCGCTGAATCACCGGAGACCGTTGCATCGATGGAGACCGATGTATCGATGGTGAGCGCCTCGGTGTGCGGATCCGTTTTGGCGACGGCGAACCTCTCGACTGTGCCAAGTTGAGTACTCCTTCGACTATCAAACTCTTTTTGCTCAGATTCTCCGGCGATGGCGAACGATCCCTGTCACTCAAGTCATCGCAGCTCTCAGCGCAGCCTGGAAAAGAAAACAAAAAACAAAATATACCCTCTGTGAGTTTAAGGAAGCAAACAAAATTTTGATTTTTAATTTTCCAATCCACTTGACAGGACTTTTGCTTCTGTATCCTGTTGCTGTGCCGCATATAACACAAAAGGCGCATACAACAAACGAGTACCCTTCTGTGCAATGTCCTGGCATATTATATACACGAACACGAGTAAAATGCTGCTTCCTTACCAATGGCCAGGATAATGAAATTTGCCGTTCAACCCCATGGAATAATTTGATTTTGGTCAGGAAAATTGAATGCTCCTGTCAATACCGTTGTTGTTGCTATTGCTGGTGTAATTTATACATAAACATTTACTCCGGCGAAGAAGAAAGCCAATGCCGAGATGAAGGACAGCATCCTTTGAGGGTCAGATGAACGCAAATTTTATTCAATCTTCCAATTGAGTGGGTATTTCAAGTTTTGAAAGCTTATCAACGTTTGAGCATACGGTTTGGTCCTTGAGAAGGGTTTTGCTCGGGAGTTGTGATAATGCAAAGGGAGTTGGGACTTGGGACTACACTCGACTCGGTCCAGTTAAGGGGAAGTAATTTTGTAAACATTTATCTACGTTGTGTTGCATGTTATTGGGACCTTCTGAGTCTCAATAGCCGGTGCGGTGGTGACTGATAAACGGAGCTGAAATGTGCGGTGACTGGTAATTTGTGAAATTGATGGACGATGATGTGAAGGGCATTCGGTTTTAAGTCACTTGAATTGGAAATTGGAGCAGATTTCCAAGCGACTTTTGAGATGCTGTCCTCATGAAAATTGTATTTTTTTAACTTTAGACTTGGGATTTGTCGATGGAAAGCACCAGAGAAGTGGGCTCCGGATCTTCCCCATTGCCTATTTAGAACTTCATCTCCTAGAAGGTGAACTTGATTATATTGCCCAACCAACGAAAATCTATCAGGATTACAATTTTATCTGCATATAGCTGTCGAGCAATATACGCGGAGGATTTCAGTTTCAGTTCGTATTTAAAATCAACATTTTTCCCCGATCGTTTGGCTTTTTCAAGGAAGCTGTGAGTATCGACACGTCCTCGCCCCTAAATAGGAATTTTTCCTTTAAGACTTTTTAAATCGCCGCCTCTTCTTTGAAAATTTAGTTTTTTAGACCTTCGCGCCGGAAATTTTAAGACTTATTTATCAAACTCATATCAACAATGAAAACATGTTAATGACAAATTGTATTGACACCTATTATCAAAGGTTTTGCAGAGCCTGTATATTTCAGAACCTTTGTCTCTTTTTGCTGCGTCTTATGTCAAATTATTTCAAGTTATTTCGGGGAATATTTAAATTTGTGCACTTAATTATCTATACATAAACTTTCAGTAGAAATACGCCATTTAAACGCCCACCCCTAATAGCAATACCTCCGAAAACTCGAACTCGAAATCTCAGTTGAAGTTAACTAGAAATCCGAACGTGCCCATTTGCGTAAGTCGTTCAATCGGTTAATTGGTTCTTTCATGCAACTCACAGCTTGAAGTGGGCACATTACAAAATTTAGTTTTCTTAAGTCGACTAGAATAGTCTGGACTAGATGTAACTTGAATGCAAAAAACAAGATTGATCGGAAACGTCACTTTTCTTACGTCAGCCATATATACGAACTGTCAACTTAGTGCTCAGTCATGAATTTTCTGACTAAATTAGTCGGCTAGCCCTCCATAAATGTCAACTAAAACAGCTGTTCAAAAGACCGATCTAAGTCAATCAAAACTGAGATGTATCAAGTCAGACAGCTGTCAGACTTACTAAACTAGAAACTTGAACGTCCCCATTAAAACCCTCAACTCTATAATAACTCTTTTGACTTTTACTCCTCAAAAACTATTACAAAAGCGAGACAATTATCGCTTTAATTAAGTACTAGATTCGAGGTTAATTCTTTGAATAGAAGCAAAGAAATCATTTCAAACCAAGTAGTTTTCCCAATCTTAGCCTTTATTATGTAGCTTATGAATAATGAAACAAATTTTTCAAAAACATATTTCAGAAATCGAATCGAACCATGAAATATTATCTAAAAAATAATTTACCGTACAATTAATTTCATAATAATGTTAGAAGTTGTTCCATTGAAAACGTTTCACAATTTTACTGCTATAAAATAAGTTTTTTGATAATAACTAAGAAAGGCTTTTCGGGGAAATGTTTTATTTTCTACTGATCGGAGACAAAAATACGACTGACTTATGCATTCATTGTCTGATCATCGTATATACCTCCGTTTACTAAAGAAGTTTAATTTTTTTAATTGATTCTTCAAAATTGTCAGCGGTAACTCTAGTGCTTGGAAAGCTTTGTTTTGAGCAGTTCTTCATGTTTTTTAGTTCCAATTTTTACAGTTTACCCTGCGTCACCGTTTTTCTCTTTGAAAGTAGTGAATCTTAGCGGCCAGTTTTTATTTTGAGCTTAAGTAGGGGATACCTACTGTTTTTATTTGACGGCTCAACCAACCCGTTGCAAATGCGAACAAACAAATTTGTATGGAAAATATATCCATTGCGAACTATACTAAAATTTAGAGTCGAAACTAAAAATGTTTATTGGTAAGGCCGACTGTGAATTATTTAAACTTAAATGGCGGAACACAAAATGTTTTTTTTTTGGTAAGGCCCAATGCGTCAGCTTACATATTCGTTTCTCATGTGAGTGGTACTTAAAAGTGATGCCTCACAATTCGCATTGTTATAAATAACACACATATATTCTAAATATAAGTCTTGAACTTGAAAAAGAACTTTTTTTCTTAAAAATTAAGAAACGAAAAGTGTTAATAAAAACCAACAGCCTCAAAGACTTTTTGGCAGCATATGCTCTACTTTATAATATTAGCAGACGGGTCTCCTTTCACTAACAATGTTAGTGGACAATTTAACAAAACACTCCTTATTGAATCATAACCTTAAAAAAACGAAAGCAAAGCTCGTTTGACTTTTGCGAGTTTTATTAAAAACGATGGGTTTTTATTTATTTAATTATCACATGACGTTTGTCATTTCGAAAAGTGATGCCTGAGCTGTCCAGAAATTGTAATTATAACCACAGTTTAGGCAAATTGGTTTTGTGAGGGAGGTACCAGAACTACTTGACCGACATAGCCCATTTTTAATACCAACTTGACGACAATAAAAATAAGTCTTCTCACAAAATTTCTAGATAGATTCTTTTCGACGCTATCGTGCTTTCAACAGACAGACAGACGGACATGGCTAAATCAATTCAGAATGTGATCCTGATTCAGAATATATACTTTATAAGGTCTCCGGTGTCTCCTTCTTGGCGTTACAAATGTATTGGCAAAGTGAATATACCTTCCTGTGGAGGGTATAAAAACTATGCTTCCACTTCTACGTACAAAAGGGAGTATAGTTCATTTATTTATTGCGTATTAATTTTTGACTAAAAAACAGATTTTTGTGCAAGAAACCATATTTCCATAGAATATTCTTGTTGAGGGAACCATGAAATAAAACGTATTCAAGTCTTGGTAATAACTATCGGGACGTTCAAGTATCTAGTTTATTAAGTCTGACAGCTGTTTGTGGCTCATATGAGCAGCTGTTTCAGTTGACGTTTATGGAGGGGCAGCCGATGAATGTAGTCAAGAAATTCGTGACTGAGCACTAAGTTGACAGTTAACATAAATGTGGCTGACGTAGAAAAAGTGACATTCCCACCAATCTAGTTTTTGCGTTCAGGTTACATTTTCTCCAGACCAATCTAGTCGACTTAAGATAACTAGATTCTTGAATGTGCCCATTGTCTTGGCTTTGCTAAAGAGATATTTTTTTTGCATTATCGCTTAAGTAGGGCATAAACCGGCGTCTAAAAGTCTTTTAATTTTAAATAAAATCTACCTGATTATAGTCTAGCAATCATGGATTTTTGTTTGTATTTCTATTAGGTATATTTAAACTTTTGTGGTACTCAATTGTTGGGAAATATTATGGCCTTAGGTAAATGTGCAGTATTTTATTACAAAATGGTGATTGAACTCATTGTCAGTTCCTTCACCGACAACTCGCAAGACTGTTTAGAGCTGAAGTAAAAGAGGAATGAAAGAAAGCTGATTCAACTGAAGAATATCCCGGAATGATTTGTTCCATGAAAGTCGCATTTTAGTATGCACACAGTTAGTATTCCAGGTAACACATTTACCTCCGACCTAGAAGTGCTTGCGGCTACAATACCACACCACTCTCTCACCTTCTTCTACGAGCATTAAGAATATTCTGCAAACAAAAAAAAAACCCTTAACCTTAAAACTAGGTCACATTTTCTATTGCAGTTACAGTGCAAATCATTGCCAATCGAAACAATACCCCAGCCATCAATGGCTGAGCGTCTCTTGTCAAAACTCTGTGCAATTTGTTTCTTTTGCACCTTTCAATTGTTGAAATAATGCACTTCATCCAACTGACTTCTTGACTTGTGCATTGAAATCCCTTCAATTGCATCCTTCAAGTGAAAAATTTCGAAAACAAAACTCAACACCATCTTTTAAAATTCCAACACCAAAACCCATTCATATCCCCCGGGGTGAAATCTTCTATCCAATTCGTATGTGTGTGTGTGCTCACCTACCATGAGAAATCAGAAAACCATTGTTGATGTCCTCATCGTTATATGTAGCTACATAAATTTAAAGATAAAAAAAAATGTTTAAAAAATAAAAAAAACCCATTCAACCCCTTTCCATTCTGACATCAAACGCAAGCCAATCAAAGTTCACCCCTATGCAGAATTACAAAGGGACAGAAATCGCATTTTAAAACATACCATCCTTTTGCATTCGTAACCCCCATTTAAATGTTTAAAAAATGGAAACGGCCAACGGACAAAAAGAAAAATCAAAATTAGGGGTTGTGCTGTATACAATAATCAGAATCACCGAGCTAAATTAATGAGTTATGCATGCAAGTTTTGCATCGTAATCCTGCATTTTTTTCCACCGTTTTTTTTTCCATCAAGGATGCTGCTGAATCATCGTTATCCTTGATAGCACCGCAGAGATAGTGGTGCGCGTATTGCAGTAGTTATTCCGATTTGTTGCGAATTTATATAATGGAGTCGGCATGAAAAGGGTGCCAGCAGATGTCCTTAATTTGCTTTGAAATGTTTTGCGATTTTCACTTTATTTTTGTGTTCATGGAAAGCAGGAAAACAGTTAAAATTCTCAATTCAAATAGACTTGAGTGTTTGGAGTTCTCTTTAGTCGCATAGACGATGGCAAATCCTTTTCGACGGTAGTTGCAGTTGCTAACCAGAGAACATGAAGGGATGCATCAATCACCATCGTTCGTCGTTTCTTTATTTTGTATCTGCAAGCGGGCGGAATTCATTTCTCGGATAGTGCTGCTTGCGGCAATATGGTGGCATTACAATTGTGTGTAGTATCAGAAACAGGACTTTAACCCTTATTGCAATCGTATTTATGATTTTAATTGGAAACGAAATGCGCAGCAATATTGATGGATAATAATTGTGCGATTTATGGAGGTTTTTCTCCCTTTTTTCGGTCGTGAACATATTGCAATTGTTTGCTGCCATTTGTTGTCTTCATTAGGGAAGAGTAATTCACCGGGAATGAGGCGGGCTTTGTTCACTATAACTTGTCATGATGATCAATCAAAGTTGCTGTAATCAAATGCTGAGCGAGTGAGTTGCATATGGCGGAGGTGTCACTATTGGGACAGGGGGTAGCTATCTAAGCGGGAGAGTTTTTAAAACGCTAATAAGGCGTCATGCTGTTTTGTTTTCGAAACAAAAATACACAAATTTGCCAAGTACATACTTAATTTTTGAAAAGGAGAAGCTGTTTCTGAATATTTTTTCACTGTCAACCTGTGGCATAAAAAAGAGGCCTTTCTACAGATATTTTTACGAAATACTGAAAATCAGGACCAAAATAGGTACATTGATAATGAACGACAGGTAACCCTACAGAAGAGCCAATAACATCCCAAAAAAGCGCCTTTCAGTGCGAAAAAGAGCGCTTGTGCAAATTCCAACGACGGCACACAAGACGTGTTGTTTTAATTAAGAAAAGTATTACAGGCAGAGCTATTGAGTATGATTTTCAGTGGTAGCAAGACTGCGAACAAGTACTAGCACTAAGGAAGAGAAAAGTCCTTTTTTAGGACAGTTATTGTCAGAAAAGAAGAAACAAGCACAAATCCTATGAAGATGTGTTAAGAAATTCGCCAAAAGTTAACAGACCATGTCAAGCCTAGAAACCTAAAACTAAATTTTGCAAAGACTGATAATAAAACAATAAGTAGATGGTGTGCTGATAATTTGGAAGGACTTCTATTTTTGTTCCTAATAAAGATAACTATAGCTTAGGTTTAAATGGTTATGGTTGTCCATCTAATATATAGATCGGTAAAAGGTCCTAAATAAGAATGCAATCCTTCAAAGCTTTTGTTTTTGTAATTTTGTATTACTAGGCAACATTTACATTCTTTTCATTCTCATGCAGTCATTTTTGTAGCCTTTTGTCAACACTTGCAATCATCTGCAGTCATTTTCATTCTCTTCAGTCCTTCGTAATATTGTAAGTAATGTTTTAATGCCGGGCTTCGGGAAGTCTTAAATAGAATTATCCGTTTATGATAGAACTCATTTTTTCTGTCTTTGTAAAATGACGTCAGATTTTCAGTAAAAATCGAATCGGTCAATCGAAAAGGTGAGCTAGTTTTGCTTTGTTTGACTTATGTTATCCTTTATTATTGGGGCAATGGAGACTTCTGAGCAAAAGGGTTTGAAAGATAAAAGCTAAATCCATTCTGCCACTCAACTTGCGATATTGTTTGAAAACGTATCCAAATGCAGGTAGCTTCTAAAATTCAGACTTTTAGGGATTTTTTCAAATCTTGCTATAGGTTTCTAGTTTTGGCAGGAAAAAAATATCCGGCTGTAGGCATCTTTCAAAATCTAACCCCTTAGACTGCTTTTTTTAAATCTTAGTAAAGATGGTCTTCGCGAGTGGTTTCTTTAAATATCGAACAGCTTTTTCCAGTTTTTTTATTTTGATGTTGGCGAACTTATAATTCTCCTACGGCCGGCGTCAAAACTCTATTTAGTTTGGGCCGAATCGAAGAAGGTTTGAAAATTGAAAAACTCTGACCTGTGGAATATTTAGTTCATCTAGAGTCGTTTGGTTGGGATCGAACCAAAAGATTGACCCAGTCCTATAAATTCTTCAGATCTGTCTAAATGCAGATAAAACAAGTGCAATCAAAGCCGTCAAGTGAAAATGGTTGTCTCGCGTTCGCTTCTGCTTCTCAAGTGCCAACCCTGATTCAAAATTTACCTAGGTATCTGGTCGTGTTTAATACTCTGCGAATAGACAGTTTTACTCGTATGTATGCCAATCAAAGTGCCCTTAAAAAAAGTGATATCAACGTTAATAATGAGCCTCCCCACTTAGCCGTATCATTTACTGTTCTTACCCAGCGTTAAATAATTGCCCGTTTAACCAATCATCACCGTCTTAAATATATAATTAATCAAATTCAAATTAACAACGCAACCACGACAACGTCCAAACAATAAAAACTGTGCACCCTTGTCACATCATATTTTACATGTGTCAACGACAAGGTACTTTACATAAACATGCGTACTAATGCGCATTATTCAAATGCCATTGTGTTTACCTTCGCACGCAACCCCTATTTAAAATATCTTTCACTTTGCCACATAGCCCTATTCAAATTCCATTCTAATGCGCAACCACTGTGACTGCGACACTTAACGCAATTTTAAATGCATAAAAATGATATCATCCCCCATGGTAATATACAAAGCGAATTGTTGCACAAGGATGTCGGCTCAGGTGAAGGGTGACGTTAAACAAATTTATTTAAATTTTATCGCGCCTTTTTGTTACGGGGATTTCGGTTTTTTATTGAAATTCTGAAGCACCCTTGAGTGGTTGTTTTCCAATAGGGGTACACGGCACACCTCTGCGGAAGGGTTGTGATTTTCGAAATAAATTTTCTTCCAACTTTTGTGTATGCGAGAGGTGAGAAAAGAAGGATAAGTGGTGTTTCATTTAGCATATCGGTATTTAAATTACATGGGTAACCCTTTCGTGGTTTACTTGTTGCGTGTGTAGTTTTTTGTTTTGTTTGCCTGTTTATTCAGTTGTAAATGATATCAATTAAGCGCAGAGAGATATTCAAATGCTCTGACAATGGGTGAAAGGATTGGGGTTGGATTTTGCATGTCAACCCTCTAATTTGACTATCAAATGGGTGTCGGCCGCGATAATGGGTTAGATTCATTTTTGAAATTAAGAAGTCAATTAGGATGTTTTTTAGGGGTTTGATATGTTTGTGTTTACATATAGGGGATGGGCAAACAAAATGATACATCCTGTTGGTGGGAAGTAAAGAATTGAAATGAAATAAATTTCGAACTAAAACAGTATGGATATCACTACAATTTGTTTTTGAGTTTGTTTGTAAATGATGTTGAGTACCTCTTCAAGTACAGAGGCCTTAGTTCCTAGAAAAATGTTTTTTTTTTTTTAACTGAAAAAAAATTACAAAAGCTTTGCAATGTAGACAAAGACAACCGTCAATGGAATGTTGAATGCAATAATGACATATGCGGATCCAACGCGGGTATTGGGATGTTGAGGCGGTTGTAAATTACCTACCTTTGTAGAAAGCTGTTTTCCGGTGTGTAGTCTCGAAGTGTAAAAATAAGAAAGACCTCAGTTTGGCATAGACCTAAGTTCGAAAGTGGAAATTTACTTTACATGCGAAATGGACACTTATGACCGACGCATCCTGCAAATGGACGGGAGAAGGGTTCTTTTTCCCAAAAATTGACAACAGCATGGACAATCTACGCAGCAGCTAATTGTTAATCTTTTAGCGAAGCTTTTTCGGTATATGTTGGAGGAGGAACATTTCCATATAAATCACAAGCCTTTTAAACAAGACACGGGACTTCTTCATTTCAATTTTTACTTTCAACTTACGTTACGTTTGCGCCGGTTAGAAAAACTCAAGTATCTACGAATACCCCAGGCATGAATCGCAAAAGAATGACTTTGAGCTCCAAGCCAAAGGCAGATGATATTTTAAAATTATTTGAGAAGCTTGTCCCGAAAGCGAAACAATTTATTTTAACATTTTTAACAGCGAGCTTGAGAATTGCTAGACGTTGGTGTCTATTTGTGTGGTCATCGGTTGATTTTTCATCGGTGGTAGGCAGACCGGACTGTTACCATCGAAAAACCACCTTCCTACCCGAGCAGACCTATTATTCGTCCTCAGCGGAACCGCAGTGGCAATATTTAGCACAAAGCTCTAGCTTACTCTCTAATTTGAGCCATTTTATGAAATTGAACTCAGAAATAAGTCGTAGATGTCCTTAACAAGTCTCCGACTTGAGCATCTTAAGTACCTATATCTTCGACCTGGGTGTCGTTTTTGCTCCCTTGGAGTGCTTAACTAAGCATTAGAGTGGAAGGCTTAGTGCATTGGTTTTTAACAATTTGTGGGTCTTATCGAGATAGGGAAACCGTGTGAAGCAATGGATGCCAGATGCGTCTGAATGTAGGCTAAAGGTTGAACTATATGGAGCCCTTTGTATGAGTGAAGACTTCTGCGACAGAATTATTGTAGGTTACGTAAAAAATAGGGAACTACATCTTAGCTGATGGACTTATGAAGTGATTGCTCGTTCCTAGAGTCGGCCTTAAAAAGGCTTGTAATGTAACTAAGCTTAGTTGAGTTTAATGAAAGGCTGAAGCGTAAAGGAAACACAAGGCTAATGAGCTCAAAACGCGTGTTTACTGACAGCTCACTGGCAACAGTAGGTACCCTAAAACACAGAGCGATTGAACAACCTCGTTCGGCGCTCACTGCGTGGCTGAGCCCTAAAACATTTGCGAACAAAATATGTTAATGTGCCTCAGGTGTTTGCCTTTCAATAGTGCGGAGACTGGTTGATGTCCTGGCTGCCTTCCTGAGTTCTGTACTTGTAGCTGTTTGGTTATAATCAAAAGGTTTGTTCTATTGAAAATCATCCTAAGCAAGAAACGAAAAGTTCAGAGCGTCTTTCCAAAGCTACAACAACCTTATTTAATGCAAGCCTCTGTGCACAAGTGGAATAACCTCGTTGGTTTTGGTGTATGTCTAGACTTTCGGCGTTTGTCTGAGGCTATTCATTTCTACTTCGTATAGCGAATAAAAACTTAAAAACAAAGAAAGGAAATAATTTCAGGCTTAACCATTGGAAAACCTAAAATAAAGACTAACACTTACTTTTCCACCAACTCTTGCCTTGCCAACGGCTTAGGAACTATTCCAGGGCAAGCTTCTCTAATCTCCATCCAACTGTTTGGATTCGGCATCAAATTGCAGGGCCCTTACGTTTCTGTCAAAACTAAAACCCAACATGCCAACAATGACAAACAACCAGCAAGCCTGTTGCACATAATTCTTTGTTATAGGGTCTTATTTTCGCAACTCCTGTCTTCAAGGGGACATCGAAAAAGAAATCTGCTCCTTTCAGTGTAACCCCTTTTGAATAGACAATAAGGAAACCCCCCTCCCCTCTAACAAGCAATCATCTTCAACGGCAAAGCGTGCTCATCATGCGCCTCATTACCTTCATTCACCTTTTCAGATGCATAGGTATAGAGGTACGAGCGGCAGACGACACAAACAAATAAATAATCCTCATCCTTTCACATTATTACGTCATCATCGTTTCACCAAAAGGAAGAAGACACGAGCGAGACACGTTACTGTGTCTCTCTGCTCACATTAAATCCCCCAAATGAACCACAAAGTATATATAGATGTGTGGCAATAGCTTCGCCCCTTTTCTCTCTTCTCAGAAAAAGGATTACACCTCAGCGCTCAGTCTCAATAAAAAAAAGAGAAACCCGGAACGTGCTACATATTTACTGAGCTATTTCAGTTTGAAACGCAACGTGTTGCAACAATCAGCAGACAGGATATGTGAGCGACTTTCTTTGAATAAATTAAATAAATTTGAATTACTTCCAGACTCACCTGATATCGATGGTAACGGTGATGGTGTCTTTGACATTCGATTAATATCTGCAAAGAAAACAGAAGAGAAAAAATAATATAACAGTTCGCATAAGTACTTTGAAAAAATAAACATCACGTTCGAGGCGATGCCGATGCAGCGGAAGGACACTCTTTAGTCCTTCTCATGAATATTCAAAAAGATGAATACGAGTATCTTCATATTGATTTTTCTTTCTCGTTCTGTCGCATCCTAAGCAAATAAAACTAAACAGAAAAGAAAAGTTCTTATGCAGAGTGTCCTTTTGGAATGGCAACCACTCTGGCGGACACTGCAGATTACGAGGGGTCATGCAAATGGGCACGTTGTCGTCTCTCAGTCGTCCTGGCATAAAATATCCATTATAATTTTTCCTCACCAGGACATTTCCGAAAAGTGGACTCGAGCACAACTTTAATGGACTTTGCATATAAACGATGCGAACTTCCACTGCTAATGTTGATGTACCTATACTATATGTATATGTGCTGATACTCGTATAATGTATCCTTGACGATGACACGTCGGATGTCCATTTTATTAGTTAGCAGGCTTAGGGCTTCTGTTTTTATGGCATCATCCAGTTTGGGCAGAGTAAGTGCACATACAACGAAAAAAATATATTTCTGCATCTTCAAGGATTTCGATACACACAGCCACACTCATGTGTACCTACTATTGTTTTGCTTTCTTATCTCTAATAAATAACTCTACTTGAGATGGGACACCACATTTCCATTCTAGCGTTATCCCTGTTCTGGGGGTTCGACACTGTCGCTTTTGCATGATAAAAAAAAAGTTGCCGTAGCCAGTGGGCGATAGGGGGAAATTTATAGGTCCCAAGAGATGGGTCAAAACACAAGGATAATGTCCTGTTTATGGATGGATTCCTTTCGATCTACCCCGACTGGTAGAAGTTACTTCGGAACAGTTTTTTCTTGGGTTGTTTGAGGTAGACATCACTGGTTTTGTCTCTCCTTTTTTTCTTTATCTATTACCCGGGGATGATGTTTGGCCTTAAGTGAATAAATAAGGATAATCGACATTCTTCGACTATTTTTGAATTTCCTTGGGGATATTCAGATCTGCAAAAGGCCATATTATATGCATTATCCTTAATTATGATTTTTTTTCCTCTCTATGAGAGACTGTGATTTGCAGGATGTCTTGCCTCCCTCCTACTGGAAAATATTTGTATTCAGTTTGTAATGTCCTTTGTCGACCGATTAATGAACCTTTTTGTAGGTTTCTTTTGGAATTTTACGGAGCTGTCTTTGGTCCTGTGGGAAAAATCGATGATGAAAAATGAAACGCTCACTAGGGAGAGAGCGATAGGGATGCGAAAAGGGACAAGTTGTCGCCTGCAATTCAGGTAAACTGAAAGGTGTATGCATATCATTTGAATATCTTTTGGGAATTTGTGCAAGGATACGGGAGACATATATTTTTTTTAAGGGACACGCACAGTATGGTGCCGATCGATAGAACGAAACTGTAACACGATATCTGAAGACTGGCATTCTTCTTTTTCTCCGTTGCAACAATAAAAGGACGAATGGTTGGCCATTTAATTTACTGGCTTTGTTGCCATAGACATTTATTGCAACCCACTACCGCTGGCTGGCTGTTGCAGGTGAGTTGTGCTCGATTTTGTTGGGAGAAGATATAAAATTTCAATGGAAGTGCTTGTGTTTGGTGGAACGATAATGTGCAACGAAAGGATTTTGTCTGCTGTGCCTTGCGTGATGGTAATAAATGGTGCGCGGTTAATATGAAAGGACGATGCACGTGGTTGAGGTGTGACAAAGCGATGAAATTTGCTCGAAAATGTTAGGGCACGGTAGCTACTCGAACTAGCTATGTGGATTATAGGAAGTGGGATACGCTGGTATATCAGTGTTAGGTGGGTGTCTTTGATTGCATATTTTTCACAGTTCCTGTGCTTCGGGAAAACGTTTTTAGTCAAAAGGCGGAACACTGTGCGGTTTGGATCGTATTTGGATTTTTGTGCCCAAAGGATATGGTAAATAAAGACAGATCCTAAGAGCATTAGACTGATTTGTGCCTATTAAAAAAATTATCATAAATATAAAAGTCATGAAGTATGAACTTAAAGTTTTTTTTCGAACTGCGGGTACTTTGATACTGGCAACACTTTTTCGCTGCGACTAAACTGGAATCAAAGTCAATACAAATTACATCTCTGTATACATTTAACTGTGACAGCATTAAGTCGGCCTAAGCCAGTGTTAAAACTAGTCGACTTAAATTTAGTTAAATACCTGAGATGAACCCAAGAGTAAAGTGCCTCTCAATTGCGTATCTAGCAAAGGAACTCTAAAGGGACTATCTTTATTAATTGAATTAAGTGACAGTTCTCTGGCTTAAGCCAATGTACGCTTCGATGAGCATTTGTGTTCAAATCATCTCTACCTATAAAAATGTTTGTCTTGACTGAATTTTCAACGTTCAGCCCAAACAGTTGATCGCAGAGCTCTGTGCCTTTGAGGGTTTTTTCCTTGATCTGCGTAGACTAGCGCCAAATAACCAAACGTTAATAATTTTATCTCAAAATTTGAAATTGCTAACTGTGCACTATCGAAGAAGTAAAAGAAAAATAATACATGTCAAGTAATTTTTCCAATTGACCCCCTTTACCCCTTTTTGGGGGGTAAAATGATAAAAGTATTTTTTTCTTTACCACATCAAGTTCAACCATACATGCTGATAGAAAAACAAAACAAAATAATTGCATGGTGCCTTAAAAGTTGGGATGAATAAACTGTTTGAAAAAACGTACATATATTTCAATTTGTGTGTAATGAATTGGTAATGCATTACAAATGCCTTAGATTACCCAAAGAAACTGAAGTTTTAATAAAAATCAAAAAATATGAAGGCCTTGTATGGTCCTGTTGCACAACATTTTTCTTTTTTTGAATACCAGGTAATGCATTACCAGTCGTTTTTAATTTATACCACTTGTAACGTACTTAGCAATAGATGTAAGTTCAGTAATCATGAGACTGACAATTTTGTTTGCGAGCATAAGTAAACGGAGTAATTTATTACCTGTAATGCTAATTACCCTAGCGAAGAATTGTTGAACACCTGCCACTATCAAATCGTAGTAACAAAATTTCCCAAAATTAATTATCGAAAAATTCCCACAGTGGACTCATGTTATGTATTACCTGTCATTGGTATCTACATTCGCTTTTTCAAAATATCCCTATCTCAGTTCTTTTCAATCGTACAAGTTCTTTTTAGAGTTTAGCATACCACTGTCACTCTTGTGAAGCTGGGTAATGCAAAAGCCAAGCATAGTAATGCTTTACCTGTAATGCAAACTACCCAATTGAGGAAAGAAATTGTGCTTACAAATGCATACCTGCCACTATCAAAGCCATACCAAGAAAAGTTTAAAAAAAATATTATTGCAACATTCTCACAGTAAGTAATTACACAGCCGGTAATGTATTACCCGAAATATCCCAAGCTAGTACTTTTCAATCTTACAACTTCTTATAGGAGGTAAACATAACACAGTCACTTGTGATGCTAGGTAATGCACAAGTCAGGCACAGTAATGCATTACCTGTAATGCAAATTTTGCGATACCCAATCATCATTCATTATGTATATATACAAATGTTAAAATAAAGTAAGACCTACATCTTTGGCCGGCAGGTAGTAGTCCATCACTTGTCGGACTCTCAAGTATCCTTGTTCTAATTGAGTCCTCTTCTACTTGCTTGACGCCGGTATTATTGGCACCGGACCAATGTTGCAACTGCGATAGCACCATCATTTTGAAAAAAAAAAACTTTCTTCTTAAACAGTCTCTCTTAAAATATCTTCACTTGGCTATAATTTCCAATTTCAAAGGACACTCGCGAACATTTCACACTCGCATATATTTTGTTTTGATCACAAATTTAAATAAACTACTATTCCTAATGCATTCACAACTAAAAAAAATTAAACAATTTGCGTACGTGCACAGTGAAATAAATTTTCATAAAAATATCAATCACACCTCGTTCCGAACGCATACGAAGTGCAACTGAAACGTTCTCTTGGGCTCGTCCTTGGGAGTTATTAATTTTTTTTTTCTGTTAAAAATCTAATTTATTATACACTTTATTCATTTCTTTTCGATTTCTTCGAATACAAGTTATACACGTGTGTGTGTGTGTGTGTGTGAGAGTGAGTGCGAGTGTGCGTGCGGATTTTAATAAGATTTCGCAGCACCCTATTCGAAGGTAAAAACGAATTTTTCTTACAAGACATACTCCGCAGTCGAATGAAAATTGAAGGAAGGTTTGTTATTTTCTTTTTTACCTATAGTCATACTCATGCAACCATCCCCACTCCATCCGTAGATCTGCGATTGCAACAAAGTAGATGCAGACAACAACCCCTAGTCGAGCGGAGAGAGTTCCCCTTCGGTTGTGTTTTTGTGTTTTATTTCCCAACGGATTATTATTGAAAAGGCATTAGAAATAGGAAGGATCCCCTGCATTATTTTGTGGAACGTATTCACGAAATGCACGTGTAGTGGTGCATTAGCATTTAAATGACAATAGCAGGGGTAGCAGCCAGCAGTAGAATGCACTCAGGAGAATCACGATAGTTGGATGTTCTTGATGGGTGTGGCTAAAGAGATTTTCCAAGTGGAATTTTTGTTGCTTTTAGATTTTCCTTCAAGTTTATGTCGCAGTTTTGCTCTTTCGTCCTGTGCAATGTACATTGTCATCTCTGTGTATGTCTACTTTGGTGCGGTGGAATTGAAATTGCTTGCAAAGGGGGTAACAATTTGCCGGTAGCTTCAATGTGGGGGCGGTGGATGAGACGAATGACCCTTTGCCTGGCTGTATTGTTGCAGCAGGCGCAGGCATACACCAAGGACGATATGGCAGATATATTAAAGCGGTATAGTAGTGGTGGTGGCTGATGATATGGTGACAGGACTCTTTATGATTATTATACTCTGGTTGTTATTATTTTTACTGTTTGTTGTTGTCCATTTGGCTGGCACAAGTGGCAGATTGCACTTGTTTCGACCTCTCTCTGTGTGTGTTGGATACAGGATGCTTTCTCATGGGGGCAAGGCATGGCATCCTTTGCATTCACAAGTGCTGATGTATGTGAATGTTTTAATTAGGAACGAAATTCGAATTTATGATTTCATTGCGATGGATGGGGAGTTTCATTTTGATTTAGGGTGGTAAATTGTAACAAATGGTAAATGGTAACAATATGTGTTTATCTTTGAGAATAGATAAGTAAACGCAGAAGATCCTTTGAGAAGTTGAACTACCTTCAACTGAGTAATTAATTGAGAGCCGTATCAGACCGATCGATACCTTAAGTATACAGCCTCAAACTCAAAGGCACAGGCTTTGTTAATCGGAATTACCATGAATAGGAACAAGGATCTCGGAATACTGTTGCTGTTTCAATAACCAATAAGGACCCCAGACCATTGAAAATTACTTTCATTTGGTGGTTGAAAAAGAATGGAAATAAATGGAACTTTGGCGAACTTTTTACCTTAAAGCTTAATACCTCTTAAACTGTAGGGGGACCAAGGCGGTTTGAATGGTTTGGGAGTAGCTGGGTTTTATAGAACCCGTTCCATCCCATCCATCCAACCCATCCCAATGGACTATACTTTGACTAAATCCACAACTTACATCTGACTAACTAGCTTCGAAAAGACATGATTCAAATGAATGAGAGGAAGTATATACACTGCGAGTCATAAGATTAGAAGCAGGTATTTTTGAGAAATAAAATTGATATTTTTACCGTTACACGATGAATTAGAAAAAAACGACTATGGCAAATGAGAGACTATTTTGTTAGCAACAAAATATGAAATGAGTGTATAGGAGAGTTTTAGCTAACGGAACTTTGAAGACAAATTGTAAATTGAGTAAAAAATACTCGGAAATAAATCGGGTCATTAGATTAGAAGCAGTGAACAAATCAACGATTTTTGTTTGGTAAATATTTTTTTTTTCGGTTTAAACGGTACATATTATGAAGTTATTGTTCCAGATTGAGTTTTAATAAAAATGGGAAAGAAAAATGTTTAACAGTGTTAAGTTCCGTTAGCTAAAACTCTCCTATACACTCATTTCATATTTTGTTGCTAACAAAATAGTCTCTCATTTGCCATAGTCGTTTTTTTCTAATTCATCGTGTAACGGTAAAAATATCAATTTTATTTCTCAAAAATACCTGCTTCTAATCTTATGACTCGCAGTGTATTTCTCGATGACAGTCGACTAAGACCCGATGTCGACTAAGATCGACGATTGGGGTTCAAGAAGATCTTACGTGTGGTCCAGTGAACACCATAGGATTTACCTCAGTCTGGCAAATGACACCGCATTCCCAATCCCTACTAAGAAAATGTAGCTTGCGGAAAGCATTTTTTCAATTAAGTTAAAATTCACCTATCAAAGTAGTTCCTTTAGATTAGTCCCAGGCATTTTTGAACCGAATTGTTTGTGAAGTGAAGATTCAAGTTCGAAGCGAATCGAACTACAGTTAATATGCGCACTCTGTCATACAACCTTTTGACATAGTGATCTCTATTCTACCTCCAGCAACGCAAAATGGAAGCAAAAATCAAGCCAATAAGCCATTCTTACCCAACTTTGAGGGACTACTGTAGGTCAATTCTCAATAGAACTGGTGCGTTAATGTAGATACCAAATGTCCCCTCTAGGGACAAGGGTTTTTATGTGGTGTCAGAAAATAAACCCATTTTCATAGTCGAAAATAATAAAACAGAATGAGCTACTGAACTAACTGAACTCAAATAAAGAACTGTAACGAACAAGGTCGTTCGAACGTAGGCAGTGGTGCCAGTTTTTATAAGAGGTATGTAGGCAAATTTTAGAAAATCTTGATATGAGATCAAAAATCCGCTTTTTTTTCAATTCTTTAGGCACACTTATTTTGATTAAATTGTTTTTAAAGGCTACAATACTAAATTAGAAAAAACAGCACAACACAAACTCGTAATTGAAAGACTTTTCTAGTTTTAATTTTCCAATGTTAACGAAAAACAAAAAAACATTTTGCGGGAAACTGTCATATCTGCGTCCTCGGACAGTAAGTTTCCATATTCATGCACATCTTGTGAGATGATTTTACTGCTGAGATGCGAGAGTCTGTTCAAAAACTATATGAAAATGGAGGTGGCTCATTCCCTATTAACTGTTTAGACAGTTTTAGATACACGAAAAGAGTACGTTCGCAATGGTAGAAGACATGTATTTGTTTATAAATTCCTAATGAGTCTAAAAATCGTCAAACTTTAAAGTGAATATCATAAATTAATAACCTGAATATAATTCAGGATAAATCCCCAATAACATTTAAAGCAGCCAGTGCAAAGTTCGAGTAGCCAAAACGGAGATAAATAGCCAGTGCTGGTACCACTGAATGCAGGTTTCCATTCAAGGATTGCTGCGCAAAAATCTTCGATATTATGACAGAAAATAAATTGAACAAGTTCGCGATGCGAAAGTCTTCGATATTCCTTTACAAAAAAAAAACACTAAAGGACTATTCACATGAGAGCCAGCGAACGAATTGCTGAAACGCGAACAAACCTCTTTTGATGGATTTATGAACAGAAAATTGCACATTTTACTATTCCAAGAGGAGGATAATTAATTATCCCATCAAAATGTATTAAGAAAATAAGTTAAAAAACAGTTTAAATAACGAAATTTCGAATTCCAAACATTTTGCCGCGAACGAATACACCCTTGCCGCGAATTGTAAAAGTTTATTCACAATTCACATCATTCAATTCGCGTTCCACAAACTAGCGAATAAAACATTCGTTCGAACATAACCGCAAACTTGAAATGCCATTGGTATTTTTTTGTACATACTTCATTAGTTGCTGTTTTTTAATTTTTTTTTTCCACCAAAAATAGGATAACAATATTTTTTTTCCAATGCGGCTACCTCCCATTTTCGATTTTTTTTTTTGTTTTTAAAATAAATAGAGACAAAAAATGCCGGCGACTATCATTGGATTCGCAGGTATCTGTGACCAAATAAAATGTATCATGTGAATGGACTGTCAAAACTTGCGAATATTCGTTCGTTCGTAGGTAGTTGGTCGCTCTCATATGAATGGTCCTTAACTCTGCCAAAAAGGTTTTTTTTTTTTAAATTCTAAGTGAAATAAAGAAATTTATGGACTTGCACTTGTTCCTCGATTTTTTTATGGTTTTCCAGAGATAAAGTAAAAAAGTAACCGAACTAATCGACTTATACAAAATAGCAGCTGTTAAAATATTAAGAAGCTGAATATTTTTGAACTAACTCGGAAAAAAATCACTTACTTAAAATCAACCAACTTTCGGTTAAGACAACCAAGTAATACTGTTGATATTGCTCCTACTGAGTTTATTATTAATTTAAGCCTTTTATTTATTATTTAAATTACAAATTTTTCTTCACATTTTTAAATAAATTAGTTGCAAATTGAGTTTGTGGATTAAAAATAAGCGAGTCAACTTGTTTAAGGGAACTCGGCGGTTTCGTAGGTCTTATCATCTCACTGACTTGCGAAAAAATGCCACAAGATGTTGTTCGACACAAGAATGGACGAAAAATTAGACCGAAAAATGTTAATAACTGAAAAAGCATTTTTGGGCTTCGTCCGATTATAAGGCCAAGCCTGCGCTTATCGTCATTTTGCCAGTGCTGAAAGGGACCTCTCAGTTATTTGTCGACCGGCAAGAGATATGTTTGACACAATTTTCAGAATAGGGATAGTTTTCAATGTCAACAGAGAGCATTACGTCTCTGCTCTTTCTGAATCGATGTAGTTCCTAATTCTCCAGTTTTAGCACTAAAGATTGTTCCTTTAAAGTAGCAAACACTCAAATACACATTGAAGGCATTTTTAAACGCATAGCAGTAACTAATAGTCTTCAGTTAGTGATCTGCACTCATCAACTCATCCTGCGTTATATCGGATTCTTCTTTATTTTCAGGAAATCCTGACAAACTCTGCGACTTGCTTATTTAAGTTGATGAATAAACCCTCCACTGGAATTTCCACCCAACTTACAACCTTCCAGTAGAGGTTTCATCTATAGCTACTTTATAAAAACACTTGGAAACTTTATATATAGCAAGTAAAAGAAATAACAAATTATTTACAACAGATGTGCCTTATAAACGGCATCAGTGGCGCGCAAATAACCTCGTTCCTCGGATTAATTGCAAACAATAAAAAAGGACAACTGTTCCAAAAAAAAAAATACGTACGAAAATCCCTTAAAAAACGTAAAATTAAATTTTCCACGGGCATTTCTGTCACCCGATCAAACAACCCCACATTTGAATATCGATAGAGATCTACCCTTCCTGCGGCGCATTACCCATCAGCCGTCAATAATATTTTATAGAGAGAAAAAAAACTCATTTTAATAGAAAAATTTCCGAAAAAAAAATCCGTTTTTTACCCCTAAAAATGTTGACACCAAACAACGGAATTACAATACCCAAATCCCCTTTGCACAAATCCTTGCATTTCATCCCTCATTAACAGAGTATTTAATTTTTTCTTCCAAATCATTTTTTTACCTACAAAAAGGACGAAAAAAAACTCAATCTTAAGACTTAACAAAAAAAAAAATTGCAAAAGAATCTCCGAAGAAAATCGTGAGAAAATTCGGTAAAAATCCCTAAAAAAAAACCAATCAAGGGTCTCCTCCTTATAAGGATGCCAATATATTACGTAACGATTCTTTTATACTTTGAACATTTTTCGACATGACAAACAGTTGTTTTTTATTCAATTTTTACCCTAAACTGCAAGCGGAAAAAAAACCCAAAATGAAAACGCTCGAAATTTTAAAAAGGATGTAGGGATTTGGGCGAAATATATATTGACCCGATTTTTGAGGAGGAAAATACCGAAAATGCATTGCAAGCAATTGTTTTTTCTGATTTTTGTTTTCTTTTTTTGAAGGGTTGGATTTGGATCGTCATGGGTACGTATAATTATGGACAGTGCATTGTGTTTTACCCTTGATTTTGGGTTAGTTTTTTCCATTTTTACCCATTGCGAACGGCATTTAATGGGTTTTGCTTAGTATAGGGATTCAGGAATTCGTGGGGAATCCTTTCGGTAAATAAGTGAATTGATTGTAGTTTATGTACGGTTATGTGCTGAACTTCCTGTGATGTGTGTTTTTTTCTGTGAATTTTCGCGAGGGAATATCAGTTCCAGTAGTTTTTGTTAGCTGAAAAGGGCGAAGGACGGAGTTCCTACGAAGGAAATTGTTTAAATACATTTTGGAACAAAAAAAAAATTTAATGCACTCGCACCAGATGTGGAGAATAATAATTTGTTAAAAAAAAAATCCCGACAACTCATGCAAGTTGCTAAAAGCAAATTTATTCGAGGAAAGATTTTAAATTTAGTACAGAGTTGTGGTGAGAACTTGTTTTTATTGAAGAGGCACTTCGAAAAAGAGAATCCAGACAAGAAACACGTTTTTTTGAGATATTTGATTCAATTACTACTGGAAATTCTGGCCGGTTCAGTGCAATGAAAAATTTGAATGCAACTTTTTCCTTTTTGTGGCAATTTTTGACAGTAGAGGAAACTGAGATTCAAAATGCGGCAACAAGTTTCGCCGAAAAGTAGAAAATCTCTGACTACTGAGTTTCATGAATGCACTTTTTTTCGCAGAACTGGGATAAAACAAACATTTTCCAAGCTCCATTCAACTAGGTAGGTTTCGATGTTCTTTATTGTTGAAGCCAAATCGATAAGCAAAAGGTAGGATTTGTGTAAAAGGTCCATAAAATTTGCTGTCAAGCCTCTTACGAACTCCCTCCTGGAGCTCCTCTATTTCGATTCAGTTTAATGGTTGGAAAACGTTTGTGTTGCACTGCGTGTATCTTGCATCGTAATCTGTCACCGTTGCTAGTGCTGAAAGTTCCTTTCCTTTCAAAAGATTGTTTTTCAGGACTCGCTACTCTTGCACTCCTTTAACAAGGCAATTAGATTTCCATGTAACTGTAGGTACATTTGCTGCCCAGAAAATTAAAAGAGTTCGTTTATTAAAGAGAAAATTTTCCAGAGTATAAAGCAACGCCAAGTAGAGTTCTGTAATTGTTTTATGAAAGAAAATGTTTATATGTACCTGAAAATTGTATAAAAAAAAAATAGGTAAAAATTGACACTTATTTATGACAAAAAGTTAAGATTCTCATTCTATACAGGTCACTCAAAACCACTCTCTCATTTATATGAACTAGAGTTCGCCCAGTGGTAGAAATTTTACCATTGTAGTAACCTGGCTTCTACACAAAATTTTGAAAAACAAATTACATACAGCGCTGCATCTGTTCAGAACCTTTTAGAACAAATCAATTGAATATATTATGCTTAAGGCAGTGAAAGTAGTTTTCAACTATTTCCCTTAGAATCTTACAGCGCCACCTGTTGAGAATTTTCCGACTTTTCTTCCTAAACCTTCGCGCAGCAATTACGAACAAACCCGCAGAAGGAAGTATCCAACTTGGTGCAGTCGTTTTCAAGTTTTAAGCATCCAAACACGCCACGATCCATTTTTTGTATATACGGGCGGGCTTGAAGGCGGGCTTGACCGCAAGTTCTATGCACTTTTATACACAAATGCCACCTTTTGCTTATCGATTCGGCTTCAACGATGGAACATTGAAGCCTATCCAGTTGAATGGGTCTCAGAAAATTCCAGCCATCAGAGACTTTGCACTCGGCAATTTTTGAGACCTTTCAATGGACTCCATGTTGAGAGGACTTTATAGGGAGGATAAACCAGGATATACCAGGGTGATGGGGCACAAAGATGATATATGTAGTGTTGCCAGCGTTAGTGACAATTCTTCGTGAGCATGTGGAATCACAGCTTGAAATGCTTGAGGGTTGGAGCAGGGTTGTCCGTCGATGTAACTAGGCAACCTTTGCCTGCAGTTAGCTGCCTTCTTGGACTTTCTGTTAGGCAGAGTCATCGGCGCAAGACCTGAGATTCTGTGAGTAGTTTTCACGGGATACTTGTACAAATCCACATATAAACAGACGAGGAAAGGAACTGCTTTGCATTCAGATCGCTTTGATGATGTGAATCCTTTTAAGAAGACTGCGTTAAACGAGTCGATTTCTGCGTTCTAAATCTGCTTAGGTGAAGCGAAGTCATTTTTAAAGCTTGGTCTGCTACCAAAATTGTAATCGTTGAACTGAATGGACTGGTTAGGTGTAGCTCTGTGACGCTCGTAAGCACAAATCTTGTAGAAAGAGTAGACGACATGGCCATGAAAGGCTTACTATCATCAGTCTTTTTAGGCCTCAACCAGGGATTATCTTTTTACAAACGTCAAACCTACGTCTTACAAATATTTGCATGATCTAACCTCTTGTCTTTGAAAAGACTGATTGCCGGTCCAAAAGCCAGTGTCTAGTGGCCGGAAAAGAAGTATAACTTTAGGGCTTTTGTGGGTTCCTTCAGTGACTTAGTCATCGAACAAAGAACATCTTACAAATAATCAAGGTTTAAAGCTCGGGTCTATACGGACGGAACTGATTTTCCCTTTGTCTTTCCGATAGCTTACATAGAAAATGCATTTTTTAGAAGGAGCAGCTGATTGACATCTTAGCCTTGCATCAACAAGTTCCATGATCTTGAAGGCTAAGCTCAAGTGCCATAACCTATTAGGTCTATAAGTCAATGAAATGCCATTATACGGTTAGATGGGTAAGAGTAGGTAGGTAAATGAAGTGTCGAGATAGGATAAGCCTGTCCTTACCTCACCTAGATCAATGTATAGATCCATTGATATGAAGCGTCGTTAAATTAAGTCGTATATCGGTTTTTGTCCGAAGCTTTGTTTATACATATTGAAGTAGTCAGGCTTTTAAACTAGCTCAGTGGATTATGTCAAGAGTCCCAACTCTTCAACGCTGAGGAGCCCATCTGTTCGGTTGAAGTTAAAAATTCCACCCGGTTAATGCTTATCGGATGAAAGTAAGACGTCTCGATGAAATCTCCATCGGCCTCCCACGATTGCCCAACTGGCACACTGCCTAAGTGCCTATACGCCCCTCGTGCCATCACTTGCCATTTGTCAGAACTGATTAAACAAATAAGCGATTCCTCCCAGGCCAGGACATGCATATTTCAGAGCTCGTTATACTCAATCGAAAAGTTTAACCTGTCCACCCCTCATACACACAGACACACACAGGGGTGGACGTGAAACTCTGGTCAGCTTCAATTGATTTTGTCATTTGACTACGAATCTACTGCGTCCTTCTTAAAAATGTACAAACACACAAGGATGCCAAGCACATGCGACAAGCGATGTCACTGACATTTGCAATCGAACGGAAGGATATCTGCTTGTTTTCTGTTGACTGCGCTGCTGCCGCCCCTCGAATTCAGTACACAAACGAATGCGGAGATGTCCTTGCAAAAGAGTACAAACAGTAATCAGTACGTATGCACATATACGAGATGGTGAATTGGGAAAACAAAGATTCCGGCGAGGAGACGACGAAAATTTATCTCCAAAGTAATCATAGACTCTGGCACTTGTCCTGAATGTTTGATTGAATTTGCGAGAGATAGAAAATTCCACGACTCGCCCGATGTGCTCCTTGTGTACTCAATTCAGTGATTTAGGACTTTTGTTGGGCTGAGGTTTATTCGAATTTGAGGAGGTCGATTTTTCCAATTCAGCTACACGGGCATAGTTTCGAGTGTAGTTTTAAAAGAAGGCTCTAAATTTTGTATACCTACACCACGCCTAGTTTTTTCTAAAAAATCCCTGTACCAGTGAAGCTGCCGGCCAACCCCTATTTGAATATCTATCGCACCGTTTCCCCGCGAAGCAACAAAAGGAAGAAACAACTTTCAAAATGGTCTTAGCAACCCTCAAGTTAATGCGTTTTAAATTCTTCAAATGGCTTACACCGAGCCGCAGGGCTGTTGCTACCCTCGCACCATAGTTTTCACTGCAAACCGCTTCACCGGATGAGTTCATGTAAAAAGGATTTATTCTTCGGCTGTAAAGTGATTTTATTGGATTTGGAAATATTTTTTTTCTCTAGACAAAGAATATGCGGTACAGGCGGCCGGCCACCCCCAATTTGCCAACCAGCCCTTCTATGGGAGAGGGGGAGAGAAAAAAAAGCAAATTCCCATTTTGATGCGCCATAATCCGCTGTTGGTGTTCGTGTCACTTGAGTATCACACGCACCAGTTCAACAAGGTCAGACTGTTGGGACGGGGTGTTTGGGGTGGATTTACACGGCAGGACGCAGCATATTTTTCGATCTCAAATGCGGGGGGACCGGAAAAGTGTTTTAAATTTACAAAACATGGTCTAATGGAGTTGTGAACTTCATCGATGGAATTCATCGTCACAGTTTAAATATATTTCTTGTTGTTATTACGCCGGAGGGGTAGTGTGGGGTTAACCGTGAATAATTTGGAATTTGCACAATCTTGTTGTGGCATTTTTATTTTCAATGTGTTGGGGATACATTTAGCTGCAGCAGAAAGGAGGAGTGAATGCGAATTATGCGGAAAATTTGAAATTTATATTTAAGGTATTTAGATTGTCCTTGGGCGGGTGTGGTGGTAGTTAATTCTATTTGGAAGTGATATTAGCTCGATAAGAGTTTTAAAGGCTACCGGGTGGAAGTAGACACAATTTTTGGAATATTTTGAAAGGGTTGAGTGAGGTAGCCAGAAAGCATGGAGGCCCATTGCGTTCAGAGTACGAGACGTGACCTACCCCAAACCATTGGCTTATGTTCATTAGTTTTTTTTAAATATCTTGTGGTGATCATTGAGGCTTTTAAGGAACTTAGCTTACATGAGAGAGAGAGGCGGAGAATTTAGCCAGTTCCACAAATCCCATTTCTACTTCGTCTCTACAGCTTTTGTGTAGAAGTCATTTGTAAAGGGGTTAAGACTTTAAGCCTCGTATTCGGTTTGTTCAACGACCAGCACTTGAACTTACAGCGCGGTACTAATAGGTAACCATTTTAAGTGTCCAGGCTAAATTTGTCGAACTCACAATGGCGAAATTTGCCATACAAAATAACATATTGCCCACTTACTTACTTAAGGTGGAGCTACAGTCCGGGGTGGACCTGGGCCTCAACCAACAAGCGTCTTCAGGCAGCACGATCTTTGGCCAGCTGTCTCCAGTTTCGCACGCTAAGTTGGTTAAGGTCCCCTTCCACTTGCGCGCGCCACCTGAGTCGCGGTCTTCCTCTACTGCGCCGTCCCTCAGGTGTGGATTCGAAGATCTTCCGGGCCGGAGCATTGACGTCCATTCGCTCTACATGACCCAGCCACCTCAGTCGTTGGGATGATCAAGGTCTTATAAAGGACTTTAGTTGTTCGAGAGGGGGCTTTGCTACTCAATTGCTTTCTTAGCCCAAAGAAACAGCGATTGGCAAGAGTTATTCTTCGCTTAATCTCAGCGCTGGTGTCATTGTCTGAAGTCATAGCGGAGCCTAGGTAGACAAAGTCCTTTACCACCTCAAAGTTATATCTGTCTATAGTGACATTTTGTCCAAGACGTCGGTGTTGGGCATATACTTTGTCTTGCCCTCATTGACCGCCAAACCCATCTTTGCCGCTTCCGTCTACGAACGCGCCAGTGACATCACATTGCGTTCTACCGATTATGTCGATGTCGTCGGCGTAAGCGAGTAGGTGGACGGACTTTTGGAAGATAGTGCCTCTGGTGTTAGCGTTTGAGTTTTGCACTATTCTTTCAAGAACGATGTTGAAGAAATCGCATGACAGCGCGTCGCCTTGTCTAAATCCTTTTTTGACATCGAAGGCCTCGGTGAGTTCCTTACCGACCTTGATGGAGCAGCGTGCATTCTCCATTGTCATCCTGCACAAACGGACGAGTTTGGCAGGGATGCCAAAACTAGACATTGCTCTGTGTATGTAGCTCGTTTCTGTAAATGCTGTCATAGGCGGCCTTAAAATCGATAAAAAGGTGGTGGGTAGCGATTTGGACTTCTTGGGTTTTCTCCAAGATCTGCCGCAGTGTGAATATTTGGTCAACGGTAGACTTTCCTGGCCTAAAGCCACACTGATAGGGACCAATCAGGTTGTTGACGAAAGGTTTTAGGCGTTCACACAACACGGCAGATAAGATCTTGTAGGCGATGTTAAGAAGACTTATACCTCTGTTGTTGTAGTTTCTTGAGGATCGGGCAAACAATGCTAAGGTTCCATTCCTCGGGCATACTTTCCTCCGACCATATCTTACAGATGAGTTGGTGCATGCTCCTAATCAAGTCATCGCCTGCCATATTGCCCACAGGCTCTATTAAATGAATTTAGGGTAGTTGGCCCACGTTCCGCATATCCCCCTTTAACCGCAAACGAATTTCTCAGATGCTTTTATGGTTGGAAATATTTGCCTCTCAGCCCAAAGCATATCCAATTTAGAGCTCTAACTAGCCAGTCCAGCTGCCTTCATTCCGACAGGATCTGAAACCCAAAAAGGCGGTTAAAGGTACCAAATGGCGTTGACTTACAAGTTTTGAGGCTCTTTTTTGTTTTCCCATAGTCCAAATGTGATATAAGTCAGCTTTAACTAAGTCTTCAACCTTCAAGTATGCACGACCCACCAAAAAGACCACTCTTGCTAATTTTATTTTCTATTGATCTGAGGGCATCTTTGAGCTTGATGGACTGAGGGTTTCACTATCTAGGTGTTCTTTGGATTTCAGGTACCTTTGAATCTTGGAGGTAGGATTGAGTGTGGTCAGTTTATAACACTGTCGGTTTAAGCTGACTTTTAGGATTAGTGCACCTGCACATGTCATGCAATTAAAAGCGGGAGGCTCCTAACGTTGGATAGCTGACTTCTGAGAACTCATATATGTTAAGGCTTTCAACAAAGTCTGTCTTCAGATGCAATTCCAAAGCAGCCTGATGATTGTTAGCTTTCCAAAAGCTCGTAGTTTTTATAGAAGCAACCCTTGGTAGAAGAGGGCTTAGCTAAGACTTCCATTATCCAAACCCCTCTGGCGGTGTACCCGAGGTTGAAACAGTTCATAGCCCAAGTTGTTCCTTTAGTAGTTAGTTTGGCTTTCCTTGTCTTATCAAAAATCACATTTTTCGCAGCTTTAGCTTCAGCATCGCATAAGGCGAACATTTATTTTGTTTCAAGCGAACTTCGCTCTATTTCATTATATCGCCGCGTCATCTTTCAATAAATTAGAAGAAGACAGAAAATCGCTGCTGAACAGCGAGGTGTCAACTACTGTATCCAAAAAAATCCGTATCTGTTACCAATGCTGTAAAAATTAATTTCCACTAATATAAGAACTCACTAGGAGATGACCACAGCAACTGATTTACAGAGAAAAAAATAGAAAAAAATTCTTAAGAGCTTGTACCTCGTCAAAGACTGCCTAAAAAGATAGAATGAGCTTCCAACTGCGTCTTCTTAACATTCGCTACAAGGCACATCTGACATATGAAGATCCAAAAGTAGTACCTACCTATTTGAAGCAGAAAAGCGGGACTGATATGTTTTAAGACCGCCTTTAGAAATGAAAGAGTTGAGGCTTAAACTGTGCTTTTAAAAAATCACAACTTTTCCCGCAAATGCGATACCTGCTACTTTTGCAGGAGCAGCCAATTCAGCCATTGAAATCTGCATACAACACCTGTTTCGAATAGGATTAGCTTGAGGATTTACTTGTAGATGACCCAACTTAACGAAAACGTGACGGAAAAAACTTAAAAAAATAAAATTTCAGTATACATTCTCCAGGGCACTCATTCCGTAACTTTTCAAACGATTATCGTCGAAACGATAGACCTCCAAAGGTAGCAACTTAGTGCCAAAATTACGAGTTTGAGACCTTAATACAGTTAATTTTCCATAAATGTAATGAAAGCTGACGGTAGTTAAAGAAATTCGGGCAGAATATAACTTCTAATGGCCATCAAAGTTTCAAAAACGATATCGTCCCGACGATTATTGTTATACGGAATCTGCCCCCAGATTGATAATAAAAATTTAAAAAAGTTATCTCAGACATTCTGGATGACATAAAATGCGCTCTCGATTAAACAATGCAAACCTTTAGAAAAAAAAATGAAACAACTAATAAATATTCGCTCACCTTTGGCATTCCCTCGAATGTCCCTCATCAGCCGTGCGTCCACATTCACTTGATTGACACACGAAAACCCTGCCACAGCAGTTTCCTCACAGCCATTCGCAGTGAAGCCAATGCGACTGTGTTTACTGGTCGGCGAGACCATCATAACGGCGTCATCCTCATCTTCGTCATCATCCTCATCGTCGTCGTCGTCGTCGTCGTTGCGTTCCATCTTTATGTGTACTTCATCATCTTGGGTAGTGAGATCTCGGGGTCGCTTCTTGCCGCCACCCTTCATTTCCATACGCTGTTTCTGTTGCTGGAACTGGTGCTCCCTAATCAGTCGATCTCTCTCGTGAAAGTGCGAGACAAACAGAATTTTCTCGTGCTCCGGCACGACTATGGCAGGAGCCAACCTTCCCCCATCACTGTCGGCTATAGCCATGGTGCCGAAATATTCCTGCTGGCTACAGTTGTTGTTGTTGTTGGAGGTGGTAGTGCTGGTGGTGGTGGCGATGGTGCCGGACGATGGGGGTGGAGGTGGCATTGTGGGTGGCAGCCCGACATCGTTGTCCAACGCTGTCCCAAAGGTCATTAAGTTTTGGACGGCGGCGGTGGGTAGAATCGGAGGGAAGTATGGCGTGTGGCGGGTGTTACAACTGTTCGTGGAACCTGGAGAGAATGCCGTTGCCGCTACTGGCTGGTGGTGGTGATGCTGCTGTTGGTGGTGGAACATTAGCTCGCTGAATGGGGACATAGTGGATCCCAAGTTCTGCCTTACCGTCAACGGCAGTCTGGCTGTGTAAAAAGCTTTGCCACCCGCCGCCGCGGGCTGGAAGGTTGGCGGCGGCGGTGGTGGTGGTGGTGGGGCGCTCAGCAAGGGATGTGGCAGCGGTGAATTCGGTGGTGTTATCTGATGGAGCTGATGCGGTTGGGGGTAGTTCAGGCCAGACAGGAATTTCGCCTGCTGCTGCTGTTGATGAGAAGAAATTAGAAAGGTCGTCGTCGTCGTCGTCGACAGATTTGTTGCTGTAGTCGCCGAAGACGTCGACGACGACGACGATGATGGTGTTGTCGATGTCGATGTTGGAGGGGTTGGGATTTGATTATTGCCGCTGACCCTATGCGTGGCGCTGGCGTATGGCACCGGGATTGTTTTGGTGATTTGCTGTTGGAGCTGTTGCTGTTGCTGTTGCCGGATGTCAATGGTTTGTTGTGTCTGGATATCTGGTTCGTGTGACTGTTGACGGAACTCGGCTTCCGCACTCATTTGATGCTGATTAGAGTGATGTGACGGAGTCGGATAATGCTGCTGCTGCTGCTGATGATGATGATTATGATGCTGATGCTGAAGCTGATGCTGCCTCGACGATGGGAGTAATGAAGTCATCGAGGTGGATGTTGATGGTGTCAGCATTAATGGACACCAAGGATTGATTGGTGGTAGCTTGTGAAGTAGTGTCGTTGCCTGTTGGTCCTGCTGCTGCTGATGCTGTTGTTGTTTCCCTGTAAGAAGAAGAAAAAAGGGCTGCGATTTAGAAGGTCTGCCTCGTCATTGTGTGTGCTCGATTATCAAGGGAAAATTTGTATGCGCGCTATATATGGGATTCGCTGATGACATTGGGTGCCGATTGATGGGGGAAGGATGTCACCCCTTCTTCGGATGATTGATGACGGAATGGTGCAGTCAAGTTGATTATGGAGGCCGGCAAAGGGGTTAGCCTGTCATTTGTAGTCATTTGTAGTTCATTGTCTGCATGGGGGCCAAGCGTGACAGTGCAGAAATTTTAGAAACCGCTTAGAGGGGTGAGAAAGTGTGCCAAGATGGTTGCAATTAAAATGGTTCAAGTGCCCGCCAACATTTATGGAAGCAAATTTGAAGACGATTTAAGGAAAGTGCTCATCTATTTACTAGGGATGAGGCTTACCTACTCTGGGAACAGTTCAATGAAGGTACAGACAAGGGAAATATTTGTTGACCAACGCGTCTATGTCATTGAAGGGCTTTTGCCCCTGTCCAAATAGTTCGTGTTGCTAACCATTGTTGCAACGACTTCTGGGCGCCCAGGATGTGTGTCCACTCAGCCTAGAAGTCTCATCTCTTTTTAGAAAATGATTACCCATCACAATGATGAATATTTCAACAGCACATCACCATTTCTAAGCCCTCTTGTGGTATAAAATGTAAGAATTAAGGGAAACAGCTGAGGTGGCACTTTGTCCTGCGGTATAACGTGCTACGAAAGGGCCACAACTCCGCATAAAAAGTTGGGTAACAATGAGAATCTCCTGATCTTTCGCGAATATTAAACAAAACGATCGCCATTTTGACTGCATAAATAAAGACTTAACCTCTGCGCGCTCAAAAGTCGTTACAAAATCTGCAGAAAACCAAAAAACATCTTCCACTTTGATTAGGGTAAAATATAAATGTCTGCATTATCGCAGCTGTAAACACCTTGGCACCGCATTCACCCAACCCGTCGGCATTATCCCTGGAAGACTGCGTATGCCGTATGGACCCTTTCAGGCTCAATTTGATTCACTGTGCACAACCGCCAATTGAAACCCCTTTTGCTTGTTTTTATCCCAAAAAAAAAAGAACTGGCGATGGAAAATATTTTCCAAGGAGTAAAAAATGAAAAACCATCTACCGTCACTCTATTATCCTTCGAAATGAAGATTTCACGCAAGATGTTCAAATAGAGAGCTCCCCTCGCACGAGTACTGCACCAGCATTGCGCTCGCACCCCGTGTATGCTGTGTGGGTAAATAGCCCTAGGCAGTTGCAGGAGCGACACGAGGATTTATTACCTGTAGTCGTAAGCCTGATATTGCAACATGCTCAGTTCGGGCAGAAATCCTTTACTTTCGCTTTGGTTCTCCCTTTCAGTGCGGATCGCATGTGCGTAGGATGAACCTAAGCCATCCTACGATCCCTGCTCTGTAATCACATGTTCCAGCATCGTCTACAGTTTAAGATTACGCAAAAGGATTAAATAAAAAACATCCTTTTCCTTTTCGTCTCATTATTTGGTGGTAACAAAAGCCACAGAGTTTTTTTTAAAGATCTGCCGTATGCCAAAACCATCAGCGATCGCCATATGTCCTTGAAGACATTTTCACCGAAAAATTATATCCTTTCATTTTCAGTGTTGTTTTTGTTGTTGTCATCGTCATTTGATCGTAATTCTGACAGCAAACGTATTTATTGTCCTAGTCCCGCCGACGACGAGCCGACGATCGTAGGCGAATCGAATGAAATTATCAAAGTAAAAGGATTTTTCGTCCCTAAAAAGAGAGAAATCGATTTCCATTCAGCCAGATCGATCGATTACGTGCGTAAGGTAATCCTGTTTTTTACTTTCGTATCCTCACCCTCGCCGTGCATGCCCTTCGTCCGTACCTACTAAATGGCAGCATCGCTCCTTTTGTCACACTTTACTAAAGATTAATGACATCTCGGGTATACAAGTTGTGCTTCCTGTTTAATAATTTTTTTATTATTTAATTTTTGACATGGTAGTTATGGGAAAGGTTGACGTCGTGAGTTATGCTTTGTATTTTACGAGGCAAGCTGCAAATCGATGACTGTTTTGTTAGAAACGTGCGCAGGACACGCGTCAAAGGGGTAAATCGAAAATTATGAAATGTATGCCGTTCATCGAATTAAATCAATGCTAATCCGAGGTGAAGAGAAAACGGTGTTTAAGTGACACAGGAAGCAGGGGAGAGTTATGAATGACTTTCGTACTTCGTACTAGAAACACCTGAAGAGAAGGTCAAGTCATCCACCGGGTTTTTAACCGGCTTTGGTTAATTTTTGATAAAGTGTGTCATTTTAAGGACGTGTAATATCAGGCACGAGAATTGGCGAAATATGATTTTTCTCGGATACAAAATATGTAAGCTCAACTCTCTAGGTATTTTATTTTGCTTGCATCTCAACATCTTAAGATAAAGGGTCACCCAAAATTCAGGCATGATTTGAATTTTTTGTTTTAAACATGGAGATGGGACAAGGTTACGGACGGAAAAGCCAATGACCCTTGCAGACCCAGAGTGCGGTGACACCATCCTGCTCGCGCTCAATTTTATTTCGCAAGGAAAGTGTCGTCTTATGCTTGCTTCTACAGAAATTATTCTGCTGCAATAATGATAAATTTGCCTTATGCTATCTTTCCACCGGAGATTAACTTCGAGATTAGGATTAGTTTCCCTTATTCTTGTATAAATCTCGAGGTTTATCATACAACTTATAATCTCTTCAGCACAAGACTAAAAACTAGTCTCGAAAATCAACCAGGTTTGCATGTAGAGTCCGGTTTGTGAACACACGCTCCACAGCTGGGGATGTCATAAATGTAAAACAAAGAGAACTGCTATTGACGGGAATGAAAAAGAAGACGTCAAAAATGGGAAAATATCTTCCTCTCTCTCACGAGCGTGAAATTTCATTCGACAGACAAATTGAGAAAGCCAGAAAGAATACACCAACTTTTTTTATTCTGCGAAAACACTTCAATATTAATTTTAAACCTCTTGTACTTAAACTCGAATTTGCCTCCAGTGGAAACGTAGCATTACTAACCATCATTTTTAACCACCACCTTAAATATTTTGTAGGTCACAATGTGCCAATTTGTATTGAAAATTTCGATATTATAATTATTTAGCCTGAATACTAAAATTGATTACTAATATCTCGGAATATCTTCTTCAACTTTTCTGGCATCTATTGTTTTGGAGATATTCAAATATTGCGATCTGAAATCTAAAAGTGCAAAAGTACGTACGCTGACATCTGTCATGAACATGAACATAAATGATTCTTCCTATTTTTATGAATATTTAATAATAAAGTGAACATTTATCTTTGGTGTGCAGAAACGAAGTGGAGACTTGGGATGCTAAAACTTAGCGTGACCTGGATATTAGGTTTCAGCATGATTTTCCTCGAAAGAATATCTATTATGTATATTGATATCAAAATTATACCGTAGAAATGTGAACAAAGATCGGGATTTGGGTACTCATTATTGAGAAATATTTATAACACGCCACTTTTAGAATTTCTTGAGAAAAACTAAGAACGAATACTTATATTATTTTTAGTATATATTTTGACCAAAATCGTTTGAGCGGTTTCTGTAAAATTTGACAGACTAAGGCCCGGTTTGTTCAACCTTAATCATCGGCTTCTCCAGCTAGTAATTATCGAATGTGTTTGTTTTTGTAAGGACTTCGTTGGTATTAGTTTTGACGTATCTGCTATACAACAACTTATTGTAAAATATTGAGAGCAATCTAGTACTATAGAGGTATAGAACTTCGAATTGAAATAAAACACAAGAAAATCGTTTTCATGTCAATCAATTTGGCTTTATTGGAAGGATAATTGTATGCCATTAATGTTAAAATTTGATTTCGGGCATGTGGCCGCCGCCGCTGGTTCGAATAAAGCCAAGTCTAGAGGTCCAATTTTCAACCACTTTTTCGAGCATTTGGGGCTGTATGTCGGCAATAACGCCAAGTCCTCTAACGTTGTTTGTTGGCGTAGGCGAACGACTTCACCAATGGTGTCAAATCACACGATCTTGGTGGCCAATTTACAGGTCCATTCCGCGAAATTATGCGCTCATCGAATGTTTCCTGCAATAAATTGTGACGTGCTCTGTGTGGGGCATGTAGCGCCGTCTTGTTGGAACCACATCTCATCCACATTCATGCCATCCAATTCGGGAACAAAATAGTCGGTTACCATGGCTCCATACCGGTCTCCGTTAATGGTAACTGACTCTCCAGCATCATTTCGGAAGAAGTATGGCCCAATGACTCTACCAGCCCCTAGAGGACACCAAACAGTCAGTTTTTGTGGATGTAATGGCGTCTCAAGGGTCTCATGTGGATTCTCTTCACTCCAAATGTTGCTTGTTGACGTAGCCATTCCAAATGAAATGAGCCTCATCACTGAACAAAATTTTTGCGATGAAAATCAGCATCAATATCAATCTCATTTTCGGCCCATACGCCGAAATCACGACGCATTGCATGGTCTCGCGGCTTTAATTCTTGCACAAGCTGGGTCTTGTAAGGTCGTAAGCCAAGATCTTTGCGCAAAATCTTCCATAAAGTTGATGGACAAAGCTCCAATTGCTGCGCACGGTGGCGAATCGATTCATTCGGGTCCTCTTCAATTGTTTCTTCGGTGCGCACTGTTCGACGTCTCTGCGGATGCGTATTATCACATAGAGTAAACGTAGTGTGTAAACGATCCATGGTTAACCGAATTAATTGCTCTGATGGACAATTATATATATGAACGGAGCTTGCGGTAAACCAACCTCTAAAAAAAAACGCTCTTTACCATTGATATTGAGGTTACCGTGCAAAAACAAAAAAATGGCCTGCGAATATAAAATGCAGGAGATATCACCTATAGGACCTGATGCAAATAATCGCCGCGAAAGCAACTTGTCAACTCGTTGCAGACGATACACTCCACACTCGACGATGACGTGCATCGTCTCCACCGCTCCATATCGGCTTACGTCAAGTGTAGGTAACTGCTGCAATTAAGAAATTATTCCAAAAGCCCCCAACAGCTTCCAGTGAAAAACGCAAATCACTAAAGTCCCCATTAGAACGTTAGTTTCCCATGGAGAGACCCAAAACTATCCTAATGCACAACATTAAGTTCAAATTAAAACAAAAAACAAAAAAAAAACAACGACAACCTCACCAAAAATGACGAACGGATGTAAGCCGTTTGCCAGATGAGTGAACCCACACCGCACGTGATTGACAGGTGGCACTACCCAAAAACACAAAAAGAGTTATGATGCACGTTAACCGCGTTCCGTGGTCCAGTGCAATTTCCTTTCAAGCTCATTGAACTCTTCCATCAAGACGAGTCGGCTCTAAATCTATCTAGCACTAATCTCCGCTCTACGTGATCGCCCAGAAACCCCAATTACATCAGAGCACACAGCACACAGCACACACACATCCACTCACATACACGCGCGCATGATTTAAAGAGGGCTCGATCCTCTGATCCAGATCTGTATCTATCTATGCATCCAGCAGATATACCTACACTTTTCGTTCTCATTCAAGCAAGGCATCATCATTACGACAAATCACGGTAATAAAAATTGCGCGCTGCTGGCTTCTGCCAAAAATGTAATTCGACGGCATTATGTGACGCGTCTCATCGGCAATTAGCCTGTGCGCCATTCCACAACTGAAAATTCATTAGAATCCGACGGCCGGAGAGACAAACAACATTTAATTGCGGGTCACACAGCCGACAACAGACCGCCGAAAACCATATGAGGCTATATAGACCAACGGCGCTGGCTGCTTGAGGAGCATTTCTGTGTTGACTTTTCGCCGGTGTGGTCGTCGGTGTTAGTGATTTGTGCGTTAGAATGACACCGCGATGGGTTGTGTTTGGGCTGTGGGTCGGGGCCTTTGCGATGGTAGCAAGTGGAACGGCACTGCCGCCGGAATCGAGTGGGATTTTTTCAATGCCAGCCAGGACGGCGGTGGACGAGGCCGACTTGCTCGAAGAGCACGGTCGCTTTATGCTGGCCAACATGAACGTGACCGTCGATCCGTGTGAGAACTTTTACGAATTTGCCTGCGGCAACTGGCAGAACGATACGATGGTGCCCGCAATGGGCCGCAACAACACCTTCTTCTTCGCCATGCAGGTCAAGGTGAACGAGTTGATCGTGGGCTATCTGCGCAACACCAGCGTCATGGAGGAGAAAACGGCCGAGACGAAGGCGAAGCGACTGTTCGCCTCGTGCGTGAACATGAGCGAGGATCTGAGTGCGGGGTATGCTGCGCTGCTGGACGCGCTGAAGGACCCCGAACTGAAGGAGGGAGAGACCCTCGATTGGATGCAATTGAACTTCTACTCGGAGTACGGAGTGACGCCGCTCCTGCCGCTGAGTGTCCAGTACAATTCGGAAAATTTGATGTTCGAGATCCTGATCAGTGCGCCGTATGCTGTGCTCACCAACGAGCATAACTTGAATTTTACTGCGATGTCGCAGGACTTGGGCTTCGAAGACGAGGAGGAGGTCGAGGCGGAGTTGGAGGAGCTGAAGGAGTTTGAAAAGCAGCTCATTGCATCGACGTCGTCGCTGAACGACACCAAGGTGCAAACGTTGGAGGAGTTCATCGGCGCGCACAACTCCAGTGGGGTGGACTGGAAGAAGCTCTTCGCACTGGCATTCAATGGGACCACGAAGAACTTGTGGACGGTCCACAACAACGTGAAGGACTTTGCGCCGCTGAACAGGTTCCTGATGCGGTCCGACCTGCACCTGCTCTTCAAGTACGTGAAATGGTGGAACGTGCTGAAGTTCTATCACATCTGGAAAGCGCAGGCCGTCGAGAAGACGCTCGAGAGCAAGTGCCGGGAGGTCACAGTCAAGTACTTCAGCTACGCCTTCATTCCGTGGTTCATAGAGACCACCTACGATCAGGACCGGCGCGCGGACGTGCTGCTCATTGCCAAGCGGCTCAAGGACACATTCTACGACCTGCTCGACCAGTACTCCTGGCTGGACAGCGAAACGCGGTCGGGCGCCAAGTCGAAGCTGCGCGCAATGGACCTGATGGTGGGCTACACGGACGACATGACGCACCGCACCGACATGGATCACGTGTACAGGAACGTCAACATAACCAAGAACTACTGGACGAACATCATGAGCCTGGAACGGAATCGGGCCAAATCGCGGCTTAAGGCGATCGCCAAGGCTGTGATCGCTCCGATCATAAGCACTCACGAGGTGAACGCCTACTACGCGGACTTTCTGAACCTGGTCTTCGTGGCGATCGGGATCTCGCAACTGCCGCTGTACCACATCAAGCTGCCCAACTCGCTCAAGTTCGGCGGAATCGGCAACATAATCGGCCACGAGATCGCCCACGGATTCGACTCGGAGTGCTACGCCTACGACTACGACGGCAAGAAGCGCAACTGGTGGAGCGAGCAGTCGCTGAGGAACTTCCGCGAGCGCTACCAGTGTCTCGAGGCGCAGTACAACAAGTTCATCTACAACGGCCTGCGGACGAATGGCAGTCGCACCTCCGGCGACAACATTGCCGACAACGTCGGCATCCGCATCGCCTACCACACCTACGAGCGGTTCCTCCGCGACAACCCAGGCCTAGAGAGCGGCCGCGACAAGCCACTTCCCGGCATGGACTTCACCAACAAGCAGCTGTTCTTCCTCAAGTTCGCCCAGACATGGTGCGACGGCCGCAGTCCGGCAGATCGATTGCGACACATGGAGGTCGACGAGCATGCGTACGACGAGTTTCGCGTCGTGGGCACGTTGATGAACGTGCCCGAGTTCAGTGAGCAGTTCCACTGTGCGCTCGGCACCGACATGAATCCTATGAAGAAGTGCGTCGTCTGGTAGAATGGCACGGGCAATAAATACTCATATACAGTTAATCGCATGGTTTTATTTTGTCTAATGGGTCTGACAGCAAATCTGGCGGTTTTGATGGGATCGCTTTGGTTTTTTTTTCTGATTCTTTTTTTCCTTCACGAGCGAGTGAGTTTGCCGAGGTTACCTCCGATTTTGACACATCCCCACATATGTCAAAGCTGTATATGTACGGGGTCCAGTGGTGGAGTTAATGGGTATGCAAACCATGTCGCTGGTAAACAAAGCATAAGGTGGACAGTACGTGGACGACGTGCGCAATGAGCTGCGCTGCGGGTATACGAGGAATTTGGGTATACGCCGAAGTTCCGTCAAGGTCATCGTTTGGATGAAGCGTTTCTGCGCTGAGTCATCGTGTGAGCAGCGTTCGGCTGTAAAAGAATCATTGTGCTGTGGGAAATTGTGTGTGCGACTTGATTTATATATTGTTGACAGGTTCAACGACTCGGCTAATTATTATTTGTTTTGGGCGCATTGTCGTGTGCGCTTTATGGGTTTAAACACGTAGCCGCATGCCTGGGAATTTGGTGCAAACACCCATCAAAGTGCACCGAAGCGCAGGCGCGAGTGCTGCTTGAGTGGCTTCATCATTGGGCGCCGAACGAATGACTTTGACTCGCGTCGGCCGACAAGGTGACTTGTGTTGGGTAATTTATTGTATACGACACCATAAAGATGGTTGATAACTGATCTTGTCTTAACCTTTAGAATTTTATTGGTCAAGTCGAGAAGATGATATCGGCCAAATGGGCGCCGTCACCTGCAGTTTGCGAATAGATCGTTGAAATTGTGGAGCGTGTTGCTGACGTTTAAGTGGTTTTGTTGGAGCTTCCTAAGTTGGCATCACCGTTTCGAATGACTATTTATATTGAAAGCGAATGGCCAACAGTCCGAACATTTTTAAGTTCGAACGAATTTTTCATTCGTGGGTTTGTGGATCGCGACTGTGAATAAAAGGTGACAGTTTGCGGCAAGAATTTTGAATTCCCCGGAAAAGGCTGTGTTCCTAAATTTCGCTGTTTAAATCAATTGAGGCAGGTTTTTTTTAGATTAATTTAGTACTATAATGCTTTTTTGGTAAAACAAACAGCAATTTTCATACCATAAATAGAAATAAATTGATTTGTTCGCAGTCCGCCAATTTGTAATTCGCGCTCATCACTGGGTTCCATTTTGACCTCCTGATCAGCGTTGCCACTTCATAAATAGAGCAGCGCAGTAGAGGTAAGAAACAAATTTAGTAGATTGGATCTTTGGGCAGTAGATTTTTTATTATACAGAAAACAAAGATCAATTGATTAAAATTATATTAATAGTCACCTTAATGTTTTCTTTATAAATACAACAAGTTCACAATGGGGACGTTCAAGTATTAAGTTTAGTAAGTCTGACAGCTGTCTTATTAGATGTATCCCGGTTTTAATTGGTTGGAATAGGTCATATGATCAGTTGTTTCAGTTGACGTTTTATGTGACTCGAGGGTGGAATTATTTTTTTTTATTTTAGGTATATGAAACTTATAAGACGCCAAGATGTGTTACCATCCACGAACTCTATATCCCAACATGGAATCGGTCCGGACGACAAGAGGAACATTCTTAACGAGTGGACATAGGCTCTTTCAATATTTGGAAACTCGACTTTCAATCTAATGTTCTCCATCACTGTAAAGGTGTTGCCGTATCTTGTGTGACGCAAGTTCGTAGGTAGATAAAAATGCTGCCAACTGTTGGAAAAAAAAGAAAATTATTTGGCGTTACAGCGAAACCATTCACAGAACAGAAGATAATAGGCCATAACCCGACAGACTATTCCCCGAGCTCTTAATACCTGTACCGAGCTAAAAATATCCCACATTGGAGGAAGAGGCTGCTGCAGCCTTATACAGCTATACTCTCGGATGTTTGTCAGACGTTAGCGAGAGGGGGAGGGGGTGCAGTGGAAAAAAAAACTTTATTATTCTGTTTTCTTTTCGGGGAGGGACCAAAAACTTAGGGCAAGGAAATTCTACATTTAATCGAAGAGAACAAAATTCAGTAGAGGTCTGCGCAGCCATTTAGTTGCTAACTAAAACAGGAGAAATTTGTATCGCTCAGCAGGGTGCGTCCTTCTCACGAATATAATTACGATAGGGGAATGAGTTTCAAATACAGGGTGGGCCAAATACAAGTTTCCCTTAAAAAATGAAATAAATTGGACAAAACTAAATCGTTTCCATGTATTATGGCTTTATTAGCAAGAGCAAACATTCCCATTCATTATGGAACACAACGTCGTTCAAATGGCCTGCCACTGCTGCTTTCGCAGTAGCGCACTCTGTCACTCGAATTTTGCAAGACCTTGTTGATGGTTTCGGGCTGTAGCTCACGGATTGCTTGGACGGTATCGGCCTAAAGTGCTTGAATCGTTTCCGGATTGTTGGCATAACATTGGTCCTTCATTGTTTTTCATAAAAAAAATCTAAAGGGGTCAAATCGCAGCTCCGAAGCGGTCAATTGACATCGCCAAGACGGCTTATAACACGATTTGGGTATTTGGTGCGCAAAAGATCGATTGTGTCATAGGCTGCGTGGCATGGCGCGCCATCCTGCATGAGCTGGAGGTCGTCCAAGTCAATGTCTTTAATTTCTGTAAGAAAAAAGTCGGTTAACATTGCTCTATAACCCCCACCGTTGACCAAAATGTTGTTCCCAGTCTCATTTTCGAAGAAAAATGGTCCAATGATGCCACAATCCACACCAAACTGTCTTTCTCTGTGGATGCATTTTCGTCTGTGCGACCATGAGTGTTGTCTACTAGCATACCAGTCTCACGAACCTTTTGCACAAACTTGCGTACAGCTGGCGCGGTGGGTGCTTCATTGAGGTCAAAACTTCTTTTTAAAAGCGAACTGTTTGGGCTATAGAGCACACACTTTGGAAATAAGTTTTCAATATTTCCCAACGTTGTTCAAGCGTAAAGCGACTCATTTCGTTCCGCGGAGGTATGATACTGACTTTCTGTCAAGTTTTCGAGCGGGAAACAGCTGTCAGTGTCAAAATAACCTGCGATTCAAAAAGAAAACACTGCTCTTGCTTACTTACTTTTGGTGTTGCTATTTTGGTTTTAGAAATATGAGTCCTTGGTTAGGACTAAAACTTTGTGGCAACACATTTCGAAATTTTATGGCGTTGTTACATTTTCCCATTCATCCCTTTGTAGGTACTCCCGCACTCTCACTCGCTAAATTGATAAAATAAAAAGGCACACCCTCCCATCAAGATCAATCATCAAACTGAGATCTGAAATATTGAGATGTTCAAAAAAATGCATGGACGTTCCTCACGCCGCAGGACATTAATACACATTTGCATTATTCTTGTCGCACGAATACTTTCTCTAACTGTGATCGGCTTAGACTTACAGATCCCCGACGCACCCGCATGCAAGTAAATTCTCTCCACTGACATGAGTCGAGTAGGTGTGAGAATCCATAAGGCAGGTATCCCTATCCCTACAATCTGTTAACTGCTATTAGGCGCCGAATACTTTTTTTCAAACTGCACCATCAGCAGCAGCAACAACACAAATTTTAAGACAATACCAACTGCAGAAAATGATGTCCCTTCTGTGTTTCCATTGTTCCTGTTTCAAATGACGAGAAAAACGACCGAAACAATGGCACTTTGGTGTATAATTCGTATGACTTTTGTGTGTGTGCCGGAAAGTCAAACTGCAAACACAATACCCCGGACAACATTTGGTCCATCAGCACAGTTGTGCGCTTGTCCTAATGATCATTGTCCAACACTCATTTCTCACCTGCGGACCAGTGTCTTGCATATACAGATCAAAGACCATTATTATATCTTCGCATCGATGTGTGTTTTTATGCATTTGAAGGATATGCCTTGGGGTAGGCTCATTCGGATATGCTATTAATCGGTTTTTTGTTCCCAGTGTTCCGCTGCAAATCGATTAATGATGACTTTCGGCCGCAGGTCGTCGAATTATCACTTCTTTTCGCCGTGTGTTCAAATGCCGTCGCATAGGGGCGAAAGGATAATGAATTTAAATGTTAACCAGATGACGCGAAACACAAATCCAGATGTCATCATTTGAGTGTTGAATGTTTGCAGATAGTCCGTCCAAAGTGATTAGAGAGAAGTTATCTCACGTGTTCCTAGAGACTGCCACTGAAACTGGCACAGATATATTTGCACAAAGTCACTCCTCTAAATCCTACATGGGATGACTAATCTTTTGATCGCACAAGTTATTCCGATGAACCACCTCACGGGATGATGGATCGATTATCCCTCTCTGATAATCTTGAGCAAAATTTAAAGCACAACACGCGACCGGAAATTAAAGCAATTTTCATCTTCGTGCCATCTTTAGGTTCGAGAAAGTTCTTCAATTCCGAATGCACTGCGACTCCAAATCAGGAGCGTATTGTGAGACGACCTTCATGGCTTTTACTGCCATCTCATGTCGTATGATTAAGATTATTTTGAAATTATTTACCGCTATCAGATCCGACATGCCTACATAATTTAATGCATTGGACGTTGGTGTAGACTGCGGCTTATCTTATCGTAAACTGGTCAAGATGTTGACCGATCATCATGACTTGGCAGTTCTCTATTTCATACCATATTTAAGAAAACCTCAAAACTGTAGATTGACGTACTTTATGACCAAATTTTTTGACAGATTATGAAAGAGCATTAAACTATTTGATACTAACATTACGATTTGACGCATGAAAGGTTCAAAGTTTCGCTGTTCCATTCCTGCGTCCGAACAGCGATTAGTACGAGACACTAATATCGTAGGCTGAATCACTTTTCAAGACTAATTAACCCAATTTAGGCGGTACCGAACGGTTAACCGCTGCGTCGATTGTACAAGTATTTGTGGAAATAAAATTGACAATTTTTTTAACTTATGGGAGCTTAGTAGAACTCTGCGCCACCCCACTTAGGTCCTCGTAAACCCATTGTGATGCCCTGGGTAAGTATGCTTAAGTCCCTTCGTATCTTTTCATCACACTATTCGACTACCAAATAGAAAGGGACTTTTAGACGAATACCGGTAGTGTACCGGAATAGATCAGAAAGACGTTGGGCCTTAATAATAATCATTTGTAACCATCGGAAATATTTTCTAGGTCACAACGGGTAACTTTATTTGGAAAATGCCGTCATCGTGAGTTCGTCTGAACGACAAAAAAAATAAAAGTAATGCAGTAACATCAACTCCAACTCAGCAAAACAAAGCGATTCGCATTTCATTCGTTTCTATAGTCCCTCGGAAGAAGATTTCGTTTGCCGGCGAGTTCATCTGAGAATTTTATGCGATACATGTTTCGTGTAGAAGCTGTAGAGAAGGAAGTAGAGGATAGTCTCCGCTCCGCTCTCTCTCCTTTGAGGCAAAAACTTTCACTTGCTTTTTGTTCTTGTTAACACCGCCTCAAATTTTTTTTGCGAGTGAAGTTCTGGGACTTTTGATCCAAAGGGTGTCACAATGGAGCTATTACTGGTCTTAGCTGTCAGCCGATCTTACTAAAAGAAAAATGTTTTGTTTAAAATTAAGCACAACCTGATGACGAATACTGGGGAAGAATCGGCTGTGATTCGCCAAAATGCACGCGGAAGAACGAATTTCGAAGATTTTGAGGAAAATATGATGCAGGCTTTTTCGGGAACGGTTTGCAAAGTTTCAGCGGTGGATTATGTGAACTTGGGGAAGAGGAATATGCGACTATTACATAAATGATCGTTTGCAAGGACTTTTAGTGTTGAACTTTAATAGCTTAACCTCCATAAACCACGCTTACATATAGATTTCGGGAGATATTCGAATCCGACCACCACTGTCGGGTCCCTTTCCGTCTACGACGCTTAGTCGCGCTGTTTTCTGTCACCCACAACTAGTCACATAGCGCCTTATGGAACCACTCTTGTGATGGGACCGCTTTCCACAAAACAAGTCCTCACAGTCACAGAAGTCTGCAAACATAACTTTCCATTTCATTGGGATATCAGCCTTTTTATGGCCATTTGTATCCTTACTCCCGCGCTAATCCAACCACATAACCGCTCTCGCCCATCCTTCGAAATACAATTGAGCGGATTAACGAAACATAATATCCTTTTGCCCTTCAGGTGCGCATCCGCACGCCAATTATGGCATTAAAATCAAACTCAATTTGAATTTCCCACTCTCTCTGGCCAAGTTGAAGAAACATTTCCAATTGTATCTACAAGGATGCCAATTTGCGGCTATAAATCATCAATCGAAAGCCAAAGTGAGAGTGCTTGCGATATCAGGTGGCGATGACTACCGTCCGGACGAGTCGTCATCGTCATCCGACCGGCCGGCCAGACAAAAGGAGATTTCACGATCTGATCACCTCAATGCCCTATACCTGGCACAGGATAATTAAATCTCACAATGGAAATGGGATGCACCGTCCTCTTGCTTTGCAATTATAATAATTATATTTGAAGATCAATGGATAGATAATCGAATTAGACAGAGAGAGCGAGTGCAAACAGTCTCCCATGAATGGGAATCCTTAATGGTGCCAGTGGCAGTAGCTCAGTAGTGAATAAATGAAATAGGATCCCAGATCCCGGGCCATCTCCTTGCGGGGCATTCATTTAAATAAAAGTGTGCACTTCCATCAATCAACTGTGCGGGAGAGTATGGATGTCTGTATACAATTAGCAACACTTGGTCGTTCGGAAAGGACGCACACTGTGGGAATGGAATGAATCTGGATCTGGAGCAGCAGACCTGACTTAATTATTATTCATACGGCTTCGAGGTACCTACGTATGAAACGACCTCGGAGTGATAAATGATCCTCTCGAAGGGAGTGCAACAAAGTCGACGATAGTTCAAAGGAGGGCAACGCAACGCATGCATGTGTATGGTGAATGCGTGCATCCTTTTCGGTATCAAGTGAACCTGTTTTTATTGAAATGAAGAGTGAGAACGGTTTGCAGTGTCTGCCGTTGCTTTAAAAATGTCAAGAACTTGTGCCAGTTGGGACGTCGAGACGCGACAGTATCTAAAGGGTGATTTTTTTAGAGGTTGGTTTTTCGAATAGAGATAAAACTGGCATTTTGTGGTCAAATCTGGCAACTCCAATGTCATTTATGATCAGTTTGGTTTGCCATTCCATCATGAACAGGTTGACAAATGAACAACGCTTGCAAATCGTGCAAATTTATTTTGAAAATAATGGTTCAGTTCGTGAAGTTTACCGCAAGCTCCGTTCATTTTATGGTCGATATAATCGTCCATCAGAGCAATTAATTCGGTTAACCATGGATCGTTTTCGCACTACGTTTACTCTATGTAATAATACGCATCCGCAGAGACGTCGAACAGTGCGCACCGAAGAAACAATTGAAGAGGACCCGAATGAATCGATTCGCCACCGTGCGCAGCAATTGGAGCTTTGTCCGTCAACATTATGGAAGATTTTGCGCAAAGATCTTGGCTTATGACCTTACAAGACCCAGCTTGTGCAAGAATTAAAGCCGCGAGACCATGCAATGCGTCGTGATTTCGGTGTATGGGCCGAAAATGAGATTGATATCGATGCTGATTTTCATCGCAAAATTTTGTTCAGTGATAAGGCTCATTTCATTTGGAATGGCTACGTCAACAAGCAACATTTGGAGTGAAGAGAATCCACATGAGACCCTTGAGACGCCATTACATCCACAAAAACTGACTGTTTGGTGTCCTCTAGGGGCTGGTAGAGTCATTGGGCCATACTTCTTCCGAAATGAGGATGGAGAGTCAGTTACCATTAACGGAGACCGGTATGGAGCCATGGTAACCGACTATTTTGTTCCCGAATCGGATGGCATGAATGTGGATGAGATGTGGTTCCAACAAGACGGCGCTACATGCCCCACACAGCGCACGTCACAATTTATTGAAGGAAACATTCGATGAGCGCATAATAAGCGAACCTGTCAATTGGCCACCAAGATTGTGTGATTTGACACCATTGGATTATTTTCTTTGGGGATATATGAAGTCACTCACCTACGCCAACTAACCAGAAACGTTAAGGGACTTGGAAGCCAACTTTCGTGGCGTTATTGCCGACATACAGCCCCAAATGTTCGAAAAAGTGGTTGAAAATTGGACCTCTAGACTTGGCTTTATTCGAACCAGCGGCGGCGGCCACATGCTTGAAATCATATTTAAACATTAATGGCATACGATTATCCTTCCAATAAAGCCAAATTGATGGATATTAAAACGATACTCTTGTCTTTTATTTCAATTCGAAGTTCTATACCTCTAAAAAAAACACCCTTTATATGCATCCCAGCAAATCACTGCGTCTGATGATGGTTGCCTGCCTACTTGCCAGACGTCAGAGCAAATGCACGGCTGTGGCTAGTGATCGTACTTGGTAACTTTCTTTGACTCCAAATCATAACCTCAAGAGACTTGGAAAATAAATCCATTAGCTGGCCACTGCCCCTTGAACTTGGATACTATGTCTGTAATCGGGGTCTCCATGTTAGCCACCACGTAGAACATAAAATCCTGATTAGCTGCTGCGGCAGAATTTAACAAATTTTCTTGCCCCCAACCCTACCGCGTGGTTTGCTCTGAGTTTTTGCCCCCATAAAAAACCAACTCATCCACACACAGTCTGTGTAATAGCGCTCCACACACAATGGGCTTTCATTCGCGGCATAGGTGTACCTCGGATCGTGGTCGCAACTTTTTAACATACGTAAACAACTTTGAGTAGAATGCAAAAATTCCATGTTGCAGCTCATGTAGAACAACGTCCTAGCGCGTGTTCCGCCAAGTCCGGAAGAAATATTAACCAGGCGAACGCTACGTCGAGCCATATTGCATAAACGGTGTCTTGCGCTTATCTGGTAATTGGATTAATGAAAATTCGTGAGCGTCTATGGGTTCTTGTGGGACTCGCAGAAGCAACGCTGCACCATCCTCGTCGTCGTCAGTCTTGCCCGTGATTGCGTTCACTTAGCCTTTGCATACCACATCTTGTATATATATAGCAGGCGGACAGGTAGTGCACCACCATTCCACCTTCCAACATGCGCGCCAATAATTACATGCATACACACGAGAGGAGAAGCAACGCCGGAGCAGAACTACCACCTGCCAGCGTTGAATTGACCGAGCGCGCATCGGTGGTGAGTTATGAAATGCAGCAGCCCGAGCCAGAGCGCATAGTCCCATCGAATGTAGGTATAGGTATATGGAGCCAGGCGACTGGACCTTAATAATGGAGATGATCAATTTAAATATTCAGCATATAGAGGGGTGGGGAGTGCGACGCAGTGCATAGAACGAAAAGCCCCAAACGAAGCATCCGAAGGAGGGCACTCGAAGGATATTCGTTTGTAAACGCCCGCCGTTACGCCCGATCGTTGTAGCTGCGAGTCCTCGATGCTTTTGCATCGTGCGCGATTATCTAAATTGCATACGAAATTATTTTAATTAAAAATCTAATTTTGTGGAAACTGGACGCGTTTGCGTGGATCACTTGTTCGCGGTTCGCGCTGCAGCCCAAGTGTGCGTTAAGAGTTACACATTAATCTCGGACTGATGTCGGGCTTCACGTTGCCCGTTCTCATGGGGCAGGCGGAGGAGGATCATTTGGTTTTATGTAAAACGGATGGAAATCATCTGAAAGCCATTTGGGCGTGGGAACGCGATTCGCACGGCTCTTTCATATTCGTCATTGCAGATGGGTTGGTCAAGTTTTGTACACAGACCGTTCGGAGTTCTGAAGGGGGCTCTGGGAGACATGTGTTCTTGGTTCTTTAAGAAAAGACAGCTCTTGGGGTGGCGCTGGAAAGAGATTGATCGTATTTTTTGGTCAACAAACGGTAAAAGGTCATCTTACCATTAAGAGACTCAAGTTCCAAGTTTGATGACATCGTGCAATCGATTTCCTTCGACCTCATGGTCGTCACCCACCAAACACGAATAGGTATCCCCATTTGGAGTATAAAGTTGAATAGTCGACCCAAATATGTCCTAAGACGGACGGGACTAGCCATATTGCTTATTGAGCAAACGCAAAGGCTGGGCTTTTTGAGCAACGATTTCATAGCAGCTGCAGAGATGAAGGTATAAATGGAACTCGCCTTGCATATCTTTGTCGAGGCCTCTAGCTGACCTAAATTACTTCCAATCGAAGCCTGCTCTAGCATAACAAAGGTCAACTAGCTACATAGAGTCAACCTTGCATTGAGAGCTCTTCATATGGTTCGAAGACCGGAAGTAGGTCTTTGAAAGGGTATACGATGAAAATTTTTCGGGCGAACCTACAGCTATGCTTGACCTTGAGGTTTGCCTTCGCTGAAACAATACGTAAAGGAATTTACCCCCTACATGGAGAGGGACGTCGCTAGCTTCTCCTTTTTTCCATCATTGTTCTGAAAAATAGACGGATGAAAGTGGCACATGCGCCTATAGTACGAACCAAGGGTCTGCTGAACCCGTAAACCAGAGCCCTTCTCTAAGGCTTTAAACACATTTTAAACACCTTTGAGCTTCAGTTCACGCTCCGACATCTAAGTGAACAATCAAGCCGAATCCGAACTCGGAAGAAACGCTTTAAAGAGGGTTTCAGAGTAGCTACCCGAAACTACTCCGGGCTTGTAAAGCAGAAAAAGACACAAGTACATCTTTTAAGGTTTTTTCCACTGCCCCATCTGTTGCGAATGTCTGATAAACAGTCGAGAATACTCGTATAACTGTCATCTTAAAATTGTAGTTTCCTTTCACTGTAGAATCTGTTGCTTCAACTTTTTAACTTTTTCGATTTTCGAACTCGAAATGTTAATCAATTCTGATATTACGAAGAGGAACTCAAAAAATGGGTCTTTCTGTCCGTCTGTCTGTCTGTGTGTATGCCTCGAGGCCTACAGCTTAAACGGCTGCGCGGATTTCATTCAAACTTCGGATTTGGAATTTGGGGACTTACAGTTCGGGGTCGCTTTTTTTTTTGCATGGTAACCTCAATATTAATGGTAATTTTCATACCATTACTAAATTGATATTTAAGCTAAGGTAGGTGAGGTTTACAGGACTGCAGACCCAGTTTTTCGCTAAAAAAATCAAACAACTGCGAATTAGATATTTGGACATATCTCGAAAACGCGTTCATACGATTGCAACAAAAATTCATTTGTAAGGTAATATGGTCATTTCTAACTTAATAACAAACTCAGTTTTTGTCTATATTATCGCTAAATGGATTTTTAAAAAAAGGCTTTTTTTAAAAATTTGGTTTTCTTTAGTTTACCCGAAAACGGTAGATATTTTAAGGAACTGCTCATATCTCGAAAACTCCCATAATTTTACAAAAACCGCTAGAATGATTTTGATCGAAATACATATTTAAGATAATAATGAGTATTCTAAATAAGATCTCGTACTCAGTTATTTTTTTAAAATCGGTTAACCCAATTTTTAAATTATTTCCCAAACATGACTACCCAAATCCCGATCTGTGTCCACATATCTACAGTATATTGTTGTAATAATCTCAATTGTCCACTTCCAATAAAAATTCAATGACAATATTTAACTAACATTGGCTCGCTAAACAGAATAATAATCAAAAGATAGACAACTGCGGTATATTTTAAAGGTTTTTATTTGCACATAAGTGCATTTGAAAAAAAACTACAAGCGCTTTTCCAAAAATACCAAAAAACTGTGGCAGCCTCTCGAAAAAATTGCGAAATTGGACCTTAAGTCGCACAACGGTCCCACTTTATACACCTTTAAATAATTCCAAACACTTGGAGCTTACACGATCAGAAACTCCCGGAGCCGGTCATAATTCTGCTTTTCAAATTTAAAAAGGAAAGGAAATTTAAATGTAAGCTACAAAATAAAAATAAATATTAAAAAAAAAACAGTTAAAAAAATAGAAATGAAATTTAAATTAAAAAGAAATAATAAATATTAGATTAAATATTGAAAATAAAAAATATTACATATATTTATATTGAAAATAAAAAACCGATTTGCGTCGTGAATTGGGACCAGAAAAACAAGACGCAAATCGAAAAAACGATTCTTAGCCTTAATTATATTAGATAATTTATGTATTCCCCCAAACTGATTGACTTCAGTTAAAGTGTAAATTCGTAGGCCTTAATATTTGGGAATCCCCTTTATACAAAAAAAAAAAAAAAAAAATAGTGAAAAAAAGAATAACAAAAAAGCAAACTGAAATAAAAACGACGCAGCTTCGAAACCATAACCATTTTAAAATGACGCAACTTAGAAACGACGCAAATCGGAGCGAAGCAAGCGAGGTTTTTATGTACCTAAGTATTAAGAAAAGAGGTTAATTTAATACAAATAAAAGAAGTAAAAGTGCTATGCATACAAGTTATGCAAAATTGGTTTTGGATATGAGGTATCAGAACATCTGACCGACATAGCCCATTTTCAATACCAACCTGACAACGATAAAAAGAAGTTCTTTCACCAAAGTTCATTCGCCTATATGTCAATTCCTTTGGGCGCTATCTCGCTTACAACAGACAGACAGACGGACAGACAGACAGACAGACAGACAGACAGACAGACAGACGGACATGGCTAAATCGATTCAGAATATGATCCTGATTCAGAATATATGTACTTTATAAGGTCTCCGGTGACTCCTTCTTGGCGTTACAAATGTATTGGCAAAGTGAATATACCTTCCTGTGGAGGGTTAAAAAAAAGGCAAATGTTCTCTCCATCTCTGCTTTACAAAGTCCGGTAAACAATGAAAGGAAGAAAAGCGTGTTCTTTTTAAAATTTTCTAAACCTCTTTTTTCGAAAACAGAATTTTGTAAAAAGAATGTTGACCCATCCAGAATCTGGACCCCAACCCGACACTTCCACTTTGCACCCCCACACACGCCCATCGGGATATTCAGTTTATAAATGCTAATGCAAATTCAAAAACAAATCTATGAATTCCTACATATAGGTACAACTATCTTTGTAAGGACATCGGTTTATCCAATCATAGACACCTTAAACCAGCGTTACTCATCTATTCCAGTCTAAAAAAAAACATGCCCGAACAGATCAAAAAACAGAAACTCGTACTACGCTTGTCCTCGTACTCAAAAATCTTCCAAAGTGTAAGAGCTTATAAACTAGTAAAGTAGGCCCTTATAAGACTCTAACCAGAACTTGCTACAATTTCTTGTTAGCTGTTAAATTTCAAATAACAATGTGACTAACAAAAAGCCTGTGTGGTTTAATAAAAGAATTATTAATCTAAATAACATAAAAAACAAGGTTTACAAGCAATTTCGCAAATCTAATAATGATGATGAGCTCTATAAACAGTATCGAGTGTTACAAAGATATATTGATACATTGAATAAATTTCTTTATAATCAATATGTGTTTTCTGTTGAGTGTAACTTAAAGGCAAATAGTAAGTGTTTTTGGAAATTTATAAATAGTAAGAAGCAATCGAATGGCATTCCAAATCGTATGCATCTTGATGGCATTACATCCTCTGATCTGTCAGTTATATGTAATTTATTTGCTAAACATTTCCAGTCCGTTTATTTAAATTGTAGTTTTATTATACCTCAAGCTGCTGACAGAAATTCTCCATTTAATCTTTTGAATTTTGGAAGTTTAAGCCTATCTAACGCAGAGATAGAATTAGCTTTGTCTAAGCTTAAGGCTGATAAACGACCAGATAACGATGGAATTCCCCCTATTATTTTACAAATGTGTGCGAAGCATTTACTGTACCTTCACATCTGATTTTTAATCGTTCATTGGAATTTGGCGAATTTCTTAATACATGGAAGTGTTCAACAATCACACCAATTTACAAATCGGGAAGCAAGCAAGAGGTTTCTAATTACCGTCCAATTTGTAAACTTTCTACTATTCCTAAACTATTTGAAAAAATGGTCTATGATAAATTAGCTTCCGCTCTAAAAGGAATTATTTCTCCCTATCAACATGGTTTTGTAGCTGGTAGATCTACTAGCACTAACCTAACTATTTTTTGTAACTCTGTTTTAAATGGGCTTGAGAAGGGGTCGCAATATGATGTTGTGTACACTGACTTCTCCAAAGCATTTGACCGAGTCAATCACGAAGTTTTACTAATGAAGTTAGCTAAAATAGGTTTTCACTCAAATTTCCTAAAGTGGCTAAAAGCATACTTACGGGATCGTATACAGTACGTACGTATCAATAATAATCTTTCTTCGCCAGTATATGTTACATCGGGGGTCCCTAAGGGTAGCCATCTGGGTCCACTACTCTTTCTATTATTTGTCAACGACATTCCCGACATAATTTTAAATTCTAAATGTTTGATGTATGCTGACGACTTAAAAGTTTTTCGTTGCATAAACTCTGAGCAGGATTGCATTCTATTGCAAGAAGATCTTGATAGATTATCAAATTGGTGTAGGATTAGTTGCTCACATCTGAATATGTATTTCCAAATGTCAAAGTTTAACTTTTTGTCGCAAACGCTCATCAGTTAATTTTATATATATAAAACGATTGGAAAATAATTGAAAAATATATTTTTTCATTAATTCTTCCAAACGAATACAATATTTTTTACTTTTCAATTTATTAAGTACGGGACTGGATGTTCTTAACAAACACCACAAGATATGCCAACGGAGAATCGACTGTCAGAATTCAACTGATCAAAAACGATCCCTTACAGAAATGAAGCCATGTATTTTATTTGGGCCTGATTGCCTACAACTCACTCCCGCTGAAAAAAACATTCGACTCCAACTCGTCCCGTATTCAAAATCGCTTTACGCTATGTGCCCGTCAATTGCCATCACAACAGGTTACACCTCAAGCGCTCTCTCCAGACCCATCTTCGATCTGTGAATCTGAAAACATCCTGTTAACACAACAATCCGTGACAGATGACAGTTTTTTTTTTTGTTCCCCCACTAAGCACTCGTGCTCTTCAACCCTTTCAATTGGGGTAATAACTTCTTCTCAAATCAGTTCTCGTTGTCTTCCCTGCCTCCGTCGGTGCGGCACACGACGCTTTTCAATCTTTCGAGTGTTAACTTAAGTGAAATTGGGTATTTACGACGTGTGGACAAGGAGTGAGGTACTCGTAAGCCATCCCTTCTACTTCCGCGTGGAATTCTTTATTTTTCAATTTCGCCCCAGCCTATGTCGCTTGGTACTTATCGAGTTGTGTCGTCTTGCTCTTGGGCAAGGGTTGCATCTTCCCATTGTGTGGTCGCAACTGTTGCCATTTGAAAGAAACATTTATAGAGATTGAAAGGGTGGCGTTGCGTGTGAGGGGTGCATATACTTAGGAAAGGGTTCCCCCAAATGGCATCTCCCGGGAGGATTTGTCCTAAGTCGACCTGTTTTTTGTAATACCATCTTAATAAACCCACAGAGAGAGTACTCACCGCTTACGGCATCGTCGGGCAGCTCATCATCCCCGCCGACCTTGAACGTCTTCACAGCGTCCATGGCCAAGAGCCGACTCATGGTATCTGCATGCGAGAATGACGACGTCAATTCGGTTAGAAATTTATTGTTACTGGCGCTGGTCGTGGTGTGGCTGGTGCTGGTGTTTACCATCGCTTTCGAGACCGTAAAGTCGAGAGGTTGTTCCGCACTCGCACCGACCATCAGAGTGCCGCGAGCAGTGCGCCGGTCATTAACACCTGCCTCCGCCAGTGATCGTGGTGGTAGTGGTGGAGGTGGCGGTGGAGCTGCCGCCGCCGCCGTTGTTGATCTTGTAGCCGAAGGTGAGACTGCCGATGCCGATGACGATGATGGTGATGGTGATGGCGGGCTGTCATAAGCTACTGCCGCTGCCATTGTGGCTGCTGATGGATGATGATGCTGCGTCAAGATGTGATGAGGTGTTCGTTCAGAGCTTAGTTGAGCGATCAGCAGCGACATGATTGGGCCTGTGCATTTGATTTATGATTGATGATTAGAGATCGTTAGATCGCCGACCGCCGCAGCAGCGCATGATCTGAAATGAAAATTGCAAATTGTGGGAGACTGAGTAAAAGCTGTGTATGTTTACGAACGTGGGAAATGTGTCGAATGGAAATTGATTAACCAATTAGCCGATTAGTTGGGTCGTTTGCTAATTCAGGAATTATTTCGTTCCGCTCTTTCGTCAGTGGACACACTGACATCGACAACAATCGAGCATCCGAAGTTATGAGGGCTGCATGGTGACAGCCGGCGCGACACAATTCAATTGCCATTTAGGGGGAGAAGTATTCATGTGTCTGCTTTGAAAGCTTGCCGCCGCCGTCATGCATCGGCGACTGGTGTCAGTTGTGCGAATGGGGGTCAGTTTTCGGAATTGTCACATTTATATAAATATTTAAATTAGTTTTAATTGTCACAATCGCTTCGGGGAAGGGGTTTCAAGTGGTCTGGATTTATGGCTTTTCTTGGAACGTAGGGACTTGTTGATGGGGAGCGCTAATCGAAAGGCATTCCCTCAGATTGCAGGCGTCAATTGATTTGTAGGGAAAGTGGCAAAAAGAGGGAGATTTTTTTAACCTCTCGTGTCACACCGGCAGAAGTGATGACTTCTTTGTTTGAGGTTTTTGTTGGCTCAAAGGTGTCATTGCGTTGGCTGGTTCAGTTCAGTTAAACCTAACCTAATATGCCGTTCATGCACAGAATATTTTTTATTTTTTTATTTGCAACTATTTACAGCGGACAGTGGACAAACTTCTTTATTCAAGTCTTTTTCGGATTTCATACATTTTACGTTCTCTTGGCAGTCCCTTGGCCGGAAGCGCGGATACGTTCATTTGGTTTATTTAACTCTTCAAGGCGTAGAAACCTTCGTTGACAGCTTGACACTTCAGCTTCAGGCAGTTCTTTATTATATCCTATTTCTTTGCTTGCACCGCTGGGATGGAAAAATCCTTTAGGTGGACAGATATTTTGTAACGCCTGAGGAAGTTGTCACTGTACACACTTTCATGAACTTAAATTACGAATGCCCACTTCATTGGAAATACAACCATTAAAAAAAAACTATCACAGGAGATATACAGTGAATCAGCAGAAGCTTCTTAAGCGAGCTTGGTGTTCATATAGTCAACAGGCTCCAGCGGTAGAAGTCGTTGGGACTTGCGAACAATCATTTTTAACCTTCACAATAAATATTTTGTAGGTTACAATGTGTAACTTTGGATGGAAAATTTCGCCATTTTGAATTCAAAAAAATTGAGCCTGCACACTAAAAATGATTATTACTACAGCGGGTTGTTTAGTTGAGCACTCTCCGGTCTTTACAGCGGTAGACCCTCTGGGTTAAAACTGAAGACTTTATGGAGAGCAACTTTTTTTTCATTCACTCTTCAAGCCCCCATTGAATGTAATGGGCAGTTTTTGGACAACGACAATGTCGCTGTACAGCCTGTCGTATCATCTCAAAAGCCCATATTTGCCAACGGGACTCTACAAAAAACTGTTTTCTTGCAAAGACCAAGAAATTTTCTTTTTTAAAATAAGAAGTTGAAGCTTAAGATCCACAGAGATGGACTTTTAAGGTCTTGTAACAGAGTCTATAGGTACTTTCTTTGTTGTCGAGGAGACGCAAGAAATAGCGACTGCCAAGAATAAGTCTTTGGATGGATGTGGTTGTTAAGATAGGAAAGCCTTGTTAGACGAATTGCTAACTCCATGATCTTGAGAGCACATTTCTATGTGGACTGCATGTGAAGTTTGGGCTTTGACCCCTTCAAATTTTATAAGCATCTGCCTATGTACACATTTGACACAGCGGCGAAATCAGTAGGCTCCTGCTTAAAAGCGCGTACAAAAGTAGAAGCGCGTAGCTGAGTAGAAAACAGAGTATCGAGATAAGGACTATTTAGTTATACATACGTTTCTATGCAAGTTGGATCGCATATTACTCGCTATGAAAAACCTCCGGTTCAACCCCCAGAAACATACTTCCACTGCACAGTAACTTCCGACAAACATTCAAATGAAACCATGCGGAATAGGCTTTTTAAATTTAGTTGTTGGTCCCTTCCTTTCGTTCCATAAAAAAAAACAACAAGCATTACACAAACTAGGCTAACCCTAAGTATGGTCTTAAACTGACCTGATGTGCCAACAATTCACTTTATGATGGTTAACCACCACGAAACCTCTGTTTTGATAAAAAGCGGCTACAAGCCAAAAGTCTCTTATAAAGCGGCGTGCGCGAACAAGACAACCGTCGGCATTTCAATCTGAAAAATAAGACTAACCAGCAAAAGTCGCAGAAGATGCTTCGCAAGTCGAGCAATATACGAAAGTTTTCCAATAATCAAACGGACGGGTAAGGAAAACGATCCAGTTCCGGTACGGAGACCATTAAATATGACAAAAGAAGTCTTGTAGGAGAATCGAAGTCGGTGTGGAGAAGCTATATCCAAAGATAGATACAGTCGTTATTGGTTTTTCCGCAACAGATCATCCCAACTCAGAATGTATACCAGAAACTCTAAAAAGCGTGAACTTGCTTGCCAACTGCGACTGGTTCAATGCAAGAGACGAAGAAATGTCAGCATTGCTCCACTCTTTTGGAAGAAAAAACATCGAGCGCCATTCAGTTCGCTGTCATGTCAATTGAGAAACAAATTTTCGCCAATTATTGTTCGCTGACAGGCTCCATCGACGGCAAAGCGACATCCCTCCCCATTTTGAGTAACTACAAGTCCGATGATGTCATCGGCGTTTTTTGTGATTACAAGGGCGGCTTGTAGGTAAACCTTTTATGGGTAATCTTCTCTCTCAATGCAACAATTTTTATTAACACTTCGGACTTGAGAGTCGTTGAATATAGGCAATTTTTTTCGTCAAAAGGTGGCTGGCGACAAAGCGGGACATTGTTGGTAAATATTGTAGGCATTTTTTTGTACACTACTGTAAGTGTTCTCGTATAACACATACTTAATATTGTCAGAAGTAAATATTAACCGAAAGTAAGAAACTATTGTCATATCGTATGATGCTCACGCTATCTCATTTCTTTTACATAAGCGTACCGCTTCATATGAATGTATAAATGCAACCCGTCATGTCAATTTTCGTTTTTTCTCAATAAACTGTCGTAAGTAGCACGTCTCAAGTTGTTTTATTTGACCCGCTCGCCTTTCCTACAATATGGCAACCGAAAAACTGCTGAATGTCTTAAGGGTCATCCGTAACAGCATCATGTGGGCTCGAGTCAGTGGCAAATAAAAAATACCCGCATTCAGCCAGAGGCTTAACATTTGTCTACACAGCTACGACGAACGTAGGCTCCTGACAAAACCCCAAACTCCAACTTATGGCTTTTTTCCATTGCGCCACATCTCGCGGACGTCTGACAAACATCCGAGAGTATTGACTGCCATGAAAGAGCCTCTCAATAGCCGCTTGGACTCGGTATAAAATTGTAGATCCCTTCCATTCGTCCCAAAAATTAAAAACTCACACAAAACGAATGGTTGCGAGAAGCTAGACCCATGGACCCCACGGACTTGTTGCGCCATCTATATATAAATTTATTGTTACGACGCCCATTGCCTTAAGCTGGATTACTCTCAAGCTGCTCGCTTATGGTTCTCTGTGGCCCCTACCCTTTATGGAGTTTCTCACTAGGTATGCTCTTCAGCATGCGCATAATTCAAACCTCTCAAGCGATACATTCCCGTCCAACAAGTCACCATTTCTGTAGACTTAAAGTCAATGACAAACATCCTATATTTATTAATTAGCTCCTCTCCACTTAATTAGTCCGTCGTATCGCCGCCGATATCGATTTGGTTCGCTGTAATTTACCTTATCTTATCTCCACCTGACATTTACATAACGCAAACATGTCTCTTCCTTCGATAAAATATATACAAATCATATTAAAAGTAAGCACGATCAGCGTCTTATCACGCACTGCACGCCGTACACATAAGACGCAGCGATATCGCACTTATTCTCGCTCCTAATCTAATATCAACAAAGAAAAGGGAAATATCAACGACAAACATTTAGAACAACAACCTGTGATCGTGTGATGAAATAACAGCCCACAATTGAGTTAATTATTCAATCGACACCGTAATAATCGATAGCTCGCATTGCGATACATTCCTTCGGACTGATAACGTATAAATACGTTTAGATACTTCCACTTAAGTCAACACAGTGTTCTGGTTCTGACTAATTTGCGTTTACTTTGAAAAGGAGTGCACACACGCAAACACGGACCATCGATCAATTGGAAAAGGGAAGACGTGGAGCAATTATTGCAGCCCCAAAGCTCAAGTGTCTTGTGTAGGCGCTATCTAATCAGTGCTGCAGGTGATTGTTGTCTTCGCTTTAAAAAAAAAAGAAAGAGGGACAGTATCTCTCCGAACTGGTAATAGATGGCATTTAACAAACACAACAGAGTTTGATTCATTGTTTACTTGTTGAAGTGTCGCCGATGTAAAGCACACCTGACACGATGTAAAACCCACAGGGACGGATTGGGTGCTTGTAACTGCATTGTATTTTACAGAAAAGTGAAAAGGGAGTCCTGTCTGAAGACCAAATTGCCGGCGATGGCCTTTGATACTCCTGGATCGCGAGGGAGAAATTTTTGAATTTTTTTTAGGGGCGCCTAAATTTTTGTAACCAAAAAATTTTGTCTACTTCTCTGAATGTTTAAATTTAAAGCACTTCCCTGTATAACCTTAAATCTCTTGCTTAAACGTGGAGCGGGAGAAAGTGCAGGGTATTATGAATAAGAAGCAAAAAGCACAGCGCCCCTTGCCGCATCACCTCAAAGTCCGACCCTGAGTTCGATAAGGGGAACCAAAATTACCATGCTTCCAAATGAGTCAACTGACTGATTGATTTATTGAGTTTTATTAAGGTGACTTGGAATTTCCATTTTTAATTTTATTAAAGTGACTTGACAAGGTTCTAAAATTAAATTTAACACACGTAGCTATGGGTAATAGGTATATCTCTACAATAAATATGAAATTATTAAACCATGTTGACAAAGCATTTCATTTATCGTCCATTTGAATATGAAACTTCGATTGAACATGGTGAAAGCCAGTAAACGTGAATTGAGGTGGTGTTGGCTTATCTGGGGCTGCTTGGTCTAATTTTGATAAGCACTTTGGATATTTAAGGTAAGATAAGAGCAGTTTGGCTTTAAAATATTGTCGCTGTTGTGAATGAATTAATTTGTTAGCCGAGAAAAATGTGAAAAACTGTTTCTTTCCACTGATTCAGCTATTGCGAAGAGGCTAGGTCAGAAGATGTGACTATTCTTTAAATAAATAAAAATAAGCAGTTGTCGCAACAGGTCCGTAAGGACCCTAGGCCTAGCTTCTCACAACCATTCGTTTTTGTGTGAGTCTTTCATTTTTAGGACCAATGGAAGAGGTCTACAATTTTATGCCGAGTCCAAGCGGCCAATTTGGGAAGCTCTTTCATTACACTTAATGCTCTCGGACTTTTGTCAGACGTTCGCGAGAGGTGGCGCAGTGAAAAAACCTAAAATTGGGATTTGGGTGACTATTATTTGAAGGCTTCTCAATTCAGGTGTCGGATATGGCTTGAAAAGTTGGAGGTTTTTTTTTTTTGTAAGCTCTGCACAATGGACCAGCATTTTACAAATATTTTTCCAAAAAAAACCCACTAACATATAGCTGATGAAATTGACACTAAGAGAACGAGGCAGACTGGCAGTGACGAGCTTGCAATTAGATTAAAATCGAGGCAAAGAAGGTGGATCTGTCTTGAAATGAAGACACCACGGAGTTTAAGTATTATGTGGTTATGGAGAAAGAACTTTCAACATTGGTAACTCGAGCCAAATGGTCAAATTTGACAGATAAAACTTCAAAGTAGTTAAGACTTTGTCTACTACAGGCTCGGCCCTCGAAATAGCAGTCGAAAACTGCGCAAATATCAACCGAATGATCTCTTCAGTGATGTAAAACTTTAGATAGTGAATTGCCCATAAAAAATACCGAAAATTACCTTTTCAACGTTCAGTGTTTTTCAGTGGTTTTCATTATTACTGCCCAAGAATTTAAAAAACCTATAATGAATAAAATAAATACATTCCTCTACAAGAGTGTTCTCCCTCATCTTTAACTTTTTAGAGCGAAATAAATACCCAGAATGTGCAAAATTTCCCACGATCTGGTATCACTTTATCAGTCCGTGCTTCATCATGCTAAGAAGTAAAGTTGGATTGCGGACTAATTAAATATTTGAACGCATCTTTATTTTGTAAAGCTTCCTGAAAAGCACTCAAAGGTGTGTTGATGTAAATTTTTTTATTCTTCGTCATCATTTTCCCATCCTTTTTGTTGATATGGCGACGAATGACGTTGAGATGACCGATGGTATGATCGTAACTAAAGTAAATCATTGCTTGGTTGGTATAAATTAGGAATACATCTGTTGGGGTGCTTAGACGTGATTTTTGGATACCGGGTCCCTTAACGGCTCCTTAACTGGCTGGATTACTGAAAAATCACCAAAATCGATATGTACTTTCTAAAGGAAATTAATGACAATTTTTCACTCGATGAGTCTTCTTTTTAATTTTCTGTCGTTCGTTATAATTCTTCTACGAAAATAATTTGCAGAACCAACTTGTCTGCGACCAAGAGCTTCCGATTGTCTGAGAGATGGCTACCAGGGGTCGAATCGCATCATCCCTCACCGAGCATTACATGACGGAATTTGTTTTTGTTTCACATGGTAAATTTTATATTTTAAATAGGCGAAGTCAAATAGCTAAGAACCACTTTAACTGCCTTAAACAAAACATATTCGCTTGATTTAAATTTGTTTGGGAAGATTGTTTATTGCTTTAAGCTGGGTCCCCTTTATGACAGTGTTTCTGCCATTGGGCCAACTCTAGTCAACCTTATTCCGTGAACGGTCACGAAAGTCTCAATTCGACGCAAGACTTCAAGAAGATTCAACCTTAACCAACTATAGTACCTTCCGTAGAACATGGGTACGTGAAAGGGCTTATGCAGCTGTGTCTTACTTTCGAATTAATTGAGGCAACATATAACTTTCTCTTTTAAATGCGCTCCCTTCTATGCTGCAGTGGTCGTAGCGGGCGGTAGTAGTCTCATTCGACACTCTGGCTCTAAAATTTAAGTTCCTTCCAGGCCAGGGGCAGTTATGATAGTGCGTTTGCAATCGGGGATGACTGTAATCGCAAGACAGCGCGTCTTTAAGTCTCACTTCAATGTAGCCCCGTCAAGGCCTGTCCCGGACCAAGAAATCAATTGTTACGTGAGTCACTATTGGTCTGATTCTAAGATCTCTCGAACCTCGAGCCTCCATAAGGGCAAACTTCGGATATGACAAGAAAAAGAACTGGATTCCCTCTTCCCATCAGATCACCTGGAAACAAGGCTGTGAGAGATTAAATTTTGCAATCGCCATGAACTTGCATCAGCATTTGGACCTTCCGATAGTTCAGAGCGAGGTGAATTCTTCACTAAGTCCTTCATTACCCTCCGTAGAAGTTGTGCAGCAACTCTCCGAACGCGACTTCAATATCGGGAGGAGCTCACGTGAGGCGAGGCGCTTCTCGATAACGTTTGAATACGGTATGGAAGGACGATTTGAAGTTGTGCGAAACGCTTCTATTTGCGGTCATTAAATTGTACTTTTTTTTTAAACTACTGCAGTTTAGAAGCCTATGGTGATGAAAAGCATTTTATTAGATAGAGAATGGAGTTGGTGTCTGCGATGGATGATGACCCGGTGTTCAGATGAATTGTGGGTGATGTTAAAAGCTCAGATCGGCCAATTCGCTCCCGCAATTTGCGATTTTTATTTTGTCGGCTTTTTGAAATCCCTGATTTATTTTAGTTTTTAGTTCTAGTATTGTAAGTTTGTTTTTCTAGCTTTAACTGCCTAATAAATGGGGACAAATGTAAACCCTTAGAAGACCTGAAACCTGAATATCAACATCCGGCCAGAAATTGCCAACTTACCCGCTGCCATGCTGGTAAGAGTCGTGACCCATCGGCCAGAAATCCGCGAAGTCAAATGGTAAATTGAGCAAAGGAATTTGCGAAGAAGCGAAGCAGAAAAACCCTCTTCATGAAGATATGCAATTATTTTCAATAAATTTCTACTTCTGTGGTGGTCTCTACTTTTTGTTTATTTTAACGTTCTGTCTGTATGCAAGATCGCTTAAAATAAATGACACTTAAAGCGGTTAACTAGCGTAGTTTTATGGGAAAAGGTGTCGAAAAGGTTTCAACTGACTACCTACGTACTTACTTTGCATAAATACCGAGTGTTTCTGTTCTTTTTTCTTGTCAAAAAGGGTGTAGCGTGTATTGTTTTATTATCTTTGCGTTACTGTTCGCAATGTCATTGAAAACCTTACTATAATCCATCTGGCCGTAGTTCCTATAATCGTCTCTCTGAAGCTGTCTTTTTTAATAGCAGCTCTAGCACTTCCTTGAGGTGTTTTTCTTTATTTTTTTTTTTGAATTCAACTAAGAGCTCAGTTGAGAGAATCCTTCTGGTCCGAGCATCCTTTTTTTATCTCGATCTCGATGCCTTGCTTGCCTCTTCTATGTCGTTGCAGATTTGTTTCTAGGGCTGTCTATTGTTAAATTGCCTCTTGCCATTGTGGCACTCCCTTTAGGTTGTTTTTTTTTTTCTTGACCAACTGGACGGGTTTTAAAGTGAAACCTCTACTTGTTGGGCAGTATAGTTCCGAGCTCTGATGAAACGGAAAAGCGACAGTTTCACTTCTATCGCCTTGATGACCACTTTCTTTAAGTATATCGACACATTTTCCTTTTTTTAATTGCCCTATTGGACTTTTTGGCGGCCTGCCAATTCGACATGCTCTTTCCAGCGCCGGCCGTGTAAAGAGCACTATAAGCTATACCAAGCTTTACATAACCTATACTTCCTATATAACGACAGTTCTTTGAATTGCGTATCGGTTGCAAAGGGTAAGGTTGATCGATAAAATAGCAGCCAAAGCCTTTCTGGGTGGAAAACGACGGTCATTTCTAACTAGAACACTTTTGTCTAGTTGCTTGTAAAGCCTTTTCTGTATAAAGTTTGTCAAATGCTTTAAAATCACAAAATATTGGGATCGAGGATGTATTTGTCTGTCTTTTCTATAATTCTGCGAAACAAAAGAAAGACTTGATAAGCAGGGGCGGATCCAGGATTTGTTTCTGGGAGGGGCACAAAGGCCACATAGCTGAAGAGTGTTCCCCATAGTATTGCATTGCAATTTATTTTTGGGATTCATTCTTTATCAATGACATTGAAGAATAACAAAGAATAAAAAAATACTTTTAATAAAGGTTTAATAATGAAAAATTATATGATTAATAATGACAATTTTCTTTTATGTTTTCTGCTGAAGATATCTAGTACTTCTTCAGGGTTCATCTTTGAAGCAATGTCTTGATGGATATGCATTAAGGCTAGTCCATTCAGGCGATCTTCTCTCATATTGCTGCGAAGATATGTCTTTATCCGTCGTAAGGTGGAGAAAGATCGTTCGGCAGTGCTGGTTGTCACAGGAAATGTGCACAATAATTGACAAAGGGTTCTTATGTTTGGCAGAGCTGTTGCTTTTTTATAAGCTTCTGCTGGTGACTTAGGAATATTTTCTTTCATCTGTTGCCAAATTTGTAACTCTCCCTTTAAAGCTAAAATACAAGGTAGATCCTCTTTATATACTTCAGCGCCTTGCAAAACTTCATCTATATCATCATCACTTAAGTTATGGGATAGTAACTTTTGCAGCTTTCCTATTCTTTGCAGCTGAGTTCTAGGAAACCTAGACGACATTTCATTTAATAAATAATCTAGAAAAGGTATATACACTGTAAGTCGGTAATATTCTTCAACAGATTGAGTCGGAATATTTGATCTATTAGTTTGACGGCCGGTGATTCTACGGACTGTGATTTCGGTTCCAATTTCGTTAGCGAGTGCCTCAACCTTATCAAAAAGATTTTTAAATGCGTCCGTGCTAGTATCTCGTTGCCTCTGCAGACTGGCTGTGGTCGTATCGACAAGCTGAGTAGCTGCGAGTACATCAACTTCAATGGCTTGTAATGATCGAGATAAAGGAAGTGTGATTCCCAAAACATCAGCGAGGATTACCAAACTCACAAGAAACTCCGATGACATTATAGCTTGGAGCAATGAAAACGCAGGTGTTGTACGACTGTCTGCTTGATCAGCCATTTTCTGCAAAATTCCAGGAAGACATGGCAAAATGTTCAAAAATGTCAAAACCGCTTCATGTCTTTCAACCCATCTGGTTTCACACATTTTTTTTAATGTATTTTGTTTTTCTTTTGGCACTTGAGCTTGCATTTCTTCTCTGAGAAAATTTATTCGTTTGGCTGACTCACGAAAGAAAGTTGCTACATTTGAGATAACCCCCACAGCATTTCGTATGCTGGGTACGGTGCAAGCTGTACTGATAGCTAAGTTGAGTCGGTGGCTAGCACAATGGGTATAAAAAGCTAAAGGCTGAATGTTGGCTATGCACGCTTGTACACCTTTTATTTTTCCACTCATGTTAGCACCCCCATCGTATGCTTGACCCCGGCACAATGTAATGTCCAGGTTAAGATTTTCCAACTCTTGCATAATATGGTTAGCAATATTTTCACCAGTAAGCTTAACAACTTGGACAAACTTTAGAAAATGTTCTTGGATCTCATTCGCATCTATATTGAAATAACGAATACAAATTGTCAGCTGTTCACAAATAGAAACATCTGTAGTCTCATCAGCTATAATAGTAAAAAAATTTGCCTTTTTAATTTTGCTCACTATTTTGTTTGTGATTAATTCCCCACAGCATTCAATCAAGTCATTTTGTGTCGACTTGCTAATGTAGGTAGTGTTTTTAGCATATTTGTGTACATGGTCGGAAAGAATGTCATCTCCAGCATCGATTCGAAACTTTAACAATGCTCTAAAGTTGCCTTCTCCAAAAGAACTTTCCAATTCTAAATTACCGTCATCCCTGTGTCCTCGTAAAGCTATGTTTTGCATTCCACAGAATATAACTGTTTTTATAATAGGTATAAGTTTTCTACGATTGTCTTCAACAGTTTTTCTTTCTTGGGATCTCATTTGGACAACAACATCCAATGATTTTCCCTCATGTATCATTAAAAAATTTTGAGATGATACCATATTACCTTGGTGATATTTTGTATTCTCGTGATGTGAGATCATTTCAATAGCTTTTTTGTATGTTTTTAGTGGTTCCGTAACCAACTTCCCTAGCTTCACATCATTTGTACCTGCTTCCTGTCGACCGAAAAGAACGCACACTTTGCACAATCCGCCACCTGCAACTTTGCTATATGCTAGCCATTCATGTTTCTTTAACCAGGTCATTTGAAAGGAACGGTTTTTGTTGCCCTCGCGAACTAGTGGAAACTTGAACTCAATTGTGGGCTGCCAGGTATTTTTCATCCACTGATACTTTTCTTCATCTGTAAGAGCTGGACCGTTCTTCTGGTTAATCAGAAGTTTACCTGTTGCAATAATTGATTCGGATTAGCGAGACATTACTGTATGAGCTTGCGATACCTACCTATATCTTTCTCCTGCAACAGGTAACTAACTGATGGATTTGTTGACGTTGACGTTGTAGATGCTGCAAGCGAGGATGCGCATGAAGAGACACCATCGAATTCATTTGTTTCGTCTAAAGCTGTCTCATTCTTATTTTCTGTCTCTGTAATTTCATATTCGGTCTTTTGTTTTTTTGGAAGGAAAAACGCACTTATGCTCTTTTGCCTTTTTCTGTCTTTGTCACTCATTTTAATTAATATTACTGGATATAACACTATAATAGCTGAACTACAAAATATAGTTTATTTTCGCACCTGCACATATGCAATTAGCACACAAAAGTCACAACACAATTACTGCTGAAAGGAAAACCAGGCCGAAAATGTTCCGAATAATTACGAATTAAGGATTCTGATATGAGCGTGTACACTGATTGGAATTTTTATCCGATTCTTCAATTAACAGTTTACATGTACCTACAAATATAATTTTTTAATTGTTTCGATATCTTAACTGCGTCGCATTATCTAGAAGCTGCGGTAAAGAACGTCACATCACAAATAATTTTTAGCACTTATAGATATTTATTTTTGCACATACTACTTAAATACTTTCATGTGTAATAAAATGTCAAAAATATAAATACGTATCTACTTGTACATTTTTAAGTATATTTAATTTTATATAAAATGCTCTTTTTTTACGGCCGTCGGAAACACAAAAATTTTATGATTAAAAATGTGGTCTATACGACTTTTCGTTTAAGGCTAGCAATTTCACGCACGCGCCCCAAAATTCACATGTATTTCTAGGTTCTAGCATTATGCAGTCATAGATTTGGGTAATTTTTCGTCTTGATTTCCATCGTTTGTTGGAAAAGTGACTTTTATTTTCGCACATAGGCGAAGTTTCTGTGTTGTTTTGATAATGGAATGAGCAAGCAGTAATAATGCAGTGCTCTCTGGGGGGGGCACGTGCCCCTGTGCCCCCCCCCTGGATCCGCCCTTGTTGATAAGGGTCTTTAATGAAGCGCTTCTTATAACAAGGCCTTAACTCAGCTCAATTCTTAAGCCACAAAAGCATACCTACTTATTGGTTACTGACAAGTGTAAATCCTATCAGAGCTTATAGCACAACTGGGTTAGACAAAATACATTTGTGACCCCTGAATGAGACTTGTATTTTATGGCACTTTGCCTGAGGCTTTGATATTTAGTGTCCCTTCTTGTTGACAGAAAATCTTGTCTGCTGCAGAATGTGATTTCGACCAAACTTCAAAACTAGACTCATTTTTGTGCTTCGGTCTCAATATTTGCACCGGACCTAGCGACATCTGGATGAGTTTTGCCAAATGATGCCAGCGTCATCAAGTTTCAAGCACTTGCACAGGCTTATGGAGGATATTGTGCTCCTGTGAATAACTTTCGGCTAATCTCCTCATGTACGGTGCTGTAGAAGTCACACGATAGAGCATCACCAGGCCTGAGCCATTTTGTGGCATCAAAAGTGTGGCTGAGAATGGCCCCAAATTGCAGGTCGAATTTACCCAATTTTTAGCGAGCGACAGTGCATAAAAATGGATGTCCTCATGCCTAAGAAACCCTTTTGCCAAACGCCATCGGCACAATTAATTCGTCCTAAATTTTGAATATGATTGCTCCTAAGCAATCTCTGAGTAGGTATACTTATGTAGCTAAAGCATTCGAAAAAAAAAAAAAAATTGTCACGATAGGTAGCTATAAAGTCCTCGACCTCGAGCTAAAGAATAAGCGCCCAACAATCGTGTGTAAAAAGTTTGTACAATTTGGAGCCTTTTTTTTTTTGTTTTTTTTTTTTATAAAAGATCGGGACAGTCAAAACCGATTAACATAGATCGTAGAAAATTCCAGGCTACATTTCAGAGCGATCTAGCCACAGAGGGGTATCGGTTCCGTCCACTAGAAGACTGTAGAAAGCCTCGAGTTAATAGACAAATCAGATTTGACACATGCAACTTTAGGTAGGTAGCTACTGAGCACATTTTTGACAGCGACAGCATTTTTCAACAGAAAACCCAAAAATTTATCAAGCAGTTCAACTTACACAAACGTCCCCTCTGGCGTATAGAGTAAAGTGATCTTCGTGCGCTGGAGAAGGGCGACAATGACAACTTTTATAGAACCAGAACAAGTACGTCCAATTCCAGTTCTTTACGTATACGATCGCCCAGATCCGATTTAAGTCCACCGTCGTTTCCCGTCGGCTTATTTCAATTTAAATTCCAATCACTCAAAACTGTTGACTTTCAATTTTACAACTTCATTCAAAAAATTCAAATCACTTAAAAAATATTTGCAGCTATCCTGTTGGATTTATAACTTTGCTTTCACTTTGCCGTATCGCACCAGCAATTGCTGTAGCTATTTGCAATTTTGTATTTTTTTTTTCACCGCTTTCCACGGCCACGAAATTGCAACCCGTCCGGCGAGCGACAACAATTTTTACCTCCCGCAATTATGGGAATTTATTTTTTAAGTAGAAAAATTAACGCGCGCTCTCGAATCAACTTGCGTCGTCCGTTTTTCGTGTGTGGCTTTAGCGTATTGCCGCTGCATGCGTCGTCATTCATACAATCGCAACAACTTGACACTTTATTGATATTTTGATAATAATAAAATTTAGGAGCACGCTATGTGACTGACTTCCGACACACGACTAAAAAGATACAAAAAACAACTCGTATCCACATAACGAAGAATTCCAAGAGTCCCCTAAGAAATCGGTTCAAAAAAAAAAAACAAACAACAACAACAAGAAGAAGAAAACGAAATTGTTACGCGCGGGACCCCACAGCCCACATTCACCGCGCCGTGTGTTGTCGTTGTCGTCTGCACCGCGCGCTGTGTGCCTTCAAAAGCGGCACTTGCAAGAGAACGTACACAACAAAAAAGAAAAGAGCCCCCACCAAACCAACCCGTATGTGTAGCTTTTTGGGGGTGAAAAGTTATTGTCTTAAAAAAACGGTTTTTCTTTTTTAGAGCGCCACTTTTTCAAGGGGGAGTTTTTATTTACTTCCCTTCACGTACACTTGTGCAGTTGGGACTTTTATATTTTTTTTCGCCCTGCGAGTGTGTGTGTTTTTAAAAATTTATTTAATTTCTTTTTTTCCTGGGAATCCTTGTGGAGAGGAGGCTTCGCGTTGTGGGTGGTAAATTTGAGGTGATCATATTTTAATAGCCATCGGACGCCCCCACAGTATCGGGAGCAGTGCCAGACCCGACGAATGGGTTCCACACAGATATTAGATGCGACTGTGTTTACCAATTAGTGTTTGCTGCTCAGCAGAGAGCGAGGGAGATCTCTCTCCCAGTCCAAATCCACATGGACATGGTGCGGTGATTAGGCTGAGTAGAACTAGAACCGCTTGTAATTGCACTGCAGACTGCACTACCGAACTGGAGACGCGCAGACCGTGAACAAGAATTGTCTCTCTCTTTATTCCACCTGATTGGGTTCGATCCTTCGCTGTATAGGTCCATTTCAGATGCGAGTCATTAAACTCCCCTTTCGATAGGTTCCACAAGCGATTTTCCCCGAATAATGGTTTGTTTACAACCAACACTTGGGTTTTCCTATGGACATCCACTGATCAGTGTGCGTGCGTCACTCTCACGCAGAGCCGCATTCATTTTGGGAGCCAATTTTCCCCACCAGCCCGGCCGAGAGCCAATCCCGAGCTTGCGTTTGTGCTGTCCTCTTTCGCTTGCCGTCCAGCGGGCGCACTTTGTCTCTGTTGGGGCTTCTCTCTTTCTCCCATGCTCCCCAAAACAAACACAGCGACAGCCATCAGCACTCGGTTTACGTGGGGAGCGAATTCGCCGCAGTCGAATAATCATGGAGAGATGGAGTTTGGACTGGAGATGACATGGGCATCGTCATGGCGGTGCATGTGTGTGAGCTTGAGCTTGTGTATTGGATTGTGGTGTGCGAGTGCGACTAATTATTTGTAGTGATGGCGGCCGGTGTGCGCGAGGGTGGAGACGGGCAGAAAAAAAAATTAAAGTGGTACTTTGGGGCTTTTTCCGTGATTTGGAAGATGATTTTTTTTTCCTCTTTTCGGCATTTGTTTTGCTTCTTTTGCTGGAAAAATGTCGCGCACTGTGGATGAAAATATTCGTTCTGCTGAATGAAAGTGTATCTTTAAGATACACAGTTGAATGATGAGGGACTTTTTGTTGTTGTTGTTGTTAGTCTGGGGCTCTTGGCTTATGTGCCATTGTTGGGGGCCGGTATTAGTGGCGCGGTCGGGTGGCTTTTAGTTGGCGAACGGGGTGGTTACGCGTCTTTTTGTCTGGGGCATTTATACTTTGGGTTTGCGTGTCTCCGTGAACTTGTTTATGGGCACACTAGTGATTTGCATGAAGTATAATTTTATGAGGCAATACCCACGATTGATGGGTGTTACGGTGCCGTCAATGTGATGGCTTTGGTGAGGGGTTTGCATTTTGGTCTTCGGTGGGGGGGCAACACTTTCTAGATGGACATATATGTATCACTTGAAGGCACAGCTTGTGTCGGTAATTCTTTTTAAAAAGTAGATGTAGATGTCAGCCTTAACCACAACATCACCTCTGTTCTGTTATGTATAGCTTAAATGCATAGGTACCTATCTCCATTCAGGTCTTAGGATCTCCTAATAAATTAGTGGTTTGTTTCCAATTGACTGTTGGGAGCTCATTGAAGGAACAAGCTGGCAAACATGCTATATTTCAATTCAGTGTCGTACGCGGAACTTATTAACGTGCTGTATTCAGTTGTCAAACAGCCTAACACCTTTTAGTTCCAATTGGTTTTCCTATTTTTCCTATTGGAACTTGAAATTTAAAAATATGATTTTGTCCAATTTTCTTCAGACTGTTGGCTTGAAAGCTTATTTTTCAATTCAATAATACTAAGACTAATTTCGCAAATGCAGTTGTGAGTTTTTTTTTTTGCACGAATGTAGGTGTGAAAAGTTAAGCTTGTATCCAGACGGATAGTGAAGCTGGGCAGCTACATTCAAGTACCTAATATAGTTCTGCGTGTAGTGTGAACCTTAATAATCAAGGTAAAACGAAGCTTCAAATAGGGTAACCCAGAACTCATGATCTTTTGGTGAAAATTTTTTTTTTCGAAGGACTTCATTTAATTTACACGAAAGGAAAACGAAAATAAATTCATTTAAAAAAAAGAGTTCAAGATAAAAACATTACATAACAAGCTTCTATTTTAAACAGAATTCCAGATTCATTGCAGTAAAAACATGTAAAAGAAGGTCTTCGAGTTTTTCATACATTCCTCTACGTCTGTTCAACTATCAATCCTTACTCTTTCCTTCATGTTATATCCTTTTTCCCCTTGAGCTATAGAAAGGTATTATGCGACCTGGGGGAATAACAAACAAACAGTTCAAAAATAACTCTAGCTATCGGATAATCCGGATACTTGACGACCACCTCCGGCTTGGATGTTGAATAGGCTTAGCTGAATAAATCAGCGGATCTCTGTACAGATTGATCGGTTCTCCTTTAAAACCGATCGGCAGTTAACACCGGATGAAGCTTATGTAGCAGGAGCTATACCTAATGACTTCGTTGTACTGTCCTCTGCGACTGTTATACCACTTTGTTGGCATAGCTTTTGCTATGAGTGTACATCCACTGTTAACAGTCGCAGCGGATATGAAAAAGGTCTTAAACTTACTATCATTGGTAGCATTATATGAGTCCAGACGGCGTAGTGTGTTATAGTTAAGTCTGTTAAGCGAGGGGTCCCAGTTTTGATTCCCAAAAAAAACCCAACTTCCCCTTAAGGATTTTTTTTTAACTGGAAGATCTCTCAACTAGCCATTTGGACTCGGCACAAAATTGTTTATCCCTTTTATTCGTCCCAAAAATTAAAATAAAAGTTTTATTTAAAAAGTAGGCTGTTAGTAGTTAGACCTAGTTTCCCTACGGACCTGTTGCGCCATTTGCAGGCCCTACTGACAACCCTGTTAGCTGGAAAATCGAAGGGATCAATACGCGATTATTGTGAACTTGTTCCTTTGTATACACGACTTTTGGCTGTGGAACAACAAACTTAAAAGTGTTTTAGGAGGATAAACTTACGGCAGGCAAACTGCTTTTATTTAAAAGAACTGAAACTGACCCGCTGTTATGACATCTGTGTGGGTTCTTTGTTTCTATACGTCGAAAAAAGGGTGCTGTTAGGTAAAAGTTTTTAAATTTGTTGAAAACTGTTCCGAATTTTTGTATGCACTTTAGAAAAGGCAAACGGAGATACCTATGAAGCTTTGTTTTTAATGTTTGGACAGTGTTTCTCTGCGCTTAATATAGGCTTCCCTAGATAGCTGTAGATGCTATAAAAGCTAATCTCTGAAGCGATTGTCTATACAAAGTGTCTTTTAAAGCTTTTAAGAGGTTTCGATATTCACCAACTACAGGCTCTTTCTATATATCACTTACTTACTTACTTACTTACTTAGGTGGCGCTACAGTCCGGGTGGACCTGGGCCTCAACCAATACGTCTCTCCAGTTAGCGCGATATTTGGCTAACTGCCTCCAGTTGGGCACTCCAAGTTGGTTGAGGTCCCCTTCCACTTGCGCGTGCCACCTAAGGCTATCTCTATAAACTTGCTATGCAGGTCAGCCATCCATTGGGTTCAAAACTTCTCCAACAGGTCTGTATATCGGGTACAAGAAATCTTTTGAGAGGCTTTAAAAGCGTAAGCTCTTTAAAAAAGAGTCTTAGCAGGTCCACTTCCGATAGGTCAGCCAAAATATTTTTTGTTGATTCCTGCAGGTTTGGCCAATGCGATGTAGACATTTTACAGATGGTATCATAGCTCACTTTTGGTTATATTTGCCAGAAAGTTGCTGTTTAATGCACCCAAAAAAAGCAGAAGTAGCGCAATAAATGAAGTGTAGAGCTTTTCTTTTTATGACCAAATTGATCAAGCATTTTTGTTTTAGGTAAACTCTAGATAATTAGCAAAAAAAAATGCTTTACATTAATTGGGTCGGTGTAGACCTAATTTATATAAATTTTGAACCAAGTTGGTTCGGATTTAGGTCTTTAACCAGTTATTTTCGTGTGCTCTGTTATATTAAAGTCCTTCGCAAGTTGTTTTTTGTTGCACACTCTTTTTAAAGACTGGTTAAGTAAAAGGGTGGTCTCAGTTTATAATAAAAAATTGTTCTTGCCTTTAGGTCCCATACACAATGATACCTTAGCTTCTTGGCACCTTTAGACATATGTCAAACTCTCCAAGAACCACATGTTCAATTGAATCAACCTAAACTTGTGCTTGTTAAATTTTCTTACTTCTTCAATAAAGTTACATATACCTTTTGTAAATCGTTTGGACAGGTCTTTTTTTTGCAATCGTTCAGTATTATCCACAGTTTTCGTTCTACATTTTCTAAAGGCTTTCATTTATAGTGCTATAGCAACTCAGGCGTATCAAACACCTGACAAATATTGCATTTTCCGCTGTTTTTTTTACATGCAATGCACATATATGGCCTTGTCCGTTGAACTTGTCTGAATTGAAGCCGAAACTAAACTTGACGAATTGGCAGGAAGAGACTTCCGTAGGTTATGCACACCAAACTACATGTGTTCGCCTCCTTGTGAGTGTCGAATGGATGGGTTCTACTGTCCTTAGAAAGCAGCAAATGTTCGTTAACCGGTGTTTGGGTAACTTTCTGATGGTCTTAGCGCAAATATTCTAAAGGGTTCACTGTAGCCTATATAGCTCAGACTTTATTGCAGCTTTTATCATTAAAGAAAGCATTGGTTCTTATTCAGCTCAGGCTCTCTTCTGCTAGGCTATATTCAAGCCATACTGAGTCAATGGTATGGACTTAGATATGCTCTTAGATGCCCCGTCTTTATAGCTTTTATATGCCTCTATAGAGCCTTTGGATATGCTTCGCAAAGGAATTACAAAAGCTATTTTCAAAACAACTATACTACTTCGAAATTGCTCAACTTCGGCTTACAAATATTTTAGAAACACTATCGAAGCTGTTGCCCATAGAAATTACAAATTTGGACCTTAACAGCTCAGACTTCAGAAAAAAATGTACGCCATTTGAAGTTCCCAGTGGAGTGGTGTCTTTTTCTTAAATACTTTTAAGACCTTCATTAAGACCCTTATGGAAGTTCTATCCAAATGAAGGCGGTTTCTGTCTCCTTGCGTTTCAATTTTATACTCATTATATTTTTATGGGAAGCTACTAGATGACGATAGGTAGGTATAACTACGACTTGAATGATTGCTGGACCTATTTTCTTGAACCCGTGTGTTTCCTTAAAACAGCAATAATTGGTATGGTCCGTTGGCCCGAATTGACAATATTGCCCAGTTAAATATAGTTAAAAATAAAATATAACTCCCCCCGAAGGTCCTAAATCAGTTTGGCGTTATTAAAATTGATCACTCAGCATATATAAAGCGCAAGCTTCCAAACCATAATAACCCTTGATTTATGGTCAACGAATAAAACTTTAAAATTGCGATATTAATAATAATTTTCTTGGCACACATGTGTTTAAAATAAAAATAAAAGCCTCCGCTCCACTTCTATATAAATGGGCGTGTGCCCCATTTGTGTACATACACAAGTTTCCACTTCTGCATATTAAGATAAAATTTAGCATATACACACAGCCAACGAGAGCACCCCCATTATGGGTATATATATATAAAACTGAAGGACCCCCCCCAGCATGAGAATAAGAAAAACATTTTAAAATTTATGTACAAGTGCCCCCCCAACACTTGCACACAGCCAAAGTTTCATGGAAATATTTCAAATTGTTCAACCCACCTCGACCTCTTCTGGCAGCACCCAGCAGGCTTGAAAGCTGTCATAGTCCCCTCGCCCCATTTACAAACAATAGGTGCTTCCATACACACAAGCGATATCCCGAAAGAAATATGATTCCCTGCCCAAGTACCTCATTTAAAACTTCACCCCCCACCGCCACAATGGATTTAAAAAGAAAAATAAAAAAAAAATAAAAATCCACTGGCAGGGAAGAAAGGACGAAGAATTTATATGCCTCTGCCCATATTTCCCTATGAATTTGTGAAAAACGCTTTTTTATTGGGCAATTTCGAGCGCATGTCCCCCGCGCGCGTACATAGACGCATGTCGTCGTCGGCGTCGTCGTCGCCCGTCCGACACGGAGCCCAACAATGCCGCACTGCATATAACCGGGCGATATTAATATTTGACTACCTCTACCGAATAAAGTAGTTTTGCCATTTGAAAGTGGCCACCGCACGCTATACCCCCACCACCCCAGTGCAATGACTTTTCATCCCCCAAAAGGAAGAAGAGAGCAAAAACTCCATACAAAGGAGACTTGAATAAAACGGGACGCCCCCAAGTTGCCTTTTTTTTTTGTTACTTCTCTCTCATATTTTCACATTTTTGAATTTATGAAAAATTATTTGCCACCCCGTCCACACCCGCCGTGTGAACACTGAACACACTCTCAACCAAACAGACACCTGCAGCGTGCTTGTGCTACGTGTGTATGAGTTCGTGTGTGCCACTGTGTGAGTGTGAATGGATTGGGAAAAGATTTTCCATTTTCCATTTTTCTCTGTCTCTCAGTTGCTATTCGAAGAATGGACACCCGAACCCTAACCCGAACCCGAACCGTTGCCATCATACCGGAGGGTGGCATTAGATTGGAAATTTTAATATGAATTTTCACCCGGTATGGAGGGGATGGAGCTCTCCTGCTCTCCTGCTCTCCTATCGGGATTTCCATTATATTTTCATTTTTCCTCTATTTCCTATGGAAAATTCAAGTGGATGCACATGGGCTTCCACCCACCTTCCCTGGTCCATGGGTGGGAACAATATATTTTGCGCTCCTATGATGGAGAATTATTTTTTAAATATTTATAACCGCTTATGGGAGCGAGTCCTTGCTGCGGTATACTTATTGAAATTAAAAATAAAAATTTCGTCATGAAAAATGGACGCAAGAATCGTACATGAAATCCGCTTTCGAATCGATGAACTTGTCCGAGGAGCCCTCCTGGATGGAAGGGGTTTGGAGGGGATGGTTCAATTTTGATTCAATTTTCCTTTCTTTTCCTCTGCGGAGCGAAATGAAAATATTTATAAAGCATTTGATTGGTTTTCTGCTCGAGGACTGCATAAATATTAATGGTAATTCAAAATTGAACATTTCAGTGGAGGCGGGCGTGGGTCTGGAGTGCAGATAAAGTTGAGTTTCATGAGGACATCTTGCTCGGGTTTTGCTACTTTACTGCGGAGCTGACTTTGAGGGTGTCTACCGTAGGTTTTTTGGTTCATGCGGGCTCTGAAATGTTGGATTCTCGGCAGCTTTAGTGAGGTAGGTATTTTTTGAGCGGTAGTTTGTCCCCCAAAAGATTCCGATTCAGATTGATCAATCTAAAATGAAGGATCTTTGAGTTAAAATTGTAAACCGGTATTAAACCTAGACCGTGGTAGTTCGTGAAGTCTCTTATGAAGGTGCTGCCAACTTTAATAAAAAAAAGCCGCTGGAGCTTGTCTTGGCCGCAGAGTTTTTCAAAGCTATATGAGATGATTGTGAGGGAGCCTCCACCAACTTAGCTACAAAATTTGGTCGCATGAAAGTATTTCCAATGAAGGAAGTGACGGCATACATTTTTTTAGACCTGTAAGTATAAGTCTCCTCATCTCCGCATAAAGGATTCCGTCTTCAGTAGCCTGTCAACGCTTAAAGCCGATTGGAACAACTCATGGGCAGTTTATCAGCTGCCAGGGTGCGAATGTACTGACCATTTAGTAATACCGGAGTCGACTTAGCAGGGCCGATCAAAATAAAAAGGTCATTGCGATAAATTTTATAAGGAAATTTTTGAACTATTCATCTATCCGGCTCCAAGGATCAAATGTAACGACATGTATTTTTAATTTGTGACAAAAAGAAACCAAAACCCATGGAAAGACAAGAGACGTTCATACAACGATTCTCACAAAACTGAAAGGTCTCTATCACCCGGGAAATTTCACCTACTACTCAAGACGCATTTGCACCAAGTAAACAACCACCACATCTTCACCGATTTTAGCGTTGACTTCATGTGTAGTTCCGAACTCTTACTAGGTACTTCTTGGTCGGTTCGAACACCACAAAAAAAATCTAAATAAATTTTCTCTTGATGTCTTCAACATGAAAGAATTGTCCAAAGCTTACAACTTGTCTACTTCGAGTGAAGGTACACAGCCCTTTAAAAGTCAGTGCAACTACTCGTATACGCCGATGATTTATCATGACAGAATCAGAACAACTCACTGACAGAGTGAGGAGCGTTGAGACAGAAGCGGCAAAGATGGGACTCTCAGTGAATGAAGGCAAAACTGAGTTAAATGTGTGAAGAGACCTTGTCTACCTATATAGACGGTGAGCTCAAGCAATGGAATCAGCGTTGAGATCAAGCGAAGGAAAGCTCTTCCCAAGGTTTGTTTATACAGAGTAGGAGCCTTGGAGGCAATTAAGTAGCAAGGCCCTAGTTGTATAAGAATCTTATTATTTCAGTCTTGCTTAAAGGCGCGGAGGAATGGACGTCATGATTCTTAAAAGAGAGGCCTTATGAGCTTCGGAGTATCCACTTAATTGGCTAAAGCAGTGGCTCAGGTTGTGTCAAATCGAGTAAAGGAACAACAAGGCAGTTGAGTGTGTCAAAAGAGTTTTTTCGGGGTTCGGCTTGCTTAGAAAATGTATACCTACGATTAACTTTACAGGCGATGGGTCTGTCAGTTTTTGTGTAAGAGGAATCCTGTCGGACGAATGTAAAGTTTCAAGAGGTTTCTGACAAGGTTTTCATAGGTGAATAGGGTCATGCTTATTTACCGCCCTTTCGACAGGATCGCAAAGGTTATAAAACTTCATCAAAGGTAAGCCAGTTTGGACAGGAAAACAAGTGTCCTCAATACTGCCAAAACGAAAATATCTGTAGCGTGCTTTCAATATGTGGTCGTTACTATTGTCTGAATTAAAGGCGGGTCTGAACTTGACCAATTGGCAAGAACAAGTCTTTCTTAGTTTCTGCACACCAAGCTACATCGGTTCCCCTCTGCATGTGCCTGTCGAATGGATAGGTTCTATGGGTGCAAAATTAAAAAAATCAGCCCTTTCTGTCCCTAGAAAGCATCAAATGTTCATAAACCGGTGTTTGGGTAACTTTCTGATGATCCAAAGGCAAAAAGTCTGCCCCAATACCCTCACCCTTTTGCTGGCAAGCATTGTGGTATGCACCGCCCTAAGCGCACGTCTTTAGGGTATAGTTTGTCATCGGCATTTTGTATCTTCGCAGGGTGGTACACCTAGAAAAATACAAAAATTGTTAGCGAAGAATACTGAGTATTTAAAAAATTGTAAGCTAATAAAGCAACTCAACAATCTTCTGAAACCTCAAAGAACTCTGTGCAATATTTTTGTAAGGGTTTTTCTTTAAGCCTAGGGTTGCTATCAACGTTTTATCCAGGGTCGCTGGATTTCCTTCTTAAAGGCTAGCATAAGTGACAACATTTCAGAGCCAAATCGTTCGACTCTAAAACCAAATCCATTGAGCCCGCCAAGGTTTTATGACCTAACGCCCGAACTTGTGCACTCTCAGTCGAACCTGTTGGGCCCACCTAAGAACAACAAACAACCTCGCTGAATTGTGACCAATACCCCACTGCAGCTGGGCTTTGCAGCCTTAGATCCGTTTTGGTGCGACCTCATGTGGGACGTGTTTTTCGTCAGCAGTCTTGATGACTTTCTTAGCTCAGCTTGCATAACTCGAAATGGCTGCAGGAAAATGCAAATCGGTCTCCTTAAACAGCTCGTTACCAACTAAGTAGCAACGGTTTTTAGTGTGCCTCGCATACGCACAGGCAGCCTCATTCAAAGTCAGCATATCTCACACCCAACAGCAGGTATTCTTGGGAACACGAGAGGTTCCAGTTTTTCTTCATTTTTATTTTTTTTTAATTAAATCTTCATCACCTACAGCCTTAAGGAACTTTAGAGCAACGCACGACGACGACGGCGACAGCAGGCAGGCACCACTCTTAGCCAAGCGGTAAAATGGTTGCTGGCAATGTTGCAAGAAAAACAAAAAACTGCAACAGCTCGGTATTTGCCTCTGGAGCCTGAATCTGGACCGCTACTTGGGAACGTGTATGCTGATCGTGAGATGCAATGCGATGATGTTGCGGCTGCATCTCGCATCCGAACAATCAATCAAGTTTTTGCTGTAGCATGCTGTTGATCGACGACAACGATGGCCGATAGCGACGACGACGACTACGACAACGAAGACGAATGTGATCGTGCGATGACGAGTGACGAGTGACGAGGGCGCACAAGAAAGAAGCAAGCCTAAACCATAGATACAAGTACGAGTCCGAGAGATAGACGTATAGCCAGCACTGACCGTTGGCCGGGAAGAACATGGCGGCGCAGTGGTACTATGTCAATTGTTTTTCTTTCTTCATGCGAATTCGCTTTTAATTTATGCCATTTTAAAGGATGTTGCTGTGGTGAGTGACTGACTGGTTGCGCAGCAGTCAGCGAGCGTGTTAGCTGCCATTTAAATATGCATGACAATTCTAATGGGAAATACATGGAAATGAGCTGTGCTACTTAGCTGGGGAGGTGTACTTCTCGGATCTGCAGCGGCGCAGTTGGGGACAGTCTCCGTCTGAGATCTGAATCTATTTGTTGCAGGAACATACTTTATGTACTTTTAAATGGGTGGTCAACTTTTGAATTGATGTCGTCTGAGGGTGGTTGCTTTTTCTGCGGAGTGACTTTTAGGCTTGTTGGCCCTAGGGTCGAAAGGGCGTCATAAGAGTCGAGTAGACTGCGAGTCCACTCACCATTTTGAGATCCATCCAAATTTATATGTGAATCCGAGGTCAGCTAAATTGGAGTATGGAGGCAGTCATCAGCGAAAGGGAGCGTAAACTGCGCGGTCGAATTATGGTTGAGACCCAGGTCCATACCGGACTGCAGCGCCACCTAAGTAAGGAGTTTCTTAAGCTATACCTTGAGCAGATCTTCAAAGAGTCTTTTAGCAGTTTTTCTTCAGTGCTAAGCTGTCATCGAAGTCCCTATAGCATTGTACAATGTACACCCCCCTCGATTGTAGTGATCACTGAGGCTTAAGGCGCACAATAGACTATCGGATCTTGACGGCTGATATCGGCTCAGCTACGTTTGTCACATATTTTTACCTGGCGCAACAATTTTTTTGCACGCTTTCATCCAAAGACGAACTAAAGGCACAAGTTAGATTTTTAATATGGCAAACAGAGTAGGAACAGGTGGAACGAGGTGGCACTGGAGCGGATGGTCGTTGTCGAAGGTCGCTATAAACAGCGAGCCCTAGCAGAATCTTGACAAACGCCTTTTGGAGGCAATTTAAAAAGATAAGCAGCCAAGGTCCATTTGAAGAAAAACCAGTGATGTACGACAGCCAGACTTAAGTAAGCGGTGAGAGCTCAGAGGCTTGCGCCCCTCGAAAGCTACTAGCCCAACAGCTCAGAAAGCTGTGAAAAGTTCTTTGACGGATTCCATTAGCAAAAATTGCATGACAAAATTAAGTCTCAGACCTCCCTTTCCCCAAAAAAAAAATTCTGCGTACGCTACTGGGTGCGAGGCACACTCTTTTAGTTGCTCTTTAGTGTCTCCATCAGGCTTGAAGAGTTAAAAAGTGAAGTTGACAACAAAAGCAAGAGGCAGACTTACAGCTGGTCAAGTCTAAAGTCGCTTAGACGACAATATAGAACTCTGGACGTTAAGTTACTCCACCTAATCATATATAGCCAAGCGGAACTGGCACCTACAAAGCCGACGAGCTCACTCCTAAAGTCACAAGAAACGCATCCACGCAGCAACGAAAATTTAAAAACTCGTCTACGGACTGTGTACTAGAGGAGGAAAGTAGAGCTACCGCGCAAATAGAATTCATCAAGGCCCAGGGGCCAAGAAACTACCACGAACCTTGAGAAAGGTTTGGCTCAAGAGTTATCTGCTTGTCTTTGTTGCAAAATTAGCCGAAGCCTCTCTACTTGTCGGTCTACTGGTGCTTTTAAGGTTTCTTTGGGCAAGTTTTGTTAAAAATTGTCACAAGAGCGATAAGTAGAAAGGCTTCGCCTATTTTTGCAACGAAGGCGAATAGAGAATTATTGGGTTTTGGGCCACACCCTTTGCCAGTTGATATGGAGAATCTAAAAGGTTATCGAAAGCAATTTTTTTGAAGATTTTACAGCGTAACATCCTTCACAAAATAACCGGAAATTGAAGACGAAGTGAAAGAGTCGAGTCTCCTCTGCCAATAGTTGCCCTTGTTAACCAACAAAAGGTTCTATTTCATCGTTTTGCATTTCCGGTTTTGCCACCATAGGACTCGAAGCCGGTTACTACAATTCTCTCACCTCATTCCGCGTTGTCTTCTACATATTCGGAAGGTTGAATTTTTGCTCAAACCAAACCCTGAAGAACTGGCTGTATGTATGGCTTAGTCTGGTGATGAATTAGTGTCTGCAATTCCACTCAAAGTGTGATTTTTCAACTGCTGAACGTTCCTTCTTCAGCATCTCGCAACCGATGGCTTTAACTCATTACGCCACGCAATCAACACACAACACACATCACACGCAAAGAGGACTATATTGTCTCAGGTCAGGATTTCCCTGGCCTCACCGACTGCACACAGGGAGTTTGTCTAAACTCGAAATCCAATTCAAGGTTAGCTGTGGATACACATCTCCCTGCTGAGTATTTATGCCGCTTGTAAGTCTGTTTTTGGAGTTTCTCCTCCTTTACGCATCACCATCGACAGAGAGACGACCGAAATACCTCAGCATCCTTTTAAAGAGCCACCAAATTGCGCAATAGAAGTGGGAAAAAGTCGCCGATTGAGGTGGTGAATCTTGAATCCCTCCCAGCGGTAGGTAACGTGCCAAAAATATATACAACCCGAAGGTACGTCCCAGACAAGCTCTATTGGGTGGGTGATGATAATTACGAGCTCGACCCCAAACCACAAACGTTAAAGCTCCGCACAATCACTGTCGCACTCCAGTGTGCGAGCATAAGGACACAAAGTTGTGTTGCTCCTCTTAAGCTTTATGTACACACGGTTAATCGATAAACGTCGCAACTAATGAAAGTCATTGACGAAGGACGTCGGCATGAGGTTCTGCGGGCACTGGGACATCTTCGGAACATATACGTTATACACAAGGTAATTGAACTCGCAGCACAAATTCGTAGAGAGGATACGTGTGGCGTACCTCTATATCCTTGTTCGTTTTAAGCGCTGAATCTGAAGGATGACCCCACAAAGAAGAAAGTGAACGTGTGTAGTGGGGGGGCGACTAGCTGTTGCTGTTCATTATGTTCATGTCCTTGTCGAAAGTGGTCAATGCACAGCACAAACTACGTACACAGTTGAGTGTTCTCCGTTTGTGTGTAATTCGTGTGGCCAAACGCGGAAAAGGGGTTCACATTCGTTTCACTCGTGTCCAGAGAGTAATTCGTGGTGCAGAACACCACTGCCATCACCTATAGTGTTTACGATGTACACGCTGAGTCATTTACTTCCTAATACATAAATGAGTCTATGTATAGCCGAGACATGAGGCAGTCGGCCCAAAGGGGGAGTATACGTGAAAGGAGCAAAAATAAAGTAAAAACATTGATTAGAGGTCAGCATCCTTGGCTGCGAAATACACACCGATCGATAGAGAAGGAAGAAAATTCAAGAGCAGGAAGTCCTTAATCTAAGATACACTGTGGCCCGTCACATACCTTGATACGTTCGTGAACAAGGAGTGCGCCTTTAAAGGATTAAAGGAGAACGCGTAGAGCTTTCATTTCCAGGGAAATGGTGTGAATAACCGATGGAACTTTCGGTGGTCAATATTGCTGGTGACACTGACAACTCACGCAAAAGAGTTTTGGAAAATTAGCCGGCTAACCTAAAGATTTGGCTGAAAGGTCTTACATTCGATTGAGTCGAGGAGGGTGTGCAGTTGTTGCCAAGACTCGTCAAGATCCGAGGCTTGTTTGGACATTTCTCGTATTTCCTTGTATACCTACTTCTATGGCCGGGAACACAGAAGAGATTTGTCAAACGGACTGCAAGACTCTGCGACTTTCTCACTACCGTGGCAGGTTACCAGGAAACATACTCGTTTGTAGAAGCACTTCACTTCAGTAGAACTGGGCACTAAGACACCAGTAGTACCTATTGCTCTTGTTCCTTGAATTTTACTCGCAAATGCATGGTCCTCTACTGGTTAACCTAACCAAACCTCTGCAGGAAGTTTCAGTCAGAACGTGGGATTTGCCAAGGTTTATGTTTAGTCTCCGTCGGAACATCTTTCATGTGTCAACGGCAGAGCAGTTTCGATCTTGCGGCTCTAAAACGTACCCACTCATTTATGGTTCCCAAAGGATTTTAATTACGGATGCTATCCAATCATCTAACATACACTTATACAGTTGCCATTGTTGGTTGGGAAAAGTTGTCGTATTTCACTCACATCCACTTTAGAAGTCATGAGAAAATCAAATAAAGACTCAACAGGTACGTTAATTTTAGGACTTCCCCGACGAAAATGTCTAGACCTGGCATTGCCAGACTACAAGTAGGCTCTTCTTCATAGATCAAATCACCCACATCAGATCATGTGTTGGGCTTCTTCTGGTGCCGTCCTTCTGCCATGACCATGAGCAATAAATCCTGAAGCTATAAATGTGAAGGTTTTGATGGATCGGAGCATATTTATCAGCTAAAGTGTTTGGTGTTGTTGTGGTACTGCAGTTATTGTGGGTGTTGTTTCTGTTCTTATTGTTGTGATTGCTATTGAAGACTACGGTCCAGATCCGTCAAGTCAGGTACTCGATATTCAGTCTTGTCGAGGTCATCTAAAGCGGTTGCATGACTCGCCGAAGGATAGAATAGCAGTGTGCGGTACATATACCAAATCTGAGCTGGACTCCTCTTCAGCTGTACGGAACTTTTTGTTATTTTTTTGGTTTAACAGCAGTTCCTACGCTTTAGTTATTGGAACACAGTCCCCTGTCGAGATCTCAAAGTTTCCAAGAGATATCTGCAATCTAAATGACGAAAAGCTGTCCAAGGATAAAAACAAAGAATTCCATGAACTTTATTACCCAGTTACATCTTCTGGCAATATATCGGCGCTTACTTCACTTTACCATTCATAGTACGGGGCAGAACTCACATTGTGTCAACACCCCTTAGGGCCGTCACAATGTTTTGTTTTAATTAGTCAGTCGGTTCTGCGGAAAAACCTTTTCAAAACTATGTTGCCGGCGGGTTAATTTTCTCTGTGTACTCAAACTACCATATTTCACCCGTCTTTGGCAATGGGGGATATTTTTTTTAAATATGAGATTTTTAGGGCCAGATTCCAACTCGTTCTTACTGTTACTTCCACGACAAGCGTGACCGCTGTGAGACTAAAGTTTCAATTTGGCACTTTTTCCGAGAGAATCAATTTCTTGCTGTTTTGGCCCTTTTTTTAGTTGGAGAAGGAGCTGCAGAAACTCTTCAAAAAGCTGTCATTTCGAAATAAAAACCTTTTCAGCCTTATTTATAAACGTATTATAAAAATTTTTTCAACGAGCTTGTATAAGCTAAACGCCCTTGGACGTTGTTTAGAGCTTGTATAGAGGTGGAATAGTATCGAAATGTCATTTTGACTCAAAAAAATCTGTCACATTTTATTTCAAATAGAATCAAAAATAAATTGAATAGATTGTTTCCAGGTTTTTTTTCAATTTTAAGGATTCTATAAATATTCTCGACAAGAAATATGTGCAGATATGAGATATTTTAAGCTGTTTTAAATTTTTCTTAAAATTTGAATATGACTACCATTTCATGGAGTCCCGAATCTCCCATATTTTTCTTTTTACTTTTTCATTTTCATTCCTATTTGTATTTGAATTTGTATTTCTCACAAGCTGCTTAGGTTTTTTTTATCATTTCGGACAGATAAATGTAATAGATTTCTCTTTTTCAGTACTTTTTTTGACACAAGCCCTGTATAACTAGTATGCATGGAAAAATGTTTTATAAATAAGAATTTTTGGAAGGGTGTATAAGGGCTGTATAAATTCTTATACACTGCATAACTATACAGGTGTATAAGCGTGTTAAGCAAATTCTAATAAATAAGGCTGTTTAAATATAACAAAGTTGTCGATGAGTAAAAGTTATCAACTCGTTATTCAGAAGTTACGTAAAATTTTTGTCTGATGTCTACTAGCTAACTAACTTGTGCACATTTGTTTATTAGTGTTTAGGGAAGCAATACTTGTTAAAAATTTTTTTCAGAATAAACACTTCTCTTGGCCCTTTTTCTTGGGACTTTTCAGAATACTGTCGCGGTCACACTGGCCACGACATATGATTGTAAGGTACGCGTGAATCTGTTACGTTTTTAGGAAGGTCTCACTAAAGCCAACCTTTTTCAATTATTTTTGACAGCAGATTTGTATACAGAAATTGATCGCGCATCCTATTCTACCACAGAGATGTTGTAGGGATTTTCAGATGTCCGCTCTTCTTGGAAGGAGATTTATTCGAAACAAAGTGGTAGTATTCAGATTTGTCACAACTTCATAGCTCACATTGGCAAGAGTGGAACCATCGGCATTCAAGTCAAATTTATTTTCTGCTTTGGACCTAACGCGCCACACTTGAAAGCACTCTCTGATCACTATCCAGCAATCAGAATTTTTTTACTGCGGTGGGTAGCGTCGTAGAGGCACCCTTTGTCCAACTTGCGGAATGAAGGGCTTTCTGTTCAGCCTTTTTCTGTTGCAAATATTTCCGCATCTCTGCCAAGTATGCCACTTGCAAAAAAGTATAAAATTTGCCCGGCCGGCGTGCATCGCACCATCCCCCGCATCCACAACCCTCGCGATGGCAAATATTTATCCAAATTAAAAATCAATAAGACGCTTCCTCTCCTTCTTTGCCTGTGTGCGCACACACAATCGCATTAAAATTCCATTGCGAGCATAAAATCAATCAAATTAATATTATTACATTTAATAACCATTTGCGGAAGAGATATCTCATTCCGGCATCGGACTAAGTGGCCAGCCGCAGGAGCACCACGATGCGCGCAACAGAATGCAATCTCCGACGCTGCCTGGGTGTGAACTATATACTCGTACACAATTGTCTTTCCTACGGATGTGTATGGCAAGTGGCAACTACTGGCAAATCGAACGACCGTGCCAAGTTAAATATTTATTTTTAGATTAAATTGCCAGAGCCATACTGGCGAGTATCCCAGGCTTGTGGGGAGCAGCAGCTGCTCCCAAATGAAAAATTGAAATGGTGTGACTTCCCCTCTCGCTCGCTCGCGCAATGTGTATACGACGACGGTAAGTAGCCAAATTACCGCATTGGATTCCGATCGACTCCAAGCAAATCCCCGCTCGATTGGGTTATTATTATTGACCATAGGCAAGCGAAGACCAAGCCGCGATGCACCCCATGATCACTGTACCATGTGCGGCCAGACCACCAGGCAGCACACTCGAAGTTCACACAAACCTAAACCTATATGCGCAAAGTTCGCCCCCATATACTCGAGCGAGGACACTGCGGACCATTGAAGCACTCGTCGAAGCTCAGCCAGCAGCCACCTCCGAAGGTGAGAAATGAGATTTTAATCGGACGTGTCCGATTCCAAATGAGCCTTAATGGGTCCCCCATTTAACACTCTGTGCCAGCACTGCTGGCGGTGTGGTGCTCAACTTGATGCCGTCTCTATGTGGGCTGGGATCAAATCCACACATGTGCGATACGAGAAATGAAATGTTGCAACAATTGGATGCTGCGACTGCCAAATGTGTCCATATGGGCACAGCGATGGGAAATTCTTCTGGGTTTCTCTCTGCTGCCTGGTTTTTCACGTGGGCCAGGGATTCACGCCACTGCTAGAGTTTGTCCGAGGCAGTCTTTCAGGGGATTTCAGATTTTTCCCAAAAGGTTTTCAAAAAGAGGACACTTATCTGTTTGAGTCATCACTTGAAAATTTGTTGTGAGGTATGACCAAACCAACTTCGGTCTCCGACCAACAGTCCAACCTCGTGGCAATCCAAGAAGTGAAGTGCCGACCGACAAAATTCCAATACAACACGCATGACATGTGTTCGCTCAATGTTGTATATGGAAGCATTCGCCCCTATCGCATGATGGCGATCTCGGCTACCGAGTTTAACGTGCCCGCAAGCCACACAAAAGCGCACATCTTCACGTTCCACTGCTGAATGCTGTTCAGGTTCAGGTGTGAAGTGGTCCAAGTCCTTAATTTACATACAATCTGCATACTTGGAGGAGTTGCCCCGACCCCAAAGCAAACAGAAACAACCAGCTTGTTATGTAGCTGGTGGCTGGCTGAAGCCGTGAATTATTGGTGTGCACGCATCCACTGCCACTTGCGGTCTCGGCTATTTGGGTTAATAATGCCCCGGCTAACAGGCTCTCAACTGATAATGAGATCGATTCCGTGCCACGGGCAAGGAATGCACACTTCCTCGTCTCCCTCGTCCGTCTGTACTCATGTGCGTGAGTGGATGAAAATGAATGGGCTGCAAAATAAGAAGAAAAACGCAGCAGCACGCGAATCCGCTCCCATAGAGGACATGCGGCTGCGAAGTGCATTACTGCTGATGAGCGGATGTGCCAGAAGGTTGTGCGGATGCCAAGGATGAGCCCAAACCCATTGTGGTTGGCACACAAGAGCATGCAGCCGTATCAGTTGCTGATGATCAGTTTTCCACTTTAAATATACGCAAGGAATCAATATGCGCACAGCGAGAGCAAAAAATCCCTTCACGTGATATCGTCGATAACTTTTTTCTTTCCTACCTTCGGATTTTATTTTTTGCACATCACTGCATCGTGGGTGTTTGGTGGTGGTCATCCTGGAAAATATGCCCTCGAATTCATATCGATCACCATTTAGGCGACACAAATACCTCAACAAGGCCAAATCGATTCCAGCGACACACTTGAGATTAATTAGCCGCAATCGTTGCGATATAGCTCAGCTCAAGCGGCGATAATTGCGCGCACATACGAGTATGTGCTGCGCGACTACTCGCGTAATGAATACAGTCATGAATATTCCGCAGAATAATTATGAAAATATGGAAGGAAAATATTCCGTTTCTACTTTTAATTGAAAATTGTCCCTGGAAATTCTCCGCACACTACACAGCTGAATAGTAATCGGCTTTGAGCCACACGCACACACTCATGCGGACGGCGGAAAGTTGTCACTTCCTCTCGAAGGGAACAAAAAAAAACTTCATCATCGTCCTACTCTGCTCATTAATTTAATTTTCTCGGTAATAAGTCGGGATGTGGGCACAAAAAGGAAAAAAAAAGGAAACTTTTCTTGCTTTTTTTATTAAAAATACTGGAGCCAGTGTTGTGGTTGTGTCATCCCTCGGTTTCATTAAGGACTTTGGTCTTGTTGGCGAGTTGTATCTCATTTTCAAAATATGTGATGGAAATATTTTATACATCGCAGGGAGTGGCGATTGCCGAGGCCCAAGGAGGTGGAATGAATTATCTTAATCATTCGCTTAAGTGCTTTACCAAAGCAATTGTTTTTCGCACAGAACGCGCGGAGGGGGACGACTTATACTGGAACAAAACTAAACCAAGAGAAAAAATTGTCCTAATCATGGCAGTACGTGACAGTCGAACTGATTAAAGTTGCAAAGCGATCTTGGACAAAGTTCGTTTGCAGCGAATTTGCTTAGGAATTGTTTTAATCTGCTGAGAGGGAGGGGGCAGGAGGTATTTCTATATAGGGCTCTGGTGTTGGTTATGTTTTTACAGGCGATGTTTAGAAGACTGCTTCAAAAAGCGATCAAAACCAGAGTCCGGATTTTTTTTTTTTGATTTAGAAAGAGTTGCGCTAACTTCGCTTTTGTTAAAGGCTTTAAACTCCTGTTAAATCGTCCTGGGTCAGTCAAAACTTTGGTCTTAAGAAACTTTTATAAGTAACAAACTATTTGGAAATTTTGGTCATTTTTCTTTGAAATTTTTTAACTGGTCCGGTTTGAGTTGACGAGCTTTGTGGAGAGGTACTATTTTTACAACCTGTTCAAAAAACTACGCATCAGTCATCCAAAATAGCTGGAAAATTGACGACTGATCGTCGCCTGATTCTTTTCCATTCGATAGAAGAGTTTTCAATCCAAACTCTACGCTGTAGAGTAAGACCTCGTTTTAGGTGTTCAAAACCAAAGATAGGGCTATATCGAGAGGCGTAATGGTTATAGCATTATTCAAGTGTCTAAACATCATTTGTCAACAATTTCAAAGAGCCAGGAATTTTTTCCGAGTCTTTTCTACTGCAGTCTTTTGTTTTACGGTCTACCTAATTTGAAATTTTGTGATTGATTATCCGGTCTTTTGTGGAAATGGTGTAAAAATTTCTCGGCCAAACGCGTTTTTTCTGTAGATATGAATCAACATTTAGTTTTCCCTAAGGAAGGGCGCGCAGTTACAGCAAATATAGAAAAATCAAGCCAGCCTTAGGTACCGAGTCGGTATTTGCTACAAAACGAGTGCATTCGACAAAAAATGATTAGATAACCAGAGAGTCTACGGTGTAACTACAAATGAGGTTCAACTTATGAAGATGGATTCATAAGCGCCGTCGTAGAGCTGGGCACTAAGTTTGATGGAATATAGGTATCTATGAAGGTAGGTGGGTGACGAAGTCGACGGCTCATTTAGAGCAACAATTGGTAGCCTAGGTATATGAAACCACTTCCCCGCAGTGTGTGAAACCGTACTAAGGAAGACCTTCTTAATGAAGGCTTTACAGGGCCTGCGAGGAAACTATAAAGCCACAGTAGACTGCCCCCAGAAAAACGCCAATGATGGATGTGTGAACAGGTAACAAGTTAAAATACTGCTACCCAACACCACTGAAGCGAGCCAAAAGTTAAGAGCCCAAAGTAAGGTAAGGAAAAGAATTGGAACCCAACGCTGTTTGTTAGCTTAGGTAAAGTTGTGCTAGGTTGAGTGGGGCTGTGAGATCGTCATGCAAAGTACCGGGCAATATAGGGTGTTTCTTAGCTTAAGGAGGTCAAATATTCGTGCGATCGAAGCAACCTTTTCAAGAGCAGGGAATTTGAATGCAGCTAAGCTAGGCAGCATTTTTCTGGCTGTAAAGCCAGAGCCCATTAAACATGGAGGTGTCAGTTGAATAGGGCAAAGCACTCAAAACCTCCAACGATGTACTTTATGATTTGTTGCTTCAGTCATCACCTCGAAAATATTTTCTAAGTCCCCAGGAAGGGAGTCATAAAAAAGTATCATACGAAATTTAAAAAAAAGTTTTCTATTAGAACACTTATTTATAATAAAGAAAATATATTTTTCACGCATCGATGTGCAATCTCAAATTTGTACAAAATTTAAATTTTTATAGCAAAAACAATATATGAACATTTATTCTGCCAACAGACCAAAGGTGAGCCTTCCTACACCCTCCTTTCATGGTGTAAAAAGCTCAACTTAACCAAACTTTCAACGAGCAACCGCAACACAGGTCCACCGTCCACTGTCCACTGTCCACGACTGTATACATCCGCTCTCTCTCACTGTCAGCCCTCTTCACTACACGTATAAATTCATTTTTAATTGTTTGTTATATCCTTAACAACTACAGCCACCTCTCATAAAAATGAATTGCAAATACCTAAATGGATGATTGCGCAGAATACACCGCGACGGACTTTATACCTCGCGCGGTAACATTCCGTCGCGTATTAATAATTTAATTACTGATCTTTGGCCTCACTATAAAAACAGTGGCATCCTTAAATTGTTGCCATAAATGTCCTCGTAAACCATCGAAATATATACAAAATGCAATCGAGGATTCATTATAATTTTACGAGACAAAATATGACAAAACCTCATGTCAACATGTTGGCTGGCACAAGTCCTTATTACACAGGGGACATGTTAACAAGATATTAACATCGTATAATTCATTATTGAAACTATTAAATCTCCTGTGGGTGGGTCGGTATCACCCCCCTGCTGTCAAAGTTGAACAATAATTAAACGGACGATTTTATTCCCAGCTTCTTTTCCAGTTTAGTAGACAATTAGAGAATCGTTTGGTTTAATAAGTTATTTAAGGATAATGGTGAGATATTGTTTCGTTTTAATCATATGTGGCATCCTTTTTATGCAGCCACTTTGGAGTACCTTAAGCTACCATGGGTACCTTGTTTTTCGAAGGATATTGAGTGGGGAAACCAGCGGATAATGGAAAAGCATTCACGATGAAGGTGAAAAGAGCAAATTTTCTCGGCGACAATATTTGGATTGTGGCCCTTTTTTCGAAGCTTTGAAGACTCATATCAGTGTTGAGGTATGTTGCTCAAATAAATCAATCTTATATGTGTACAAATACGTGACTAAAGGCAGAAATATTGCGGAGGTCGACTCCTCGACTCACCGAAGCAAAATGTTTAGCAAAAAGCAGGCGGGGGTCCGCTAGTATTATATGAAATGAAAAATTAAAAGGAATTCCAGCCACCTTATTGATGGAGGTAATATTGAATTGCAAGCTCTGTGGATTGGATACCCACTTTTGAACACTGTTATTCATGAAATTTTATCACCACTGTCCCATACCAAAAAAAAAAAGAAAAAGAAAATTTCCAAAATATTTGCACTCTCAAGCTCCAAGTAAACAAGTCCAACTCCAATACCCGAACCCACTAACCCAGTTTTTAGTGGAATTTCCGATAGTTTAATCTTGAAAAAAAAAACTCTCCTCAACTTGTGTATGTCTCGTACAAGGTGTGCTAAAATTAACAAAAAGTCATGTCATACCTTCGGGCATAGTTCCCTTGCCCCACTCAGCAAACTCTTCAGACTCCTCAAACCGCACTCGTACTCGCTGATTAATGAATTTATTTAAAAGGTGTGGCGTGGCTTCTTATCAGACTGTCATGTCGCGTATCGGGGAAAACAGAATTTTGTTAACAATGTACACCTTATCTGTCAGGTGCATTTGCCGATAACATTGCCTATAGATTGAGAACTTTTAGGTTCTGTTTACAATTTGTTTTGTATTTGTATAGATTGTGTTAAAACAATTATGGTGCGGGAATAATTTTCTATCAATTTAATTGTGGACAGTTTTAATTTGTTCGATATTTATTTTGAGTCATGGCGTTTAGTTTGAAATGGAGAAATGGCTGTTGGAATATTTGCTGAAGACTTTGAATAAATTCATTCAACGTTTTATGGCGATTTTCAGGAACTCATCACCGTAAACTTGGGTGTGATCTTACGAGTACTCTCGTGATGATACCTTCACGTGGAAGGTCGGCTGAAAGAGCAGTTTGTTTTGGAATAAAATATTTAGACTGCTAAAGCTAGACCCATCATCAAATAAATCGCTCTATTAAATCCGTTGCTGGAAGTTCAAGTCTTTAGGCAGAAGTTATTTATAAGCTGAAATATATAAAGCAGACAAGACATCTTTCCTCTATATGTTAGAGTCGCCAGAGAAAGATTATGAATGGGGAGTCGTTTTAAGCCTCCTCAACCGGCGAATTGATTTTTGCAAACGAATAAATAAATAAATCAGAAAGCCCTCAGAACGGCGAGTTGTTCGATTGAGTAGATATGAGCCACAATGCTCCCACCCATTTAGCAATTATGTCCCTGGACTATTGTCTTCAGACTACAGTCAGATGAAGTCAATACAGTAGTCTTTCGGTATTGGAAAGGCAAGAAAAAAAAAATTGGCGCAGTGCTAGCTTCTCACAACCTTTCGTTTTGTGTGAGTTTTTCATTTTCGGACAAATGGAAGCGATCTAAAATTGTATGCCGGGTCCGAACGGCTAATTGAGAAGCTCTTTCATGACAGGTATAGTCTCGGATATTTGTCAGACGTTCACGAGAGGTGGCGCATTGGAAAAAAAACCATCAGTTTGAATTTGGCAAGCAAGGCAAGAACCTCAGGGAATTTGCTGGGTCATCTTTATTCTTAACCTAGCTGATGACATAATAAAGCGATTCGTAGGATTCATTAGAGCGGGAAAGTTGGTAGTGGGCCGTGTAACGTCTAATTTTAAAAGTCTGCGTCCAGCAATAAAGACATTAACGGCGGAGCCCGCAAATAAGCATCAGGCATCTAAATAAGACGAAAAACACTGAATTAGTTTAGGCCCATCGGAATACCAGAAAATTTGCATACCTTCACTGAAAAGACCTTTTAAAAGCTTTCATCAGAAATAAGCTGCCAAGAAAATGGAAATTTGGTGATAACTTTGTGGAACTGCATGCGAGCCATAAGCTATCAAAGATTGGTGTGGCTTGATAGAAGAATGCTGTAGATTTTCTGTATCGGTAGGACCAGCAAAGCAAAAAGACCAGGAGACCTTCATCTTAATTACCTATGTCAAAATTATCGAGCGAAATTTGAAGGAGAAAAAGTGTTTTTTTAAAATTCAACAGATAACAAGTTCTTGCTGTTATTTTCTTTGGGTTTTGCATACCTGCTACATCTTGGGGCGGTGGGAAAATATTTTTGAGAAGCTGCAAGAATTGTTTCTTAGCCTTCTACACTTAAAAAAGAAAAAACCAACCAGAAGAAGAACATACATTGCAGCCGATATCGCACCACAGGAAGCATACCAACAGTGATCCAGCTGACAGATCTTGCTCCATAGTCCAAATGTTAAATTTTAGATATAACTTTGAAGAAATTTCTGTAAAAAGTTTACGTTCTCTATCTTTAATTCAACTTATTTTCAATATAGACGCAGAAGCAATAGCTCAGTCATGAGATTGCTGGGATTCCGAGCGAATAGCCTGAGGTTCAATCCTCAGAAAAACACAATTTTAAGTTCCACTTTTCCACTGCACCTAAAGTCTAAGAAACATGTCAGCATATAATACAATAAAATTGAAGGTTCGATGCATTTGCAACCAAAAAGAAAAAAAAACTCATGCAACCGAATGGGCTTAAAAAGCGAGACCTAGGGTACCTCACAAGTTTCCTGTAAAATTTTCGAAAACGCAGAGAAAGGCAGATTCTTAAAGTTTCATAGTAAAAAACTCATAATACCTTAGTGACTCCCACTTTCTACTTCACACTGATGAGTTCACAAAAGGAGTGCTTTTGAAGTCTTGCAGTGAGTCTTTGTTTGATTGTTAAGGGGTTTTTCAATAGGGGCGGGTCGATGTTGGCAGCCTGTGCAGGCCATGCTATTTGGTGGCGTCTGTCTAAAATGTTGTTTATTATTCAGTTGCTGCTGCCAAGTAACTATGGTGAGTTATACGATTGAGTAGCAAGTCCAAAGGATTTAACTTTATTTTCGAAATGAGTGTTAGTCAGAGCAAACATTACGCCGATTTTCTGGCGGACGCGGTAGATCTTTAAAGTCGACTCTCCACCGTTTGCTGACCAAATTCGAAAACTGTGGTTCGGTACACAATCAGTCAATACTCGAACGTCAAAGAAACGCCCGATCGGTCGAGATTATTTCCCCATTCAGTTAAAATGAACAGGAGAACCCAATGCGGTCAATTCCTCACCGTGCACAGGAAGTCGGTCTTTAGCAGACTTCAGCTTTGCGAATTTTGCATTGAGATCATATTATATTTATACCCGCAAATTGACCAAAGAGCTCAAAGTTACTGATCATAGACATCGCTGTTTGTTCGCTGACTGGTCTTCGGAGCTTCGGCCGAAAAATCATCTTAAACGACGAGTCGCATATTCGATGAATGGCCATTCAAAAAAAAAAAATAATAATAATAATACTGTTACCGTAGCCAATAGTCAGTCTTTTTTTTTAATGCCGTTGATGATTCCATCACCATCAACGGCGGTACTAACATATGCTCAATAAAATTTTAAAATAAAAACAACAAGTTCAAACTCAGTAAAACTCTTGGTGTACCCCAAGGTTCGTTCCTTGGGCCTTTACTTTTTATTGGATTTTATGAATAAAGAAAGGAGTTACTTTTGGTTAATTATTCTTTTATACAGCTCAAGTCTTGATAGTACAATAGCGCATTAGGAGGAAGTCATTTTGAATTCGAACATTTGGGCGGCGCAGTTTCGACCACTCGCTGACAGATGTTAATCGTTACAGTGCAACAAGGATGCCTTCAGTGATGCTGTCATTATTGCCATCATATTTCTTGATCTTAAGGAGGGATTTAAAGGCAAGGTAGGCGCAGCTACTTAGTGGTTAGTGTGTTGGCCTACTAAGCGAAGGTTCCCAGAGTCGATTCCCGAAAAAAAGAAAATTCCATCTTAAGATTTTTTTTTCCACTGCGGCACCTCTTGCGCACGCCTGACAAACAGTCCGTATGTGTCTTCTACTACACCTTTGCGTGGTTGTAATATTTACTTTCATTATAAATTCGATATATAAGCCTCAAAGAAACAGCTTCTGTTAACTGCGATTGCACCTTGCCCCAAACGTCGCCTTCTAAAACGACTGCTTTCGCCTCAATGTTCAAATTCAAATTGAAATATCTTGGGCACTCATTCCGTAACGTTTCAGACGATTATCGGCGAAACGATAGACTTCCAAAACTAGCAACTGAGTGCTAAAATTACAAGTTTGAGTACTTAATCCAGTTCATTTTCCAAAAATGTAATGAAAGCTGACATTTAACAAACAAATTCGAAAAGAACATGACTTATTTTGGGGATCAAAGTTTCAAAAACGATATCGTTTAGACGATCGTTAATATACGGAATCTGTCCCCTGTAAAAAGCCATATTCCACAGCAAGGAAGGGTTTTTCTCGTTCATTAAGCGCTTCGTGAAATATCATGGACTTTTTTTATTTATTTAAAAGGTCTATAGATGTCAACATGTATGGCTTCCGGAAATTGCAACTATTTCGACGGGTAGCCTATCCAATTCAAAAAAAGTCCATTAAACCGTTTGCTCTATCGCTTGTGTTGTGGTCTACCTAATTGATATCAGCTACCCAGTCACACACAACAACTGCGTCTAATTTTTACTCAGCAATTACACGTACTGCTAATGAGGTAGTACTCGAACCTACAAATAAAACTCATAAACTCCCGCTGTAAAAAGCGTTCTTGGAATTTCCTCATATCACCAAATATCACGTTTTTCCTACAACCCGCTGACTTGCTTTTATCAATTTCATAATTTTTCTTATAGCAAAAAACCTGAAGTCTAATAAAATCCAATCATTAGGTATCGCTTGCGAAATCGCATAGCAGAAGGAAGTGCCTTCAAGAAATTATTACCAAAACTTTGGGGTAATTCCAAGCTCTTTTGAAAATCGTCTTTGACAGCTGCTGCTGCTGCAGATATTTATCTCATTCATAGATTTCCCCAAGTGCTTCTCTTTTGTAATATTCGCTCAAAGGCACCCCACGCCAACGGAAACTACACCGCGCATCTAGCGAGAAGCTCGCCATGCAGCATTGAAAAGGAAGACGAAGGAAATTCCACACTCCGATCGAAATATAAATTTTTAAAAAGGGAAAAGGGAACCACACACACACAGAGCACAAAGTCGCGAGGCTGGCATTGCACCAGTGTCAGGCAGCAGCAAGCAACAGCCGAAATGTGTGATCGAGTGCGCGCTGACGTCGCGTCGCGTCGCCTCCATCGCAAGTGTATATAATGTAGCTGGCAGAGATTTTAATCGCGTATCGCGAGATTGAAGTAGCAAATCTTATCGCTCAATGATCTCGTTGACTGTAAACTGCTCCATCGGATAGTTGCACTTGGAGGTTGGAGCTGATGTCGCTGCAGTCGCTGCAGTCGCTGATGTCGAATATGTAACCATATCGCACTGTTGGCAGATGGGAAGCATGGCTACGATGCAGCTGGACTTGCGAGTTGCGAAAGTGCTGAGTGGCGGATTTCATTTGCAGACTCACGCCAAATCCGCTCACCGAAAATGAACGATACTTAATACTTTGGGTCAATTTGTTGCCACTCTCTGGTGACTGTTTTGGTTCATTCGTACGTCAAAAAAAAAATAAATGAAATACAGCCAGAGATACAATTCAACTAGTGCATAAGTCATTTTCTAATCGTGGAAACGGCCGTTACTACGATCAGAATTGGCCATCCATATCTTGCGATTGGACTTTTGTCTTTGGGTTTTTTTTTTAAGTCAAAGGTCTATGCAAACAAGCCCACGGTTGCAAAATTTATATTGAAAATATTGCCATTTAGAACCACTAAAATTTTAAGTCGAAGCTAAAAATGTTTATTGGTAAGGCCGAATGTGTTTCTGACGAAACTCGTCCTGAATCGCCTGCGATCACAGGCACCTTGTGTCCAGTTGTCCATACAGCAATGGCCGCATCAAAGATGGCGGTCGGGTCTTCCTTATCGTATGGAACGTCAAGGCTGAGATTCTAATTGGAGCACAAATACGTTGGTGACACTCGTCCTTGCAAAGGCTTAGATCAACTATTTGACATAATTGCTCTGTCTCTGGAGCGACTTTGATCGTTATCTTTGCCAGGCAAAATAGCAAGTGAAGCTGTTGGAGAATTTTATTCCTATATTAACTTTGCTGCCAGCACCACCACCCGTTTCCTTATTTTATCGGAAAGCGTTTTATTTGCTCCTTTCTTTGTCGATCGCGCAAATGGCTGTGCGCAGTTGTGTGGTTGTGCCGTTGTGCGGTTGTGTGGCTGCGGAAAAACGTGATATACTTGAGCATGCAAGAAATTGGATGATTTTCTGGTGCGGCTCCCAATGTGTGCCCGGTAAATTGTGTCGTTGTAGTCCGCGTGTGCGCGCGCGCCATACAAAAGAGCGTGTGTTATGGCAGTTGCATGCTTTTGTTATTTTTTTATGCCACAGTCTTATCGAAGCACCTACGTTCGAATGGCCACCGCATATGGCCCGCATAAATGGCCACAAAGGTGCTATAAACTCGTTCGTAGTACAACCACTACGGGAAACACCATCGCAACGATCGTCATCATCGTCGTCATCATCTTTGTCATCCTCACCATTGTCATCATCGGGATGGTCATTAGCTTTGGGTTGGTGGCGAATTTTTTCTACTTGATCTTGGGTGGAGGACTATCGCCTGGATTATCAGTTGCTCGGCAGAGGTATTTTTAATGAGATCGTACACCAGATTGCTCCTATTTTGTTGCAGAGTTATTTCGAGAGACATCCCTCCTCTTCTACAGACTTCCTTCATGATAAGAGTCGATTTTGACTATGTCACGCTTTTAGGGTGCATGGCCGATAAATAGCCCGAGTGGTGGACGATGCTTTCCCCAACAAATTTCTATGCACTCTGTGATTGAGAGGATGCAGCTTGGTGTGGTCATAGATCATAGTCCCCACCACGCTCTTCATATAAACACTCAGTTAGTTGGCAAATTTGAACCTTTTTGAGCCTGAAGTATGGCGAGATGCAATAGAAAGTATAACCATAGTTTTTAAGTGGACCCTCCAAAGCTTCAGCAAACGATTGTGGACCTTCGTTGACAATCAAAAGAATAGAGATATGGGGGTAGGGCGTTGACCAAAAAAATGTGTTATAAGCTCACAGAATTTATATCTTTAGCGACCTACAAAATTTGCGCGGTAAGTGTTGGGAACCTATCTCGGCTTTGGCAATAGAAGACATGAGACGTACTTAATATTCATTTGTTTCTGAAGAATCTACTCCTGACTCACTCTTGTGATCACTCGTACGTTGCTTCCAGTTGGCTTTGGAGTTTCTGCATCGAAAAAAGTTCCCTTTCGCTGTCCACCACCTCAGAAGCGAAAAATTGATAAAGCCAATCATAACTTACGAGGCTTGTGGATCGTGTAAACATAATGGGCCTTAGCAATAAACTTTTTTAAGTTCGACTCTAAATTATCGTAGTTCACTGTGGCTATATTTTTCATACAAATTTTGCAATTGTGAGCTTTTGCAAATTTAAAGTCGGGACTAAAAATGTTTATTGCTAAGGCCGAATGATTTTAGGGTTTTATGTAGGTGTTAGCTGTTAGACTTCATCTGCGTCCAATTGCAGACAACCCAAATCGGGCTTGAAAATCGAGTAAAATTATTTTAAGTCGCCAGCTTAAAGCAAACAATTGGAGTATCGAGCTATAAAATAATTTACAGAAGAGGTCCCAAATAACTACCCTGAGGAACACCTGAAAGGTTAAGGGTACTAGTGTCCTAATTTCTACGTTCTCTTTGTGGTTTGCAAAAAGTTTGATTTAGTTAGTTTTCCAGCGTTAAATCAGTCAAAATTGCATCAAACTGTCCTACTTTCAATGCCTTTGACGTATGCAAAAGAACCGAAATTCGTTACGGTCGATCTGCTTGTTTTCAAATCAGTATTGATACAGACAGGGTGAACCAATAAGGACGCCAGTAAGTTCTTCAAGGTCCTGGAAAAAGTGTTTTCCAAGAGTTTTCTTTCTGTGTTGTGCTGAGCAAGTGCTTAAGCTGAAAAAAAGATCCCTTTCTTGCCAGTTCATCAGTCTTTCAATTTCCGGGCACAGCTTTGTGTCCTTCCGGACCCAGCTGAGTTTTAAAAGGTCCGGAAGAAATAAGCTTCTGCTCTGAGCCAAAATTATCCGACAGTGTCAAACTGAACAATTGATCTTTGTGAGACTATTTTCAAAATTTAAAAATCAAAGAAAAGACCTTAAAACTAAATTTTTAACAAGCGTTCGGGAATTTAATTCGAACTAAGTAACGCCTAAAAAGATTCAGAGTCACTCACTTTTGCGTTTTCAAGTTCGTTTTATGGACGAGTTTTATTTGCACGCTCGTGAAGGTGCTTTTGTCTAAAGGTGGATTGATTTTGGATTTCACATAAGCTTAGCCAGTCCAACTTTTTACATTGGGACAGTGTTTTGACCAACGAATTGTAGTAGAAGCGTCGATAACTAGCCCGTGATTTTCAGTTTTCAGTTCCGGAAATTCCCGTCAGACTTGTTCAGCACAAAATAGTCTTGGATCAATTGAGTAGTCAAAAAGCAGTTACATCGTTTAGAATTTGTCTACTGTGAGAATCGTTGCTCAACTTGTCGCAATTCGCAGCTTCAGCTAAGCCCTAAGGCTAAGGTACCTAAATCTTGTCGCTTTCGGGGTTTTCCCACTTATTTTGGACACACTTTTGCTTTGCAAAACACTCATAACTGCGACATACAACTTATATCCAAATACTTATCTTAGTTTTGACAACTCTTCTTAAGGTAAAGACAAATCGGACAGCCGAAACTGCACCCCAATGACTGCCGGATAAGGGGCAGAAGGACAGCTGTAGATGTAGATTATGTATTTATTTTGGCGATATCAAAAGTTTCGTTACAATTCTCAAATCAGTAATCCAGTTTTGGAGCCGTTTTTAAGCATCTTTAAGGTGCGTTTTTCAAGCTAATTTTTCGGAGTTTTTGCGTTCTTAGACCAATTTATTTGTCGAGCCTTTTAAAGCCTTTCAAGTCCAAGGTTTTGAGTGTCACACTAACAGCGTCTTTGAGGTTTTTCAAGTTGTACATTTCATGGTTTTTGAATGCATTTTGAAGGTTTTTCATTGAAGTTTATTTTGGGAATCATTTGAGAGACTTAAGTGTTTTCCTCTCGGACCTTTTTAATTCGTTTTGGGCGCATTTTTCGGCTAATTCGCTTTTTCTCTCTTAGACAAATTTAGCGACTGTGTTTGAAAGCTTCTGTAAGATTTTTTATGCTGAAGCCAATGATACCCGTACTACTTCTCTTCGTAAACCTAAACCAGCTCTTTTTGGCGCAGGTTTAGCGTACCTCTCAAACTTTTTGTATCTGCTTTATGGGAGGTCTTAAAGAGGGTGTTTCATTTAGTTTTCAAGCCGCTTTTTTACAAGCCTAAAGTGGATTTTTAACCAAGTTTATGGACATGTTTTTTGGACTTTCAAAGGTGAGGTTTTGAGACGTTTTTGACGCACTTGTTGGTGCAATGATTGGGACTTTAATGGACCTTCAGATGTGATTACAAGTTGTGGTCTAATTATATTTGTCCTTTCTTACGCGGTACTTTATCTGTCAAAATAATGTATTTTTAAATCCACCTTTTTAGAATCATAAACTTCTCGTAAGCCTTCCTAAAAATCCTCAATGTAGGCGGTGGCAAGGCCGCTAAGATACCTATTTACCTATACAATACAGTAACGAGATTGCCATTGCCCTTCAACAATAAGATGAACTTCAAAATATTGGACCTCGCAATACTGGGGTATAAACGCTTTAGTTCAAAGAGAACTGTGTAGCCTTTTTGTTACAAGAGCGTCTTGTAACTACTGCAACTGTATAAATAGTCCGACAATCTCCACTCTCTCCCTGCAGCTTTAAGGTCTGACTGTACCCATTTCAATATTTAGCCAAATCCACTAAAAGTCATTTACCCCACTCTCCAAATTTTCTTCAATTTCGACGTTTATCGGGGTCGTATTTCCTGCTTGGTTGGAGTCAGATTTATTACCCGACAGGACCAAATTTTGTTACTCACTTCCTTCCACTACATTATTGAACTGATGGCAATTTTTAAAAAGAGCCTGACGATCGCCTCTACTAACAGCTACCGCTTGTAACGAATACGATCGTGAATTTGAATGGGTGACTATATTCGGCTTGCATTTGGCAACGCATGACCAAATCGAAATCCAAATCCAACAGTCCCATCGCGGACAGAATTGATTTCTGCCTCGGATTTGTGATGAAGCTCCCATGCAATTGGATCGGGCACAGCGCCAATGGCTATCATTGGTTGCATGGTAAAATTTAAATCGCTTGCCATCACTCCAATGCCGATGCCGCGGAGGATGGATGCGTGCCATGGATAGGAAAGGACCCACAGCCACAGCACAAGCGGAGTTATGCATGCATGCATCTCGTCGTGTGCTTTTGTTTGTTTTGTGTTTTGTGTTTTGTCTCTTATTCGGGATTTAGTGAGCCCACTGTGTGCGCTGTGTTTGGATGGGACTTTGATGGATGGCTCAGCGCTGGTTGGAGCAAGAGATGCATATAGGAGACGCCTTTTTTGCTGGCACAATACTCTGGCATCTCGGAGGGAATTCGACGTGATTGTCGCGTTGTAACCGCCAATCGTTTGTGCTGGTGCTGTGGCAGGGTCCCTTTTAGATGCGGGCCTCTCAATGTTGATGGGTTGCGCCGCGCGTGAATAAGAGCCCAAAGCAAATAAATAAATAAGCCAAGCAATGCCGATGCTTGGCATCTCTGCATCTCTGCATCTCTGCATCTCTGCATCTCTGGGTGGATAAACATAGAACTACTGGCTGGGGGCAGCCTAATCAGGATGCCATTTTGCAATCTGGTGGGACTGGTTTTTGTCGCGATGTCCTGCTGCGTGGAAATCCTTTTGCCATCGGCAAAAACCAATTGGCGGTTTGCAGTTTGTCTGTTGCTGTCGCAGTTTTTTGTTTTCTTTTGCTTTCGCTTTACGTTTGTTTGTTGTTATGCCGTCAGTTCGTTCCAACTGCTGACTTCGTTTGAGTGAATGGACAACTGACGACACAGCCAGTATAAGTTGATGACGACGACAACGACGACCATGATGATGATGGTGGGTATAGTGGGTTGGAGGAATTTTGCGCCAAGTCTACTGGTTGGGCTTGTGGTGGAAGAGTTTTTTGCTATTTACCTCCAGCTAATTATGTACGCATTGTTTTTGAAAATTCAGTGATAAAAACAGCGACGCGGAGAATGATGGTGAATTCCAGAATGGAGGATGCTTCTCTTTTGTTATGGTATAGATATATTTTGAGATCTTGCAAAGGATTCGTGGGAGTAGCCTATTATATTGATCTATCGGCTGGATCGGTTTTGTCAGACATGCCAAGTATTCCAGTCTTTCAGGTAGGACGTTTCAACCTTCCGAGGTGGACATTTTTTTCGATGCCACTGTAGGTATATTATTCAGGACATTCTTATACACAGTTTTGTTCATGGTTTATAGTCCACGAATATTCGGTAGGACAACTTGATACCAAACTCTGGTGAACGTGCAAAATTAAAGGATACACTTTTTTTTGTACTTGATGCAATAAGGGTAGGAGGTAGGTGTCCAAATTCAGCTGAGTGTTCGATCAAGTACCTACTATACGGAAGTGTCCTAACTAAAGCCTGTTCCATTTATTTTTAAATGTCCACTGGGAAGATTTTTTCATGGTCCGCCTTAGTTTTCCATTTGTTATAATATTTTTTATAATATTTCTCTCAGTGCAAATACGAAATACTAAATGAGTAGCTGGTGTGCACAGAGGTTATGTCACCAAACAATTTTAGTTGTCACATTCGTGAATTTTCGTTATTTAAATTTACTGAATTAATTTTTTTTAATTTAAATAAACTGAGTGCCAAAATTGTATGACTGCTATAATCTTACGAACCATTGCACCGATTTACAAGTTTCTTTTGTAAGATGAGTGAAATAAATATGTGCGGGTCTTTCAGGGGCTACTTTCATTCTAAAAATTCAGCATTTTTCAATTAAAATTGTTTTAGTTTTAAAGTGCTTATAGCAATCAAACCTTTCAGGGGCCTTAACCACTTTTATAATTAGTACGGCTTTAACAACACATAAGACAATTATATCATTTTAGGAACGTGTTTTTTTTTGTAAATATAAAGAATCAAATGACAAATATTTGCATTTGTTTTATGAGCGCATTTTTTGTTGATTCCAGTGCCTTTCGTCACCTCTTTTGTCTATAAACTCATTGCGCCGTACTAATAACAAATTTCAGACTCGGCTTTCAATTTACGGAAGCTTACAATTGCGAAATTTGTATTTTAAAATATAGTCACTGTGAAGTACAGGGTGGCGCAAAATAATCATCCAATTCTGTTTCTGAATAACTTTTGAACTAAGTGAAAAAAAAAAAATTGTTTTGAGTGATAGAAATCTTCATTTGGACCTTTACAATTTTTTTCTGTTTAGTGGAAAAGATGATATTAATCAAGAGGATGCCAACAGTGTTCATACACATTTGTGTCCGGTTTTTTCGCATTTTCCATGACTTTCCGCAAGATTTTCGGTGATAAATATTCGCATTCCTGTCGAATATGCTCCTTAAGGACTGATGGCATAAGCCCGCGACTTCAAATAGAAAGATGCCTGGGTCGGTTAAATCGGGCGATCATACTGGCCATGCCAAGTTGCCAAAACGGAAGATTACGCAACCAGGAAACGCTTCCTTCACAATATCCATATCCATTTATTATTCTGCAGATTTGTCTGCATTCTGCAGATTTTCAACTTAGCTGCAAACTTTGAACAACCAGAAATCTGCGCTTCAGATTTAGTCTGCATTCGCAATAATATATTTTGTTCTTTTTAAAAAATAAATAAATAATAAATATTCAAGCCCTAAATATTCGTATTCAGCCCTCCCTTTTTTTTGTCGTTGCTACAACTTTAGTAAAAAAAAACTTGGTAAGTAAGATTTTCCATAGAAATCTGCTGATTTTTTTTGTCATACATATTTGCAAATTTGTCTAAATATTTTTATGGGAATACGAAACAACTAACAACCGGGCTAAAATCACTTGACCAGAGCTTAAGTCATTTAAACAAAATTCTAGAGTAGCTATCATTGATAATATAGTAAAAAAAACAAACAAGAACCGGAAAATGAGGTTGCAAGAAGAGGACATATTGGACATAAAACTGCATTTACACGATCACGCACACGCATTTTTGCACGAGACGTGAGAGAGAAATCCGTTTTTCCCCAGTCAATGCTAGTAAAGGAGTAAGAATGAGATCACAAATCAGACGCCTAAAGTGTTATGGATGTGCTGCCCATAATTATAGGTATGTAAAACGGAAATAAACCCAATTTCCGGAGAATATAATTTCTGTAATCACTTGAAAATATTTCTATTTCTGATTTAAAACATCTGAAATGAGCGATTTTAAGTTTCAGTAAATTTAACCAAAAATGCATCAATCAGTTGTACGAAATTTATAAATAATTGTCCGCTCATCACTTCCGGAAGGCATTTTGCTTTATAGGAAAGCAAAATTTCGTGAGCCGTCGCTATAAAAATATCAACATGCATAGCTTTCCCATAATTCCTACCACGTAAACTAGATGGGCGACGAAAAAAAGTGTCACGTTTTTTTGCGTGTTAGGTAATGCCGTCCCTTTCATTCACACGGCTATTTAGAATTTAGCATCCCTTTAATCTTCCGTGATAGGAATGTGTGACTGTGTAAATGCGGCATAATATTACAGCAAGAGGTAAGCTTAAAAAAAAATATTTCCCTATGCGTAACAGCTCCTAAATAACCCCATCCCTTACGTGGATCAAGATTTTTTCTTTTTGCAAAACCCACCATTAAGTGTCAGAACAGAACAATTGACGTAAAACATTTTTAAAACTTACTCTCTTTACAGTTGACTTTCTACCACCAGAAAAGTAGACGCAATAAATTTAAATTTTCCCTTTCAGTTTTTAACTCCAACTTTGGCAACTTTTCCTCATACAAAGGTCTCATCTTCTTCATAAAACTGCTAGACCGACTACCACTTACTGTACCGACTGCATCATATCGAAAGCATTTAAAATCGGCTATGGAATGGAAGTCCTGTTTAAGTCTTACTTCAGTCACCTTAATCCTCAAAATACAGCCATCGACATTAAGTACAGTAAGTTAGCTCTTTGAACTTGTCACAAGTTAGAATATTCCTGCTGAATAAAGTCGTCATGAACTGCCTTATCAGCAATTTGAGGTAGACGTACGAAACAGACGATTTTTTTATGCCAACATTTTGTACGAATGCAAAGCCTTCACCCTTCATAGGCCGTAACAATCCAGGAACGATAAACAACTTCGGAAAATGCAAGCAGCTTGTATTACGCCCGGGATGTTCCGCGTATTTCTCAGGCGAACCGTTCAAAGAAAGCGTACAGAGTTGGGGTTTGGTAAAAAGGTATAGGTGATGAACTTTTTACCAGACTATATATTAGTTCCGAGTCTTTTAATGGGCATCAAGCTCACTGCAGTTGAGTTGCATGCAAAAGTAGGAGATTTTAAGCCAATGTAAGACACAAACATTTTATGTTCCAATTGATACATGATTAGTGGACAATTTTAAGCAATTGTTTAAACTTGCGCATTTTTTTTCTTTTTCCATTTTTGACTCCAGCTCAAGCCAACATAATTTGATCCCATAACAGCTGCATCAGTTGTACCTTAAGTGCTAAATGTTGTAATTTTGTTGGGCGTCAGCAGCAATTGCCGGGCACATGCAACTTCAAATTGAAGACCATCCGACTTCTTTTTCTCAAGCAGGAACTGGAAACATTTAATTTTACAGCAATTGACTGTCAATCGACTCTCAAACATCATTCCCACAAACAGTGTAAAGCACTACCCGAGTCAACGGTAAAGGTCAACGACGCTTCCACACAAATTACACCGACTACGCGGACTACCATCAATTTATTTCATTTTCCCACCACGCATGTTTACGAACATGCATCTGGGGAAGATACTCCCAGCGTCCCAGCTCTCCGGCACCATAGGCTAATTGAATTAAAAAAACAAACAGCTTCTTAATCAAATTGTCTTCTAAATTCAATTGAATGCGTAAATACGCCATCGTAGCACCACTTGAGGCGGCCTCGCCTCGAGCTCGCGCCTTCGTCATCGATCGATCCAACATAAATATCGACAAAGAGTTCAATTGAATAATTAGACTTTGAATTATCACCGCCGCTATCCAATTGGCGGCGAATTAATTCATGCTTCACCCCCACCGGCTCTGTTACAAATTGGGCGCGGGGGTGCGCCATCCGAACGACTGATCATTTGACTAACATAATTGGTCCTATTAATTTCCATTAAGCGACATCTTCGGCAATGGACATTGAGAGCAGATTCGTGGGCGGTTAGTTAAATGAGTTTATCGCGGCGATAAAACGCGCATACGGGCTTAATTGTCTCGATTGAACGGTATGGCATCTTAATTGAAAAGTTACCACCGCCGAGCAGTTAACGTTCGACGCACATCCAAGGTACGCCGCGCGTGTGGGTCGATCCGAGTTCTTTATTCAAATTCAATTAAATCGCCCGACAGATGTCACAATTGGACACAAATTGGAGCAACAATAACGATACCAATGTCGCTTTGCCATCTGTATACAACATTGTCACCAGATACAACATTGTGCAGTGTGTACAGATGGCATTCGAAGAGTGCTGCTTATGCGACATGGTGACGACCATGTTTGTTGAGCCAGCAGCAGATCGTCACAAATCTGCCGGTGACATCTAAATGCAAAGTAAGGCGCGCGCAAAGTCCCGTTCGCATAGACACTCACCAGACTTAGTAGACGGCGCGAATGTCCATAACTCGCCTGAGAGCCAATAGCATACCCACGTAAAGGCGAGTGGTGGACATATTTGCCGCGATCACGTAGCGATAAAAAAAAAACCCGTCCCGATCGGCCATAAACGAGTAACTAATCATCGTCGTCAGCGCGTCGTCGTCGTCGTAGGTGATCTTTCTAATAGGAGCGTGGAGTACCGCTTGGGGGCTTTCTAGGTATTAGATAATTGTATGTAACAAACAGGAGATTAGCGCGGGATATTGTACCATAATCTTGTACGTGCGGCCTGAGTTGAATAAGTCTTAGGCAGTTCAGTAACTTCCTGCAACAGTCGATGGGTATGCGCCAAAAATGCGCACAGAATTTTCTGTAATATTTTGCTTCGATTGGGGGTTGTATTGTCGACGGTTTGGTGGTCAGGGCTTCCGAATTGGTGGTGATAGTTCGACTGAGGAAGGCTGACATTGCAATAAGAAGAGAGTTCCTAAATCCATCTGGAAAAGCACACATTGAACATAAAATAAGTAGTGGCGCAGACAAGTCGATAGGACCTTGCCAATTGACTGTTCTAATAGTCGACTGGGGTCCCTGATGCATAAACACGGGGACCAAAATTTACCAGAGACGTCTTTTAGGGATATTGTTGAAGAGAATTTTTAGAGTTTAGCAGAAGCAGAAACTGAAAAGGGTCAGTCAGTAGTTGATTTGTTTTTGGCACGAAAAGGCAAGTGGAATGTCAGCCTCCAGTTGTACAGAGACAGCAACCACTAGATGAGGGCAACGACAGTCTCTTTTGATTAAAGACAACAATTCATAAAAAATACCAGAGAAATAAAAACTACTGTACGATTCTGTGAGTTGACCGAGGAAAACAAGTCATTGATTGCATTTCCAAGGCTGGGTGCTAGAAGCTTAAAGACCAACCATCAAAAGGCTAGTGTCATGCTTGACAATCTATTTATAAGTTCATTAAAATGGTTTAAGAAGGCTCAACAGTACTAAATAGCGCCTCGGATATTCAAACATTGCGCGTTGGTTTAGCAAGAGTACGACTATACAATCCTAATCCTGCAGTCCGCAGGTCGTTCAATATTAGGCCGCGGAGTGTAGCGTCACCTAAGAGAAAAAGGTCTTTCAATATTATTGCTCGTCAAAACACATGCTTAAAACAGTTTGGCATCACCATGAATAAAAATCCAACTCTAAGGGACCACCCATTTTCCATATTTAGTTGATTGAAAAGTGCAAAAGCCATCGCTTATCCTTAAGGCAATGTTCGTATGTGTGTTTGTGGCTTAAAGACTTAGAAACTAATCGACCGCATTTTCTGAAAATATAACAGTTTGTTCTTATTCGTCCCTGAAGTGTTTAGAGCGAAAAGTTTAAATAAAATGTGATAGGTGGCGTTGCCTTTTTACACAGCCACCCGCGCTTTATAACCACACTTTTTTTTTTAAAACTGCCGAATTGACTTAAAAGGGATTTCCACTATTAAGATCTCCATTTCTTGGAAATTATGTTGGTTTTTAAGAAACGCAGATCTGAAGCATGAGAAGCTCTTCGGTGAGAACTTTACTCTCCAATGTTTGTCAGAAGTTCGCGAGAGGTGGCGCAGTGGAAAATTCCTTAAAATTTAATTTGTGATTTATCTAAGACCCCCCGCTTAGCATAGCTCAGTAGATAGCCACTGGGCCACGACTTGTTGGAAGAAAAAATATGTTTTTGCAAAGTTCGTCCCTGACACATTTCAGCTAAAGAGCTCATCCTTCTGTGAAGTTCTTAGACTGAGCAGTGTTTAATTCTTCAATTGATCGGTTACAAGTTTGCATCAGTGGAGACGCATCCAGCAATCATGCATCAAAGGCTAACATAGCGGTAGTGTTCTTGTGTCTTTAACTTGATCGAATGGTCGCCGATTTAAAAAAAAAAATATTCTTAAATGAGATGTCGATCTGTAGAGCATCTTCGAATTACTAAATTTATGTTTTATGTTGTAGAAGTAATAAAAACATTTTCTGGCAGATTTCTCGTAATATTGAGGCGAAAATAATACACAATGATGCAGGGCACTTGCACATTCGCCGGCGAGTTCATTTACGAATCCCAGCCGATACAGATTTTTGTGTAGATTGACAGCGATTCATCAAGACCCACGGGAAGAATAAAATATAATTTTTTATTAATATTTATGAAATATCCTGCATTTATGGAAGCGACGGCTTTCCCCTTCCCGATGCCGATGGACAGACTGGTCTTTCTCGAAACTTCAACAGATGAGACCCTAGTAATCGATTTTTTAACTTCAAAAACATGCCAAACTTAAAAATTCGGTATCAGGTATCGGGACGGGATTGGAAAAGATGGGTAAACTACGAAAAGCTATCGAAGTCTGAAGACAGCCGTCAGCTGCCTTAATAAAGTTTTTATTTTTGTCATGGAAGTAAGTACCAAACACCCGATCCGTAAACAATTGGCCGACATTTACACTGATTCGTAAGCAATTGTAAAGACCGTCATGGAAAAGGGAAATGAACTCATTAGATGTTTTGAGGAGTATATGGAGTTACTGAAACTCGATCAGCTCGTTATCAACAACAATTCCACCGACGCGAAGAAGAAGCTTACAATTTATGACACCAATACGATATGAAGTATTAGAGCTTGAACCTTGATTAAGAAAATTCTAAACGTTTTGACATCGACGAAAACCTTCAGCTCCAACGGCAAAAAAAAAATTGAAGTCGACTAGGCGGGATCAAAATGTTGGTAGTTTTGTATTGAGATCGTGTACACCTGTTGGTCTGCTTTGGAATACTAGGACAGGCTCCTGTAACTGATGACTTTATTGTACCAAATCAAATTTTTAAATTTACATTTTGTACTCCTTAAAAAACAATCAAAGTATGATGACATTTAGTTGATTTGTTTGACGCCCGAACGTCAATTTTAATCTATACACCAGACAATTCGCATTTTGTTCGCTTTTAGTTCCCCAGAAGAAGATTTCGTTCGCCAGCGAGTTCATCTATGAAACCAAGGCGACAAGCATGTTTCGTTTGAAATGGTTGCCATTGCTACAAATGCTGCTGAATATTTAATCTGTGTTTTTCTAACACACACGTGGAAGAACGAAATGCGAACATTTAGGGGAAGATTTAGCGAATACACGGGGGGAAACCGTCAACTTCTAAATATATCAGCATGTTTTTTTAATGTTCTGTTGAGATGGCTAATACCTACATAAATCCAGATTCTTGTTTGTGTCGCACTCATTCCAAAATTATCAAAATTATAAAGAAGTAGGCAACAGATTGAAATGAATAAAACAAAACTGCAGCCATGAATCATCATGAATAGATAACTATTGGGTCTGGATAAAAACCAAAAATCGTCAAACCCAGCCCATATAACTGTAAGCAAATATTTGAGATTTTTCTACTCCTAATGGATACCTCCTTAGTTAAGCAAAAAAAAAAAAAAAGGCAAATTTCGTCTGGCGATCCCCACATACCTTAGACGGCACTTTTTATCATCATAACATTTATGCCCATCCAAAAGCAGTCGTATTGTCGCCAACAAATTCGCTCACCAACACACACAGGTATCAAATATACAAACTACGATAATCACCATGACACGAGGGCAAAAACTGTATCACGACCTTTGTGCGCCCCCAAAAGCTTCTCCACTTGAAATTCTTCGGCATTTCGTCGACCTGCGAAAAAGATGCCGCTCACCATCCACCGAAGAGCAACCTCGGCCATCATCGACGAGAGTAGAAATCGTCCATCCATCCATCAAATTGTGACGAGATCGCGGGACGAGATGATGCCGCTGCTGCTGATGATGATGATGATGATCGGAACCTCCGTTCTCATCGTTGTCGCTTCTCGCCGTTCGCCACTTTGAACAAAGTCGGCTTTTTCGTCAATCATTCATTTCGTCAGGAGCTTCTGTGTGCGTGATGCGGAGAAGTGATCCTGCGAGCTCTTTGATCCAAAAATAAATTTGAATAGCATTCCCTCAAGGATGGAATTTATTTTGCGGTTCTCCATGCACACGTATGGATATGACTGCCGGGCAGGAGGATATTTACAGATTTTTCACTTTTTACACTCACACTTGACCCGCTTGAAGGTGAATTTGAAATTCTCCAATCTCCCCGCGGACAGAGCAAAAAGTTAAAAAATGCAAACGATTTTTGACTTTTGGTAAATAGTTGCGCGCATTTGTACGACTGCTGATGTCCCAGTTTTTCACGACTGCGCGAAGGTAGCATTTGAATTTTTTGAAAGGCCAATTCAATAATTCTGCGGCGTCGCTCTGCTTTGATATGCGATTGGCGGGAGTATTGCGAGTTCTACTGGTTGCTGTGGAAAGGACGACAAATACCCGATTAAGATAAGGAACTAAGTTGCGGCTGGCTGTGCGTCCTATAATTTTAGAGTAAAGGAAAGCAAAGTGCATGACTGTGATCTATCTGGCAGTAGCAGTTGGTCTTCTTAAGGCTTGCTAGGTCCTAGCCCCTGTCCCCGAAAAGTCCATATAGTTCCTCGTGGCGCTTTCGTTATAAACTCGGCAGAGGATCACACATTTCTAGAGTCCATGTTTCGGAGCTTCAAGTGACGGAGAAGATGAGAGTCTTAGGCCTGTGGCACACTACGTGATCTACTACAACACAAAATTTAATGAAAACTCTATTTCACAAACGCAATTCGTTTACGGTGACTAAAACTTGACCAAGATCGTCTTGATTGCGTTCAGGGCCATGTTCAACTAGTCAATGAACTCATTCGATTGTTGAATAGCCTCGCACAGCTCGTTGATCAGCGTGAGTAGTTTTGGCAAACAAACCTGGCTGCACAATTAAACGAGTATTTAAACGAGCTTTCCAAGTGGTTACCCAAAAAGTGGATTCACGCGTTACTACCTCTGGGGTGCTAGACCGATCATTAGCAACGCGTTGAATAAACTGGGCAATGGAGACTTTGAATCTGACTGGCTTAAGCGGGTAGCAGACGGTGGTGACAAAACAAAATCTGGAGCATCGGCCAATTCAACTCAAGGTTACAAATATTTGAAAAGAGTTGAACAACTCGTTGAACAACTTTTATATCCAACGAGTAACACGACTTCCTAGGCCACCCGAACACTAATTGAACCGCACTGTGAACACTGCTCTTCAATTACTTTCCAGGCGTTAAAGGTTGACAGAGCTGTGACAGTTGAGTTGAATCAGTTGCATTTCAATTTGAAGCTCAACTTTTCCAGTTCCCAGCACCAACTGTACGCCTTTTTCAACCTTGGCTTCTATACTTGTTCTTTATGGAATTGACTTCAGTTTTTGGAAAGTCATTCAACTTCACATACTTCTCCTATATTCCCTATCTTTCTATATGCTGTCAAAAAGAAGAAAAAGACACACCAAACAGGCGGTCACAATACCAAGGCACAACTTTGAGGCAGTTGGGGACTTTGTCTTGGCTCTGCTTTCTAAATTCTGACGATAACATCTGGTCAGAAACTTTACAGAGAATAACTCGTGCCAAACGCTGTTTTCTTAAGTCTGGCAACACTGCCATGAAGGAGGTAGTAGATTTTCACGAAATTTTGTATAAGACCTCGTGCTTTTCCAGCGCTGAAGATTAGTTATTATCTGAAGACTGAAGCTATCCTCGGTCGATTTTAGAGAAAAATTTATAGTAAAATTGCAGGACCAGTTTACGTTGACGGTCCTTGGAGGAGAAGATTCAGTGACGAACTACACGAGCTGTACGGCGACATTGATTTGGTTGAAAAATTGTCCATCAGTCGTTTGAGCTGTCAAGGCCATTTAAGTCGAAGACAAAATCCCCAGCCCCAAAAGTCTTCAAGTGTATCCCAAAGATACAACGCAGTAGGGCAAGAACTCGCAATAGGAGGCGCGCACAAGTGGAAGATAATAGATCACCTCAACCGACTTGGGGTGCACAACTGGAGGCAGTAAGAGAACTATGTCTTGGTTAATCGAAGCAAAGTCAGCGTGCGAAGTGTTTTCAGGAATACCATCCACAAAGCTTGAAAGAAAATTCGATGGTTCGTTGCTGTTTAGTGACCACAAAGAGGGCGATTGGGAAAGAACTGTATTTAGTCGAAGAAAGTACAGGATAGTGTACGGATGTAGAAGATGCCTTTCTTAGGGTAAATATGACATGAATAGAATGAAAGTCAGACTCCTGCTTAATTTTTCTAACGTTCCCAATACTCGGCACCACTTCATCACCCGGAAACATTTTCGAAAAAAATGCCTATCAAACTAACATGAACTCTTTTGCCAAATCTGCCCTAATCGAAGCTTTCCAGAAATTGTCTTCAAACTAAAATATTATGGACGAAAGATCTGTTTATTGAAGCTTCCCATATACCATCCCTCAAAGGAAACCTGTCACCATTTCGAACAGATTCATGCGAAAGTAGGCTAATTCGTTCTTCTTTCAACTGCGAGTACATGGACAAGGAGCATTATAGGTCCTTAGTTAAGTTTTTCAAGTACCAAGAGGTTGGATATAAAATCTCTAAAACCCAACACCATCCCACAAGTGACGTATTGTTCTTTGACGATGCCATGTTTTATAGAACGACCTTGGGGCAGATTCCGTATATCAACGATCGTCTAAACGAAATCCTTTTTGAAACTTTAACCACCAAAAAAAGTCATATTCTTCTCGAATTTCATTATATTTTTGGAAAATCAACTGGATAAACTCTCAAACTTGGAATTTTACCACTTAATTGCTAGTTTTGGAGGTCTATCGTTTCGGCGATAATCGTTTGAAAAGTAACGGAGTGAGTGCCCTTATCAACTTGTAACAAACTGACAAAATCTAACAAAAGTCCATCCAGACGTTTGATGACCCATGCTGATATCGACTCCTCGGTGAATCCCACCCTCACCCAACTCCCCTCATTAAGCACTCATAACAATCACAAGTCGTAACAAGTTCCCACCTCATTGGACACCTGAACTGAATTATTTCTTTCCACCGACCGACGAGGCTGGGGGAATCATATTTTTTCTACGAAGCATTCTCATATAAGCCAGCCAATCGATTGAAGGACCAATTTAGCTAATCATTCTGTTGTTACCGTAGAGCTTGCGGTTTTGCGTGACTGTCAAACTGTCGATAAGTCACAAGTCTTGTTCGCGGCGGCAACATGCAATCGAAATTGAAACCGCCATCGCCTGCCTAAGTCAACACTTGTCATAAGCCACCTGAGAGTGGCTGCACTTTCCCCACTCGATTTGTTATGTCCAATTTTCATATTCAAAGGACACGAATAATTAATTTCAATTAGGCACTCACCACTGGCACTCGGTGCGGTTCTATTATTCAGTGTGACTGGCATGTTTGCTTCTAGCACGCAATAATTTGCATTTTTTATGGCAGCCCCGACAATGTGTGCGAGAACGCTTCCCATCGATACTTATATATTCCCAAGACCAATCCGTCCCAACTGTTGTTGGCATTTATTTTAATTTATCTGAAACTCATAACCGGCAATTATGTATGCCTGCACTTGGAAGCCGATTAGCATAAGGGATTGGATGGCCAAGCTAAAGGGAAGCGCCACTTAAGGATTCGCGCAAATCTCAAAAACCAGGCCCACATTTCAAGATCGTTAAACGAAACGCAAAGCGGACGAGCACGGCAACAATTAAATGGGGAAACAAATAAACAGCCACTCTGCGATGAGTAATCCTTCCCAAGGGCAAGTCCTCCGCCCGGCCGGGACTCGGCGCATAATAACACGGTCTCGGATTTCCAAACGATCGTGCCATTGATCGTATTTCATTTTGTCATTGGGCCCGCTAATTGATGGTTGCCAATTGGCTGATAATAAATCAACAATTGGTATACAAGTTCGGTTCGCTTTTGGTAGGGATCGGAATCGGGATAAATGTGTTCGCCTGAATCTGCGCGCATGAATTGGCAGAAAAAATGTAAATGCGCCGCGCCGACATTGTCAGCGCACGAAGCGAAACTCTGCATAAAGTGTGTAATTATGGAATGGAATATTAATTCCCCAATGACACAAGGCATATTACCTATACAAATGCGAAGGGAATCAAAAGGACACTCACTGTACGACGGCCAATTAATCATTTATGGTTGTTCCCTTTGGTGTGCACAGGCAAATCTTTTGCTGGAATTCATAATGAGTTTTCGAAAATATATTTTTAATGACCATGAAATCGAGGGAATTTTTTCCGAACTGACCGTTGAAGGGAGCTGTTTTTAAGGATGTCTGAAAGGAGGTTCAACAAAGTATATAAAAGAGCAGTCTCTCTAGGGTTTCAAAATAAGTCCGCTATTTAATATACCCACTTTTTTTATTCCCTACCCCATAAACAGTGCCTTGAATAATTTTCTTGTGTGACCGACACCACGCCCCATTTTCGAATACCACCCACATTTGCATCAAAAGTCACGAAAACTTCCAGTTACAAAATTTCAGTGCTAAAACTGCCATGAATGGATTTTTATAGTGTTTTAAATAACTCTGTTAGGTAGGTTAGAAGCTGCCACGCCCTATTCCACAATTCCGCCCTCATTTTTTTTAATATTTGCTACAAACAATTTGCATCGATTTAGCAATAAAATTTTGAAACAACAGCTGCCATAGGTACTAAGATGGATACAAACTTTATTGGCTTTTATCTATATAGGGGAGGTGCCATGCCTACCACCACTCACATTTGCGAAAGCCCTTCTTACAGACGATATAAATTCATGTGCCAAATTTGACTGCGAAATGCATTATATTAGGATTTTTATTGTACCAAGATTGGGCGTCTTTAGCGCATTTTTTCTATGGGAGGTGCCACGCCCCTTATTCAAAACCATTGATACAGATCTAAAGACAGTCTCAGAAGACCCATAGATCTTCCAAGGTCTATGAATATCAGTTCGGAAGAAGATTTTGGAAACCTATTACGGACAAACAGATTCATTCAGAAGAAAATATCCGTAAGGATGTAGGACCGTAAATCCACCGGTAATTGTTGTAGTTCGAAGGAGCCCAGCACCAGCTCATTGGACAAATAAGCATCTATTTCGCCCTTAGACTTATAAGTTCCTTGACCTATCTGTAAGTAGCAGTAGTTTCCCAGGGTAACATCCATGTTTCGGTCTCATTCTTCGAGAGCTTATTTATCTGCTTTTAATTTTCAGCTAACGTTTGAAACAGTTTGTCCTAGGCGGTGGGCAGATGGCGTTGCGTGCGTGGACTGGAAGTGGAAGTGGACCTCAATCAACTCGGAGGTCGCAACTGGATGCGGTTATCCAAAGATTGCGATTTCCAGAGAGGTGTAAATATTTGGGGTGTAAATATTTATCAGTATAGGTATCGCGGTCAGTGTTTAAATTACAATTCGCTGAAAGACTCTGACAAACATTGAGTTGTTGTCCAGTCTTCTCTGTGCCGAGAGCTCTTCAGTGAAACAACAATTTGTCTGTAATTGTAATCACCACACGTCCATTCCCCACAAATAGCTCAATTTCCAAAGATTACACCGTAAAGTGTAACTAGTTTGTAATGAGCCTCGTTAGCCACAACCTCTCATGGTCTAAATAGCAATCCAATTCAACTGTACAACCGTAAGTCACGAATGTGGTTCCCAACCTCATTACCATCGACGACAATGGCCAGCAACTGTCAAATAAAAATTTGAATAGACCCAAATGTGGCTTCAGCCTATAATCAGGGTGATGCGAGTGACAACTAACCGCGACTAAGTGGTAAGTGCTCGTTGCCACAAAAATGTCTCAAAAGTTGCTCCCCCTCTCTAGTCATTCTAATGAGCTTATAATGCGAGATCGGCAGTCAACTATCTGCAGATTAATTGAATTAAACCGAAATTTGTCCCAGAAACTGTACGCTCACAGGTTAAAACAGCACATACCCCTCTCGACTCACGTACAAATGCATGCGCTGCGAGACGTTCCACTCGGTGGCCAGCGCAGAGTTCTTCTTCGTGGTGATGAGTCTTCCTGTTAGCAGCTCCGAGCACATAATGAGGAAAAATGGAAATGAGGAAATTTTCCTCATTAAAACCAACAACGGTGGTGAAAATGTAATTAAAGTGGTTTTTGCTACAGCGGCGGTGAAAAATATGGAAGCATACCGAAGAGGATGGTTTACAAATTGCCTCTTGTGTTCAGGTATGCTAAGCGCGAGTCTGGGGTATGCTAAGTGCATTCCGCGTGAGCTTCTAGCGCATTATGCCGGAACGGAGAGCTGGGCCCATACAATGTAAATATGGTCCTGAAAACACGACTCGAAACAATTAATCAACAATTACGCGGCAACAAATAGTCCTCGCGGACTATGGTGTCCTCTTTACATCGGATGTAACGATTTTCATTGGCGCACGCATTCTTCGTGAAGCCAGCGTCGCCGCAACATTAACAGAAATAGAAACCAAAGCAATAAGCGGCACTTTCGGTGCGCATTTCGCATCAATGAACACAACGCGCCAGTGTGTTCGCCAACAATGAAGAGCCAAACAGCAGCAATGAATTCCAGTAGCCCCAGAAACAATGTCCTCCACACGCAGCATTCGCCGCAGAGCAACAAGGAATCTGATTTTGGTTTGAAGGGGTTTCTCGTTCTTTTTTCTGCGCTCGCTGTGTGTATGCCTACTTGTCGTGGACGTCCATGTTTTGATGGAACGATGAACGATGGACCGGGAGCACGGACGACACGGAGTCGTCATCATCAAGTCAAAAAGATCTTAAGGTGCCGTCCACTTTGATGGTGCACCGATTCGCATAATGTGATCGCATAACTATGTGAGCGGCTGATTGTCGTCGTCGTCGTCGTAAGGATTTCGTCTGTTGGATTAAGCCAGAGACCACTGATTGAATCCATTTCATTTGTTTTGGCTTTTCGCAGATTGCACTTGTCAGGGGCGAGCGATGATGGTATAGGTAGGCTTTGACTTGCGCTGTACCTTTATGAAGTTATTTTGATGCAGATTTACATAGGAATGCCCGGGTTAATGGTGGTGGGTATGTCCTCGACCGGTCGCCATTTATTTATTTTTTTTTTGAGGAGGGAGTTGGCCAGAGATGACTACGCGGTAGACGTTCTTCCCTACAGTGACAGATTGGACTTTACTAGTGGGTGTGTAAGGATATAGACTACCGAGTCCTTTTGCTAGTCGTAAATTTTTTCAGCATTGTTTAGCTTTAGGACGAAGTGAAAGGTGGATTTGTAGCTCAAATGGAGCTAGGATCTTTGTTTTGAATTTTCGCCTTGAAGTTAGGGCTGCTTTCTCCACCTCGAATGCACAACTTTTATAAGTGCTAGACCAATTTTTAGTACATTTATACACATTTGAGAGTGTTCAGATCGAATCAGTGAAAACGGCTTCAAAATCCGATCAGTGGTTCTCGAGATTAACACATTCATACAGATAGACAAGTCTTATACCAGTGGCAATGGAACATAAACCTTCAAAACAAAAGCGCCACCTATCGGATTTTGTACAAACCAGTAGTTTAACACTCCCATCGCTAATAAGAACAAACTGTGCCGTTTTTAGGGTAATTGGTAGAGTGGTAGTTAAATTCAAATGCAACACACATACATGCAAATATTGCGGCTTTAATTCTTTTGAGATTGAAGGTCATAACCGTTCTCCTCGCTTAAGGTGCCACGCACAAATGACAACTCACTTAGATCAAACACATGCGCGTAGCCAGGTAGGGTCAGGGGTGAACATGGACCCGCTGCGTTCCTGCTGTGGAATTACGCGATATTAAAAAGCTGCTGACAAAATATAATGAAGGTCGTTCAGAAAAACCATAAACGTTGTGGGCCTTACTAATAATCATTTTTAACCTCCACACTAAATATTTTGTAGGTCACAATAGGCCACAAAAACTTAGCCTACCAAAAATGATTTTTAGTATCGCGATGTGTATTTTCATAGGAAACAGTCCAAAAGTAAGTCGTAGAAAGGTTTTTGAGGTTAGGGATGGACAAAAACTCAAGGAAGGCAGTGGACCTATAAAAACCACGCTCTTCTAAAGGAAGGTGGTCCGAAAGGCTACTTCATAGCCGCTGAGTTAAATGAAATCTACTTCTTCAGATGGTAGATCCACTTTAGCATAAATGCCACGCCCATTAAATAACTCCAGCTGCTGGATTACACTGTTTTTGACGCATGCAGACGATTTAAAGTATGACAGCTGAGACTATGGATTAAAGAGCCAAGAGCTTGCATCACTATGAATAAATGTGCGACGAACATAAATAAAAAACTGAACCCAACAGCAGTGGCGTATGCAGGGGGGGAGCCTCAGGGGCTTGCGCCCCCAAAACTTCTAACCTTCACTTCAGTTCAGAGAACTGTGAACAATTCTTTGATGGAATCCATTGGCACACATTTCATCACAAATTTAAGTTTCAGCCCTAAAAATAAATCCTGCGTACGCTACTGGTCCAGATCAAGAGAAGATTCTAAGCCTTTCTTCCCCCAAGCTCTTTTTTCGGTCAAATGAAAGTAACTGACAATTTCTTACCGACCCAAAAGCCTGAATTGAAAAGATTTCTCTGGATAAACATACACTCGGAGGTTTGTTAGACTTTCGCGAAAGATGGCGACAGGCGCGACACCCCGCGCTCAGTGGTCTAGCGTTCCAATGTCCTTTGTTCACAGACGCAGTCTGAAGTCTTTTATATATATGCAATTTTGGCCCGCAACTGGGGTACCAAAAGGGCCGTTGTCCTGTAACTAAAGTTAGACCGGGTAACACAATCGGGCCTTGTACCGAAATGATCGGTCTGCCATGGGCTAGTATTCCGAATAAGTTATCAGCACTCTCCTTTGGGCAGATCAAAATGAATAGCCAAGATCACATTTGAGCTCCAATTATACCCACTCTTCTCATGTTTACCCCCGAGAAACATCAAATTAACACACTTGAGCGGTTTTTGAAAATTCCCAAAATTGCCTTCCTATAAGGCGAAGCGAATCGGGCGCCAGAAGCCGTCTTCCCGAATACCGCCACCGCCACTGGGACTGACGACTGACATATGCATTCTCATGCTCTCGCACAACAGCCCAATCAATTTCGCTTTTGTTCTCATTTTTGGTGCGGGACTAAAATTGATTGCATCACTTTCGCCGTACGACTCTATTAGCACCACTGAGGCTCGTGCCGCCTGTCCCGGTAATTTTCGGAAAAATAAAGGAAATCATCTGGTTGCAGAGTGCGCCCTTGAAACTCCGCTCTCTGGCAATAAATTAAAAAGTCCTCCCTCTCTCTCTATCTCGACTTTCTCCCTGTCTATCTACTGGAGAGCGCGCGGTTTAACATCGGGTTCGGGTCAAGAGCGTGCCAAAAATGCGGACGATTTCATTACAATGGCGATTGTAGAGACGAGTTCCTCAAAACACTGCACATCGGCCATTAGTCGACGCCTACACTACTGGTGACAATAAATCACTTGGCCACTCACATAATGTGCACAATGACTCAAAGGATGGCCAGCACAAACACTCTTTCATAGCCGTTCAAAACAAAGTGCTCGCACGAAACAAACGCAGATGAATCCAATAGCGCAACCATCATCGGCGAACAACTGCCGATGTCCTGGTGCGATGCACCATACCAAGGAACACCTGGAGCCTGAAGGATGTGTGGAAAACAGAGAGAGAAAAAAAAAACCGTTTGTTCATCATGCGAGGGTGGATATGGCAAACAATACGAATCGACAGAATGTCCTGCCTTTGGTTGGTTTTATTGCGATTTTTCAACGACGGCGTGGGTAATTTTCCCTCTCATTACGCATCCCGTGCGGGGATACAAGGACAAACAGAGAGCCAGTCGTACGCGTAGTTGGTCATCCTTAAAGTCCACGCACATCCGCAATTTGGTCCGGCATAATGCCATGTAAATTTATGTCCTTCCGTCGAAGCCTGTTCGATTCATCTCCACCCACAACTGGTGAGCCTACCTGCGAGACTCTTACTGGAAGACTGAACGTGGCGTAGGTATACCCCAATCCTAAAGGGCCGGACCGCCCGGAAATGGCATTTTCGAATAATGTGACTATGAATATTTATGGGTTGTGATTTTGCGTATATCTCTACATGGGGATGTGGTCGTCCTTTGCTGTGCGATTTGCTTATCCCAGGAGGAGTACACGGGATATATGCAGGGAAACCAATTTCGCCAGCCTAATCCAATGGCTAAGGTCGGTTGCGTATCCGGCTAAATAATAGCTCTCGATACACAAACAGAACGGGATTAAGCGGGTAATTTACATAAATTGCGTTCTTCGCAATGGACGCTGTCAATGGAAATTGTTTTCTTGCCGCAACAGGACGGAAGTGTTTGTAGGGATGTTGATTTCAGTTAAGGAGAACCCTGCGTTGAGGTATCATCGCTAAAACGGGCCGCTTCTTTGTAAAAGTCTTGTGGAAAAGGCGTTTGCAGAACAAAAATTTCAATGTAACCTCCAAGAGCTCTGAGAGAGGGTCCACGTGTCTTTAGAACTTGTCTGATGACTTGCTTTCAAATATAATAAGACGGAGCATAGGTGACATTGCGTACTCCTTACATATATCTGGGGGAACGCACAAAGGCTAATCGACTTCGCGGTGTTGGGGAACATGGTGGTAGGCCACAACTCGGCATATGCAAAGTTCTGTGGCTGTTTTCCACCAAAAATACACACGATCCGAAGGCACAACGTCGATCGGATGTGGCGATTAGTAAAGACTGCCATGTCGCCTGCTTTTCGCGTGTCTTTAAAAGTTATAAGAGGTTCCCCCCTGGTAGATTTAAGCTAGAAAACTAGTGGTACCGCTTCTAAAAAGCCATCCAACTGTGATATGATTATGTTTACCCAGCGACCGCCAAGAAGAAGCCCACGTGGCGGCACCTGGAGGCATCATTTGGCAACTTTTGAAAAGCTGCTTAGCTTAGGAAAGAAAAACGCAACAAGCAGTCTTTCTTATACTTAGGCGGTTCTAGAGTTCAGCAGGAAGAGAGGGCACATATGACAAAGGCACTCCAATTATCCCGGCCTTTCGTTAACTCTCTCCAAGTCGGTTGAGGTCTCGTTCTACTTGTGCGTGAAACCTAAACCAACGAAATCTTCCTCTACCACGTTGTCCCTCTAGGTTGCATCCGAAGGCTTTATGGGCTGGAAAAATTGTGTTTCTTCGCTCTATATGTGCTGCCCATCTTATACGACTGCTGGGCAGTTTTTCAACAAGATCGATGTCGCTCTAGGTACAGTTCGTGTATAGTTCGTCGTTGAACCTTCTTCTCCACAGACCGTCAAACGGGAAACGGGACCGACAATTTAACGATGATCTTTCCTCTTCAGACAAACGAGGATAGCTTCATTTGTTTTAGAAAGAGTCCGATCTTATCAGCTCCGAGGGTAGTAGCTTCATTTGATTTAATCTTGCACAAAATTTCCTTAGGCTCTACTACTTCCTTTCTAAGCCTTAGTTAAAAGCGATTGGCATGAGTTATTCTCTGTCAAGTTTCGGCCGAGATGTTTCTGCCAGAATTTAAGCAGAGTCGCGGTAAAAAAAAAAGTCCGGAACTAGTGGCGTACGCCTGCGTAATGACACTAGTTCCGGGCTGCTTTCTCCCGCGGCTTGCGCCACCCCTAAACTTCTAGCATAACAGCTCAAAGAGCTCTGACAAATTCTTGAATTCTTGCCAAACATTTCATTACAAAAGTAAAAAAATCCGGAGTACGCTACTGTCCGGAACTACTACCTTAAAGTCGAAGCCTGTCGATTGTGACCGATTTGTCAATGTTGGGCGCCCCTTTTTGTTGACAGCATGTACTTCGTTTTGCCGTCATTCCCCGCCAAATCCATTTTTTTAAATAATTTGTTGAATACCCAGTGGTGAGCTACATTTTGGACCGAGGTTAACGAGTATAGAAGCCCTCTGTTCGAAAAATCGTATAGAGGACCAGACATCTGCTGAATACAGTTGGAACCATGTTCAGTGAAGGACAACATGCAACCCCTTGCTTAGTAGTCCAACGCATCAACCACATACCGGGCATGGAATGCACCGCTCGCATTCTAAGAAACCCTTTGAGCAAAGTACCGTCGCTATATAAATTTCGACATCGCCACGCCTTTGGTTGTCCATCTGTTGAGGTATACTACGCCTTGTAGGTCCCTCAGTGGCCAACTCAAAAGAGCATCCACCACTGAGGCCCTGTTTGGACAATAAAATCGGTTGTACCCAAAAAAACGCACAAAGTTCACTTGTACTTACCGCATTTGCTTAAGCAACCTCCACTCCGTCCTAAAGCTCAATACCTAAATCCAATTCCAATTGAGTTCCCACTAGCCCATCATCATAAAACCGCAAATTAAATTGAAAATCCACCACCAAGCCCACGCCTCAAACTTAACTCCATCTGGCCCACATGAAGAAAGAAGAAACCCGCAGCACAAATTCACAGAAGAAAAAGAGGAAACAAAAAAAAAAAACATTAATTGAAACTCAATATCCTCATTATCCTTGCAAACGCAAAGCCGTTCCCACTAAACGCTTCCTAAACGCTGTCATTTGCTATCGCAATTAATTTGGAACGCGGCCATCACCATCATCACCATCCTCGACGACCATTGTCATCCATTGCGTTATCATTTCGGCAATCATTGTCGAATTGCCACAAGGCACGCGTTACTCAAACAAACTTACCCCTATCCTTGAGTCCAATAAAAAGGAAACTAAAACTGAAATCTAACTCCGATCAAAAAAAAAAAACGAAGGAAAGTGAGCCACCCCTTCGTGAAGGGATGCGCACACCCAAGCATTAGATTAGCGTCGGTGACACAAAACTCAAAGGTAACCCGGCACGCACACACGCGTCCAACGGATTTCACAAAATTTGTCCCGTTTATTTTTTTTATCAATTTACGAGGACGATGATGGGCACCGCCTTTTGGTGATTATCTTCCTTTCGAATGAATTGCAAATGGCATCTCTAACGAGGACATTATTTCATTGGAATCATAATCATCCGCGAGCGTCCTTCCTGGTGTTGCCAATGAACGTGCGATTCGTGTGACATTCGATTTCTAATTGCGGCGGGCTATCATCAGGGGCGGTGGGTTTATTTATTTATTTTTTTTACTGCCAGTGTGGGTCCTTTTTAGCGGGTGATTTACTGCATGGAGGGCGGTTTGGAAAGGAATATCAATTTTCTGAGAGGAAGCACGCGACTGCCTGTGGTCGGCCTTGGTGTGGATAAAGCCTCGGTTGCAATTTGGAAGGGTGTCGCCTGGCTTTCATTGGTTACACACGAAGCTGTACATGGCCGTGGCACTAAGTATCCAGTTTGATTAGCCAACGGCCAACGGTCCACAGATCAAAGACGACGTCTCCCGCAAATTAACATACTCAATTTGAGAGAAGATTGCGCGCATAAAATTAAAAGACAATTTGAATTGGAAGCCGCCAACCCCAACCCCTCTCAGAGCTTGTCTCTGGTAGAGAGAACTTTTCACATCACCGAGTGATTATAATTTTTCGCATACGATTGCCGCAATGCACAACCTCCGGACGGACGGACAAACGGATGATGATCTCCGAGATAAAATTCGATTTTAATTGCCTTCATGTTTGCCGCGCGATATCTACTCTACCCGCACATCTACTCTGTCCGTCGCGGGGGAGTTGCATAAGCAAATTAGATGTACCGGGTACGGACGATAAGTTGGCCGGCTCTAATGGAAATCTAGTTGCCACCAGAGTAGCACAAGTCAGAGCACGCCACCCAGGCGGCTCAATGGATCAACATTTGCGCGCTCTGTGTTGTGTTGAATCTTGAATCTGCGCGCAAATGGGTGAAGAAAAACAAAAAAAATAAAAACAACAACAAAAAAGCGCGAACACATGTTGCGTGCCTCCACAGAAATTGCTAATCCGCGTGCGCTGCACCATGCGATAAACATCTCGTGACGACTACGACGACGACGACGATGTTGTTGGTGATATTCATCCAACTTTGCGCCGAGGGCACTGCCAGGAAGCCGAGTAACCAAAATCCAGACATCAGGCAGACTGTTCTTCATATTTTTGTTGTGCGATCTTTTTTATGGGCCCGTGAGCAGTGACCATGTAGGATTGGCTGCGACGCGCGGAGGAGTCGAGGATAATTATATCCACAAAATAAAAACTCCGAGAGTATCATTGCATATCAAGGTAATTAACATACACCTTCATGTTGGAGAGACTCCTCCGGTAACTACCATTCCTATCCTAACTACATATACAATTGAAAGCAACGACAGCGATGCGGTGGAAATTTTGCGCTCCAATTGGAATGCGCATGGAATTTGGTTCTGGTGAACGCGGTTGCATATGGAATTCATTTGAATCATAATTAGAAACTCAACTTTGAGTGGATTCTTCAAAGTGACACAAAGTAGGCAGCTTAGCTTGGTAAACGGGTTGAAATTCTGCGTCTGCAGAATTCTGTCTTCTGTCTTACGAAATTCCGCTTTTCAAATTTAAAGCAATAAAATTCAGCTTATTTTGCTTTTTTACAACTGACATGTCTGTGGCAGCAAGGACAAACAGCATAAGTCATTTTAAATGACTTATGCGATTTTGCTGATCCATAACACAAGAGATATTTGAATGAACAAAATTTGACATAGGTATAGAACAGGACAGTGCATCCGATCGCAAGATTGACTCAATTTTGACATAAGTCGACTTATGCTGTTTTTCCATGTTCACAAATAAACTCATCGGCAAAAGTATTTTGACAAAACCAAAAGTTAGATTTTATGAATTTTAGAAAGAATTGAAAACAAAAATTAATACACAGTTTGCTTACTTAATAAAATTTAATGCAATTTTTATTTTTAAATACCTTAATTAAAAATCATTAAAATTAATAAAATATCTATTTTGATTATTAATTTAATTTAAAATTTAAAAAGGAACAGAATAAAATTATTTAATAAAAAAATATATCCGCTTGAGCCTCAATAAGTTTCCGTAATTTTCCTGGTACCGTTACGACGGGGTTTTGCCGCATTTCAACTAGAACGTCATCACAGAGCTTTTTTATTGCAAAACTGATCTCCTGTCTGCTCTGTGTCCTCATACATGTCCGATAACATTAAATCAGCCGTGAAAGTTGCATCACCATTGGCCTTTTGTGACAAGAGCGATATTCTGTTGGAGAATAAATGACTTCCGGATAAGTCTATCGCTAAATGGGAATGCGTATTTGTTTAAAGTTTGTGCTGGATCATAATTCCACCGATTGGAACCAAATCCGAACAACCGTTGAACGGTATACAAAATACAACCCTGAAACGTTACGTTACATACCCCCCTCCAATATATTTCTTCCATCCGTCTATACCTTCTCCGGTGCAACTTTTTTGTTTTTTACCCGAGGGAGGTTAATTTTGCATAGAGATCGTTCTTAATTTGAATATTTATAGTTGGCTTGCGCAAATTAAATTCTTCCCCTATTTTATAACAAAAAGACCGAGGACTTGCGGCCCCCAAACTTCTAACCCAAAGACTCAGAGAGCTTTGAAAAATACTTTGATGGACTCCATTGGCAAATATTTTATCACAAAATTAAGTTTAAGCCCTCGACAAGAAAAAGCGGCTGTCATGTCCAGGGATCCAGCATAGCAATACCTTGCTCTTTCTTTCAAGAGCCCTGAGCTCTTGGCGACAGCCCATCACAAGCTTTGATTTTATTTCTGGGCAGTTAAAGATTTTAAGGCTGCCTAGTTTTTGGCAAAAGATACCTTCAACAGACTGTCACTCTTGTCACTGGAAGACCGACGTTGAAAGGTCCAACGATTCAGAGAATGTCCCTGACCCTATTCATCTTAGTATACGTAACTGGATTACGTATTTGGTTTAAGTATAAGTACATCTTACCGTTCTTGCCTGTTAGGGTAGGCACTCGAGAAGAGTGTTGTAAATTCTTAGTATCGCGTTATGTAGTCCTTGATACAAAAGTTGCCAAAGTAAGTCTGTAGGATCGCTGGCAGACCAGATTCACTAAGTTATCACGTTATAAGTCCGTTAACTGGCTGATTCCTATGGCACTTGCAATCAGTAGTCGAATCGCCACATCTGTGATTGAGGTATAAGCACGTTCACGGAACTATGCCGGTTTTACACACGAAACAAAAACAAATTCCGTCACTTGTTGCTCGTTCACGGGAGATACGATTCCACCCCATGCTAATGGCACAGCTTCAAGTGCATCTGTTGGCATTATACTTCATCGAAAATAATGACCCAGCGTAGTTCGGCAATTACCCCGCCGAGGAGTTCCTCTTTGGAGGCGTAAGCTTCCACACTGGAGCCCCCAAAATTTGGTCATTACATGATGTCTTCCCTCAAGCAGGTTAACAATTCAGTCGATTACGGTCAGTGTATTAAACTTGCTCAGTCAAAAACCTAACTTAACCTTTGACAGCTGTTAACATAGCAGAGCTACTCGTATGCGCAGGTCGGTCAAAGACCGCGACTTGAATTTGATTAAAATCTCTGAATCCAAGTTTCTGCCCATATTTTGTACAGTCCTTCGTTTGACTCCATAGTGAGTTCAAAAAGTGTTACGAGGTACTGGGGTTACGGTCTGAAGTTCGCCATCGCACTTACCTATAAAATGGAATGGAAGTTTATTTCAACTTCAAATGTTTTACAATTTTGAAGAAATAACTGAATTTGGCCTTAGAACCGTCGGTCACTTGCCGCAATCGCCAGCACTTCACCTTTAACCAGCCGATACTCCATCTGAAGCTGTGAAAGACCGACTAGAGTCAAATCAACTGTGCGTGCATCGACCCAACGTTCTGTCTTCCTCCAACACCTACACCAACACCTATAAGCAAGCCAGTTAAAAATTAAATCACTGCCTGCATCTATGCATCTATGAGGCGGTCACACGCCACCCGTCACCTCTATCTGTGTACCCGCAAATCGCACATTAGTCACCTATCTCGAATCCGTCACTTCGAACGCAACTCCTCTCCCATTTCTCATACAATCATGAATGACACACCGCTGGTTCTTCTTCTGATACCTCGCCCAGTTTTATCGCGTCTGTCACTCTGTCAGTGCAATTCATTAATAACGAAACAATTTTAAATACTTACAAAGTATCTTTTAATTTCCACGCAGTCGCACACAACATTACTCGTCTGCAAATGCACCACTGTATTCTGTATCACTGCGCAATTTCGTGCAGACAAATCCTCCATCAGCGGCCTTATCGCCGCCCTGAAATCAGTGCAACAGAACAGAACTATCTGCATTCTGCGGGCAACAATGCAACGATACAACATTTTACATTTTACATTTGGCATAAGCGAAAACACCGCATCCATCACATAACCTTCAAAAAGAAATGGCGCCTCGTTTTGACGTCTTGCGAGAAGTCACTTCCGCCAACGTATTCGTAATTAATCCATTCCACCAGTAGGTTAGGTGTGTGCGTGTGTGTGTGTGAGAGTGAACTCCTTAGCATATATTGCATAAATGATATCCATTACGTGAATGCATCCGAACTTGACAAGTGTGACGAATGGAACAGCCTTCTTCTTCTTAGCGCTTTCATCTGAAGCCGAGGGTGGAAATTAACCCGAATCGAGTCTTTGTATGTGTGTGTCTGTGCAAAAGAGCAGCCGCGCGAGTAGTTAAACAATAAAAAAGAAAAAAAAATCCCCCCCACAACAACAAGCAATTCAAATAAAAATTAATAACGAAACATGCAAAATTGAAATTAATTTATGGAATCTGTCGCACCGCGCTTATGCGGGCTGCAGATACTGAGACATAGCCGTCGCGTCGCGTCGTCGGTCGGTGTGACTGTGCGCAATTAAAACCATCACAGTGAATGATTTGAGATTGGCATCTGTAATCTAGATCTACCCGCAGCGAGACTGAGACTATCTTTAGCGCGAATTCAAATTAGCGCGCACCGCGCACACACTCGCCGATAGATGGCAGGCGAGGTGAACTGCCGTTTCCTTGATGCATATTCATCGGGCTCTGCCACTGAATAAATAAATACATATCTGAGCTCGAATAGAAGGAGACCAACAAGTGACGGAATAAGATTAGTTTGCATTGAAAGATCGACAAGATTTCGTAAACCTATAGCTCAGTGGTGGCCGTTCGGTGAATGGTGGGCTTGCTAGGTCCTTAGTTGAATGATCAGTTAAATAAGTTGTGGCCTAGAGCCTTTGGAAACTGTTTGCCGAGGGGATCGTGTCAAGGGTAGTTGTCTGATCTGGATCTACCTACAGTCCTACATAAATCGACCAGTTTGGCGTGGCTCGTATTTTTTCTTTAGGACGGGCGACAAGACTTGAAGACCACCTTTAGGAATATTCAACTCATGTGCTATCCGATCTTGTATAGTCGCTGCTGTGGCGATCTCTGTTGTCAGTTTTAGTTGGTACGATTGTGTCTCTGATTGACATTTGCCGATTTCGGTTCTTAAGGATTGAGGAACTGTCTGGGACTTGTCTTTTTCAATGTTGAATATGACTCCCAGGACTCGTGCGAATATTTTCAGTTGATCCAGATAATTGGATTCAACGTATGATCCACTTCCAAAGTTTCTTTGAGCTCTTCTTGTATCTTTGCCTTGGCCTTTGCCTTATACAAGCTACTACCCTCGTTATAAGGAATGGCGTTCCACTCCCAGCGATGTTCCACCACTACAGGTGTTCTTTTGCCACAGCGTTTCATTGATGCCTGCATCTTTGCATCTAGAGAAGCCTCAGTCTCATTCAAGTTCAAGACAAACTTCTTTTAAGACAGTTAGAGTCTATATTCGACAAGGAAAGCTCAAAATAGACGGACTTATCGATTATGCAAACCTTGCATATAAAGTTTTTTGCGTGTCTTGTAACTTGTACTGTCAAAGTGAGGTATGCGCCCAGGGTCAATTTGGTGAAGCTGTGGTCAAACTAATCTTAGGCCTAGTGATGCGCAACCATTCCAGTGAAGGGTTATTATTTTAACCAATATGGAAGGCCCTTCACTTTCATAGGGTATTCGAAAGTTTGTTTAAGGCTCGCGTCAAAATGATACGAAAAGAGAGCCTGGGAGCCTGGGAGAACCACTCTGGGGTGATTGAAAGTCTGTAAAGTGGCTCCTAATTCTCATCTCTGTAGGTTTTTGCAAAACTTTTTTACTGGCCAACCAAAGACCTTTCTAAGATGCAGTGACAGTCACAAGAAAGAGGTCGTATAGAGGTTGTAGTCCAATTAGATTTGTAATAGATTTTCACAAATTTGTTTGAGGGCGCTTAAGCTTCGACTTCGACTAAAACAGGTCAAGAAGTCCAAGGTCACAATGAGAGGAAGATTCTTTTTAAAATTATTTTTGGGGGCTTTACGGAGGAAAAGATTCATTGACGAACTATATACGAGCTGTCATGAAACTAGTTCAAAAATTGCGCATCAGTCGTCGTGTTTTTAGTGCGATTAGAGTCCCAGCTATTCTGGTTTTCTAACCCAGTTGTGTCTCTCGAGCATTTCATCTTCAACAAAAAAAAAAAAAAAAAAAATCAGTCATCTAAGATGGCTTGCAGAGCGAATGAATGCAAATGTAGAGTCTTCGAGTCTAACCCGGAGGTTAGATGGTGCAAGTATAGAATTAGAAAGACCTTAACCGACTTGGAGTGCGCAACTGGAGGCAGCTAGTTAAAAACCAGTCTTACTGGAGAGGCTCATTAGTTGGGGGCTCGGTTCATTTCGAACTCTAGAGCCGCCTAAGTAAGTAAATAAGTAAGCTTGAAGTCAAAGGCTTTGGTTTGACCAAACCTGTGTTTTGCCTACAAAGGTACTGCCATGCTTCGGAAGGCAGAGGGGTAAAATGAGGTTCACGTCATCGGACTTCTTCGTCGATCTTCGAGTTGTCTGCAAAAATTTGTGATGATCTGCCTTGAAATTCATCAGTTATTCTCATTGGTTCGTCCTTGACAGTTCATAGTTGAAGCCCACTTGGAAGTCGATTTTCATAGAAAGATTGTCAGTGATTTAGGGAAAGGATCCAGAGTTGGCGATATGTTGGTCTTTTCAGTGTTTTTGACAGCCCTGAGATTAGTTGCGGTGTTGCTTACATAAATTTTTACAGACCATGGGAAGGTAGAGGACGAGAGGGGTTTCTAGTGCAGCTTTTCAATCGAAGCTATGATGCTTTACCATCAGCTCTAAATTAAAGCTTCGTTCTAGGGAGGGATTTCATAAACAATCGTGTCAAGAATTAATGGCTTCATACCCGCTCCCTTTATAGCTCTTTCATTATATTGGGCTGTAAGCCCAATTTTATGGACTGAATTGGCCTATAGTCACTAGGGAATCCATACCGTTTATTCTCTGAACTATGGCGACGTCCCTTATTTTACGAATAAGCAACCAACGGTGGTAGACTAGTAAGGCGCCCTTTCCATTTTATCCTTCCTTATGATAAACTTACCACAGCTTAAGTAATGTGCAATGGGGCGCAGTCACTTATTCCTTACTTAAAAGCAATTTCAAGCCCCGGACCATTTAGAAACCAGTTTCGATCCGTTTAAGGGGTTATCAAACAGAAACCACTATTTTTGTTTCTCTTTATGGTCGGAGGAGTTGTATTTCTGTTTTGCGACCCAGTTGAGCTTCAACTTGGTTACGACTTTAGTTCGGAAGCATATGCAAACACCCTGACATCTAGACCTTGGCTACAACCAGGCTAAGATTGTACCTACCTACTTCAAGAACAGTTTACGGAACAGTCTTATAAAAAAAGAAAGTTTTTTAAGTAAATATACCTACATAGTCAAAAAAGGTTAAAGCACATTTGAACTATCAAAATTTGTAGGTTTTTTTAAGGTTCAATAAAAGGAATTGCTTTAAGATTACCAGCTTTGTAAGAATTGAGAAGGTATACCTACTCGCAGTCTTTCTTTCTTATATTAGGAAGATTGTCTTTAGGGAAAAAGAAGACATTTCTTAAAAAAAGAGGACAATGTAGGGTTTTCTTTTAGTAAAAAATCAGAGAGTGAGAGTATTGAAAAAGAGAACTGTTTAAAAAAGACGACGAATGGTCATCATGCTTATAACGCATAAACCTCTCCATTTTATAACAAACTTTTATGTGACGCACTTAGGGTAGGTACAAGCTGCGGCAACAAACCTTCCGTTTTTTGAAATGCACGTCATTCATTTTGTAGGAAGGAGTCAATTGGTTGTCTCATCCCACCGGCTTGGTCCTTAAGTTTTGTACTTACCACTGTCCATTCGCAAACCAACATCACAAGTACTGAAGAGTACATTAGGAAAAACGCATTTTTAAAACTTTATTTTTTGCAATTTGTTGTTTTTATTAATTCTTTCATTTACGATTTATTTTCTTAAATTTTATAAATCATTATTTATTATCACAGTATTCATTAAGAACTAAATTTCATATTTATACTTTTACAAAAGAACAAGGACTTTTCTACTATTTACCAGGATGACATTAATTTTTTTTTCTTTTTTTAATTCAACAACTACGAAAACATTACAGACAATAATTTTAATTATAAAAATTAAATTTATACACAAAAAGGACAAATCTTCAATCAGGTAACTAAATATTCTTTAAAGTAGATCAGTTTCAGAGGAACCATCTACACACGTCACAAAATGTAGCGGTAAGTAATTCAGTTGTGTTAGAAATAATATTTTAATTTTTAAGTATTAATGGTAAATAAAATTTTATTTCACCCAGGAGTCCAGAGAAGGACAGTTTCTTTTTTGTTTCTATTTTGTCTCGTAATAAATACACATTCAAATTTATATTTATATTTATAAATATTCTTAACTTTAAGATACGATTTACAATGACTTACTATTTGTAGCTTTAATTTAGTAGGTTTTTCACTTGTTGTTAGTGCTTTTGTTTAATTCTATATTAGGTCTGATGTGTTTCTAGTTACCTGCGGAAGGGAGGAAGAACGGAAGCGGAAATTTGTTAAATTTGTTGTTAAAAAAATAAATAAATAGTGCATTGTGTATTTAAAAATTAAATCGATAACTTTCGTTCGACTCACCTGTACATGGTTTAAGATAGGTATGAGAGAGTCAACTCTCGTTCTGTGTGTCACATTCGATTGCAGTAGACAAGTTGTGCCACCCAGCGGCTTAGTGCATCATCATGTAGGGTGACTCACTGCCACCGTTCGCCCCCGACGGACTGTCCAACGCCGGGTTGATGCGCTTCTCTTTCTGTCGACGGTTGCAGAACCACACTCGGACGACTTCTTTCTCCATGCACAGTCGGTCGGCTAGTTGGCTGATTTCCTCACTGGTCGGCTTGGGATTGAGGACGAAGGCCTTCTCGAGAGCACCACGGATCGAGGTTTCAATGGATGTGCGCTTCTTTCGTCGACGACCCATTATTTCGGGCGTTGTGACGGTTGTTTGCAGTGCCGATGGGTCAAAAACTCTGTATGGGCGGGAGGAAAATATCGGTCAGGTTGAGTGGAAAGGACGAGTTAATTCAAAAGAAGGCGGATTGAAAATATTTGAGGCCTCTATAGAACTTCATAAAAACTTAACCTTTAAAAATTTCAAAAATTGCGCACCGCAACGGGCCAGATAACTGCCTCAATTTGACAGCTTTGCAATTGACAATGACAGCTATCACCTGTCAGGTGACAGCCACCAAATTGTATTTGAGACAAATTTGTAAGGGAAAAAAATCGAACTCACCCTCCAGTGCTGGATATTGTCCGGTCAGCATCCTCCAGCCACTTCTGCAGCAGCGGCTTCAGCTTGCACATGTTCTTGAAGCTCAGGTTGAGCGCCTCAAATCGAGATATGGTCGTTTGGGAGAAGTCATTGCCGTACAGCTTGCCCATGGCCAGACCCACGTCGCCCTGGGTGAATCCCAACTTGATGCGCCGCTGCTTGAAGGTCTTGGCGAACTGCTCCAACTCCTCCAGGTCGGTGGTCTCCTCAGGTGATGGCTCGCCAGCAGCGCGCTGCTGATTGACAGTCATATGCTTTGGCATTTGCGGGGTGTGCGGTGCCCCGCTGGGGGTGCTCGGTGTCAGAATGCCAGCCACCTTCAGGCTACCGCTGTTCGGTGGCGTCACCTGCTGGCTGGTGCTGTACCCACCACTGATTGGGGTATTCTGATGCAACGGGCTGCTCGCCGGACTGTTCAGCGGACTGCGATGCGTGGGCGTCGATGTCGACGTGATGTGCGACTTGATCGTTGGTATCCCTGCCAGCTGCTGCATTTGTTGCTGAATGCCGTGCTGCTGCTGAGTTTGTTGCTGTTGCTTTTGCAGTTCCTGCAACTGTTGAGAGGCTTGCGTCAGTGCTTGCACTCGACTCTGCAGCAGGAATTGGGCGGTCGCGATTTGCGCAGTAACCGCGGGGTCGTCCTTTGCCAAGCCCATAGACCCGCTGTGGATCAGTTCCAGGTAGTTTTGGAACTGCTGTTGCATGGCGACCTGCTGAGTCTGCAGCACCTGCTGGAAGGCAGTGAAATCCTGCGGCGAGAATTTGTTCACCCCGGCGCCGGCTAGCAGAGGGTTCTGCATCATGAGCGAGCCCAGAGCGTTGGACATCAGTCCTGTCGGCAGGGTGGGCATCTGCAGGGACGATGGTGGCGTCACCATGACCATCGACGACGGTGGTGTTGCGCTGTGTCGAGAGTTGTCGCTGGTCAGATTCAGGGCACCGGTGTTGTCGTCCTCCGGTTGGTGACGCGGAGGACTCAGCGGCGAACGGCATCGATCGCTTGTGTTGCCAACGCTGTCGCCGTCGTCGGAAGCTGAAATCAAAAGAAAAATAATTGAGTAATCATGCGAGTAAAAGGGACCTCTGCCACTTGTCCGCACACCGCATCCTACTTGGTATGCAGATCACAATTGAATTGAATTCAAGGATAAAATGAAAAGTTTATGCAAAACGTCAAAAAGGGATACACCACACCAAGGGTCCCATAGCCTAATGGACATTATTCATAAAAATTCAAAACAACCGGCACTGTAATAGGAATTGGTCAATTTCATAGTCCACTGGCTGCCACAACCGAATCGAGGACGAAAAAAGGAGTGAAATTCAAAGAAAACATTTCGCTTTCACTTCAAACGGACTGGCTCTGCATATTCTCCACCCCGGTTACCTATGCCAACACTTGAGCCGAAGTGAGTTTCCATGTAGTCCCTTCAAAGGATATTTATTTTTCTTTTCAAAGCACAAACACGCACGAGAAACCAAACGAATGCATAAATAATCGTCAAATGCGAATGCGAATATCGACGGCGATCAGGAGAAGAAATGAAATGTGTCCTTCTGTTTGTTATCCTTTCCCCCGCAATGGAGAATCGGAGAATATCATCTCGCAATATGAAGGAACACTTCCAATTCCACCCTTCGTTTCATTTATCAACCCCGACTAAGGTTGGGTGTGTATTCAAATATCCCTGCTCAAAAGGTGTGACGCTTCGTTTGCAAATTCCTCCAATGTGTACCCTTTTGCTACGACTACAAGTCACTGGCCAAGGACATGAATAATAATCATAAAGAAAGAGTGCAAAAAAGGAACCCACAAAATTCGCATTCATCGAATATTCAAATGGTCATTCCGAAAGGACCATGTTACAGTTGCTCTGCATATGGTGCCGTAGCATCACGTACTGCAGATGAAGAATCGTGTCCTTATTTTTTTTCGAGAAAGCAGATGTTCCACACTACACACCGAGTTTATATATTCAAAAGCAAATCACAGTGAATGTCCGAGAGAATTCAAATTTTGTTTGGCGAATCCTTTTTTATGCGAATTGACCGACCAACTCGGAGTCGGTCTCGGTATCCATGCAAATGTCTCTCGTTCAAGTGATTTTTTATTCAAACGAATATTTCATTTCAAATTCACATGTCATTATCCTTGGTATCCTTTTGGTGTTTTCATTTTTTATCACCTAATTTGCGGGCCATGCGGAGTTGTGTGTTTGGATGGATTGACATTGGCACACTCCATCGTCCTTAAGGAAAAAAAAATGGAAAACGAAGACAGAGCCTTTAATGATGTTGTAAATATTTTGTCAACAAAAAAGGACCAAATTGACAGCTTTAAGGAGCGAACGACTCGGGCTATGCAAGGGGTGCGCTAAATCCTCTTAAGATCTACTCCAAGAAAGTGCGAAGAACTTGTGTCTCTGATGGGTTACTCTTACTCGAGAGGGTGATTGGTATATTTGAATCCTTTGGTTAACACGCACATGTGTGTATTGTTTTGTAGGATCATGACAGTGATTCAGATTACAGCTGGGAGCAGATGTCTGCCTGGGGAGGGTAATTTTAGAATTTTAGGGAATCATTTTACTGGTTTACCCCTATCTTTGTTACTTGGTAAAAGGGTTTTTGACGCATCGAGGGGGACTTGAATATATACGTTTCTGCTTCCACATATAGGGTGATCGTTTCTACGAGGCGATTAGGTGAAAGTAATCTTTCTGACACGAAAACTCGTGGTGACTTTAGCAATGCAAACTCAATTTAGGGTACGGCACTTTGTGCAAGATCATGGCACGAGACCTTTGGGTAGGAGACCCACGTTGGAAGCATGACGTTTGAGATAGCAAAATGGTAGCTAATATATTATATGGAACTGTTAGTGCATTTGACTTTTTAAAAATTTGACGTTTTAGAACAACCAATCAAATTATATGCAAACACATATCCATTGCCATATATAAGTGACCTTAAGGTAGAATGAACAGAGGAAAAATGTCTACTGTCAGCGGAGATGTCAGATTTTATTATAGCTTATAGCCAAATGTCATCATACATTTTCATTTGTTTTCAGAAATGTCATATTCCTATTCAAGTACATATAATAAATAAATTTAGAACTGAAGTGCTACAAAAAATGCCCTGAGCTGCTTTCAAAACAAATTGTCTTTCAGTTTAGTGGTTGTCAGCGCTGCGCTAGGAGCGATTTTTAGCACAGCCGTAATTGCGCAGTAATTTTACTTCAGAGCTTCCCACTACACACGGATTAAGATGAAACCAATATGATGACTAGTATTGTAAAGAGTCTTTCCTCTACAACTTTTCCGATCCATCTTTACAGATTTGCTAGCATATGTCAAATGGCATACACATATTTGACGTATAACTTTACATATTTTAAGCTTGTTTGATTGATACGGTCGGTAGATGTTAAAAATTTTGTCTGCATTTTCTTCTCACAAGAAGACATAGTCAAAATATTGACGAAAAAAGAAGAACTTTTGACACTTAATTTGCTTACGTCAGTGGCGTTCAGTGAAGCAGTTGTCAAACGATGTAATTTTGCAGAACTTTTTATAAGTTCGTCCACCATGAATCAAACTTCTCTTTAAAAATTGTTACTAATATTCTCGGAAAGATTCACCAAGAAAATCGTTGACATACGCTAATTAATTTTCAATCTTTAGCACTGTTCTATACTTTGACAGTTTAATTAATAATTAATAAATTTTTTGAGCTCATAGTTCCTCTGCCAATAATAAATTAACTCGGAGCAAATTTTTCAAAGTATTTCTGAACGACATATCAAAAAATTGGTTGAATGTTGTGACATTTGTGTAAACAGTGACTTTACTGTCACTGTTTTGTCACTCAGTACTAAAAAATGTAAAACAAATTACAGTACATATCTATACTTGAAAAAGCTTTAGAGATAATTATTGTTAAACAAAGTGTGAGTTCATAATTTTTTTAGATTTGCAGATTTTTATGCATAAATATTGGATGACGTTTTAACTACTTAAATTTGCCACTTTTTGCGCCACAGTTATGATTCATTTGCAGTACGAATTCTGAATGTGGAAATCTCTACATAAAAATATGCGCCAATAAATTCGGTGACAATAGCTATTAAATGTTTTTAACATTGAACTGTGAAACTGTAATTTGATTAGAATAGAATATACCTGAATTTTTTTGAAGATTGAATCGCTAATATTTGTTTGTAATTTTGTGTTGCAAATTTTACTATAGATCTCAAGAAGTGCGTCGGAAAAAATATATTCAATGCTTTTCCAACAAATGCGACTTTGAGGTTTACATTTCTCCTCTGAGTGTACATAAGTCTCTGCAGTAGTTCGTAGCTCGTGTTAATAATTGCTCGTCACTTATTCACCAACTATAGTCTAAGCCGCTGTCCGAGTTGAAATGAAGAGAATAACTGTTTGAGAACTTTCAGTTTTGACTTTTAGCACCTGTCACATACGATTGATTTTCTTATTTCTTGATTAAAAATGTTTGACTTCCCTTGGCTGTTTTTAAATGTCAATTGAAAAATAAAATCAAAAAATTACTATAGACGTATTGAAAGATGGAGAAGTGCTGTCAGACGCGCAACGCGCTGTCACATTTAGTGAACGGGCGATCATACCGGTTGTTGGAGATGTTGCTTTTTACTGGATGGCGAATAATTATTAAAGTGTTGTTCGAAAATAAATTACTATAAAGTAAATAACGTCAGAATGGTCTGTCTATGCGAATATGTCGCGCTGTCACACCTTACGTCATCATTAGCATTATACCTCAATATAGAATGGAGATGTTGGTAGGTATTACTACATATTTTGATTTATGGTAGCAAATTTAAGTATTTAATCGCTGTGATTTCTGTACCTAACGTCAAAATTGACATTTGCAGTGACAGTATAAACTTCCTGACGATTTAAGTTGCAAAGTATACGTAAATTTAATTTATTAAGCAAAACCCCAATTGGAAATGGTAAAACAAAGTGTCAACTTACCATTGGACTGCGGCGGTGACGGTGATCTTGACAGTCGGCTGATATCTGAAATTAAACGAAGAACAAAATTCCCAATCAAAAAGTCGCAATAGATACGAGTACCGTCGAATCGACTTGATGTCGTCGTAAGCATACAACAAAGTTTGATGCACTACAATTTAATTATGTCTACATTTCGTGCAACTGCTGCTACTCCTTTTTATGACACCTTCCATCTGCCTCTGCACCGCTGTCACACAGACGTTCAGCAGTCAGCAGTCAGCACCAGCAAAATGCACTCCACTCCACAGAGTGCAGTCGTAAACATATCGAAAGTCATGATTGGTATGTGCGACGCCCCAAACAAAAATCAATATCAAACGGACAACGGTCAAATGCCATCGACCACGTGAACAGACTGGCCACCTGGTATCTCTGAGTGTAGGTATACACTTTCTTGCCACCAGCAGACGTCCACTGAAGATGAGGACTTTCAACAATGTATCTATCCAATTCATTAACATGATGTAGATACAAAGGATACCTCTGCAACGTACGCACTCGTTTTGGTCTCTTTTTGGAACAAGGACACGTCGATAATTTATTACCGGACACTGAGATGGGTGCAGCAGGGTACAGTCCATTCTTAACCTTTGGAAACAAAGCTACAGGAGAAAAACTGACTGCGGAATACGGACTACACTAATGCCACAACAGTGGCAAGGAAACACTATAGCCTCTCTTAGCTCAGGCCATTCTACTCCTCTGAGTTCGCCCTAATTTGTGCTCTCTCCACGAGAGTGGATCCCATGTATTCGGGGGGATTCCAAAAATAAACGAAATCCTCCGTCATTATCCCACACACGTGTGGATACACTGTGTGTGTAACTAATTTCGCCACAAAAACAAGAAACAAAACCCCTCCACTCCACACAATGTGCAATAGCAGTCACAGCAAGTATCCATAGTATCCCAATCAATGCCAGACAACAAAATCGATATCCTTGATGCTGTGTGTGTCTGTTACACGATGGTCAATCTGGCGGTGACCCCTTCGCTTTGTGCGATTTCGATTTCGGACACGCGGCAACATTAATCGCATGAAAAATCATTAAACTGCATCCGAACGGGCTCAGCCGAATGTATGTGTTTTTTTTTTTTTTGTTTTCATTTTCATCTATCCCCACATAAAGGACCTTTGCATAGTGTTCGGTTCACGGTTCACCAGGGGTCAGGGGGTAATTAGATATGCGCCCTTGTTGAGAATGCAAAACATGACTGAGGTGGTGGTGTTGGTGCATCTCTGTGTAGTGTGTAGTGTGTACAGGGACTAACCCCGATGCATCTATTTAAAAATTTTAATTTATTTTGTTTCGGTTGGAAAGGGTCGCCCTGCTGCCGAGGCGAGAGCTCTCCTTGGCTCGTGCCAAACGCGCGCTCCTCGAGGGTGACAGATGTAAGAATGGGATTTCGGATTCGGTTTTTCGGTAAAATGAGATTTCGAACATAAATTATGCATTCGAATTGAAATGGAATGGTAAATGGTAATGCGTCGATATGTTGCAGGGGTGGGGTCAGTTCTCAGTTTTCGTTTATTGGTTGTTTGTGTCGGAGCGAGAAGGATGTTTGTGAGGTTTTTTGTTTGGAAAATTTTAAAATTGTATAATTGCCCAGGAAGGGTGGGTTGTCGGAATTTATTTGGCTACGAATTGATGGGTTTATGGGTTGAGTTAAGTATGTGGCGAGTAATGGGAAGAAGGAGATGGGTCGGTTGTGCCTATTCAAACAAGTCTGTTGCGAGGAATTGACATTGTGATGAAGGTTTTGTCTAACGTAAGGTGGGAACCTACTAGTTGGTATAAAGTGGACGCATCTTCATGGCACATCTGGAGCTTTATGAGGCTCGAAAGCAGGCCTTGGGTAAACCTACTTAAAATTGCTGTGGATGTTTAGGGTCCTAGCTTTCACACACGAATAGTTGGCCCAACAGTTTTATATTGGTCCCTAGGCCCAACTTCTTGCGACCATTCGGTGTGAGATATTTTTTACGAATGGGAGGGAGCTAGGTAGCTACATAGCCTCAACTTTTTCAACCGAATCTGCAGAAATGGGTAGAAAGTTATATATTTGGATAGGTGCTCAGAAATTGTTGCTTCCAAAAATCGAAACTCCTTTGAATTTGCTTTGATGGTCAATGCTAGTGGTCTACATTTTATTGCAGAAATTACAGCATTTTCCAATGGAAAGAAGCCTTGGTTAAGGTTGTTTTTTAAACCAGATTGCTCAGCTGACATCATCCAACAAATACGAGTATATAACAACAAACTAGGGAAAACTGAAGGTAAGTTGTCGAAATACCTATTTAAAACCGTGCAGGCTTCATCGAGAATGCGGGACAGTGAGTGAGTGAACTTCTGCTGGTATACCTAGTACAGATCTTTGTCCAGAACAAAAACTGTCTGACAGAAGCAAGAAACTTTCCTAAATCTCATCAAAGCCACTTCTAATATTTTGGGTTGGTGAACAATTTCGACCTATTTCGACTATTAACTTTAAAGGCTATGCAAAGACTTTGACCTCGTCGAAAACTTAAAACACAGTGACTGAAATTGTTCTATTCCAATATCAAGCTTTCCTTTTATCAAACTTAAAGGTATTTTCGACAGGTAGCCTTGTATAGAATCGATTTAAGAATGTTTATAGCATTTGCTATGGAGTGCCGCAGGGATAGGTGTTGGAACCAATACTGTTAAAACGAGTTGCTAATCTATGGGGCTTGCTATAAGAGTTATATACACCCTAAATCGATTGCAGGTCACAATAGCTGATTTTATACGGAAAGTAGATACCGTAGTAGTGAGTTTACAAAATTAATTTAGTAGACTAGAGAAGATTCAGTCCTACGCTTTAAATTTTAAAGGGGAACTAACATTATAGGCCCCGTCGACTATTTGTAGAGGACCTGACGTATAAATTGCTTTTGTCAGGTACTGGGCTGAAACAGAATGAAGAAATAAAAAAAAGTAAAAGCGACAATTTTGATGAAAAATCTAAAAAGATTGTAACAATACTGCGAGGACTGTTGGTGTTTTTATTTGCATATATCCTCTCAGTGATATTTGAAGCTTTTTTAATAGTTCTAAATCGGTGGAGGAACAGAATATAATCTATGGAAGTCCCGAGTCCCGAGACCATTTACGTAGATTCTCTGCACTTACTCTTGACAATCTCAAAAAGGTTTTTTTTTTTTTAAATAATCTGGAATAAAACTCTGCGGTCCTTTAAATATCAGCTTTGTTCAAATTCATTTATATACTTTTGTGTTTTCGACAAAAATTAAACAAGAATTCTTCACAATTCAGCTGTGACAGGGAGTGCTGCCGGTTTAGACCTAGAAAAGTCCAACTTCTAATTAAAGGACAACAAGAGGTTTCAAATTAAAAAAAATAACAACGAAGAAGGCTTAAGCTACAAGAACGGCGGTAGAAACAGCGGTAGCCAGCTAGTCAGACCTTTGAAATTTGTACAAAAGGCGATATATGGATACACATTTTACGTCAGGGTCTATTTGGCCAAAAAGCCTTTCAATACCTGCAAGACAAGTAGTCTTAGCATCGTTGTTTGGATCTAAAGGTCTGTTTTTTTTTTTTGATAAATCCCATGCTAAGCCAAAGCATCCTTGAAGTTGAACTGTTTAAAGACAACGCTTTTGGGATATTTAACTCAACATAACAGCTTGGTAGAGCTGTTCTTCTTTCAAGTCATAAACAAAATAGTCGGCGCAACCGCTCTAGGCCGAGCTTTTCGTAGACTTTTGTTTGCAAAAGCATTTATTTGTAAAACGAATGAAAGGGACCTGTCTTAGCAACCTTCTCAAGGTTCTTATACTCTTATCACATCATTGGCTGGTGGAAACAAAGGTCCATAAGGGGTTTTCCACTTCAATAAGAACCATTCATGAAACAAATTTTTAAACAGAGTTTATTTTGTGACAAAATTCTGGTATAGGCTCTATAAAGGTTCAAGTTCAACAGGGGCTGCCCCTCAAAAATCCGTGGCCTTTGCAATCGTTAGTCCGAAGAGTGTAAATCCTTTCTAAGCTCCAAATAACACTTGCATTTTTTTTAAATATTGACCTTTTCTACATTTTGCCAGGTCTGAGATCTATGTAGGTAGAGGTACCTATAGCATACTTAAAGCACCTCTTCTTATGGAGTAGTTGTAGAAGTAGTTGACTTTATTTTAATATAATTGTAACAAAAAAAGTTGTCTAAGTTTATTAGGTTTGGCCGAAGGACGTCCACCAAACTCTTCTTATTGAGTAGCTGGCTTAAAACAGTTCTCAGGTCGTCACAGACCCCTAAGTAAGTGCTGAAAAGCAACCTCTCGAGAGAGGTTTAAATATGACTAAATACGTAGAAGGAAGGCTGCAAGTTCATACTAATGCAGCTGAAGAAAGAAATTTAGAAAACATCTTTAAGGCTAGATTCGAAAGAGTGTATATGTAGTTTCAAACGAGATAAACCCATAATGACTCTTGCACAGACCTCTTATAGTAAAAAATAAAAGTCCATAACATTCAACAGTATAGGCCACATGTAATAACAAAACGAGCCATTGGTAGCTTAATTCCTAATTATTGGCCCATTTAAACCTCAGCTTTTGGACGATGACTTTTGTAAAATTGTCCAGAAAATATAGCTTTCTCTTAAAAGGTACATCTTTCGCGTTTCGCACTGTTAAAGTCAACAGCAAATAAGATAAAGCAACTGGAATCAGTCCAAATTGGTCATCAAAATGCCTTTACAAGCTTCGGACTTCGGAGTGCCTTCCAATTTTACTCGAATATGTTAAAAGTGTCCGCGAGAAGTTATTTCTAAAATGGGTCACTGTATTGCAAGTAAGGAATACTAAAATTGAGTGTCGGTCACCAGTTTACCAGTTAGATTTTCAACAATTAGGTCCGCGGCTTTAAGATTACCCCACATTCAAATAAAATCCACTATGGTCCAACGCATTATCCCCCACTTGCAACAAAGAGTAACTGGCTAAATCTGTTGATTGACTGGCGAGCGATGGCAGTTATCAAAATTGATGTACAAAATCAAGGTTCGAGTGGCGCGGTTTTAATGAACAAAAAAAAAAGCACTTCTATTGGAAAGTCTTTCGATAGAATATCTCTAGGTAAGGCGGGGGCGAGCAAATTTCCTCGCCCCCTGATCTGCCCAAAGTAAGAGCTTCCAATGCACCACACCTTGAGATATACTTGCAACTGGGACACCTGTTCGCATAAAGCTCTCCATTTCTCGAATATTTTTATCTTCCAGTTCAATTTCTAGCTGCGCCCTTCAATTGCGTGTGTAAGATTCCACAGGACACCCGTCGTACAGCATCTCTAGGCATACCTGGCCTGCCAATTGCATTACACAACTCCACCCGCCCTGCACGAACCGAAACAAGCCACTTGCGAGACACCAGAGTCCCAGACAAAGGACAAACCACAGGTAGGACATTATCCCAGACGTGGTAGGCATGATCCCTATTTAATTGCGAAACGAATTATTCGAAAATTATCCACTTTTGTCTCGACAACGGAGGTGTGCAAATCTGTTTTTATTTTTTTTTCTCTCACATCACATTCACTGCAGGATACAACAACTCCTTGCAAGGACACCCAACAAATATATATAGATATAGGAAAAAGGAAAGTATCTATACAACAATTACAAGGATACGTACATCGATTTTGCATATGTCCTGATGTCGGAGTCTTCAATAAGTCACGCTTCAGCGAGTTATTATTATCCTCGGGACTGTTGTTCCATCGTATTTCGGACATCACCATGTTTAGAGTTTTATTTTGCTTTTTTGTTTCACTTAATTTCGCACACAAAGTCACTTTGAATCCTTTGGCTTGGTTTTTTCCCTCATACACACTTTCTGGTTTCACATGTACGCACTTTGGAATCTATGGACTAAAATACTTCGCTGCTATCGCTCAACGGTCACGAGTTCCAAACGCGTTCGTGTTTCATTCGAAACTAAAAAAACAAATTCGAAATTCCTGCAGGATACCTTTTTTTGTGTGATTTTTTTTTTTTTTGCAAAAATAAGGTAAACGGCGGAGATTTTCCCAAGGCGCTGACTGTGTGAGTGTGTGCGACACACACGAGGTGGAGGAAAGAGGAAAATCTGTCTTTTTCCGTTCGTCCTTTGCGAGTGATACGCGATCCACGACCGAACTCGAGCGAATGTGTGCGTTCTATTCGAATGCAATGACTATTTGCCTATGATGGCAGATACGTTCCACAGGTCGAATCGAATAAGAATATGGCGAGTTTGGTTGAGTTTTCTGTTGCCCAACACACTCAGGGATGGCTGTCGTTGTGTTGGTGCAGCCAGGGGAAATCTCGTCTACCAAGGGTGGGTGTGGCTAAATATTAAGATTTTCCAACTACACTCTGTGGAACGTGTAGTGTACCTCTCCATGGATTATGATTTATGTTTTAATTTTGTTTTTGCCTGCTGCACACAAAGGACACCAGTTCTTCTTGGGGTTAGGTTTGCCTCTGTGGGGATGTTGCACTCTGCATGTGGGATTTTGTGTCGTCTTATTGTTTCACAGCACACGTCGGAGTTGGGGCATCCCCATTTCGGTAGGTACCCTGAAGGATTGCGAGGCGAGGGATGTTTCTCCTACACCGACAGTCGGACGAATCTTATGGAAATGATAATGATGGTTGGATGGTGTTGGATGCGCCATTTCCCGTTGGACAGGGTGTGAGGGTGATTAATATTTACCAAAATAGATGTGCGAAAGGACACTCGTAGACGGAGGAAAAGGGTTGACCAACAGACCGCACCACTGTGCGATGTCGTCGTAGAGGACATTAGACCACTCTTCGTGATGCGATGAGTGGTTCAGGGTTTTGTTCAGTGTTTTGCTTTGTTTTTTATTTGCTCTGTATTTTTCTGTTTTTTTGGACATTGGTGTTGTAATGGGAAGTAAAACACTCGTTGCTGCGTGTAATTGAAGGGAAGCGATCTGGACGAATGTGGGCTCTCGGCTGAAAATGCTCGTACGGTAAAAGGTTGCGGATTTTGTTACTGCGTGCATACCTACTCACACTTTGGGGAAAAAGTTTTTAAGTGCAGTGCATGTTGTTTCGCTGGGCCGGGATTTCGAGGATAATAATAAAACAGGCGGCTGGACAGACTTACGGGCAAATGGACGATGAAAAATGTATGATGTACGGAGACTACTGTCGTGTTGCCATGTGTCAACAGTCTTTCGTCAAAATTCCCTTGTAGCAGACGGAAATATGGCAAATCTATGGAACTTTTGGTAGCTTCGTGAACATGCTTTCAAATTGTGTAACTTTGATAGATAGGTAGGTATATAGGTTTTCTGTAATAATTTAAGCAGTAAGACCCATCCTAGTAGGTGGGAAAGACATTAGCAAAAGCATTCAAATCTGTTAACGAATCTTTTTTAGAATTGTCTCTGCCAGAAAACCTATAAACTGTTGAAAAACCCTGCTTACAGCTTGAAAAATCCAGCTTTTCTGGAACAGAAGATACCTACAGCAGTTTTTAAAAGAGGGCCGATAATATTGTCGCTCGCGGTGGAAGTAAATAGTAGGTTACTTCTGTACAGACAGTATGAACGTATGCTTCTCCAGCTCAAAGCGGGCTTATCTGCTGTTGCGTTCCCTTATACCTAAAGTTGCAGGGTATTCGAATGGTGTTATGTTCAAAGATCGAGAAAGGCTTTGGTGTACCTTTGCACTTTTTGTTTATATTAATCGCTGAAAGTGCAGTCTGACTGTCCAAACAAAAGGTAATTTTCATTGTTGGCTATAGCTCGAGACGCTCTGACAATGAACTCAACAAACTGCAGAGATACATCGAGCTGTTCAAAACACTAAGCATTTGAGATGGCTTTGACACATTAGACAGCTCCTGCCTGCAAAAGCATCGAATTTTACCCAGAGAGGTTCAATGCAAAAGGAGAAGACCTCACCTAAGGTGGCGCCCAGATGCAGTGAATGCCTTCCAACTTTTTGGAGCATGCAACTGGAAGCAGTTTTGCAAAAGATTAGGTTAACATTAGAAGCTTGCGAGTTATGGCAGGCTATAGTTCCGTCGCAAAGACTGTAGGATGGTTTTGATCTCTTAACAGCACAGCTTAAAAAATATTGTAATAACCTGCCAGTAGTTGGAACTATTTTGATATCCCACTGATCCAAATCCCATTCTCTTTTCCATCTGTGAGTCATCTGTGAAGATGGGTATACCTTTTAATGGCAGAGCTAGGTAGAATTCAATCCTGTATGTCAGACTTAAAGGCTTTGAAGCTCTTTTTAAAGTTTTCCTAGGGTTCTTAGATTCAGCGAGTGACATACATGCACACCATTTGGTTATATAACAGATTTAGTATTGCAAGCACTTTTTCTAAGCTTCTAAGCTAAGCTTCTAATTCGCCTAGGCGGTGAAAGGCTTATCCATTTAAAAGTTAAATTTTGCCACAGATGTCAGAAAAGAGTGAGAGAGTCTCAAGAGAAAAAGATGGCGCTAGTCGTTAGTCGTTTGTGAAAAGAACCGAATCGGGTTACATTCAGTCATCCATTGGCATTTAGCTCCAGCCTTTCCTAGACATGGAGCTTCCTCCCAATGCGACATCCGCCTCTTGTCTTTTTAAAACTAAGTTCATTGTCGATATTAGATTGCTTCGAATGGTTTCGGTCATCCGATTTTCATTCAAACTATAGGGAAAGTGGTGCCCTTGCGGGTGTCAAAGGTAGGTCTTGAAGGGCTGTTTTGTGTCAAAATATTCGCCAATTTTTAAATAAGCTCTTACATATTTTCAAAATATTCCTAATCCTAATCCGAGTCTTTATGGTACGGAGCACAACGATACAAGTTGCTTAGCATACCGTCTTAAAAAAGACTTGAAATACCTTTTTATAACTTATCCCAATTTCAATGCAAAAGACCTGAAAAATTTCGGGTTCACGGCCACGTAGTGGTGAAGGGTTTCCACAAAATGTTTTATAGGTAGCCTCAATTTTTTCCCATCAAATATAGGCAATCCTTTCCTTAACCTTTTCTTATGGATATCGGTCGATACGAGTAGGTGCTCCTATACTTGCTTTATTCCCAAATTATTTGCAGCAAAAAAAAAAGTAAATCCTCTTCCACGTCAAAATGCAAATGCAAACATCATTGCGCGCCTAATCGCCAAATCAAACAGCTTAAAATATATTTTTGGGTACAAAAATCCTTTCTTCCCTTGCACATTAATTGGAAATCCGTAAATAATCCTTAAAAAAAACTACGCAACCGTAACAACTCCTTTTCATTAGCAAACTCAAAGAAACTCAAAGAAACTCGAAGAAAACTCGTAGAAAACTGCCCAGAAAATCGTGAGAAAGTCCGTTATAATTTTCCCAACACGCAAAAGTACTCAATTTTTAGTAGAAAAAAAAGCATTTCCCCCAATGTACGCATCACATCCTTCCCTTACGCAAAATAACAATCCATAAAAATTGCTCGCAATCAACCACTTTTTACCGTAAAAAAAAATTAAAAAGAAAAGAATGAGAATTGGAAAAAAATCTGCGATGCATCGTCCTTAAACGTCAACCCCAAGAAAATTTATATCCCATGTTCCTATTATGCAGGACTCTGTGTGTAGTTTTTTTTTTTGTAGATTCCAGGGAAAATACGGTAAAAACTCCTTAAAAAATAAAAAAAAAATATTCTTTTTCTTTTCTCGTTTGATTCTGTTTTTTTGTTTCACAAAGAAAGGTCCTCCGTACGTACCTGAACTGATTTTACCGATATCAATCTACTTAAATGCAATCAATGTCCTGCTGCATACAACTGCGACGTAAGGAGAACTACATCAACATCATCATCCACATCCTGATTATCATTCGTCGTGATTGAGGGCAGAAAATGCGCGCGCATTTTTTCCTTTCCTTTTTTATGGAAACGCTGCATTTTCGGAATGCATTTTTTTACACACGGTTACCTGAAGTCCTGTAACGCTAGGATCCGAGTAGTAATTGCGATTTTTCATTGATTGTGCACGCAAAGAGCGTTTCATCGTGACGTGATTAATGACGACGTACTCGTAGTTTGGATGGATATGCTACTCTCGTATGTACAGGACAACGAAATTATCATAGCAAATTGTATACGTACATACGGTCCCTAAGGATGCTTTCATGCAGTCCTGTCTGCGTATTGACACAAAAGGAAGACAATTTATGCGTTAAATTATCACTCAAGTCATCGGAGATGCAAAGAGGATGCAAGCAGCGGAAGAGATAGCAGTTTCTATTTTTTACTTGAAGAAAGGACTCGTTCCTAAGGATGATTTGAATGTTAACAAATTTACTACTTTGGCTGGCCAGAAGTCAGTATCAGTCGTTTTTTTATGTAGGGTGCCCACTTTTTTTTACGACTTTGGTTTGGTCCTGTGGTAATTTCTAAGGATTTCACCTAAAGTCGCCCGTCATACCTGGCAGAGAGTTTTTTTCTTTTCTGATTTTCCCTTTTTATGACTTTATTGTTTTATGGATGTTTTTTAGGTAAAAATGTTGAGAAAAACACTAAAAATCATGGTGTACGCATTTTTCATTTTTAACATCTCAATGCGAATCGCAATTAACATGCCTACTATGGACGCGCATCCTTGATCCCGAATAATTTTAAAGTCAAATTATTGTTTGGATATTTTTTACGAGGTTAGCTTCTTAGAAGGTCACCGCGGTGCGTGTAACTCTTCAATAGTGCGTAGCACAAACGGTGAGAGAATGAACGACTGAAAAAAAGAACTGAAAAGGATGCATGAGTTGGTTTATGATTTAATTTTTATTTAACGCCCGCACTGCAGGATTTCCAAATGTACACAAAAATTGACTTTTCGGCTGGAGATTGTTTGGTTTCTTTTTTTACGAGCTCCGCCATCCAGTGGTGTACTCGTACTCGGAAGGTGTTGGATTTTATTGGACAGTTTTTGGGTCTGATTCTTAGATCCTTTTGATTTGCATATCTTTTTATGGTATCAGCGAAGGGTTTTCGTTCGAAATTGTTTGACTTGTTTTTTAAGTGGAAGTTGACATTGTCCTAGATGCTATAAAGGATGTACGGGGTAAACCCGTCTTTACGTCGTTTTTGTGACAGTTTTCATTGTGGAAACATGTGATGGTTGTGGAAAGTATAATTTTCCAAACAAAGGGGTTTCGAAATGTTCTTCTTTCAGTGGGTATTTCGCCGGTAGCTCTTGAAATGGGAGTGAAATGGGAGTCAAGGTTGCAGGTTGCGATGAGTCTTTCCTTTGCCTATCACGAAAGAAGCAAATATTTAGTTACAATGCGACAAAAGTCCCAGAAAACCCTGTAGATTTAAAAAAGGAAAAGGGGGTTGCGAATCTGCAATCGGTACGAGTATATACCATCCACATGTAGCCAAACAGTTGACAGAGTCTCTAGAAGAAAATACCTAACAGCTCCCATCTGATTAGTGGAATAGTAAGGACGGACAAAAAGCGAATGAAAACTGCGACGTTTTAGGGTGATTCCCTAAAAGAGCAGGCAAGAAGTCTTGAGCTCTCGCTTTAAAATAATCCGCATTAAAACTGAATTTCCCAAACTTGGCCTATAACATTCGCCTATGCCCCACAGAAGAACGAAGCTATACTGCAAAAGACCGTTTCTTCTGCCTCTTCGAACAGGCCTTGACTCAGGGTTGCCAGCTTTTATACGAGGTATGGAGTGCAATTTAAAAAATCTTGGAGCCAAAAATAGCCAACTCAAAGAAAAAGAACAAAAATGCGCATTTTTGGAATTTTTTAATTAAATTGTTTAAAAATGAAAATATTCAATTAAAAAAAGAAATAAACGCAACACAAACTCGTAGTTGAAAAACTTTTCCCTTTTCTTTTTTAAAATGTAAACAAAGAAAAATAAAAGAATTTGCTGGAAGCGGGCGTACCCACAATCTACATCAACTTGGACATATTTCATATTTTTGCATAGCTGGTCAGTGCTGCCAACACTGCCTTTGCTTACAATGCCCGAAAAACAAAGTTTAAATCATACTCGTAGTAAGCTATTTAACACCTCAATATAAAGGGAGAACATCGTTCATAAGACAGTTGGTACAAATGGCAACAAAGAGGGAAATAAGTGAGAAAGAGCTGCTCGCGGTATCTACGAGCAAAAGAGATGGGCGGTCGCATCGCAGAGACCAAGAATGAGAGAGCAAGAGAAATGCGTTCGACAAAAAACTTTTCTCGGATATTTTCCTGAAAAAAACTGTAAAATTTGCCTCAAAGTCATAAACAGAACATAAAAGTAGCTACTTCTTAAAAAAGACCGTTTGAATTCAAGTTGCTTGGCATTGTCTGAAAAACGAAACGTAATTAAAAAAAAACAAAACAAAACATCGTTGCAAAATTAGCTTCATCTAACTTACTTCGTTTTTGTTTCCATTTCGCAAACGTTTATGAAGGAGTTTAGTTTAGACTGCATTATTTTAATTTACACATTTCGAGGAATCCTGTGTCGGCATTTTGTAAGGCGAAACGTTCAAAGGTTTTCCTGTGAACGAACGATTTACTTCTGCAACTTAGAGGAAATCATTCGTGCCCACGAAAACGTTTTAACGTTTTCGCCTTACTTACCTTAAATATTTTCTGTCGTTGTTCCCACGAGACGAAAATATCTTTCGTTAAAAAAAAAAAAACGAAAAACGTGAATAAAATAGTTTTTGTTTTTCCCTCCTTGCAGCCAAAACCGCCTTAGTTCTTAAAGTTACATTACAAAACATTTGTTTTATTAAACAGTTTTTAACGTTTTAATCTTACGAAGTCCCACCTCATATTGAATTTGAATCTTTTATCTCAGCTAAAGCAAAGGAGGCCAAATAAATCCCCTTATGGCAAACAGCTTTATATAGAACTGCCCTGTTTTCACTTTCAAAACTCATCAACTACTCAAATAAAATACAAACAGTTGGTCTCCGCCAACCAATTATCCATCACGTTTGACGGATGCATTTGACAAAAATGTGCCCTCATCTTCCACCCTCACCTGCATCACGAATCACGAATTCCCTTCAACCTTCAAACAGAACAAATGTTCAATTCAATTCCCACACCACCCCATCTCGCATGCAGATCTTGCATGCAGAATATATACACGCCAAAGGATAAAGAGGGCGGAATCGTATATGCGATTAATAAACGAGGTCTAACCATGGCAGTGGCAGTGGCACACAAAATTGTGTAGCTCGCCGCCACAAGCATACACAGAGAGAGAGAGACTCGTAAACTTCATAAACTAGCAACCGGGGGCGGTTTAATTAAAACTATCTAGCGTCCTCCGTCCTCCGTCTCCCGCTCTACTCCCTGTTTGCATTCGAGGTTTAATTAATTCGTACGATTGAGCGTTACAGCGGGGCGAGTCATTAAATGATTTTAATATGACAGCTCCAGGTGATTGACGATGCACCGCATAAATTTCATAAATTTCAAACTTACCGGTCTTTAGTGACGTTTCCTGCTCTTCGGTGCTGGGTCGATGGTCGACTCGCGTGGAAACATCTTCATTTGTGGCAGCACTTAATGCCTGGTACTGTCGCCGATCGTCTTCATTTGCTGGTGCTGGTGAGGTGTTGCCGGTGGGCTCAGATGGGATCCAGTTGTCCGATTGATTTGCATCTGCAAGGAGAGAAACTGCGCTTAGAATTGGACCGCCATTTTGAATGCAAATGTTAAACCCTTTGACGACCACCCAATCAGATATGATTCAGAAATTACCCCGGGAAGGGGTTAAATTTACATAAACTCTCAAAAGCCAACCAAAGAGCTGTCCCTCTGCTGGTGCTTTCCTTTTTTTAGCTCTACTCGTACGTGTGAAATGCTTATCGAGGGTTGATTTACATAATGCTTCCCCTGAGGGGTTGGTTTTTTTCTACGCGCTATCCAACAGATTTGGATATGTAAGCATTCACACTTTTTTTAGGTATCAGGATATCTCACAGTGGGAGCAGACGCAAATTGAAGGGTTCAGTAGCAAAGCTAGGAGGTACCATTGGTGGAAGCATAAAAAAGAGCCATAAAGGGAATGGTTCCTGATTTTTCATTCCATCGCTGTGTAAGGGCATGTGGAGCATGCGATTGGTTGAACAGAGATTTCGTTTTTTACCGAGAGAGAGTGGCTTTGTTATGAAGGATGTCGAACCTGATTTGCACACTGGGGTATATTTATTTGGCTGTGAGTCACTGCGACTACTTGCGTAGGGAATTTGAAAGATGGTTGGTTAAAATGGCGCGAAAAAGTGTCGATTCGCAGAGGTACTACTTGAGTTGTTGGTTTTTTTTTCCAGGGACATTCTGCGTGAAAAGTGTCGTTTTTTAAGGCGAAGTTGAGAGTTTTAGGGTAAAATTAGGGAAAATGTTCAGAACCAAAATTCAACCCCTATCAGACGCAGTATTCCGCACACAAAGGTGATTACTGTAATAATTCTTTTTTGACAGTTAACGACATTTTTGGTAAAAATTTTTAAAATTAACTTTCAAGGGGTAGGTATGTTGCGTTTTGAAACTTAAGACGCTGAGATGCTAAGCCGTCGTTTTAGTGAAACTTGTCAATCGAATATCAAAACGGTTTTTATAGAGCGGTCCTACACCAAAATTTGAGTGTTTCATAACAGAACAATATTGTAGAAAACAAATTTTTAAATAATTATAAATTTTAATGTTTTAGTATCCTATACCTATTGTTCAAATATTTCTCGCATGTTAAGAGCAAGATCAAAAACAAAACGGCTTCGACAATCTGCAGAAATGATTAGTTCGACTAAAAGGACTAATCCCGCACTTGTATTGAACTACGAGGTTTAAAGGTTTCACAGAAAATTGTTCGCCGGCAAGTGCCTTAGAAAAATCAACCGCATTTTGGTAATACGCACAAATTTGTTTATTTTTGTTACCATTACATTTTTTTTTGTTATCGCAACATAAGTTTTAAGTTTCAAGTACCTCTGCACTGTAGAAATTCTTAGTCTGAGCCGCAGTTTGTTATCAGTCGATGATTTACAAACGCTTCACATCTTCTTAGCTTTTCCTTTGGCAGCTATACCCGCTTTCCTAAAAGCTACTTTACTCATGCCTAAAAGATTCTTCTACTTTCAAGTAGGCCTACGTTATGAAGAACCCATGCAATCGGATAGGGGTCAAGGGAAATAATGAAATATCCTCGACATATCAGATATACCTAGCTAAAAGTTGGATTAAAGGCTCGAAAATCCTCGAAATGGTAAAGTACAAGGCTCTAAGCCTTGTACCTCTCTAAGCTAACTTCTATCTTCCTAAGCAGTGTATAAGGGTCGTTCTAGCTGCATTTTCTCTATAGCCGCAGCCTGCCTTTCAATTATTAAACGTTCCTACATTAACAGCTAAGCTATCATTAAATCCAAAGCCTCTAGTTTAAACCCATTCGAAGGTGCTAGCAACCGAAGTCACTTCTCACTCTCCACCATGTTGGCCATCGTGTAGCCCCTTCCAACCCATAAAACGAAGGTATCCCCCCAGCGATCTGCTCCAATTGATCCGATTTGACCATGCACAAAGCAATTTGTAAACACATGTTCAAGAGTTCCTTTTCGCCTCTTAACGTAAATACGTCTCGCACACCTCTCCACGTCTTCATTTAACACACCTAGCCGCCAGCTCCGTTTCGACACGTCCATCTGGTCCATGTCGATTTGTAAATCAAACAAAAATGAAACCAATTAATCCATCGGTACGGTAATAAAACTGACCAACAAAAAAAGAACTGCTCGTAAACATAAAAGGCACCCGAACAAACGATTTCCAATTATATGTACCCACTCGGCGCGGCATATTATATTCATTGCTCACATTTACAACTCCAATCATTATTATCAGTTCGCGATTAATTATCCCACACCGAGCGCAGCAGAAGCCCGACAATATGCGCATATGTTCCACGCAATAAATTTTCCAGGCCAACTGTGAGCGGCCGAGATGCGTGCCACCATCTACAGCACAGCTCCGCACAGTCGGCTGTGCCAGGCATTTGCATTCGTGTGAATTTGCATAAGTTAATCGGAGGCGCAATCTGAAGCTTCAATTGGTTAAAACACAAGACACCAGCTTACACAGCAGTAGGTGAACGGGTGTCTTTGATATTAAACGCCTGAGAGGGGCCGATTTCACGCGAAGCTATGAGCCAGCCATGCGCAGCATTACAGGGCGATGGTGGCTGTTTCGATCAACTTTTGCAAATGGATTTTAAAATTTAGACGAAGTCTGTTAGAGTCAACTAGGGAATTTTATTTCAATTATTTTCAGGCAAATTTGTCGAAAAATGCTGCCAATTTCAATTTGCATTTTTTGGGTGTGACTTTGTTACGTTGTCAAACAGCAAGAATGGCTCAAAATGTTTCTCTAAAATGTTTTAAGTAAATAGACAGACTCTGTTGGCGAAATTCGTCCCGAAATGAATTCGAACTAATTCTCCAAGAAATATTTATAGGAAGGTCCCAAGTCGCTTTTGACATCACCCCAGCCTATAAGCCCACTTAAAGCCGCTTTAATCGCTGACGGAAAAAAACTGTTGTCCTCCTTAAATCTTCAAAAGATGTTTAAATTTCCAATCTCCCAACACCTAAATTTTTCACTGTCACATTTGGATATATAGACATTTTTTTTAATTTAATTTTATTTGAAATTCTGGCCACCCTGTGTAAAGGTCCGAAATAAATGCACTTTTTCGCAACTGTAGGAGTGGTGCGGGACGTTCTTTAATTACTCAAGGGAAACTGCGCATAATATGGAAATTGTTTTTGTTTACAATCTTCGTGATAAACAGTTGTATATTGACCATAATTGCTAGAAAGTCAGGTGAACCGAAGAAAGACTATGAAGTGATAATTTAAGGGGAGTTCTGGGCAGCTTTAAAAAAAGAAGTGCACCACGGGGAGCGGTAATGAGTGGATAATGCGGCTAATGATGGTGATATTCAGGCGTTAGAGGCTGTGACTAATTTAATTCGAGTGAAGTGCTTTGAGTCGTTAGAATTGAATAAGTTATGAACCAAATTTTGAGCATGATTTGGATAGACTTTTATGTCGTAGATGGTTGTGGAAATGATCGGTAGCTGCAAAAGTACATTTTCGAATAAAACTTTAGTCTTTCTTGGGCCGTGCCAATTTATGCAAATAAGAGTCAGGCCTTTTTCCGGTCTTGAAATGATTTGAATATGAAAATTTTAACTTTTTAGCTTAGTGTATACTAAAACTCAGTCACACTGATTTCGATGTAAGTAAAAATACCACAAGATCTATTTTAGTTCGACACTAAGGCACTAAACGCGCCACGACAGTTGTCGGATGTGTTTTTTTAGAGTTAGACCACCAGTGGTCTGATGTTTTCCATCGCTACACCAATTGTGGTTTTTCTAACACTACATAAATCAGTTGTAGTCTAACTCTTGCCTATTACTACACAATTGCTTCAATTTGTGGTCAAAATGTTTTCCAACCACCTCACCACTTGTGGTCTGACGTTTCTTTAGCACCATCAGTTGTAGTAGTAGTGCGATACTTTCGCATAACTACACCAATTGAAGTTTGAAGTTTTCGCAGTACAACACCACCAAGCGTCTGATGTTTCCATGAACTACTCCATTTGTAGTTCTGCGTTTTCAAAGCATTGCACCAGCTGTGTTCCGACGTTTTTCTATCACAACACCATTTATCGTGATACTTTCTAACAGAACTTCACTACTTCATCAGTTTGTAGCCTGACGCACCAGCCTTGAATGAAGTTGGTTCAGAGCAACATCAGTTGTAGTCTGACGAGTTCCTATTACAACAGCTGTGGTCTTAGATTTCGCACCAGCCGTCTGATCTTGTCCGGCGCTACACCAGCGGCCCTACTCTCTGTTCCGAAAGTCAATCCTATTCGAAATTGCTTTCCATTCCGCTTTTAAGTGGGTACTTTTGAAAAATATTTACTTTCGGAACGAGATACAGATAAGGGCCACATTTGTAGTATAACACGTTTATCTGTAGCAACAACTTCGATCTGAAGTTCTTTTTAAAGCTACATCAGTTGTTTTATCAGTTGATGTACGAAGTACGATACTTTCGTTCAACTACACTAATTGTAGTTTGACGTTGTACTTTCACGTTGTAGTTTGACGTTTTCCCTGCACCACACCAGCTTTGAACTGAAGTTTGTTCAGCGCTACAATAGTTGCAGTGTGACGCCTTCCCACTACTACACTAATTGTGATTTGGCGTTGCAGTTTTACGTTTTCCCGGCACCACACAAGTTGTCTATAACACTAAAAAAAAACAAATACTAAACACTCCCAATCAGTTGTAGTCTGCCGCTACACCAATTGTAGTATACGACTTTCTAAAGCCAACGCAACATTTGTGGTCTGAAGTGTAGTTAACGTTGTAGCAGTTGTTTTAAATTTTTCTAGCAGAAAAACATTTGTCGTGTGACGTTTACACATCACTTTTGGACTTGTAGTCAACCGTTTTTCTGGCGCTGCACCTTTCGTGGTGTGACGTCTTTTCGGCGCTACAAGTTGTGGTTGAACGTTTTTCGCACTACAAAGCTTATTGCCCCACAAAATCTGATATAAAATCAGTTGAGGGTTACGGGGACTCTCCTACCCATATGGTGCTTTCTGAATATCGTGAGTGCAGACCTAATTACTTATCTTCATTACTATTCCTGTAGCTCCCATAAGGAAAATGTATGCAGTCACCCTGAGCCGAGGATGTAGGAGCTAAAGATGCGTCCAAATTTCCCATACTGATACGAATTCTTAGTATGTACCATTAAAACTCTCGATCTTCCTCCTTTGGTGGCCAGACGGAACATTGACTCAGAGGCTTCTGAAATAAGTTGTTTCACAGCTCTTATTGAAAAATTACTCAAAACCCACTTTCGATCCGCTAATGTCCTTCAAGTCCAAGGTACTCGTCATCTCGTCGTCAAACGTTGATATGCCACACAAATCAGTCATAAAGGGTAATATGTACCTCCACACCAGAGGTCACCAGTTGAGCAGTGACCCTCGTAGGTATTTAAATAAATTACCTATCCCCAATCCGGACTTGATACCTTTCATGGTGGAAATCGTGAAAACCCCCCTCGACTAAATGAAATGCAAAAATAAATCAAAAGTTGAAATGTCCATTGCGACAACTTCAACAAATCAATCAAATAATGCAAATGACATTTGTGGAACCCGTATACCAGCCGCAGCAACAGCCATACCACACATTGAGGTAGGCATAGGCAACCGCACCAGCTTCGGCAGCACATTGGGTGCGCGGCGCGGCGTTTATGTATAGGCAATCTCTCGGGCCAATGTTGTATGCAAAAGGCGACCGGGGACTTGCAAATTCAGTCATTCATGGACTTTTGCATTCACAACATGCTGGCTGGCGAATGTGTATGTAAAAGCAACAAAACGAAGAAAAACCAAACAGCCTCCGCAGCCGCACCGAAAATGGTGCCGACCAAAACTGCTCACATTTCCATATTCTCCGCAGCGGCGGACGTCCTCGTCGTCGTCGCGTCGTCGTCATCGATCGGCTGCCTTTCGAATGTCTCTCAACTTTCAATTAATTTGCTATGGCACTGCCACGGGAGGCTGTGGCTGTGTATCTGTATAGTTTCTCCGGAAGCAAAACATGTCAGCGTGTAGTGATCTTCTAATTTTTTAACAAGCTGACCCCAGATGACAAACGCGCCTAATTGAATATTTATTCAACGAAAATCCTTTCGCGCGGATATCGGATTTCGGATGTTTGGCCTTTTTCCATCTGTAAATTGTCCGCATGCAGTGGCATCCTTAAAATAACTCCTTGGCACGAGTCACAGCATATGACGCTTCCATTAGCGCAAGCAGACTCACTTTCCATTCCCCTTTTGTGTAGGTACGTGTAAGTGTGTTTTTCGTTTTTGTGTAAAGGGATGCACCGTTCGAAAGGAGCACATGAATAACCGTTTTTAAATATTGTAACCCTGCGCACACGCATATCCTTTAAATTGCTGATGCCGTTAGTTACACTTTCGATGAAAATCGCTGCCGGGAAAGTGAAACGAATATATCAAGGTGTGCACTTTCGGAATGCGGGGAGATCACCATCGGGATCAGGATCAGGATCCCTTTGTCAGCAACGACCCTTCTACATGTTTAGCGCAGCGTCGCACACGTGACGCGAATAAAAGGGTGTTCTAGTCCCGGCCTGGGTGTTCACTGATCACCGCTGTTTGTTTGATCAGATTCTACGGTTTGAAAAGGAGTTGTTGCGATCATTTTAAAAAATAAAAAAAATAGAACTACAATCTGAATGATAGTAAATAAGGGTTACGCACGCGCGTTGCCGTTTTTTGTTGGCTCTGCTCGCCCATTGGTTGTGGTAGATTTTGTGTTATATTTTTTAGCACATGCCAAAGCCGGTGAGGCAGAGTTTGAAATGGCGAGGATCTCTATAGAAGATCGTTAGATCGTCAAATCGGTAGAGCAGTTTTTGTTTCAATAGCTAAATGCCGCGTGATCATGTGTTCTTCAAATTTCAGTCTTCCATAAAGCCGATCTTCAGCTATGTTGAAATTTCGAAAGACTGATGCTTGTCAGGACTTCGCGGATCGTGTGGTCACTGCAGTCCAAAATGATTGTTTAGGCTGCAAAAATCATAACTTTTGAACGCATGAAGATATCGCTACAGTTTATTTTTTCTTTTAAAGAAAATTTCCAGGCCCATAAGAAAATTGCTTCACAGGGTGTTTCTTAATCTTAGGCTAAAGTAAGATTTTCTTTGAAAAAGGAATAAACAGAGAAAGGAATTAAAGAAAAACTAACAAAAAAACTGTTAAAATTTTACATATCTTGTAAAAAAAGGTCTGCGGCTATTAAATTATTCACAGGGTGATCCAAAATAATTTTGTTCACAACAGTGGATGCATAAAACTAACGAATCAATTTTTAATGTTTTTTAAGAAAGTTTTTAAGCATTATTTTTTTGTTTTGTGGTGCATATCCTATAAACTGTTTAACTGATATATTTCATATGAAATAGTGTAGGAAAAAAGTAAACGGACAGAAAAAATAATAAAATAAAATCAAATACAAAATATATACCTATTTATAAAATAAAATAGAATACATAATACATTTTTTTTTACAGTTACTATAGATCTTCATTTTCAGAAAAAAAATCATTGTCATCATTTTCAACATTTAATTGTTGTATTAGTTCTGAGCAATAACTTTTTTTTCGGCTCTTTTCGTATCAAAGATGAAACAAGTGGATCTGACGAATCAGATATTGAATAAATCATAATTTTGCCGTTTTCGCGAAACCTTTCATATATGTATTTGAGCATCGATATCGTTCGAAGTCCTTATTCATTGATTCCTATGCTTCTTCTGAAAGCTTTTGAAAACTATACCATTTATCCATTGTCATGGTTTATACACCTGCACCTGCATATTGTGTGCATGCGAGATTGTTTCACCTATGAAATCTGAGCTTCCCAATGTGGGGTAACAGAAGAAAATTAATATTTCTACCTGTTTTATCAAATCATAAAATAATAATCGACAATTAAATAGTTCTTTCAACTTTTTGTAAAGTTTAGGCAATGAGTCAATTAATCCCTTTCTTTTGGCAGGTTAATCCATGTTAATGTATACTTTAAGAATAATTTAAGTAATTCGAAGAAACTCAGTTACATCATACTTCAAAAACTCTTTTGGTTTTTGAGGAGTTTATTCAAAAAGAGTCTTTAAAGTGAGCGGTTTACAAAAACCTATTGATGTTTATATAAAAAGAGGCGTGGAAGTGTGTACATTTTTTAAAAACCAAAATTATAACCAAACTATTTTTAACTGATATAAAAAGAAGAAATTTTCAAGCTCTCAGCTCTTTTAATAAACAAAATTTGTTAAAATATTCCACAAGGAAATTTGTTTTTATGGCCAAATTGTCAGCACTGGGTACACGACTTTTTTAAGCAAATTGCAATTGCTCCGAACTTTGGAAATAGTCAGCAATAAACATTTTTAGTTTCGACTCTACATTTTCGTAGTTCACAGTGGCCATATTTTCCAAACAAATTTTGTAATTGTGAGCTTTTGTAAACTTTATAGAGACGAGCTATACAGAGCCATGTCTAGTTTTGACATCCCTGCCAAACTTGTCAGATTGTGCAGAATGACGATGGAGAACGCTCGCTGCTCCATAAAGTTCGGAAACAATCTCACCGAGACCTTTGGTGTCAAAAAAGGATTTAGACAAGGTGACGCGCTGTCATGTGACTTTTTCAATATAGTTCTTGAGAAGATTGTGCGAAACTCACAAGCCAACACCAGAGGCATAATTTTCCAGAAGTCTGTGCAAATACTTGCTTACGCCGACGACATCGACATCATTGGCAGAACACAGCGAGCTGTCACTGGTGCGTTTGCAAGTATTAGCACAGAAGCGGCAAATATGGGTTTAGTGGTGAATGAGGGCAAAACAAAATACATGCTGTCAACAAGAAGGGACACACAACATCGACGAATCGGACAGAACGTCACGATAGACAGCTTTAACTTTGAGGTAGTTCGGGACTTTGTCTACCTCGGCTCCGCTATTAACTCTGAAAATGACATCACCTCAGAAATCAAGCGAAGAATCACACTTGCCAACCGCTGTTACTTTGGTCTAAGAAGGCAATTGATTAGTAAGGCCCTGTCGAGAAATACTAAGGAGACTCTATATAAGACCCTCATCATCCCAATCCTGCTTTATGGTGCAGAAGCATGGACCCTATCAAAGTCGGATGAAGAGCTCCTTGGTCGTTTCGAACGCAAAATTCTTCGTGTGATTTTTGGTCCCGTTTGCGTTGACGGGCTCTGGAGGAGGAGATTTACCAGCGAACTCTACGAGCTGTACAGCGACATCGACCTAGTCAGAAAAGTACGTATCAGTCGTCTAAGATGGCTGGGACATGAAGAGTCTTCGATTCCAACCCGGAGGGACAACGCAGTAGAGGAAGACCTCGCCTTAGGTGTTGCGCGCAAGTGGAAGGGTACCTCAACCAACTTGGAGTGCGCAACTGGAGGCAGTTAGCCAAAGATCGCGCTAACTGGAGACGTGTATTGGTTGAGGCTCAGGTCCACCCCGGACTGTAGCGCCATCTAAGTAAGTAAGTAAGTAAGCTTTTGTAAACTTAAAGTCGAGACTAAGAATGTTTATTGCTAAGGCTAAGTATTTGTGCCACTAGATTTGCCTTTTTGGACCACAGTGCGCAGTGGAAGAACCCTCTATGAGGATTTTTTTGTCGGGAATCGAACCAGAGACCCTTCGCTCAGTGTGACTCAAATCCTGCACGTAACGACTGTGCACGTCTGAGTTTTACTTGCACTTAGCAAATGTCACTCGCCACACCTCTGATTTTGTTTCTTCAGCTTTTATAGACTCGTATGTCCCAATGACCATTTGTTTCTTGATGGACACCTTCCGCCATGGCTTGGTGTATAATCTCCCATTCGGCTAATCCGCCTATAGACAACGACAAAAAAAACTCCCTACCGTCATCAATCAGTCAGCGCTGTGTCCTAAGTCCCCCTGATCACTTGTCGGCTGTTGCCGACAATTGCAACGCCAACACCCTAACTCCTAACTCATCTATCCAGGACTTCACCGAATTACGATTCGAATTTAATTGAACCTTTTCCTGACTTTTATTCACCGGTCATGTAAGGTATTGTGCCATCACAACAATCGCAACAACACCATCGCAATTACCTGCCGCTCGGTGTGTGCGGGTAAATAACCCATAAATCTCATTTCAGATCATCAAAGGACGAAGAAAAGAAAGTGTCCTCCTCAGTCCAGGTGGATATATATCTAGCACCGCAAAAATGCGAACAAACAATTCGAATATCTCCTTCCCCCAAAATTTCCAGTGTGGGAACTGCATCTTGCGCAAAACCAAGCAGGTCCTTTTTGTGGATTTGTTGTCTTTTTGTTCACATTGCATGTGTTCTGATAAAAAAAACGAGACAAATTTTAAAGAATAACTCGTAAATCGAACTGTGAAGAACAATCGCACTGGGGCTTCCCTATAGACAGACATTCGACAAAGGATGCCAATAATCGATCTCGTCATGAATTCAGCAATTTTTTACTACCCGACAATAGATCTCGATCGCAAGGATATCTGCAGACTGCGCAGTGCGCACTATTTGTTCCAAGTGCTTTGCCTGTTAATAAGTTTGCGCCGACTCACTTAGATTGTGGCAGAACGGGGATCTGCAGTGCACCCTTGGCCTTAAGATAGCTTCGCGAGAAGAACCAGTTCTCTTGAACGTATTTCGGAACGAATCAGCATCAGCACCCCTTCCACCGAGTCGAATGTCAAAGTCAATGGCTTTCGCAGTTCACGCGCTCATTCATTCAAATGAGCGCCCCGTCATCATGAACAAATAATAAAATTAAAGTTAAAACTTATGTACGTAATTAGTTTTTATGGGCTAAGGGAGTTCTCTTCGCAGTCTGTGAGTGCGCAGGCGCGCATGCGCGACTGCGTCGATTTCACATTCAGATTCATATTCAGATGTCTGTTGTTGCAGGGTGTACTTGTACTGGTATTTATTTATATTTCATTTGGTTTCTTAATTTTATTTTATTGCCTCTCGCGCGCTCTCTCTCTCGCTGTATGGCATCCGAGTATTTGGAGAGAAATTTCGCGTGATACGCGGCAATAATTCAGCCTGTGCGAAGAAGAAGCGCGCCGAGTGTGAAATTATATACGTTTGTTGCAATGCACTTTTGCGTTCCATTCAGTTTTGCTTTCCTGTTTGGCGGATGGCAGTTACCTCGTGTTTTCCACTTTTAGACTGGAGGAATTTTCTTCTTGTGAGACAGCGACGGTTGTTGTTTGGCGGTTTTGTGACACTGCGTCTGAGTCTGACGGGAGTCTGATACAGCCTGGCGTATGGTAATGACGGATAGATGCTATCTATCACCTCTTTTTAATTTCGTAGGAGGAAAGACATTTTTGATTGAGCCTTTGCATGTCGCCTGTTACATTGTGTGCGGTCATTTGATTGCGCTTATTTTTTTTATGTTTTTTTTGCATAAAAGTTTTTAGCTTGGCCATGGGGCTTTGGCTCAGATGGAGATGGAATTGGCTTTTGTTTGTAGAAATATTTAAAAAAACGAATATGAAACCGAGAGGCAGGTAAATCTCCCCAAGGCGGACAGCTCTTAAAGACGGACAGCCCACATATTTTTCACAGCGGCATATTTTTCAGCAAAGGTAATTCCAGACAGAAACAAGGACAAGAATAACAATATCTGCAGGAAACGCCTTAGGCGTACAAAAATCGATACCCTGTCACCACTAGAAAGCCGTTTCCTTAAAAGACTTCTTCTAACGAGTGCGTAAGAAAAGGCCCAACGGCTTGCGCCCCCAAACTTCTAGCCTAACGGCTTAGAGAGCTGAGAAAAATTCTTTGATGGATTCCATTGGCAAACATTTCGTCACAAAATTAAGCCTCAGAAACAACCACGACCTAGGAAAATTTGTGAAACTCGTTGATGTGAAGATCGTTGATATCTACTTTGGGGATCAAAAGGGTCCGGTGGATATATCTCCGTGTACGAACTCTTAGACTCAAAAGGCAAAAGTGTCGAAACAGTTCTTCATAAGCTTGCAATGGCAGTGGAGAAAACTCTAAAAATTTGGGAGCACCTCTCTTGGACATAGAAAGGGCCTTCAAAAATATGAAAACAGAAGCAGGGAGTTCCACCTTCACATAGAGCTCTTAAGGTGAATGTTCGCGCTTTCAAAAAGCAAAAGAGTGGTACTACAAACTTACGAATCATCATCTAGACATCTAGAGGCACTCAGCAAGGTTGGTTTCTTGTGCTGAACTAGATCCTGGATTGAGTTCGAACTTAGTGGAGTCCAAGTATTTGCTAACGCCGGTGACTTAGCTCTGGAAAGTTCTTATCTACTTTTACCATGTTGAGGAATTGGACAAAGAACTGCGGACCGGTAGTAAGCCCACAAAATCCTGGGTCGGCATTCTGTAAGGCGAAACGATCAAACGTCTTCGTGTGCACGAACGATTTTCTTCTGCAACTCAGAGGATGTTATTCGTGCGCAAGAAAACGTTCTAACGTTTTTAACTTACAGGATCTGACCCCTGATCAAGTTGCTTTACCAATAGTAGGGAAGTCAGTCCTCCTACTCGTACAATAAAAATAAATAAATAAATAGTTGGCGCAACAGATCCGTGGGGACCCTACACCTGAAACAGTTCTTTTGTACCCCAACTTATCGTATACGAATCTTATATAAACAGAGCCCTAAGCAGCCTGATGGATTTTCCACAGATCTATTTATAAACAGAGCCCTAAGCAGCCTGTTGGATTTTCCGCAGATCTACATAAAACAAACGCAATGTTCCTCTGAGTTTGTTGACTCAAAAACTGCTCCACTGATTTTGCTAAAATGTTATCAGTTTGTCGGTAGTGTTAAGAGTGATGTTTGAAAAAAATCCGATAGATGGCGCTGTCGTTTTAACAGTGTTCGCCTTATAAAGCCAGCTGTATGATTGAATCTTGAGAACCACTGAACGCATTTGGAAGCGGTTTTCGCTGCGCTTCTTTACAAAGATTCAAAATTATTTCCTCTGTTTTTAAGAGGCTAAAGAACTGGAGCTCTACGTGATTGCAAGTGGTTACAATCAAATACAGGATGGCTTGGTGCAGCAATACGGTTTCCACTCCGCTGTTCTTGGACTGCACTAGTCTTTCTGACTATTATTTCCTCAGTTTTTAAGAGGCTTAAGAACTGGAGTTCTACGTGATTGCAAGTGGTTACAATCAAATACAGGATGGCTTGGTGCAGCAATACGGTTTCCACTCCGCTGTTCTTGGACTGCACTAGTCTTTCTGACTACTGTGGCTGTGACAACAGCTTTTGAACGGGTTGCAATGTTGGTAACGCATGCGGCTGATATAACTCTCTTCATTGACAAAAGCGCGAATATAAAAGCTACCTCTGCCGTTGAAATAAAATCGAAGAGTCTAGGGATTCTTGGTGGCAGCGCACAAGGTAGAACTCTGCTGAAGTCGTAGAAACAAATCTCTATCGGGAAATGAAAGACCTGGGGCAGATTCCTGATGACAATAATCCTCTGATGGACGATATCGTTTTTGAAACTTTGTGACTATGTTTTTGAAATTTTTGTGACTATCGTCAGCTTTCAATACATTTATGGAGAATGAATTGGATTAAGCTGTCAAACAAGTAATTGTTGCACTTAGTCTTTGGAGGTCTATCGTTTCGACGATAAGCGCCTTAAAAGTTACGGAATGCGTGACCGATCAGCTCGAAAGATCCTCAACACGTCCACATCAGAAACCGCGGAAGACAGTTTATCCAGGACTTGAAATGAGTTAAATTTGCAAGTGTTCCCAAATAGCTGTCAATCCATAGAATTTCACATGTTTCCATAGTAGGAGGGTCATAGATGTCAAGTGCATCACTATGAATCGATCGGTTGGTGAGACAGGATCCTCTCGCCACCGTACATTTACCGCAAACAAACCCAATTCGCCTGTCGAGGTCTGAAGTAACAACATTTCCACGCCACTTGTCTGCGATCAAAGGACATCCTCATTATAGCGATGTGCAAATCACCATGCATACTTAAAAGGATGTCCCTTCCTTTCACTTTTCCGCTTGTTTCTCGTCTTCCGGCAGATCAAGAACCGAAAATCCCTCACACGCCCGTCACTCAAATGATCAATTTTCCATGCAAATCTGCGAATATCTTTCGTAATATTCCTGCAATCACGCATCCTGGGAAAAATCCAACGCAATCACCTGCAACATGCTCACATGAAATGTTCATACAGGTATATATAAAATCGCACCCAATTCAATGAGCGGCAGGTAGGCAGTGTATCCTCGAAGTATCCTGGAAGACAAGTATTCTCCGTACCAATGTTTGGCAGAGTAATCATGTAAATTCTTTAAGATACTTTCGCTCGGTACAAAAGGAAAAGTGAATCGACTGCTCCTGATGATGGCCGTTGTGTGCCCAGCATTCAATTGGTATTGATCCCTCATTACAGCGAGAGAGAGAGGGACGTGGGAACGTAAATAGAAAATTAGTGCACAATGCGCAGCGCACTGTTGGAAGATGCATCTCTAAAATGAAACAGGGGGTCGACTTCCTTTTACATCGTTTTAAAATGAAAAATTGAATATTCACATTTTTTCTGATTTCTCCTCCCCCGTCTCGATTTGAAATCGATTCTTTTAAAAGGATATCAAAAGGGAGAGAAGGTAACTCACTTTGAGCATATTCAGAGTGCAAGTGGCCATTTATCTGGATGTGGATGTATAGTTGGATAATTTGATTGACTGGTCAAAGGAAATCCATCGCATAATTCGGTAGACGAATATAATGGATATCCTTATTGCGTTATTGGCGGTCCCTTCGAGGTGGAGGGACTGGAGAGACCTTCAAAGTGAGGTTTGTTTTGAGCGAAAAGGAAGTGCCCAAAGATTTGAATTTGACGGCAGTAATTCATGTGAAATATGATCGGCAAGTGGGAAGGAAGTAGATTTGGATTGGAAGGGGTTCCACCTCTGATTTGGTCCATGACTTCAAAGGACGAATAATCTGAGAAATGGTGAGCCTCCTTATTGAGTTGGATCGGGTGGTTGATTGTCTCCTTTTAAGGGGCCATCGACTAAGGTACAGTGCCGCGGTTCTCGGTCATTTGTGGTTCTAGTGAAAGGTGCTTCTAACTGATGCGGTGGACATACCATGCCTCGTAAGAACTATCAGGGCATATCCCTGCTCAATGTCGCAAACTGTCTGAACTGTGCATAGATGGATGTAGTCCAAAAAGTCAAATATATCGACTACCTTCGCTCTGCTATATCCAGCAATCGACCTCTGAGTCACACGCCCCAAGGTTCGAGAAAAAATGAAGACAGAACCTCTTTTCCAAAGGCAATGGCCATCAGTTGTCAGATCGGGATCGTCCAGTATTAGAGCCTCCGATTCACTGTAGTTCCTCGTCTGTACGCGCTGCATAGCGATGTGTATACCTGGTCAGGAAGATTCGAACGGATGAACTGGCTAGACAGACATCATGGCCCTGGCCCAAGGAATCAATTGTACTACTACGCGATAGTAGTAGACATATAAAACGTGGAGTGCCTAGTTCTAAACAGCGACCTGAATCATGTCGGTTGAGGGTTCAAGTTCTGTAGCGAGATAGGAAAAGCTGTCAGCACCAGTGTACACAGATTTGGTATACTTGAATTGCCAGAGGAGGTCCGGAGGAACAGCTGAGGTGGAAAGCTGCATACAAGCCGTCGGAATACCGAAGGCAGCAGTGGGTACATTCGTTCCACCCGCAAATGCTAAAGTGAGCCGTTCGTTACAACCTTCGAAGAGCACGCACTTGGCGTCTCTTTTGCAGCTCATCTCCGAAACAAGTGAAATTGTCGCCAACGCGTGTCGCGTCTTTAAGACATTTCATCTCCCAACCAAGTGATAGATCGTTTTCGTGTTACAGATTCAGACCCCAGTTCTACCGGTCGGAGGTTAATCGGCGAAACTGGTTCGACCAGTTGCATCCCAAAGCTAACGAAGAGTTCAAGTGTATGATCAACTCGTCGAAAAGTAATAGTAAGAGCAACAAATCATCTCCAAAGCACTCAACGAACTGCGCAGTTCTTATCGTATCCATCGAAGAGCAGCTTGTAACATACGACGCGTACCTACTCTACAATTGTTGAGCAAACACGGTGTGCATCGATCTCCAACGCGTATGAGTTGGACCGTGTTGGGAGTACATTTAACTTCAGTGCATCTATCTGTTGAACTCAAAATTGATGCGTTGCACACGAAGGGTGCGTTTGATATAAGAAAGCCAACTTTCTCGCAACTTCCATTCAACTGCACAAACTGCGAGTATCCGCGAAGCCTCCTCAAATCCTTACGCAACACACAAAAAGCCGACGGATACTACTTCGAATAAAAAAGAAGCATCTACCGAAACGTACCGAAAAGACCTGAACCAAAAAATGCCGGTGTCCCGTTGCACTTGACTTCGCACAAATGCACATTCCGATGCTGTGGGAACCGGTCCACTTGGCTCCAGCCAAACTTCTTACGGCCTCCGCGCGCATACGTCATCCGCACCCATCCATCCATCCATCAAATTATCCATTCTTTTGTTTGCGCAGATTGGATGCCCTGGGTCGCTTGTGGTTTAATAAACAGCGCGCTACTTCAGAAGGTCCACCGCCGCTGATCCTTTCATGAGTCTGCTGTGACTCTTTCCCTTCAATTTATTGAGCCCCAGTCAGTCTCAGTAGACTCTGACTGGTGATGATGTTTGGTACTCATTAGTGGGGCGCTCGGCCCCAGTGCCTTATTGAGTGGTTACCATGGCTAATTGCGTTAATTTCCACCAGCACATTCGACTACCCCTTTCATTTGTACGAGATAATTACGCTCGCCACAAGTGCGGCGGCTTGAAATTAATTCGCCCTACCCATCGCAGGGTGCAGAGGAAAACCGCTTCTTCAAATTGGATTTCGGTTGTCGTGCCTCGCTGATGGAACGTTTCAATTTAAATTCCACCCAGTGTGCGACGATTTGTGGGCATCCTTTCGCCATAAAATATATAGCTCGTATGCAAATTTTCGATAAATCAGAGCGCACTGCGTCTCGAAGGCGAATATCCGTTGTGGCGCAATTGCAATTGGAAGTGGAACCCCATTGCGGTGCGGAGTCGATGAAATTGAATCATATTTTGCGCGCCGAGGACGAACAAAGAACCAAAAGGCAGGCAGAAACGATCGACGAGACTATGAAATCAATTTATTGGTCAGTATCAGAAGTTGAGGTTCAGGTGGACGCGAGTTCTCTAAGTCCGCGTTCGATTCTCGATTGACTTCCACTTGGGGACGTGTGAGAAGGTACAAGATGTTTCCAAGTGGTTATAACCCCCTTTTGTTGATCCAGTTTATCGTATACAGAGGCACATTGTGTGTGTAGGTATGGTGTGTCCTTTGGTTTTGTTCTGCGCGCAACAGAAATCTTTAATCGTCGTCGAGTCCTTCTGTGTGCGCTGTGCCACTGGAAATGGTTGTTTCTTGTGGGTTTTTTTTGCGGCCTTTGTGCGCTCTTCAATTTTGTTGTGTTTGTGTGACGCGGCTCATAATGCGGCGGCCGGCATCATCAAATGCGGCTGCGCGACTTTGATACGGTTAATATTGTTGTTTACTTTTGTTGCGATTCGGGGCGGCAGATGAAAAGGGCTGCAATTCAGCCAACAAAGGGGGGGCAGTCGGAGATAATGAAATGGTCCGCGGCCATTGTGCGCGAGCGAGCTTTTGTCTGCGCGAGATGTTTAATATTAAATTAGCTGCGCACAATGATGGCTTCTAAATTGGCCACGATTTACTGGTGGGCAATGGGGGTTTCTCTTTCTTTTTCGCCAATTTCATTCGAAGCGTTCATAGTCTTCAAGGTCATAATTGTGCTTGAAGACTATGAATGCATCGAACGAAATTGGCTCATCTATTGAGGAGGACAGTTTGGTCGGAGTGGATATCTTAGACCTTTAGCTTAGAAGCAACAAGTGACTAGTCGGACCAGCGTGACCGTTGTGCGACTAAAGATGCAATTTGGCACGTTTTTGAGAGCCTGCAACAATTTTTTTCTCGCTATTTTGGTTGGATAAGGCTCTTCAAAAAATCCTTAAATGCTGTTATATCGAAGTAAAAACCTTTTAAATGTAACGCAGTTGCCTGTCATTACACTTCTGTATTCAGAAGAAGATTCAAATATTGTTAAACATCGTTCAAAAATTCTAAACTTTGCAGGATAGCTTAAGAAATTAAATTTTTTTCAATATTAATGGTACTTCCAACATACTATATTTTCATACCAGTTTTATTTGTTCGAAAACGGCTCAAACGATTTCAACCCAAATTGATATTTAAGCTTAAGTAGGTGAGGTTAAAATAACTGCAAACCAAGTTCTTGGCTAAAAAATAGAAAAACGTTACTTTTCAAATTTGGACATGATCTCAAAAACGGTCCATACGATTGCAACGAAAATTAATTTCTAAGATAATATGATCAACTTAATAGCAAGTTCGATTTTTGTCTATATTATCGTACAATTGATTTTTGAAAAAGGCACTTTTTAAAATTTGGCTTTCTTTAGTTTACCAAAAAACGGCAGTAACGATTTTGACCGAAATGCAAGCTTAGAGTAAAGTTGATGTTTTCAAAATTATTGCGCCCTTAATTTTCCTTTCCCTTAATTTAAGAAACCCCATTTTCGAAAGTACCAAGTAATGCTTACATCCCGTTCAATATAAGCATAAGTTAAGCAATGGTATTTCTCAAACTAAATGTTGCAAAATTTGTTACTTCTTTGTCTGCCTGTTTTGATCAAAATATATATTTACGCTAGTAAAATAATTTTTATTAGGATCCTAGACTTAGTTTTTCTTAACGAATTTGAATTACATATTCCATTTTTTTATTATTTCTTAAAAATGACAACCCAAATCCCGATCTGTTGTTTTTTTAAGACTTATACCGTTCTGCCAATAAAAATGCAATAGCAGCTACGCACTTCTTCTTCTTTTCAGCTAATATTACTATTTCTTTTAATATTATATTGAATATGCGGCTTAAAATAATTGCAGGCACTTGGATTCCTAGTGGATTCCAACTCCCACTCCATTGTCACCCCCACACACGTTCATCGGGACATTCAGCGCTGTACCTACTAATAACAAATTTCTGTCTCGACTTTAAATTTACGGAAGTTCGCACAATTGTCAAATTTTTATAAAAAAAAATGCCACTGTGAACTACTAAAATTTAAAGTTGAAAGTAAAAATGTTTATTGGTAAGGCCCATAGGTCTTATAACTGCTGATGCAAATTCAAAAGCAAATCCCCGAATTCCTACATAACATATAATAATAATAATAATAATAATAATAATTCCAATCATAGACACCTTAAACCAGCAGATCGGAAACAGAAACTCGTGCTACGCAGTTTGAAGTTGCAATTAGGCACTTTTTTCGAGAGTGCGCAACAATTTTTGCCCTCTTTTAAGTTGGAGAAAGAATAACTGGCAAAGTGTAGGAGCTACTTATTCTTGTACTTTGTGTACGGTTGATTCTGAACTATTTACCTACCTACCAATTGACTCAACCAAAATTTTGATGAACGAGAAAGTTTTGTTCGGCACAGTCGTGCACTTTATTTCATTTAACAATCGCTATCGGTTCAAATATAGATATACTCAGACTCACTCAGGCACTCACTCAGTAAGGCGGCGTTACAGTGGATATTTGCAAGCGGTCTCTACTTGCACACTCCTACCAAGGTCAGTGTGACCAATTTAGCATATTTCCTGCTATATTTATCAGGATTATCTTAATTTTATCCTCTTTTTTTCAAATCATGTCCGCATTTTTTTAAGCGTGATTTCATGCTGTGGCAGGATTTTAGTTTAGCCAAATTATGAGTTAAAATAATAAAATAAAATCAAAACAGACGAACCTTAGTGTGAACAAGCCATTACAATGGCCGCATTCAAGAATCTAGTTATCTTAAGTCGACTAGATTGGTCTGGATAAGATGTAACCTGAACGCAAAAACTAGATTTGTCGGGAACGTCACTTTTTCTACGTCAGCCACATATGAGAACTGTCAACTTAGTACTTAGTCACGAATTTCTTGACTTGATTCGTCGGCTACCCCTCCATAAACGTCAACTGAAACAGCTGCTCTTTTGACCGATTTCCCCCAATCAAAACCGAGATACACTTAGTGAGAGAGCGGTCAGACTTATTAAACTAGGTACCTGAACGTAACCAATAATTACCATTTTACCGTGAACACTGAACACAGCCATTCAACGAATAGTATTATTATTTTAATTCAACCAACAGACATTAAAATATTTTTTTATGTAATACATAGCAACCGTTGAGAGGTGATTTTTATTTAATGATAAATGTCTTATTTTTCCTGAAAAACAGGGGGCCGATTCTGTATAACAATAATCGTCGGGACGATATCGTTTTTGGAACTTTGATGACCATAAGAAGTTAAATTCTGCCCGGATTTGTTTCACTTTCGTCAGCTTTCATTACATTTGTGGAAAATGAACTGGATTAAGGTCTCAAACTCGTAACTTTCATACTTAGTTGCTTCTTTTGGAGGTCTATCGTTTCGACTATAACCGTCTGAAAATTACGGAACGAGTGCCCAGCTTTTCTGTTAACTTTTTGGGTTTGATTTAAAAAAAAATATTTACCATGATTTTAGCCCTTTTTTATACAAAAACCAAATGATATAGGTAGAGGTACTGCTGAACTTAGCATGATTTCAAATACTGAATTGGTTACACTGACCACGGTTGACCTAGCATTGTTTTGTTACCTGACCGCGCCACCCACGCAAAGTTGCCCCTCGCTATGCCGTCGCACTTAACTTGAAGTCGCAACTGCATGAAATGGTTGCCTTCAAAAAATGTGCATATATCGACTATCTTTTCATAGTTCAAGTGTGTATATATTTTAAAATCCACTTAGTTACCACCGCCATCTTCACGTCAAAGGAACAAAGTACCACCAGCCCAAATCGGTACAAAAAAAAATCCACCCAACCATCCAATAAGATCTATTCCAAGTTCCAACCTCCCAATTAGCAATCGCCCAATTCGTAGATTGCCATCGGCCGTACACTGTACAGTGGGCAACTCCCTCCAACTCGAAGTCGCGCTAATCTCACTCAATCGGGTATAGCCAGACCAACCACCACCAACACTGCCGCACGACAAATGCATATCCGAATACTGGTAAATGGTACAAACAAACAAATTTGAGTTAATAAACTCCTCAGAGCTAATTACAAATGTCAGGCAATCGGAGGCGAGTTGCGCCGACTGAAACACAAACCGTTTTCAATTTCAAAGAATTGCTGCTGCCGCTTGTCAGTCGCAGTCCAAACAAAAGACATCAATTTGCGTAATTAGATAGGCCAAGATGACGGCACCGTCGATACGATGTCTTGCGGTGGTATAGGAGATACTGGATTGTTTATAAATCATTGTTGTTGGCCGTCTGCTTTAGTTGGCTAATTACCCAGTCGACAATGATACCAGATACCAGCAACAATTTGCACAGTCGGCGCACGAAGGTGGAGGAGGTCTGACTGCGTCATTCGCATCGAAAGAGCATTTTTCGTGGCACTTTTTTGTGTTCATTTTCAAGTGTCAGTTGTCAGGTACTCGTGTTTGTGTGAGAGAGAGTGCAATTTGAATTCGTTCACCGTCGACCGAATGATTTTGATGAATGGCGGGTTCGGGGAGATGGGTTTTAGCATACGCCAAGGGGGAGACGTATGGCTTTCTCAAACGGAGCTCGTATATGCAACAACAACGCACCCCTCCGTGCGGCTAATTATCGCGACTTTGAGCCGCGTTTTGCATTCACTTTTGCTAGTGTACAATGTTTGGGTTTGTTTGTTTGTTTTTTCATGCGAATTATGATCCACAGTGGTTCGTCGGGTACGCATAGCTGCGGTACATCGACTTGTGCATGATAATCACCTGCAAATGCAACAGTTTGGTTGCGCGTTTTGTGGGGGAGCCGATTCGACTGAAGGGGTTGCACTGCAACAAATATAATTAGAATCTCGTTGATTTATCGGCCGCATGACAGCTGGACTTTATTGCTTCATTAGCGCGGAGATTTGGGCTAATTGCGCTGCACGGTGTGGAGCTGGCAGAGGTTTAAACTCAGATTGGCGATTGAAATGCGGTTTTAAATTATCTACAGAGCATATATCGGTTCGATGTATAACAGCTGGGAGTGTTCGGGTTAAAGTAACGCGCTTCAAATGATTTGAGCTATCCGGAACAGAAAGCAACTCAAAATGCAAAACTAACCGCGGTACCATGTTCCCAATCATCATGGACTTGGCTTAGGACAGATCGTCAACCAAAAAGGAGTCTTTTTTTTACAGCCATACCATAATCTTCTGACAGTCATTCGCAAGTCATCTACTGATCAATGGCCATTTCATACCCTTACAGCTCATCCGTGAGCCGATCGAACTTAGGACTCATTCGTGAACACTTCATCCAACTTTATGAATGAGATAGGTTTATAAAAAAAATTGTTGCGTCGTAATCGATCAAAAAAACAGACTTAAGTTTGAGGACTTTGCAGGGAGCGAAGCGAGCTACCCTACAAAATACTTTAAATCAAAGTCCGATGAATGAGTTGGTTCGAAACTCGGTTGATTAGATGGTAATGGATGGATCTTGATCTATACCCGATTCAACTCAAAAAAATACGAATTCAATGACTTGATTGGACAATAGCTTTTAAAAAGGAGAGGGACCCACTAAAGGGTACTGAAATCATGATCTTGCATTTCGAAGTACTCGTAGCAACATTGACCAAAGTCGATTTTAAATTAATAGCAACTTACCGCACGGTCAGGAAGGACTTTTAATTGTTTTACACCAACCAAGGCGGAACTTTTTAAAATCATCTGAAACAAATTTCTGAAAGACTTCAATGGTAAGATCAATTATGGATATATTACAAGCTTTAAAAAACTGTAGGTGACTATTGTTTTCCCGAGGATCGAAGCTGAGACCCCTCACTTGGATTTTAAGCACTGAGCCGCTGCGCCCATAGGGCATGACTAAATGGCGCCCTTTAATTTCTACTGGTCAGTCAGACAAACTGCAAGTATCAGCAAAAATGTCACCTAAGACCAAGATACGCCGCGTTAGAGAATACACATCAACTCTGTGCTCTCCGCAACGCCGGATTAAGCATGCGCGGGCTATCTAGAAAATTCTATCAAGGAACCTTTGGATTGCTGAACCTTTAGTTTGGTTCAACCAGCCATAGCCTGCTTCAAAACCTTGATCAACAATCAATAGAGATGCGCTGGCTTAGAGAGATTTTTTGCATAGGCATGGCTCTGAGTTCTATTAAGCTTTGTGCTCAGGAGTTTGCAGGATTTTATATACCCCGCACAGTGGTACAACTGCACATTTAAGTAAGATATTCGAAAAAGGATATCTAGGTGGCATATTTTTAAAAGTTAGTGTAGAAACCACCGAAAAAGCTCATAATAACTTGCATCTTTCTAACTTAGATAATTTATAAAGGGCTTGCGGTTCTGAGATAAACTAAACATAGTTGTATATGGAAATAGTACTACCACATCTTCCTAACAATCTTGCCGAACAAAACCGATGAAATCTTTCAACAATCTCTAACCGAATGCTCAAAAGGTTTTTTGTAGTAACCGTTATAACTTTGAAGAAATCGGTACACCTGCTTAGGCATATAGCTGAAAACTGTGCAATTATATCCTTGAGCATATGAAGGCCTTGAGAACATGAAAATCTTTAGCAAAAATGCATGAACGAAAACCTTTTGGTCTACGAGACTGCAGCATCTTTGAAAATGATTGAGAAGATATGCTACGGCATTTTTTAAAAAGGGAGCGGAAGCTATATATTTAGATGCACCATACGAGCAATTGTACTCGTTGCCCTATTAAATGCGTAATCCGGAGATGTCAAGTTCCTTTTGACTAAGTCTTACAATTTAAGTACTCTTTTGACTTCGACTTTTGTATATTAGGACCAAAATCACAACCATGTTTAGGATGCGAGCGCTGATTGAACCCCATTGTGCATTTTATTTAACACTTAAAAACTGAAGTTGGATTTAAAGTCTAATCCACCTCGTTCAGTTGAAATTTCCAGTCCCTTGGTAAAGATTGTCTTTAAAAAGACTGAGACACGTATGCAAAGACGACTTTCGTCTAACTACTTGACTTGGAGATGTAATGTAATTTGATCACCAAAAGGTCGTTCGATGTCGTCTTTTAACAGTCCCACCCTTGCCCTAAAAACATTCTCTTTCAACTGTCTTGAGGTGTGCTTTGCTCAACCAAAAGCAAGGTCCCTTGATTAGAAGTCGTTTTCATTTCGTGTAAATATTTTGCAAATAGAACTCTTAATCTAAATGTGAAATAATAAAAAGCAATGGCCTTGAAAATATTCTTCTGGACCGCCAACAAAGGTAAAGAAAGTATATATCCAGTTTTGACGAAAACTCTTTTGTTTTCATCACATCAGTCCTGCATGTACATCAAAACTGCACGGAGGCATCACGCCTTAACTGGGCACCGTGCGTGAAAAATCAATAAGATGTAAATTGTTCGAAATAGTACTGTCCTTTATATCCGCATTTAAATTTATTTTTTAACTAATAACGTGTGCAGAAAAAAATATTTTAAAAAAATATGTAGGTATTTCTTTTTTTTTCAATTTTATTTAATTTAAAAAAAAATCTAAATAATTTTTATTTTCAATCAATTAAATTATTATCAGTCAATTTTTTTCAAAGAGTGTTTCCCCATATAAACTTCCATCATCTACTTCATCGTTCATCCCCTAAAATTTTATTTTCACGACAAAAATCTGCCTATGTCCTTCCTTGGACGTCAGTCTCTCTTATATTTATAGATTTTGCAAATGTTGCATGAAAAAAATGTAAGTATCTCTCCAATTCTGTAAAAGGTACAAACAACTAGTTGGATTTTAATTTCATGCAATTTGTGCCTCGATAAAAATACGCAGCACAACAAAAGTATTGTATTGTGCAACCACAGCCTACCAATTCCAATACTTCCTAGAAAGAAGATCATTTGAATAATAAGGCTATAAAACAACACTCCGCTATCTGCCGACACATTCACTTGGAACACTCTCCCCGCGTCTGTATGCATAATTGAAAAGTAAAACTTCTGTTACATGCAAATCGGCATGCGTGATGGATGTGCACTCCTGAATGCATATGCAAATCTACTCGCTGAAAACATTAACAAACGACGTACATTTCTCAGGGGCTGTTGCACGAAGGAGACTGCATAACATTTTAGCACATTTCTCTTTAATTGAAAACTGCCTCTTGGTATTTATTTGGAGAATTTGCGTTTTTGCAGTGTTGAAAGCAAATGCATTTTGGTTTTGAAATTTTACGCTGGCGTGGATGCTTTGCTTCGAATTCTATGCTATGGTGGGATTCTCTAAAACAGTTCCAGAGCCCACAGCAATTTTTGTCTGCGAAGATCGGTACACCCGAAAGAGTGCGTTACAAATTGAATGACAAGAACTCGGATTTATGGAATAAAATGTGAGAGTCTGGAAGCATTTTGTCGCAGCTGAAATGTCTGTTTGAGTCCAATATTGTAGGTCACATGATTCTTCAATTGGCAGCCTGATTTAGAAAAATTCGACTTCCCTCTATCTAAAAGAGTTAATTCTCGAAGATATTTTGCTTTTGAAAAGCCTATGTAACCCCTCATCTGATATAGGTGCATTTATTTCGCTTTTGCTTGCACATTTAATATTTTTTCTCGTTCCGGTCCAACAGGAAAACGACGCCGTTTGTGCGTAAAAGGTTTTATGCGCTAAAGTTCCATTGTAAAATAGTTGAGTTTGAATTTTTTCGCTTTGCTATATGTGCATATCAGCTGTTGGTCTGTCCAGACCTTTGGCCTTAAAAACCCGGCCACAAAATGTATTCAAAAAGGGCGTGCAAATAGGTCCTCAACCTTAAAGCGGTTTAACTGCAAGACTTGAGTTTTATAATACGCATGGAAGATGTGGATGGACGATGCCAAGTTTGAGGAAAATCCAAATCGTCACAGTTCTCTTCAAGTAGCCACAAATATTCCCTAAAGTGCTGGAAAGGAGTTGTTGGCCAAGAAGGCAGTTATCGCATTAAGAATGATGTTTGAAAAGCAGGCAGAAAAGTCGAAGACAACTACTTTTTTGGTCAGCAATTCGACAGCGACTCACTATTTTTTTAAGAAATGCAAAATTTGCAACTAAAGGCTGAAGTATTCACAGACCAATGAAGGTAGCGCTACAGTCCGGGGTGGACCTGGACCTCAACCAACAAGCGTCTCCAGCCACGATGATCTTTATCCAGCTGTATCCAGTTTAAGTTGGTTCCATTTGCGTGAGCCACCTAAGTGGCAGCCTTCCTCTACTGCGTCGTCCCACGCGTTTATCTCCAAGAAAGGCAAACATATCCAAGGCTTGTAAGCCTAGTTTTCCTCAATTAAGATAGGCTTTGTCTTTTCCAACTTTCCGTATCAAACAGAAAACTTCAAAGCTTCCAAAACACAACTTGGGCCTATGGCAAATTCGATAACCAAAACTGTATAGGAGATTCTTATCCTCAAATACTGAAATCCCACATACAAGTAGGATCCTCCTCATGCAAAGCGTAGTCGTGACGCTTGTTTGAGCCAAATTCGCTCATGAACCTCTGTGGAAGGTATCCTGGATGTAAAATTAATTAAACACGAAAAATCCCTTATCGGAGCATCCGCGCGATCCAACTCAACTCATTGACGCCAAAAGAGATGCAAAATGGCTACCCGACGATGGGACCGCACGGCTTTTATGACAAACTCATGAAATCATAAATCCCTAATTGGTGACTTACTGGAGGCTCGCGCACTCTCCTCCTCTCTGTCTGTCCTGCTGGCCACAATCAGTTTCCCATGAATGATGAACAATCGTCCGCCACTCACGTCACCGTGTGTGCACGCTGATCAAACAGCCAAAGGGTAATGGGTGTGCGAATGTGAACAGCATCTCGATTCGGGTATTCATATATGAACGAGTATCCTATGGTACGCGAATATCCGTTCAAAGAAAACGACGACGACAACAACTCTCCGCAAGGAGAGTGCATGTGCACATCCACATATTGCGCAGAACGTCTGCAGTCTGAGCTCTGAACGAACGTGCAAACTGCCTTAGGGCGGAGCTTCCGAATTGAGGATCACTTTCCGCTGCGGATAGCTGAATGAACATGAGAAGACGCCGAAGATGCCGAACAGCGAGCACGAAAATATGAAACTTCATCATCTTCCGATGGGTGCGCTGTGCCTGGCTGCGAAAACCTGAACCACGATCGTATCGGTGCGCGAAATCTGCATGCAAACGAAAATGCAAACGAGATGTGGATCCAAATACACCTCCAAGACTGGCTCTGTGCCGGGGGGATGCACCCAATTTTGCTTTCTGACAGACACAGAGCCTGATGTAACCCAAATTGGCGGGCATCCGCGGAGGGAGTCATCCTCATCATGCGCTATGGGAACGGAACCGATCTTTTGCCGATCGTCCGGCGATCTTTTGAATTTTCGCATTTTTGCATTTCGGCTTCCACGGCTGCTGTGCACGCACATGTATGTGTGCTGCATCGACGAGCAAGCCAAGCACGTACATGCAGTTGACGGAATTGCGCGCACACCGTCTGTTTACCATAAACAAAATGGTAGAGCCTTCCACGGTGCATTTCCTTGGATGCGCGGGATCATCGCAGCGCTTGTATCATTATGGGATCTCTATGGCATGGAGTGGAGTTGCGGTCCGGTCGCAGTCGCGGTCGTTCAAGGCAATTTATTAAGAGGCACGAATTGAATGAACGCCCGACGTTGTTGTGCGTTGCCGGTGCAGCCGAGCCGCAACGACCTTTCCTACGAACGGATCAATTTGGTTAAATCAAAAAACCGAATCGAGAGCAAGGTGCATATAATTATCGTTGAGGATTTATGACACCCGACGCCAACCACATCCACATACACAGGACAGAGGGCTCGAGAAGGGAGGCACACCACGCAGCACGATGGGAAATTTCATTTAATTTGCATGGTTGATGCGCCCCAGCGACAGAGATGGGGCCGGCACCAAAGTGTTGGCTTCATTTGGGGGGCTTCGGCTTAGACGGCAGTTCCGCGGCTGGTAGTAGTAGTAGTTGTATCCAACAGGTTGTGTGGAAGGCTATCATTACGGCTATGAGCAGCAGGATCAATTTGAGTGAGTGAGTGAGTCAGCGAGTGAGTGAGTGAGTGGTGTACCCCGCCGGGAGAGAATGTGATGAGAACGTGGGCTATCTGGTCGTTCGTCGGGGCCCAGGATGAGATGTGTATCTTAAATTAGTTTCATTTTGAGAACATATTGTGCGAGATGGAATTCGATTTGTGGCTGCTAGTTGATTGGGGGGTGGATGTATGCAGTTGCTGGAAATCGCCTTCAATTTTGCAGAGGCGAAGCATTTAAGCGAATTTAGTGGATCGACGTGATGAGGCTTCGCGCTTGTGATGAGGTACAGATATGGAGGGACGCCTGATTGGGGAAAGGGATGGAGGAAGGAGGAAGGACGACTAAAGGGGGAGCTTTTCAGAGAAGCAGGCAATCGGTGGTGACAGTCCCCGAGTGGGGATCTTTCTCAACCGATTTCGGTAACCACCAACCTCCCTGTGACACGCCCTGTTTAAGAATTTCAACCACAACCACAAAGTATTTTTTTCGGATCAGCATTAACCATCGAAGGTCAAAATTTTACAAATAAAGCTCTCATGAGTGTGGATAAGTCGGGTTGGCAGTGTCTTTTGTTCTGTCTTTTTTTTTCATGGGAGGTGCCACGCCTCTTTTTGAATTTTAATACAAAAAGTCGCGCGTATTCAAATAAAACCCTGTGTCAAAACTTCGAGTCGATCGACAGCCAAATTTTTGAGTCTTGGGCGCAGAAAGACAGACAGCCTGAAGTTGAAAGAGCTAGTGCGTGTGCTTGTGACCGTGTAACTTCCGAAGGACTCAACCGAATGCGGTAATTTTCTCACGATATATTTGCTTTATCGGGGGGATTGTTCATAGATCTGTTGTAATACGGTAGATGGCGCTGCGGTCAAATTATGAATAAATTCCCTGTTTATGAACCAAAATGACTCATAGTCGCAGTATATGCTGAGAATATCATAAAATCTTGACCCGATAGGTGGCGCTGTGGTCGAGTTAAGTATTTAAAAGCACTATATGCTAGTTAATAGTAAAAAAAACTCCGCAGGGTGAAACGGAGTATACTTGGAGTACCTACCTGGGAAATCAGTTCAGAGAGGGTAATTTTTTTCTTTAATTTTCCTTCAGGATGTTGTACCATTTGCAAGGACAAGGAGATTGATGAGTATTTTTAAAACAGTTTTTATCTGCAAAAATTACCCTTCCGTGGGTTAAATTTGGTAAATAACCATCCATCCGTGATTAAGAAGCCTGATTTTTGAAGCCCCACCAACTGTTTGCCCAAAACTCGTCAAAGACGACCTTAGAAAGAACTCAAACTACAAACCAGAGCTTATCAATTTCTTCACGCTTGCATGCGAGTGAAAGGCCAACACAGCTGGCGGCCTGTTTGACCTTTCACTTTGATTGATCACCTCAACAGAACAGAATTATCTTTAAATACGTCTGTTAATTTGCATATCCAATGTGATTAATTGTTTTGGGAAAAAGGTTCTCAAAACTTGACCTCGCAGCGCGGCAAATCGCCATCGCCCCAGTCGAACAACAACACAACGGATGCCGCCTTTGGCGCAAGGCGCAAACCGCACCAACCCCAAACTCCTATGCAAATCATCTTTTAATAACTTTGAGATGATTTTATTCTCTCGTCCGACAGACGCGGTCTAAATTGCCCGCGCGCATCATCAGTCCGGTCTGGTCAATTGGCAGCGAACCAGAATCATCAACTGATGCTCTCGCTGATGCATATATAATGGGATAATTGGCCCAGAAGTGTGATAGTCATTTGTCGGCAGACTGCGCGAATTAACTTTATCTGACCGCCGCCGCTGCAATGTTTCTTTGAACTTTGTCAAGGCCACGCACACACCGACTCTCTCTTGACACTTGCTCGCGTTTTATTTTTGGCAAGTTGTAAAGTCTGCCAGCACTTGCTCCGGTCTGGAGTGGCGCCAAACTTTGAACACTCGCGAAAGTATTTTCTCGTTAAGTTAAGCTGCCATAAAAATGCTTTGTGTGTGCTTGCCCCCATTCACGCATTCAGCTGTCTGCGCTTTACCTGCGGATCGAAGGCGAGAGGCGCCGCGCCACACCGCCACCGTGTGGTGTGGTCATAAATTTCGACCGCAACCAAATGAATTTGTATCTTTTGTGTGGTAGGGAACTACTGGCTTTTTTCGCATATCCACTGCATGGACCTCTTTTCAGTTCTACTTGTGCTTCTGTTGATCGCTCTATACCGCCGATGGAATACCAGGAACTAATTCATTTCACATGCGGCGATACAAATTTAATTTGGCCTTTCTCTGTTTCCACGTCCGACTGTAGGAATTAAAAGGCACATCCATCGTTCACCCCAGACACAAAGGAGAGGGCGAACACTAATTTGACTATGCAAAACGAGGCCAACACATATCCGCACAAGGACCTTCGTCCCGATTGTGACTTAAATCACATGGAATCGCTTAAATATGATGCAAAAGCGGAAATGCTAATGATAGGTTGAGGCCATATACCCCGTGCATGGTTTATTATTTATGAATATAACCGTCTGTCCGGCGAGTTGCTATACACTATAGCCAGGATGATGATGACTTCGACGACGTCGAGGAGAAGAGGAACTGTTGCCCACTCCCCGGCCCACTGTGCGGGTAAGTTATGATGAATGTCATGTTTGGTGATTGCATACGTTTGAATATAAGCAAATGCGCCTGGTGTGCTGGACGACTGACGATAGTAGCACTAATATGAATGAACGTAGCAAAAGATATCACGTAAGTCTACAGATTGATGGTAATTATGTTTGGGGCCGGTGTCCGTGGTGGATATATAAATTTTCGAACGTGCTACAGTTCTGCCGACGAGGCAATTGCAAACATCTCGACAAAGAACATCGGACATCTGTATTGATTTGCGATTCAATTTAGATAATTACAGCAATTTGTGCGGGAGAATGCAAAACAAAAGAGCTGACCATCGAACTGGCCTTCGGAAGGTATGTAGTGACAAAGGGACTCGGGCGAACCTGGGAACGTATTTTCGAGGTTTTCTACTGTCGGACTTGTCGCACAAAATGAGCCGTAGAAGTCCTTAATTTTCAAATTTTTATGTGTAAGCTGAAGGGTTTGGTTGGGACAAAAAGCATTCGCTTGTAGATCGAACTTTGTTGAACTCATTCAGAGAAGAAGTGCTGTAATACTACAGGGATCCAACTGTCCCCTGTTTAAATGCGACTCGCTCTAGGATTTATAACAGCTTTTGACTGGGATCCACGGTGTAAGAAACCAGGAACCACTAACGAAGGCTGATAGCGGGGAGCTGTTCACTGTCGGATGTGGTACCAAAAAAAAATGTAACGGGTGCAACATCTTTTATGTCGGATAATGAATGATTTTTGCATACAAAAATTCATTTCCATAGTAGGTACAAGGTGGCGCAAGATTAGTCACCCTATCGGAAGATGGGTAGCAGGTTCGAATCCTGAGAAAACCCAAATTCCAACTTGAGGTTTTTTCCACTGCGCCACCTCTCGCGAACGTCTGACAAACATCCGAGAGTATAACTGTCATGAAAGAGCTTCTCAACTAGCCGTTTGGACTCGGCGTAAAACTGTAGATCCCTTCCATTCGTCCCAAAAATGAAAAATTTTGAGAAGCTAGGCCCATGGTCCCTACGTACCTGTTGCGCCAACTATTTATTTATTTATTTATCGGAAGTTGTTATAATTTTTGCAAATGGCGTCGTTCATAAATCATATATTTGACATTCGGCAGTCGCGGTATAAAACGTTAAGAAATGGAGCGCTATGCTCCGCAAGAGCGTGGAAAAGTTGTGGATATGTGAAAGGAAGAGTATTTTGTTACATTTTTCATTTGCGATTTTTGAAAGTGTCCTCTTTTTGCTGGGAGTCGATCTGGTCACCCTAAACAAAAGACAACTGTAGTACTGATAGATTATTTCTGTAATATCAACAATATTTGCTGTTGATTTAACAAAATGACAAACAATTTCGATAATTTATCAAAAATGTCAAATTGATAAATTTCTTCGCAAAATCAACAGAATTTTGTTAAATTTAACAAAAAATTTCGCACAAATAAACAATTTTTGTTACCACAACGAAAAGTTTAAGACAAAATAAAACTCATTAAAATTGTTTCAATTTGATAGAAACATTTTGTTGGACATTGACAAAGAAATTTTTCATTTTTATCAAATATAAAGGGTTTTCCAATAAGAGGTGTTATTGTGAATGACCCGCTGTTTCAGAGCTGTCACATTTGAAGCTTTTATTCTTTAACATTTGATAAGTAGAAACTACGCCATTACTAAAAATGGAACGATACACGCTTCAGCAACGCATTGAAATTACTGAAATTCACTAGAAAAATGGTGAAAAAACGTCGTGTCTTTGCTGATTGGGTCCTTGAAATGCATGAAAATGATCCGGAGTTCCATCGAAAAATCATCTTGACTGATGAGGCCCATTTCCACCTTGGGCTCGGAAAACCCAAGAGTTATTGTTGAGAAACCATCCTCAACGTGAGGCTATCGAGGACATAGGGCAGCCACTTTGCGATTTGGTTATGGAAAATCATGAAAATGATATGGTCCTGTATGCGTGCTCGCAGTGGCCATTTGGCTTATGTTGTTCTTCATTATTAACGGCATACCTTCCTCTTTACTATGAAATAAACATCCGGTTATTTATCTCAAAAAATGACATTTTTCTTTGAATGTCAAAATAACACCTCTTATTGGAAAACAATATACTAGAAGACCCGGCGAACCTCCTTCCGCCTAAAATTAATAAAATTATTAATATCCCTTTTGATAGTTGAACCTCTCTATTGAACTAATGAACGAGTGATTGTATCGAGTTGGTTCGGTCAAATTTTCTTAATCAACCAAAGCAGAATGTGGGCAATATCCAGAAACATTGTGGTTAACGATGAAGCCCATGATCGTTTTGAGCTGTTGTTTTAAAAATAGTGCGGTCATGGTCATGGCGGTCACTCGAAGAAGCCCGGGATGTAAAGAATTCGATAAAGGCGCTAGTAGTTGCGACTTGTGAACACGGTGGTTTAGTGGTTAGTATGTTGGACTATTCGAAAAACAACAATATTGTCTGTTCAAGGTGAGCCGGACATGATTTCCACAATTTACATAAATTCTTATGTCACCCACAACTCGAAACGTCATCATTCGTCCGCTGTATTCGTTTCAATTCGAATCAGCATGAACTGTCACGGCAATATAAGAAATTCATTGGAATGACAGTGGCGCCATCTGTCGAAAATTTGTTGTACCAACTCTGAAACCTTCGTGGGCTCATGGACAACAACTTTGCTAAAGATCATCACATGATCAAATGCATAGTTTACCACTCAATAAAGGACATCTGACAAACATTAATTTTTTTATTAATAGATATGTACCAGGGTTTTATTTTCAGTGTGGCTGTCCCAAAATTTATTTTTGAATTTTTGAAACTGCCGTCAGTTTTTGCAGTCAATTCGAATCAAAAAGATCGCACCTCTACCGCATTCAAATAAAATAGAAAGTGCCAACTTATTGCAAGAGAGCCACAAAAATAAAAACTGTACCTACACCCACCAACTGTGTGTACGAGAGCTCGTCTCGCCTCAATTTAATTAAAACCCGTCCAAGACAACACTTGACCCATTTTCGGTTTCCATTCATAAAAACAACAGAGCTTCCTTTGGAACATCCCGTGTGTGTGTGTGTGTAAAAACGATGACTTCCGAACACCCGCTGGGCATATAATCAAACTTGCCCCATCGACATGTTACCACCTGAGACCGTACACGACTACAAGCTGTTGCCCAACAGCCACTATCGTGCGGTAGGTAAATGACGCGAACTTCATCAGAAATCCGTAATCGAACCCACAACCGCCAGCCATTCATGAAAATCTAAATCTCCCCCTCACTCGGTCCCAATCCCACCGTATAATTACAACCCGAAACGAAGACGATGTACTAATTACACGTTATGTAGATTTTCGTTACACATTCGATTGCGTGAGGCGAGATACTCGCTCGAAACGAAATACCCGACCGAGGAGGAAATTTACGAAATGATCCGCTAATGGGCTGGCTCATCTGCAGACACTCGTGCATATTTATGCTGGCCGCTCGTCACTGTAATGCCGTTCGTGACTGCAGCATTGCGTCGTTTCGTCTTTCCGGTTGATTTGAATCGGTTTTGGGGTCTCGCACGGGTCAAAAACTCAAAATGTGCGTCATGTCGCATATATGGGCGGCCGAGGGGATCGGCATCATCATCATCATTAGGCCAAGAGGAGAACAATAATAGAAACCACTTACCTTCGGCGAGTGCAGGCGGTGGAGGTGGTGACGGCGGCGGCGGTTGCACCGCTGGTAGATGACGAGGCTGATGATGGTGATCGTCGGCATTGGCTGGAGGCGTCGTGGCCCGTGAGCCACAGTCAGAAGCAGCAGCACCACCCGCACTGGCAGCTACTGACACTGAGGGAACTGGTATTGGAATCGATGCAGGAACTTGAACCATAGCCGGTGAAGTTGGCGTTGCCAGTGGTAGTGATACCATTGATGTGGCCAACACAGTACTAGTTGAATCGCTGGGGCCGATGTTGCTGCTGCTGTTGCTGCTGTTGTTGTAGAACTCCGAGTACAGCTGCTGCAGCTGCTGCTGATGCTGGGGACTGAACGTTGCCAGATGATGGAAGCCTGGATGGAATTGTGGCGATGCGCTTGTTGTTGTCGCCTGAATTGTGGGTGGCAGTGGAGGCAGTGGCAACGGCTGAGCGACTTCATGCTGCTGCGATTGTCCGACGATGCCAAACAAATGACTGAGCTGATTCAGCGGCGACGAGCCATGTCGCCGATGATGATGATGATGATGGTTGTGATGGTGGGGATGATGGTGCAGCAGATGATCATGATGCTGATGCGGATAATGACCGTGCGATAGATGGTGATGCAGATGACTACTGATGGCAATGTCATCGATGCTGCTGCCGCCACCACTGCCGGTGTTGCTGCTGATGGCACTGTTGCCAGTGCTGCTGGGGCTGTTGCTTGAGTCCGATTTGTATTTCGACATCGTAAAGTCGATGGGTTGCTGTTCCCGTGCGATGAAACTACTTCTGCTGCGGCTGAACCTATTGTGATCAAGTAACATTCCGTAGGATGATGAAACGATATTCTGATGATTGGCTAAGAGTAATGGCATAATCGAGTGTGTGGAACTTTGGGGTTGGCTGCTGCTGTGCTGTGTTCGAGGAACTTTTTCTCTGTTTTTCGATTGTATTTATGGTAAGGAATGAGTTTTCCCAACTTGATGTGGTTCTTGGTGGTGTGCTTGTCCGAAATGTTGGCTTTCTGCCTGGCGTGTTGATTTTATTTGAAGCGAATTTTGGTGAAAGTTGTCATGTCGTTCCGCTGCAAAGAAAGGAAAGTGCACAACGTTAGAGGTCATGGAATTTAGCTGACAGTTTTAAATGGGCCTTTTCAAAATGGGACCTTCAAGGGGATAGGACACTTGTCCGCCGAATTAAATAAAGACGTTCCGCGATACTAATAATCCAGGTTATATTTTTCAAACTCACAATGGGAAAATTGCATATTGTGACATACAAATTATTTAGAAAGGATTATATGTGAGACCTGTTAACTCGAAAACTACGAAACAGATTTCGATGAAAACCAGATGAAAATATTTTCAGAGCTTTTCTGCGTCCACTGTGTCATAAATCACCTCCGTTTAATTTTGTTTTATATTTAAATAAAATATTTAACTTTTCTCTTTTTATTCTAACAAAATTATTTTTTTACTTTGACTTCAATTCGTTCAACTTGTTTTTATATTTTTAAATCTAAGAGAATTAAAAAAAAACTTAAAACCCTTTTTAGCGAATACTTGTCCAATTGTTTTGAGCTATTACTTTTTTTTATACTCCGCCCAGAGGCTGAGCTACACCAAATACAAAACCGATCATATTTGAAAAAATATGTACAAAATGCACATCGAAAGCATGACAGGCAGGACTCCCGTTTACTAAATTCGCTTTTTTGGGGATATAGAACGAACATTAAGAAATTTATCTTAAGCTAAGCGTTTTTTTTAATTGGGACGGTTTCGATGTTGCAAGCCTGTGGCGGCCATGTTGTTTGGTAGAGTCTGTCTAATGTTGTGCTTATTATTAAGTCGCGGACTTTAGTATCAAAACAAGTGTTTGTCAGTGGAAACGTTGCGTCCATTTTATGGCAGGTGCAGTGGCCCTTCAAAGTGGAGTATTCAACGTTTGGTGTGCCAAATTCGAGACAACCAGTTCAGCTTAAATTTGAACACTCGGATCTATGCCATTGTGGGAGACCGAACTAATACCTTGATTCGTATCTGCAGCTTCGTAGCTCCGTTCCGAGTTATTTCTCATCTAAGAGAGGATTGCCTAGTGTAGAAGTTTTACCAGTTGTTATTATAGATGGATGAGTTTTGAATTCACAATAAATCGTGGACTCCTGTTCGGCTTCCTTCGGAAACCAAGCTCAATTTTTAATTTTCTATTTTTAATTGTTGCTGCAGATTTATTTATAGGTCATAGAACAAACAGTCATACCCAGCTTTATATAAAACCTTATACTTGTTGGAAATGAAACCTTCTGAGCGGCACTTAAACTTCCTTCAACCTAACCTCACCTTACACAAGAGCAAATATAAATTTTAAATGCAACATTAAATAATTTTTATGACTTATAAGCACTATGTGCCTAAATTAAACATAATAATTGGTCAAACCCAACAGTCACATCGTCAAAATTTAATTTCTTCTAACAAAAGAGCTGTTCACGCTTATTTTCTCGATTGCTACCACTGCGGTTCGGCAACCACAAAATACACGCAGTGGACACCACAAGGAACACAGCTCATGTCTCGTGTGTCCCTATTATCAGCGCTGCCGAAAGTACAATAGGAGTATTTTAATCCTTTTTCGTCTTTCGTACTCCGGCACTCCCCACATCCAAATTGTACTGCAATCTTTAATTTCGAGCTGAATTACTTTTACTATGCCTTGACTTGATCTAGTAAATGGCAACATAAATTTTATTTTCTGGATGTTTCATTAAAAATTTGTTCTTGTTTGATTTTGTTACATTCGTGTCTAACAAAATCTTGCGGATCCTGGAAATTTCCTTTCTTCTGCCACTATTAAAATGCTTTTCCAATAAGGACGCTGAGATGGACTGAAATGTGGGGTATTAACGAAATAATTTCTTAATTTCAAAGGCCCATGAATAAAATATCACGAGTACATCGTTTAAAAATATCCGCCGCAGTTTCCCACAACTGAAAGCAAACTTTAGCTGCGCCGTTTATGCAGTTGGCAGGAGTAGTATCCAATCAATGAAAATTGACAGTCACAGTTTATTTACTCGATGCCAAAAAATAAATAAACAAATTCCGCCTCAAGGTTATTTTCCACAGCGAACGTTTGACAAACATTCGAGAGTATAACTATCATGAAAGACAGTCGCTTGAACTCGGCATAAAATTGTAGATCCCTTCCATTCGTCTTAAAAATTAAAACAAAAAAACTCACACAAAACGAATAATTGCGAGAAGCTAGGCCTAAGGTCCGAGCCGAATTATTTATTTAGTTAAATCACTCAGAACATCAATTTTACAGAGGCTTTCTTTACCTTAAACACAATATGTAACCGTCGTTTTGTTTTCAAAATATTTTGGTCCTTCGAGCCGGATTTTGTAAAAAAAAAGAAAATGCCTTTCCCAGTTCTCGCCGGTCTGGCTTGTCCCATCTTCGTCGGCCAAAGCAACTGAAGAAAAAAACGTTTTTCCTGGCAAGTTGCCTCCAGTCTTCTAAAGGGAATTTTAATGTTGTCTCCTGTTCTACCAACGAAACCTTCCTTTAGAGACTCACAAGTCACAACCCTCGACGCTCGCTTGTATAGTTCCGATGCCGATGTTTTGTGGAATCCAAATATTATATCATACACTTGGATCTCTCCACGAATCATCGACTCTTTTTTGTTAAAATTGATGACCATCGTCATCTACCAGCCAATTTAGAGTTTAGAAGGCCAGAAAAAGAGCGGAACCTATTCCGAAAATCACTAGATTCCACTAATAATCATTTTTAACCTCCACACTAAATATTTTGAAGGTCACAATATGCAATTTTGTGTAGAAAATTTCGCCATTGCGACTTCGAAAAATTTTCCCTGGACACTAAAAATGATTATTAGCATCGCGGGCTGCCAGAACCTAACGCTGTAGATTGTGATATATGTAGCGGCAAATGGATCTTTATGGGTCCCTGTCCCGTCATGAGCCATATGCTGGAAGCTGGGGGGCGTTGACGTTCTGTCTTTAAAGACGCACCAAAACCTCATCGCTCACTCACTACCGCCCATAGGTTATGGTGGTTTTCTTAAAGGTCGTCGGTTCCAGAATTTCCCCCAAAACAAATGCCGAAATCTATAGGTAGATGCTTAATACCAACAACGACTATAGGTTACTGCATTTTCCTCTTAGGCAATCTACTACAAAAGTGTGCACTTTATTTGGTGAATTTAAATTCATAGAAACGGGCGGAAACCTTAAGGCAGACAGCGGCTGGTAAGTAACATTGATACATCATCTTCCAACAGCGGCTTGTAGTGGTTCATATTCGCTCTGTCTGTCAATTTGTATTAAAAATTTTTAGACAGCTGGTGTCGTAGAAATATAAAAAATTATTCGGGCAGATTCCGTATGAAAATATTCTTCTGGGCGATATCGTTCTTTAAACTTAATAAAGTATATTCTGCCCGAATATTCGTCAGCTTTCATAAAATTTTTGAAAAATAAACTCGATTGAGCTCTCAAAATCGGAACTCAAACTCGTAGTTTTTGTACTAAGCTGGCAGTTTTGGAGGTCTATAATCGTCTAAAAAATGAGGGTTATCCGAGGAGGATTATAGAGTATAGAGATATTTAAAACCTAAAGGTGATTGGACTTATTTTGCTTCAATACTTACCTAGTACCAATCTACTGCTGCAGACATTTTCACGAATTTTGTGAAACTAATGCCCCGCAGATTTGCAGACAACACTGCTAATTAAACAAACGCCAGTCACAACCACCACGTAATCGCCATCATCTTGTCAAGTGTTTGCTTAATTTATGCCTACATCAAGTCTTACGGTCTTACAATCAACGCCCATTAATCCCCTGCAACAACACCACCCTCGGTCAGTGGCCGCATGTAAAATCGATGCTAACTCCACCTGATGTCCAATCGGGAACACGCTAATTAAATTTATAGAAAAAATAAAAACCCCCCTTCATCAATGCTCCTAATTAGTTAGCCCAGACCTTCATTATATGCAGATCACCGCTCATCATACCCACAAAAACCACGCGATGAGAGCCGGAATAACTTCTGGTAAAAAACATTTTTTTTGGTACAGCAGCGCTCCTAAAAGATGTACCTCCGCACCTAATCGCATTCATTCACAATTCTACCGATCAAATCGCCTTATAAAGATCAAATCAAATCACAAGACTGCCACGGAGCCAGCAACAACAACAAAAGCTAATAACATTTATAATGGAGGAAAATATATCATCATGCGATATTTTCATAGTCATCGCGCTACAACAGTCAATTTGTCATAGATATATGCCCGCACTGTGTATATGCGGCCATTGCACTCGCCGATGGTTTCCTTATCCACTTGCCGCTGTGTAAAGTTGGAAATCGTAATTTGTTTGGACAGGAAAAAAAGCAAAAAAAAATATGTTAACAGCCTAATCTGCTTAAACAATTTTACAGGCATGCGAGTACTGTAATTACAATGGAGTTTAATATTTAAAATGCTTCATTTGTGTATCCGAACGAACGCAACGTATCTGGGCCTTCGAACGGAAATATTAGCGGTGGCATCGGTTCGGCGGCATTTGGGTTGATCATGAGCTGCTTGTGGTATTTGTTCGAAATTTCGTTGGGGGCTTTCAGGTGAATGGAAACGAAAATGGAGCAAGCAGATCAGATGGGCGGATTTAGAACGAATGCAGATTTAGAATATTATAACCGTATCGAATCTAGGTTGGTTTTGGCCGTTTTGAATGACTAAAACGGCGAACGGTGGGTATGGGAGCGGGCTAAGGAGGGACTGGGGTCAGTTCAAGAAAGATTTGATATATTTCAAGCAGGCTATATGATTTGTAAATGCAGATGCAGTTGAGAGTTTCTGCTCTTTCAACGGTGGTGATTCCAAAGGTGCGCGGACAATAAATAAATAAATAAATAGTTGGCGCAACAGGTCCGTAGCGATCCTAGGCCTACTTTCTCACAACCATTCGTTTTGTGTGAGTTTTTCATTTTCGGGACGAATGGAAGGGATACACTATTTTAATCCGAGTCCAAACGGATAATTGAGAAGCTCTTTCATGACAGTTATACTCTCGGAAGTTTGTCAGACGTTCGCGAGAGGTGCCGCAGTGAAAAAAACCTTGAGTTGGAATATTGGTTTCTTCGGGATTCGAACCTGAGACCCCTCGCTTAGCAGTCCAACACACTAACCACTAAGCCACTGCGCCGACAATATACAGGGGATAGCCCATATTGACAGTCATAGGTTTAGTCAGAGGCAGAGAGTCCATCTCGAAAATGAGAATTTTAAGCTTGATGTCAGAAGAACTTGACCTAGGGTCCTATTAAAGAGTTTGCGCTTAGTTCATAATTATTTTTAGCTGAGAATTGCTGTGAATTTGATATTTTTATTGGCGGATTTTCGTGCTCTGGAGGCCTAAGGCACGTCCACTGTTCCAGTTTTCAACTGAAAAACTCAAGCATTAAACTCGAGCTTCTTTGTTTGTCGGTCGAAGAAAGTGTAAAATAGGGCTTGCCAGTTATACGACTTACGTCATTCAGTAATTCATCAGTGATTCGTCAGCAGAGGGTTTTACGTGTTTTTTTCCTGAGGATCTTGCTACTTTTATCGCAGGACGTCCCCAGAAATAAAAGCCATTAAAAATGGTTGCGTCAGGAGGACCTTGATTCTAATGAAGGCCGCTTTGACATCCTCCTCATCGCAACTATGGCAGAAGGCCCATTTCTTCGCGTAGGCCTGTTGAGCTGACTCTACTTATTGGCGGCAAAGCGCTGCCGCTGAAAGGGAATATTAATATCGATAGCAGGGTTAAGTTTACCGAAATCCACGTTTTTCAAGTATCACAATGCGTAGGGCAATACGCAATCAGGATCAAGTTAGACTGGTTGTTGACACAACTGATCAGGAATTCAACTGCTCACGAAGAAGATTCAAATTTCAAAATAGTGAGAGCGCGGATATTTGCAACCACTTTGTACCAGACTGATAGAGCGGGACATTTACAAAAATTTGTTGATGCTGAAGCAGACTTCGTGTTGAGTCCGCTTCAGCACAAAAAAATGTTCCTGTGTCTCGCTCTGTCAGCGTGAGTCTCTGCGAATGCGAAGGTAGTGTACACTCAGAGAAAAATACTATAATATCAATACGAATTCCTTTTGTTTTAATGTGTTTTTACTATTAAAATTAGTCAATGTGATTTTTCCTATTATTAGTATAGTTCAAAAACTATTAAAGCTATAGTTCCTTTAGATAATTATTTTAATTATTTTATAACATTAAACCAATGGTGCATACAATTAAAAAGTAATAGTATGTCCTATTAATTTAATTGGTTATCCTTTTGTATTTACTATTAAAACTATTATTTTCCACATTAATTTTAAAGGAGAAGTACTATAAACTCAATGCGATAATGTTATTAAATCAATTCTGCACATACTGTAGTTTTAATTAGCTCTCAATATTAAATCAATGGTGCATTCAATTTAAAAGTAATGAGATGCCCCATTATTTTAATAGGTTCCCCTTTAATGTGAATACACTATTAAAACTATAATTATTGAATCAAAATCCCAAATCTATACCTACTTGCATTTGAAAAATATTGATACGCATCAATACCTCGCTGAAAATAAATTTAAGATCTTTTAAAAATGAATAAGTATAAACCTTTTTTTCCTTTTTAGCCTTAAGCTTTTATTGTAAACACATATTCTCACAGTAAATGATAAAAACTTAGTTCTTGTATACTTAATGCTTTTGCTGTAATAAAAATGTATAGTAAAGTAGTAAAATTTTTTTTTTCATATCAAAAGTACTCGGACGTATATTATTTAAAACGTTTACAGTTTTTTACCTTTAGTGCAATTTAGTACAATAAATGTATCTTAACACTTCAAAAACACAATGAAGGAGTGTTGCATTTTGAAGGAGTGTCCACAATATTAGGCTTCCACTTTTTTGTATAGGACGTAGGTAATATTGATGACTTTAAAGCAACAGCAAGAAAATTATACAGTCGCGAGAGTCTGAAAATAAATAGTTCAACAAATTGTTAGATAAATTATATTTACTTTAATTGTACAATGCACAATGTAATGGTAACATATTCCAAATAACCTTATTAACTTACTGGTATCAATTTCTTATGTAGTAGTATGTAGATTCTAAAAGTTCCAGAACGAATCCGATGGTGCAATTGGTGTAGGTAGGTCTAAGTAAAATATATAAATATATAGATCATATGTATATCATAGTAAAGCAAACGTTCTACAAACACGTGCAAATAGTAATAAATAAGGGATTTAATATGTATGTATTTAGTAATGCATGCTATCAAATCTATATTAATCGTAGATTAAAGCATATATTTATGGATCGTATAATTTTCTTCATTCCAAAGAATACCTTATTAACTCAAACTAACAAAAAAAAGTGCAGGTAACACAAAACACAGTGGTAATAAACAAAAACTTGCCGTTTACACTTACTATTACGCAACTTAACTAAAACTGTAATTAACCACAGTCAACCGACTTAAACGTTTACTGACAGAAAGCAATCCGTTCAACAAATGTTAGCAAACAGTAAAACATAGATTCAATAGTAAATCAAATGAAAAAACAGTAGTATGCATACTATTGATCAAGGATTCAATAGTATACCACATGAAGAAACAATAGTATGTGTACTATAAAATATGAATTCCACAGTATATCATATGAAACACAAAAGTATGCGTACTATAAACAAAAATTAAATGTTATTGAGGTACTATTAAAATATATTTGTAAATAATATAATAGTACTAAAGAGAAAAATTATAAATAAAAAAAACTTACCTTCTGCAGTTATATTTATATATATACCTCATAATTATTTTAAACTGAAAATTTCACTGATGAATTAACACACTACCACGTACACTGACCGTATGCAATATACAAACGCATTATTTTTCGTACCACAATGAGTTTTACTATTGACTTAATAGTTCGAATACAATTAGCTCCAGTTAAGCTGAAAATCTAAAGTATTATACCATTCGAGCTATATGATCGCAGATTAATATCAATAACATTGACAATATTGAAAACTAATGGTATTATACTATTGCTGCTAATAGGGTAACACCTTCAATAATAATGTGAATTTACTATTACAATAAAAGTATATCTGATTAATTTAATAGTACCACTTTTGATTCTTAGCAATAGTACAAAATCATATGAAAACTATTACGTTAATGGGAAAAACCTATTATTTTACGTACTATAAAATCAATAGTCGTAGTTTTGATTTTTTATAGGATTTTTTTCTCTGAGTGTAGTAAAAGTACCACGAAGTTACTGAAAATTCATTAAAAACCCAATCTTTGAGTACATAGAAGATAAGTAGGCTAACTTGAACTAACTGTGGGGCCTAAGGCTTAATTTTGTGGTGAAATGTATGACAATGCTCTTTAAGCTAGACGTTTGTGAGTGGGGGCAACCCCCTGAACCCCTCTTCATACGTCAATGATGCACTTAAACCCTGTTTAACCTAGCCTAGTCCCTCTGAAATCAGCAGACTTCAAGGGAGACATTTTAGCTCCAATCATCTGATTCGATTCTGATTGGGTGCTCAAGTTGAAGTAGCTGTTAGCAATAGCCAACAAACTTAGACCATTATTAGGTTGCTTGTGATACGACTCGTTTAAACAGTCTGAGCTTTTTATAAGTCGCAGGAGGCTTCAAATGAGTATTTGTTAAATCGTTACAGTATCTAAGCTCATATATGGTGTTTTTGTGGTTAGTAGGTCGGTCACTTCCTCCTTCTGCCCATACAGCTTCTATCAAAAATCGTTTGAAAAGTGTTAAACTTTGAAAATAAAAGGCGACCGACTTCTATGAAATATTAGTGAAAACTGCATGGTTTTTAATAAGAAATACTATAGTCTTAGCGATAAATAAAAAAGTGTTATAAATTCCAAAGAGAGACGGAGGTTCGAAGTTAAATTAGTCAAAAATATTCATTTCATATTTTACTTAACGAAAAGGTATACGAGTATGCCACGCCTTGTTTCATATCCACTTTTAAGGAAGTATCCATGAGGATAGCTCACAAAGCTCTCCTAGCATTTCCCGTTCAAAGGCTGCAGATTTTGACAACACCTCGCAGCTGGCACTAGTTGAGCTCGTTCTTTGCCTTTGCTTAGTTATACATCGCGACTTGTTTTCAACTTGATTTTTTGATAGCTGTCGTATAATGGCCCGTATTGAAAGAAATATCGTCCACTTAAGTGGCTCCGTTCTTCTCGGAAGCAGCCGATTTTACTAAACAAGTCAGTAGATGAGCTGCATATAAATGGTTCTTCAGACACGAGGACTCCTAAACTGATCTGAGGACCTGTAAGGTGGGTCCACTAAAATCTTAGCTACTACGCCGACTTTTGCTGTCGTTTCTGCCATCTGAATTTCTTTTATCATGAAGTTAGTTGGTTACCATTTCGCCTTAAGTCGTCCTCGTAAGGAAAATTATGAAGCGGGAGAGCTTTAAAGGGGCTCTGGCAGTGCGGCTTTTAAAAGGAGCATATTCACTCCAGAGGCTGTCGGGAAGACAATTGTCTTCTCTGGTGGCATGTCACCAAGTGTTAAAGTGTCGCTGAATTGACAATTCCACCACCAAGGGTATTTTTCCTGAGACGGACTCTTGCCAGTTATGAAGATTGAACGTGTATTTCCCTCAAGTTAGTTAATCTCCGTTGAATCAATTATTCTGTTGGATAAAACAATTCTCCCCAGACATGAATGTAGACATGCCCCAAAATATTCCAAAAATACCCGCAGATTATTATTTAGCCCGCCGTCGAAAATTATACCAATCAATTCTTAGCCAAATCCCTAAGGATTCCTATCAGTAGGAAAAAAAACTCGAAACCGGTCTCGCTAAATAAAAAAAGCACTTCTAATCCATCTATAATGAACATATCCCCGAAATGAATAATTCGATGTCAAGTGTTGGTGCGTTATCAGCGTTGTGGGTGAGACGACATTTTTTGTGCAAAATACGCCTTAAATCGCATAAGCCAGCCCGTGCTTACCAATCGCAAGCTCCCCCGAACAACTGAACGTTAATTAATTTAGCCAATCGGAATTTAAGTTAATGCTCTGGGGGATCTTTATGATACCCTTCAATCACCTGATATCGCCGATTAATAGCCTGTTGGATCTACAGCTACAACAAGCACAGCTATTTGACACAAATCAGAGGGAGTAGTGATTAAGTTCACTCCAAACGGATAGACAAACCGAAAACAAAACACAATTAGTGCTGGACTTTAGAACACGAGCGGTGACATGAGGAAGGTATTTCCAATCGATTGCGTGTAGCACTCAAAGTACAGCTAATTTGTCAAGAGTGCGAGTGCGGACTCTGGCGATTGATAAGGATAAGCGCGCGAGTAACACGAACATGTTCGAGGTTGCGTCACGAGACATTTAATTTACGTAGACCCAGTTAATTGGGCCGGTTGTTGCAGAACAAGTGACTCACATCCGATGCTAATCGTGCACAGATTAGGCCGTTATTAGCCAAGCATGTGGTAGTGCATGTGACTCAAATCAATGATAAAAAACAAAAACAGCATTTATATATCTGCCGGTGGTTTTGTGATATCCTGGGGAACGATCTTTCTAGAAACTATGGCTTCGCGGTGGATAAGCGGTTACTTAGAAAGGCTGTGACGATAGAGAAGACAACACTCGAACTGGCATCAGAGAATCTACGTTGCTGATGACTTTTGGATTTGGGGAAAAGTTATGAAAACTGAAAACCAGTAGGTACTTAAATGAATAATAGTGCTCTCCTTTTCCATTAAATAAATAAAAAGTTAGGGCCCAGCTCCTCACAGCCATTCGTTTTGTGTGAGTTTTACTTTCTTGGGGCGAATGGAAGGGATCTACAATTTTATGCCGAGTCCAAACGGCCAATTAAAAAGTTCTTTTACGACAGTTTAACTCTCGGACGTTTGTCAGATTTTTGCGAGTGAAAAAAAACCTTAAAATGGAATTTTCCCTTTTTTGGGGATCGAACCTGGGACACTAAGCCACTGTAACCAACCCTCTCCTTTTCCAATACCTTTTTTTTAAACAAATCACAGCCAGATGCTTTACCCTATTGCAGCAGAAAAAATATGCACGACTGGTATAAACGGAACTATCATTTTTATAGACAGCTAAAGGTTTTGTGTTTTGGAAAAACTTTGCAAATAAGAAACGATGTTTTAAAATAATTTTCTAGAGCGCCTAACCGGTGGTTTCGACCAGTCAATACCAAAATCTACTACTTTTTGACACAATTCGCCTCAGGAAAAATATGTAGTAACATTTGTAGGACTAGCTGTCTTGGACCGCCTTATTGTTGGTCCCACATGTTCTATAGGTCAAATTGATCAAATCAAAGTTTTACAAAATCGCCTCAATGATGGCGCCGACCTACATAAATACTGCACAATGGCAGGTGTACCTTTGAGGGTTTAATGCTCTTTGGTGTATCAAGTGAGCTTTTTCGATGTCCCGATAGCAGCTTTTCTGGTTATTTTCACACCCAGCCAAGTCGAAATGTTCTTCGTCGCTTAGTTGATTCTTTTCCAAAAATGGTGGTCGTCTTACTATATTGAGCTGTGAATCTAGAGCACTATATTTTAAAATTGTTATCAATCATTTCTGCGACTGTCAAATGCCAACGGAGATAATATCATTCAAACCGAAATGTTGGCCAAAACCGATTTTAGAACATAGAAAGGCACATACTCGTATAAGGCACGTTTCCAAAACTCGAATTTTACGCTTAAAGCTTAGTACGGTGCTAGAAATAAACAAAATTTTTGCTGCTCTCCATCTTTTCTCTCAAAACATTCGCTGAAGGGCTACCTATGGAGAGGTGACGTAGAAAACACCTGTCCTTTGAAAAAAAAGCTTCCTTTAAAATGCAATTCTCTCTCATTTCAGATTCTAGATACTCCTCGTTAAGGTAGTCATTAAGAAAGCTCATTCTTGCTTAATTTTCCTCATCACAAAAACGCAACGGAAAACAAAACGATCTGTGAAAAATAAGCTTTAGAAAATGTGCCGACCTATCACTAAATTTTGACAGATACTTCAAGAACAAGAAATAAATTAACTATTAGCTAACATTCTGACACAAAAGATCAATTTCTTTAGCTTCAGCTGCATAAAACTAAGCTAAGGGATTCACTTGAATTAAGCACAAATAAGTTTTGGAGAGAATTTTTATGGGAGCTAAATTTTAGCTCGACCAGAATGCTAAGCTTGCATGAAAATTGAAGTCCAATGAAACAACTTCAAGCAACCTACTTGAGGAAAAAAGAAATCGATCATCTTCGGTCCAAGTGTCAATGGCTAAGAAAGTTGTACAGCAAAAATTATATAGAATGAACTACAAGAGCGGTAAAGAGATGCAAGAAACAAGCTAAAATCAGCCACAAACAGACTTTAAGAACACCCATAAAGATTTCGAGAGTAAAGCTGACCTTTATCGACCCAATTATGGAGGTAGTTGAAACCGCAGAAGAGGCCATGCAAGAAAAACGATGGAAAGGAACCTTAGGAATAAAAAAACGACTTTACTTTGGCAAATGGAGTTAAATGCTGCAAACGCTGAAAAATATACAAGCACTTTAACATCTCTGACTATTGGATCTTGGTGTATTGACAATGAACCTAAAAACTTCCAGACAACTTGTGACCTACCTCAGGGCTCCGTTCTTGGTCCACTACTTTAAAACGTTAGAACGACGATATAATACCGCCAATAACTAAAAGGTGGTGCAAAATGAGTCACCCTAACGGAAGATGATATAATTTTTGCAAATGGAGTCGTATGTCAATCATATTTGACATTTGTGAACTAGACAGCCGCAGTATAAATCAGACAAGCAATGGAGCGCTATACTCCGCAAGAGCGTGGAATAAGTAAGTCGATTTTTTTGACCAATAATCGGTCGGCGGTGATGTTAGCGCAGTGTAAATTTCGTAAAATCATGACCGACTAGATGCATTTGCATTTCCATTTCGTCAATAAGCAAAATCTTCGTTTCTGGGGCACTGAAAATCCAAGTGTGATCCACTCAAAGCCACTGTGTGTTGCGGCGTTCAGACGGGCAGAGTGATTGCGCCGTCTTCTTTTGAGGACGCCATCGGGAATACGATCACTGTTACTGGCGAATGCTACAGGGCCATGATAAACAACTTTTCACTGTGTGAATTAGATGAGTTGGGCTTGGTTAACATGTGGTTAAAAAAAGACGGTGCAACCGCACAAGCAGCACGAGCCACAATGGATACATTTTATTCCCGATAGGGGTGAATATGTACATCTCCTTGAGTAAAATATGTCCAATAACATATTGGCCACGTGATGACAAGTTTCGAGTTCAACCATCTTCAACCCCCCCTACCAGCACTAATTGCCCACGAGTCTAATTCAAATCAGTCGACTAAGCAAATTCCCATACGGCAACCTTAACCTTCAACATTATGGTAATTTTACCATGCATTTGCACTTATATTCCCCATGCAAACAATGTCAACCATTTGAAAAAAAAAAATAACAAATCACCATCACCCCATCCAATCAATCAGTATCTACGTGACACAAAAATCACCCGCCAGTTGTAATAAATTCCCTGATAGCAATTAAAATTAGTACTCTGTCGTACACAACTTAAAAGATACACACACAGCGAGTCACCTACAACAGCAGAGACCAGCGCGCCTTCATTTGGAGGCGACACACAATAAATAAATATGACGCAAATATTGTTATGAAATTCTCACAATAACGAATTTCATTGTTTCCGATCGACAACACAATTTTAAATTTTATTGATTTCCATGTCGAGTGCCTTATCACTAATCAATTTCCGTTAAAAACAAATAACTAAAACGACACTTTGTCAAATTACATTGCGAAACAGCGAAACAGAGACAAAGCCAAGACCTGGTCGCCCAGAGCCCCGAACTAGGCCAAGCACTTTATAATTTATTTATCCACCGAGGAGGCAAATAAAAAATAAAACTCATTATTTACGATCGATAGCGCAAAGGAGATGATTGGGTACCCTTAAACACACACATATGTATATGAGGGAAATTATGAGCGACCATGGCATGTTTATTGAATGTCGCCATCAGCACCGTAGCCTGTGTAGTGCCCCTTATCAGTGAGGTAGGCGCGCAATCACATTTCTCGTGTGGAAATTCAGGTGAACATTAATTCCATAATTCAAGAGCAAATATTTGCCTATTGACACGGAGAAAATAAATATGGGGCCAATGCAAATAGACGGCCGGCGTACACATTTAAATCGGATGTGTATCAGGTTGATATCGATTTCAGGGAACACGGAGCCCTGTCAACCGAGCCGAACACCTGAGCAAAAGTCTGGCCACGGGTACTAGAAAACCAGGCGCAGTTCTTAAAAATAGATCTGATGTCATAATCACACAGAAGAGTTCAAATTTAATTTGTGAATACTGTCAAATAGCTGGATAGATACGAGTGTCTTCGATACGATCGAATGTTCAGTATTTTTTGAATCCACTTTTGAATTTGTATCTAATTTGGGGAGTGATTTGCAAAATTGTCCAAGGTGAGATCATGCGTGGTTTTATACAAACAATGGTTGGTTCTGTCTAGGAATAGATATTGGTCTTATCATCGAAGGGAACAAGTAGTGCGATCACTTTCTGGAATGTATCGGACGTAGGTTGTGGGGCTTGTGTGTCACCCCAGAATGAGGTAGTACCTACATACTTTTGAAAAATATACCTAAACTTTTCTTTAGGTACCTATATTGTAAATCAAAATCAACAAATCTTTGTCTTTTGTTATTTTCGTGGCAAAAGGATACATGCGGGAATACACCTACGGAAAGTCGCCTTTCACTCATGTCTCATAAAAATCGCTTTTAAAAAAACCCAGCAATCAAAAAAGAGGACGAAAAAGAAGGAAGCCTTTTAGTGAAATGACGATGATGAGCGGGACCTACGTATAATCACTTTTACTGTCCCGCTTATAAAAGGTGTCCCATAATTCACCTAAAATGTAATTTTGATACAAAATACAGGCTTTTTAATTAGAAAGCTTTTTAGGATTTTTTTATGATTCATAGGGTATACAGATTGGGGTTATGTATGGAATAGCACATCGGATAAATGGCCACCACGACTTTGCTGGCAAGTACGTACGCATGAATGTGGCTGAATTTCATTAATACACCTCCCAATTTCCTCTCTCAAGGCGTCGGGTTTGCATACACCTTTTAGACTTCAAAAAAGCCCAAAGGAAAAAGTCCAATCGCAAGATCTGGATTACCAATAGTGATCGTAAAAACGGCCGATTACACTATTTGGAAATGACTCGTGCAGTAATTGAATCGTTTTTCTGGCTGCATGGCATGTGGTACCGTCTTGTTGAAACCAAATTTTGGTCACATCAATATCTTGTACTTAAGGCACAAAAACTGGGTTATCATGTCACGATGACCATTAATTGTTACTGCCTGACCAGAAGCATTTTCGACGGAGAATGGTCTGATAGTGCCTCCAGCCCAAACAGTCACGCGTTGTAGATGCATTTGTTTCTCAGGAATTACTCGTGGGTTTTCTAAACCCCAAATGTGATAATTTTGACGACTAACGAAGCCAGATGAAAGTGAGCTTCATCAGTGAAGATGATTTAGTTCGAAAATTGCGGACTGTAGCTGACAAACCGTCATTATTTTTAATATATTGCTCAACAATGAAAATGCATTGTTCATTCGTATGGCGCTCCATTCTTACTAACCCCACCTGTCAGCTGTCACATTGTTTTATTTTTTTTCCGTTTGCATCACTGTAATATCAAATGGCGCAAAATTCAAATTTTGCGTGAATTATGGGGCACCCTTTATTTTATCGCTCACGCATTGTGACCTGCAATAGGAACATTCAATATGTTGAAAAAATTCAATTAAAACTTGACAGTAAGCCCAGATTGGGGATACTTTTTAAAGGAAATGATATATTTTATTAGAGACGATGTTTACGAAAACCGTAGAATAGTAGACAATTTTTGTGGACAATTTTAGTATTTCTTTTGTCGCTTTTACAGCATATTTCGATTGAAAAATTGACCATACAAGACTGACCGTCTGTCGCTTGAGCACCGCTCTTACAATTAATTTTTACCTCTCGGGCATCAAAATTGTCAGATCCAAAAAAGAATAGGAAGTAATAGAAGCCAAAGTAAAAGTAGAATTAATATTAGCCTAGTAGCATTTGCTAATTTTGTATATTTTTTCCCTATAACTGTTGTAATTATCTACATTTAAAAAAAAACAACTAAATTGGTCAAAAAATACGGACAGTGTAGGAAAACTTACGCATTTTGGTACTTGGTTTAATACACGTAATAAAATAGAATACAAAGTGAGCAAATACAATAATTGAATAACGAACAAAGCGTATTACTTGTCAGGAGCAATGAAACAAATAGATTTAACTGGTAGGTATAAGAAGGTTTTTGCAATGAGAAAAAAGGCTGATCAGAAACGGAAATGAAAAATTTTTTTAACCTTCCCACTTTACTTTTTTGGTCACAATATGCAATTTTGTATTGAAAATTTGGCCATTGTGAGCTCGAAAAAGTTAGCCTGGACACTGAAAATGATTATTGACGTTCCTGATGAGAGCGACATTTCGGATGCAAAAGAGGAATTTTTGGACCCAGGACATGCTACAACTTGCGGTGCCATTAAACGAGTCGTTGACTCTAACCCAGCAGTTGCAGCTTTTGTGGTGAGAGGATGCAGTCTAACGAAAATAATTCCCAGTCTAACAAACAATTTTTGGTCTATCGAACAGACCCAGTCTTTCGAAAAATCCTCAGCCTGTCGCACACCCTAAGAGAGACGATATATCCCATCTATTTATTGGCTTGAATTGAACCAACAAACTTTTAAAAAATTCAAAATTTGTTCCAAAAACTGAAGGGTGGCAAACACCAAAATATTTGTCACCTGGGGGATATTGTTCTTCGTTGATTACGTCATAAAAAGTGTCAAACTGAACCTATTAATGTAGATAACTATTGTTGTTTGAGAATCCTCATTCCACAATTATTGACCTAACCCATAAAATAAAACATGGACTAAACACCAATACCCTTTAAAGGTTGTACAAAATTCATAAAATTATAAAGTCGCTATTCCTAGCCCAGACTGTATTTTCAAAGCCAGATATCAGCTTGAAGTTTGTGTACCACAAAAGATCACAGAAAATCCGGAGCGGGCTCTTAAAACTAAAAACAGTCCAATATAAAAGACAGTTATAGACAAGCTCGTGTGGGAACAGCAATTGAGGGTATGTAAAATGCAAATGGTCAAAACTAGATTTTTCCTATATAGCCTTTTGAAATGTGTCATGAAATATCGGAAGACAATAGTAAATGCAGCACTTTTTGATGCTTTGAAAAATTGTGTCAACACTTGATGGATGATTGTGATTATTTCGCAAAATTGCTGCCTCTTTTTTAAGGAAAGCATTTATCCCTTTTCGTTGCGAAATATATGAGCTTTTTGAATGAGTTGTTTTGAAAACGAAGTCACAAGTTATTGTTACCATTTTCCACTACCTTTGTCATATGTCAAAGGAAATAGGTTTACCTCAGAGGCTATTTACCTTAGCAACCTTAAAATTTGCCATTCATTAGCCACAAAGCCACACTTTCTCGTTTGGGATGGTAAGATGCAGGAATGTGAGGTTAGACACTAGGCACCTTAGTGGACCCCTCGCGATCCCTGGAAGAACTATGATTTGACAGATGGGAAAACCTACACACTTTCCCTAAAGCATTTTATTTCGTTACAAAATCTAAATACCTTAGCCTTGTCGATGAGCCCTATGGGCCTTACCAATAAATATTTTTAGTTTCGACTGTAAATTTCAGTAATTCACTGTGGCAATATTTTGAATACAAACATCGCAATTGTAATTGTAAAATCCGTAAATTAAAAGTCGGGACTAAAATTTGTTATTCGTAAGGCGCTATGCTTTTAAAGAAGTAGTTTCCCAGAATTTTGTTTCGCTTGCATGCTGGTTTTGACATTCGCAGAATATCTGTGTGATGTCTTCCTCGGTTACTTTATAAATAAAAGTCGATTGGTTTAGGTATTGAGCAGTTATAATTCCCGACATTTGCTCAAGACCTACAGTCGAAGACCAATCTTTGATGCTGTTCGTAGACACCCACCTTATCTCCTAAAAATTCAAAGCCACTCCTTAGTTCTTTTTTCCTTCTTAGAAAAGGTAGGTATACCAATGTAGCCAAAAAAACAGCTCTCAATCGTTTTTTTCTGTTTTCCATTGCCAGGTATCCGGCAAAATAACCAAGCATACCAATAAAAAGTTTGTAAAGCCCCCTCGATGACTAATGAAAATGGAGCCCTTCAAATTCCGAGTATCGCCTACCCGATCATAAGACCCGTCTGTCATCGATTTTTGTTTTCGAATTTGATTAATCGACATATCCGGATCAGATTTTCTAATCTTCTCAAACAGAAGCACCCTCCTTTACCTAGTTACCCACCTATACCTATCTCCAAGGCTAACTTATAAAAATAAAAAAATATTCTAAATTTAGCAGAAACATGTGCTTAAGTACTTAAGATAGATAAATTAACATTAAAATCGATATTTGTATTGTTTAAGCTCCAGCTAAAAAAAATCGATCGATAAATCACTGGTTTTTCCAAAATAACAAAATTCCCAGTATGGGTAAGTGGCCCTCTCTTATCACCGCCCAATCAATTAAAATAAACCAAGAACCACACATGAGATCTGTTCTTCTAGCTGTAGTTGGGTATTTCCCTACAACGAATTGAACTCAAAAATGGTTCTTCACGGAAAAGGAACGGTTCAAGTTTTAAAAGCCCGATCTGTACCTAATCAATTTGTGACTTGATGTTATTGGAAAAGCACTTCAATGAAAAACTACACAGAAAAAATTTCAAAATTCAAATGAAATTTGATTTTCATTTGAATCACCAACAAAAACCCCCGATTTTCTGTATTTTTGTTGGGGAAGTGGCTCTTATCGATTTTAACCATACAAGTAACCTGTTGACTTAAAAAAAAAAATTCGATTGATTGCCGTGCATACTAAACTTGTTATCCTTATCATTGAAAAAGAACACACTCATGTAGACAGCGGATATTGATGATCGCGCTCTTTTTCGATCGCAACTTTTTTTTATTTAAATTTTCTTTTGCCCAGCACTGGCAAACACCTTTATCTAAGTGGAGTAGATCAATCGATTGTGTAAATATTTGCCATAGCCGTTGGCAGCTAATTCAAAAGACATCCACAAGCAGATACAATTTCTGCCGCGGAGATACTCGTACCTACGCATTTAGCTATTTGTCGAGAAAACTAATCAGAGAATCGGTGACAGACATTGTGTGCAAACACATTCGTTCTGATAAGAACGATCGGTGCACAGGTTGGAATGGAATGTTTACCTGGTTCTTCAATTAACAGGTTACAGATACAGGTATCAGCGAGACTGGTCAATTGCGTTGAATTATCTCTTCAGTGTGTGCGGGTTAATATCCTGGTAAAAGATAGCCGATAACCGATCCTCACTGAGGTGTACTTTTTCGTGTGTATTCAAATTTTTCACTGGATTTTCGTACATGTACGCACGGATACTTTTTAACGTCACAAATTCGTTATTCGATTTATTTTTTTCTTGTATCCTTTTCTTGTATTTCTATCCCGTCGGCGAAATCACAATAATGCGCCCGATTCACAATTTAAACAAAGAAACACGATCTCAACTAGAAACAAAAAATATATCGCGCGCAGTAATAGAATTTTTTCTTTTTGTTGTATGTTCACTTCGCTCGGCGATCGTTCAACTCGTTTGAAACGTCGTTAACCCGTAAAACTCATCGAGTGCGCATCTACCGCAAGACTACGACCACTTGCCGCAAACAAAATCCAAAAAAGGGTTGCGCCACCACCATCATCGCATTGATCTACGCGCGATCACGTCAAACAGTTGTCTCGCTCGGTATGCAAAAACCGATAACAAGAAGAAACAAAAAACCGTATCTATGGAGTGGAGTTGCGGCGAAAAACCGTTGTGGTAGCACCTTAATGTTTAGCTCCCCCCGGGGAATATGAATCAACCGATCGCGTGTGTGTATCTATGATGAATACGCAAGTAGCTGGCTTGTGTATGTGAAATGCGCAGCGAATAAAAAGTATCTACCGTGCAGCGAACCACAGTCAACTGATCATGAATCATGATGATCGCGATCGTGTACATGTGCATATGGGTGCGTATCCCCATCCCCACTACGCTGAGATTGTGGTGAGACTGGAAAAAAGTGCAGTTCTGCGACTGGTTGGGTCGCAAGTGGAGATGTGGACTTGGAACAGCATTAAAAACTGTGGGTCTTGTCCAATGGGAAGTGGAGTAAAAAGTTGCCGGCCGCTGGTGTGCGTGAGGGGGTGGAAAGACCAGTTTTTACCCGATCGAATGCGGGAGCTCCGCGTTAAATACAGATGGGGGAGATGGAAATTGCTTTATGGTAATTTGATTAGAAGGCGTGGTGTTGGGCGAAATCAGTGTCCAATGGTAAGGTTGTGGATTTGACGTGTAGTTGTGTTGTGTGGTGGATCGTGGTTTGTGGATCGTGTGGATTTGGGTTTGTTTTGTGTGGAGGGAATTCGCCCTTTTGAAGCGAAGTGGCGGTCTTCGATATTGGAAATGGAAACTGATTTGTGGGGATTTTTTTTGTATCCTTTTGATGGTAAATATTATGCAACTAAGTTTTGTTAAGATAAATAATTAAAAATTCTTACCATGTAAATGATATAGATAAGTTGATGTTCTGTGGTTGAATAATTGTAGATCAATTGCAATTCTAGTCAGTTGTAAATGGTAGGTTTTAGAGGGCTGTCCTTGACTTCGTGCTTAAATAAGTACATGCTCTGGTGGGCTTTGTTTGCGAATTGTTTTGACATTTGTTTCAATAGAATTTCCATATCTGCGTATAAGGGATTTTTTAATGATTATGAACTGGTAAACAAGCTTCTACGAATCATTTGTTTTTTTCTTAAGCAGCTCTAACAATAGGCAACCATCTTTAAGTGGACCTCTTGAAAATACAAGTTAAGGATGTTCCCTTAAAAATATTAAAAACTCGGGAAACTGGCTCGATTTGTATTACTTTTATTTACCTACATATTTAATTTTATTTGATTTTTTTATCCACAGCCTCCTAGCTTTTACTTTAAGCTGTCAGTTTTCAATTTGTGTCGTTCACCGAACAGTGAAATCAGTGTAGCAGTGTAGGTACCTACTTACCCACTATTTTTTTCTATACCTTACCTATGCATTCCTTGATTGCTGCTGCAAAAAAATATTGGAAGGTGCTACACGCCTACGAACCCGAATACTTTTCTTACCGATTCGAGAAACAAGAGAGGGGCTGAAGCCCTGAAGCAATTCCGTTGTCAGATGTGAAACCTGAGTAGGTACGTTCTTTGCTGCGAAAAAATATCGTCGAGTGACCGAAGTTTTGAAATTGCTGGTAGGTAGGTATATGTGACAAGACCTACTTTAGAGGTATATACTTCTTGCTTACGGTCTTGGCCACGCTTCCAGTGATCCCAGCTATGTAGTGTTGAAAGAAACTTTTTAGTTACGAAAAACATTTAAACAGTGTCCGGAAGCGTTATGGGGAATACAAGGTTAAACTTACTTGCCATGATATCTCTGCATTTAGATATTAATGTGGATCCCGATAAGGTGATTGATCTCATGCCAAAACGCCTTCTCCTTTGAAAAAATGTGTAAACAAAAAACAGTTTAAGTACATACAATTTAAAAAACTAATAAAAATTCCTCGTAAGATATGTAAACAAGTCGGAAACAAAATCCTGGCCAATGGCGTCAAATTCTGCTGATAGCTGCTAAATAGATCCAAAATAATGTTGAGAATATTTATTAAACTAGCAAAGATAATGACTTCCCTACCTATTCCTACTTTATTCCTTTCTTAATTAAAGTGTGGGCTTAAGCAGTGATACAAAGGTTGTAGCTACCATGATCCGACTAACAATGGCGGCCTAACCCTGCTACTAAGAGATCTCCATACTATTTCATTGAAGTTGAACATTTGCTTAAGCTGAATAACTTTAATGCACGGCAATCAAAATCGGACTGCAGTCTATTTAGCAAAATTGGTGAAAGTGACTGACAAGTTTTTATTGGGTTTATACAAAAGCTTTATTTTAAATGTTTCGAACTTATACCTCATTATCTTGTGGACGATGTGGTCAGTACCAGTAGTAGGATAGGGGTTCTGGGGGTTCGGTATAGAGGTTTCGTCCACTACCCCACTTCTCAAATATCCAAGAGTCACAAATTTTAGATCCCTTCCCCTTCGTCCCAAAAATGAAAATCTCACACAGAACGAATGGTTGTGAGAAGCTAGGCCTCTAGGGTAGGGGCAGGTCTTGTACCTTGATCCAGATTTCAGGGTTTTGCCAATAATTTGAATTTAGTTGATTTTTTTAATCATTGTTTTTACAACTTTCTTTTATATGGTTGAGAAAATTCAACTCTTATGTGGCAGCCTCAAACGGTCCAAGGTACAAGATGTGATGTACCTTTTTTACAACTTTCCCCCTAGCAGTGGCTAGGTGTAACAACATTTTTCAAAGGCAATATTTCGACATCTCCTGAGCAGACTTTATTCGACTTTTTTGGTAATTTTGTTACATAAATATTGCTGTTTGTTTTCAAATAGGTTTAGCTGAACTATTTGCAAAATATTAGGAGCAGCCTCCAGTCGAAATTATAACTTCTAACCCCGATCTTCCCTTTAGCTTGGGCTTCGACTAAAAGGCTTCATTTATCGGCGGTGTAAGGCGGTTTAAGTTTTATTTATCCCGCCCCTAGTAATTTTTTTACAAACTAAATAAAAGTAAAACTTCGACAATGGTTTCAACCAGTTATAGCTACATATATGCATGTCCATAAACTTGGGAAAGCTTCTCTTTAAAATTTTGTCAACTGTTGTCCGTACTACTTTCTAGCAAAATGAAGCAAAAATTAATTAATTTAATTATATTGTATTAAATTAACTTTCTAAATTAATAACGTTAAATTATTTTTTGTATTAGTTAATTAAATTCATTAATAAATAAATAATTTCATAGCTAAAATTTGTTTAAAAAAGTAATTTCGAAATAAAAGCTTTTAATTTAGTTTTAAGTAAAAGGAAAAAAAATTATTAGGTACATATGTAATTTATTTTTTTTACTTTTTTTGCAAAAAACGCTTTTATTTATTTATAGCAAACTTCTTAAAAAAATTGGTTTTCTACTTTTCATCAGGGCAAAATCTCATATTATTCTTTCAGTATAGATGGTCTGTATGATTTCCTGCTCTATAGCCATGATTCCCAGTTTAGATAGCCTTAGAGTGCTCACTGTGGACCTCACAAAAAATTTTAATTAGCTTCAATTTTGAGAAACCCCTCACACCCACTACACACACAACTTCTAGCAAGAAAAGAGAGAAAGAGTACTTTCGAGATGCAGATGTTGTGTACTGTGTACTGTGTTATAATTTGTGTGCGCTGTACAGGGTTGCCATTTCTGATAAAATTGATAAAATGTAGTTGCATATGGAGCAGCTTTCATTGGATTTTGTTGTCAATGAACACAAGGAATGTAAATTTGTAAATAAATTCATTGGGCTAAAAAAAGAATCGTTTTGTAAAGTATGTATATAGGTATATATATTATATATTTCCAAATTGCCGCCCGGGGCCCTCTGACACTCATCAAAGAGTACTATACTTCCATTTTCCTGGGTGATCTTTTCAAAGTGTTTTTGATTTTGTTGTCAATGAACACAAGGAATGTAAATTTGTAAATAAATTCATTGGGCTAAAAAAAGAATCGTTTTGTAAAGTATGTATATAGGTATATATATTATATATTTCCAAATTGCCGCCCGGGGCCCTCTGACACTCATCAAAGAGTACTATACTTCCATTTTCCTGGGTGATCTTTTCAAAGTGTTTTTGATGCGAATTGTGACGAAAAGACGTCTTACACTATGAAGGCTTGAGACTTATGTCGAATTACTAATCCGCACCAAATTTAATGGGAACTTCAGCACTTTTCTACAAAAGTTTTAGATTTTTTTCCGTCGGTTTTTATTTTTTGGAACGAACTAACGGACCTAATTGAATGCTGTGTTCTGACGGCTTCATTTAGAAGCTTTTTCATGACAATTGGTCGATCGAATCTTTGTCATTCGTTCGCCACAGAACTTTTAGTGAAAGAACCCTTAAAATGTATTTTTAGCATTTTCGGGAACTCAACCAGGAAACATGAGCCATGTCACTGTCTTCTTTGTACTCACCTTCTTGGGAGCCTTAGAACGTCGGTTTTGTCGCCACTTGAAGGGCGTATGTCAATAGCACCTTCATAAGCTAATACAGGACTCCCTGGGACTCCCTGATCTTTCCCATAAATCTACATCGTATAAAGTTCCATTTCCTTGTTCATATTCAAGCAACCCATTTGGATTATAATCTGCTTCCAAGGAACCGTTCAACATTCCAAGGAATTCCATTGAACAATCCCCAAATGGCGCTGTCTGAAGTTCACTGCTCCCACAAGGTGCATTCCATTCCCTTAAAGAATTTATTTAAATTTCCACGCCATCCAGCGCTTGATGACTTTGACAGGCTACAATCGTTTCATGGAGAAGATCCACCGACCGAGCTGCGCATACTCTCATTCCATATGCGCACAGGTACTCGTACAGCCAGCCCAGATTCCAGTTCATTATTGGCAATGTGTGCGCGCATTCAAATCGAGTATACGGACATAGAATGCCTCCCATTTGGATCATTAAAGGAGCATACACAGTCTTCGGCTGCAATTACTCCGAAGTGATGCCACCAGAGTTGAATAATTGCTACCAGATAACTCCAAGGTGGGCCATCCGGTAATCCTATATAAAGACTCAACTGCAACCCTGCACAACTGACGTAATGGTATTCCCCGGGAATAATCGCATACTTGCATATTGTCTCGGCTGTCTGGTCGACTGTCGCAGCTCGCAGTCGTCCGGTGTGCGACAGTCGGTCCAAGATCAAAGCCGTCAGGGTATTTTGTTTAATTGGACAATTTGGGTCTGCAGGCGAACAATACCCTCCGACTTGGCATTGTCAAGGATATGCTGAGTCGGTCGTGTGGTATCGCCTGCTACTATACTGGGAGACTAATTGTGTGTGTGCAATTTCCCAATGAGATGGGCCCACCGGCCGTAGGCAAGGCAAATCGTGGTTCATGCTAATTCCTGACTGACTGTGCCGTGTCTGCCGGTGCCGTGCCTGCCTCTGCACTTGGCCGCTTCGAACAATAGAAATGTTTTGATTCGATGCACATAGTGTCGCCATATTAAGACATAATGACGATGACCGAAATTTCTGCTGCCAACATTTATGGACGATGAGATGTTGGCAATTTGTATTGAGACGGTATGGACTTTAACTGGTTTGGGGTGTCCCTGGAGCTCATGATGTTACCTACCATGCCTTTGAATATTCTGATCATTAATATCCTTGATCAACAATTTGGAAAGTTTTCGCATTCTGGTTTCCCCCAGTCTGGTTTCACCTGGCTGCAGTATCCTTTCAAGAGCTTGAACTGCATCTCTATGGAGAAGAGTGCGGAATCGTTTCCCATTTAAAACGGGTATTGTATCAATTGGCGTTTAAAAAAGTCCCCAATCTGCCCCTAAGCTCGAAACTATGATGATTTGGGACTACCAGGAGGTTATCTTGTCGAAAGGTCCCTTTGAAAAATCTCAAAATATAGTACCCGCAGAAATACCTCTCAAGGAACTTTTTGCTGGCCCGTTGCCAGTGGCATATAGCTATCTGGTTATTTATGTCCTTAAGAACTCTCTCGCCATACCTCAGCACCGGCTGAGTTCTTTCTCCAGTGAGGCTCGCTTCTATCAATAATTGTCGCAGTCTTTTTTAATACAGGAAAAGGGGTCTTTTATCTTTCTGCAAAAGTCTCTTGGTCCTGGCTTTGCAAAATGAAGATTATAGCCTTCCGGTGATTGCCTCTGGTGGGTTATTTCCTACCAAAAAGAGCCCGAATGCTCACGTATAAACCCTGGAAGATTACCTATACCAAAACATACACTCCGCTTTGTCGGAGACCTTTTGAAGCCAGGCTTCGTCGTAAAAAATCACAGAACCATAGCTGCTGTCGTTGGATCACTCTATGCCTCTCTTGAATCGCCCTTAGTCGTAGGGCCCTTCGAAACCGCTTAAGCGAGGAGCTTAAAATAACCAGGCTTAGTCGCAGAATCTCATTAACTAATAGCTGTCTTTGGACCACTATCATCCAAGAGCGACGCTCCGATATATAGCCCCACAGAACTCCATTGCCACACGGTCTTACTAAACCAGGCTTAGTCGTAGACTAAGTTATCATTGGACAACTCCATGCCAACCAGGAACCTCGCTCTGTCAATAAAAAACTTTGCTCATTCGTAGGATTCCCATACAGCACCCCTAGTCAAACGACCACACAAAACCAAGCTTTAGTTTTTGGAGCCTCTTGCAGCCATTGGTACTACTGAGCCGCTCTGACTTATGCTCATTCTTGGGGCATTTCCGTGCAATGCTTGATATTAGGATACCCTGTGCTCTACGCTTATTTTCTGACCTTCTTGACACCAAGCTTATCCGTAGAGCCTTGAGGAACTATAAAGTTGTCGCTGGGCTACTCTCTGCCACCACAAAGCCGATCTTGCCGTTGGTCTCCTCTATAATTCCCGGACTTACAATTAGTCACAGAGCCCACAAAGCTAGGCTTAGTCATACAGGCTTACGGAACTCCGCCCGTCATTAGGGTATCTTTATAACACTCAGCAACCGATTAGAGGGTCTCACATAAGTCATAGCCACTCGCTGCTGTTTAAAAGAGACTAATTTTCACTTTTAGGGCTTCACAAAACCAGACTCAATCGTAGAACCTTATTAAGCCACCTAAACCTACGCTTATTCATGAGGTCTCTTGGAACTAAGCTTAGTCGCAGAATATAAAAGAATTATTATTTTGCGTTGGGCCACTCTCTGCCACTCCAGGAAGGACATTCACTTGTGAGCTTCAAAAGGTCGTCCTCGTCATAAGGGCTACGCGAACCAGGCTTGTCGTTGCACCGTTTTGTTTTTCCATCCTACAGAATTTTTATGGCAAATCGCTAGGTGTTGCAGAAATTTTCAAAACCTTCACCATATATAGTGTCGCTTATACCTCGAAGGTGGACCGGAGTCTTTCTTTTGCTTAAAGATTTTGCCGTCCATTAATCCATGGCTAATGGACTCATAGACTTCCTAAATTTATCCATAAGTCGTGTTTACGTCAACCTTCCACCTCATACTAGTAGACTTTGCGAAGGCCTTCAACCTGAGCATGCATTTGTGATTCACTTCAAAAAAGACTGCCCCAGAATATTTAATTCAAGAAGCTTGATCTTCCCGGACTCTTTTAAATCGAGAAAGCGAGTCAGATAAAAATTCAGAAGGTTAGCATCGAGCTCTGCGGTTTCCATGGACATGACTAGTGTCTTGTGACGGTTTTCCTCACAGCCCTGCGCCTAACCTAACCTAACCTAGGTTAGAGCCGTCTTCTTTCTGGTAGCCCCCAAAAGGACCTCCAACTGGATTTGCTTTCGCATCGGGATAAAACTCCGTATTTCCATCAAGTAATCCGTGCCTTTGAGTTAGATAAGCGATTTCTCGACAGGATCAATGCGAGGCACGACCACCATTTCCATAGATATCGAGGTAGAAACTAGCAAGTGCTGAGTTTTACCCGTAAATCAAACTCCCCTGCCCGCGAACTTGATAGCGTTTTCCTATAAAGGCGCTGGTCGAACCTTCGTCCCGTTTCTTTGCTTTGTTTAAAAAGTGCCCAACAGCACCCTGTCCTCAGAGAAGATGCACCTTACCATTCAATCCAACTAATTGCCTAAACACTAGGCACATACCCACTTCCCACAGGATACCACAACCTCCTACTAAATGCCACTTAAACCGCTTAACAGCCCTACTTATACCTCTGGCCTCCGCTTAGCCGCACATCATCCGCGCCGCGGCGAGGAAGTAATTAATGACGCAATTATTCCGGCAGCAACACAACCAGCACCTCCTTTCATCATCTCGCGCAGGACAGGCCAACCGAACGATAGAAACATCACATTCACCGCCACCGATCAATACCATTGCAGATGCCGAGATCCCAGCCATCGCAGGCATGGGATCTGACCGATCTGTGTGCGCGCACAGCTTGATCGATTGTCTACCGTACAACAGCGAACCGCGCGCACTGACAGCGATGTGAATAGATGGACGGATAGATTGGCGATGGGAAATTATGACTTCTGTGCCAAGTCGATGATTGTGGGAAGGAAAGACTATACCTATCCGGAGATCGGTATGTTGTTGCTGGTTTCTTGTGACTAATTAATAAGATCGCTGCCTTAATGGACGGGATCAGTGGTGAATTGCTGAAATTACTGGCAAGTGTCCCCGCCCGGCCACTGACGCACGTCTCCATATGTGGGGGTACGGCTGGAGCATTAATTCGCACAATGATTACCGTTTAACAAATCGTTAACTTGGACGGACGACTCCGCCTGAGCGAGGCTCACTCGGCTCGACTTGGTCAATACTGGTTCTGCTTCTGTGCCTGTCCCTACAGATGTACGGGTACACTTTGCGGACGCAGCGAATCGCAAAAGATTAATTAGCTAAAACTATTTGCACGGTGCGGTGTGCGGCAGGACAGGCACACAGACACACCACCCGCTGGAACCTCTAAATGGTTATGTGGTGGCAAACGAATTATTTTCTAATTGCGCACCAATGTACCGGCGTGCATACCCCCGCTTGGGTGAGTCAGCGCGGCGGCGGTTTGCTCCATGTCCGTACGGATGGGGCTACTGTGGAGGAGAGCATCGGCACATTAGCCTACTCGACGCACCGCGCCCCTGTAGCTGGTCTCAGACGTAATTGCTCACATTATTGACACATCATCATCAATCAAAGGGAAACTCTAATGAAACTGCACACGCAAAAGGTTGGACAGCCACAGGTTGACTTGCAGATTTTTTTTCTGCTCTTTTGACGGTGCGCGCTCGTGCGCCCACATATCGGTGGGCGGTCGTTATGGGCGGTTGGCATCCAGGAAATCTTAATGCGCGCCGTTTTGTAATTTATTTATCTCTCAGGCTTCACTTGGTCAGCATATGAGCGCATTGTGCGCGCCTGTGCACCTGACCGCTGTATGATCGTTGATCGTTGATTGTGCTGGCGCGCAGTGATATACGAAGAAGTTGATTTTAATGTACCTTGAAGGAGAGATGTGCTTGGGGTCTGTTTTGAATGCGCGCAGCCAGCTTGCAAATGCGATAGGCGATGTTTATGCTGTTTATGTAGACGAACGAAGACTTAACGAGGTGGGAATGGGAATTCTCGGCGCGTTATGGTGCGGCTTCGTGAGCTATGCCTTGTTGCAACGAACAAAGGATTAAGCGCGAATTTGTAATTGCTTAATATGACGGTGAAGCGTGACGCGATGGTTTGTGGAAAACATTTAAAGCGGGTGGAAATATTTTTGCGTGACTTAATTCGGCTTAAGTCGGCTTAGGTTCCGGTTTTCGTTTACGGTCGTTGGCCGTCAGATGTGCGGCTTTTTGGTCGCACTTTTTATGCTGGCTTAGGGTGGAAGACGTCGTCTCTCCTAACTTGGGTACAAAGCAGCTGTTATCCTACACCCAAAAAAATGTGTTGTAGAAATGTTGAAAACCGCTGTTAAATCGACTGCATTCATTGTCATAATCGACCCGACATCCAATGCTTTCAATTGAACAGCGACATGGTTGTGCTTTCCAAAACCAAATTATGGTAGATTTTACAACTAGAAAAATTGTAAATAAAACAGCATTCCTTATTAAATGTAAGCAAACTTTGAAAAATACACAATACATATGTGTATAAACTACGAATTTTGGTTGTAAAGGGTGATTTTTTAGCTGGTTGGGTTTTGGCAACACTGGTTTTGACAGCTGACGTGTGTTTAGTACCTTGTGTCACTGTCAAACAGCTTCAGTTTGGTTTGCAATTTAACCATGGATCGTCTTACAAATGAACAACGCTTGCAAATTATTGAATTTTACTATCAAAATTCGTGCTCGGTTCGAAATGTTCATCGCGCGCTGCTTCCATTTTATGATCGGCATTCTCGACCTTCTGAGCAGTCTATTCGGAAGAATATTCGGGCCGGTCAATTGGCCGCCTAGATCGTGCGATTTGACACCATTAGATTATTTTTTGTGGGGGTATGCCAAGGCTAATGTGTATAGGGACAATCCCGCTTCGATTGACGCACTGGAAGCCAACATCCATGCATTCATTCGTGAGATACCGGCCGATATGTGTGAAAGAGTGTGCCAAAATTGAACTCAGCGGATGGGCTACCTGAGACGCAGCCGCGGTCAACATTTGCATGAAATTATCTTTAAACATTAAATTGCAAGGTTCAAACTATCGATTCAAATAAATATTTCATTCATTTTTTCGAATTTTTTGTGTTTTTTTTTTTTTAAAAGTTCTATACCTCTTAAAAAATCACCCTTTATATTCACAACACCTTGCGGTCAAAATGCAATTTCTGTCATAAAATCTAAAAACTATGCTCCAAAAAAACATAGACCAAATAATTTTAAATTCTTTATATTAAAGTAAATAATATTAATGAATCCATAAATGGCATAATTACATTATATTTGGTTATCAAAAAAAAAAACAAATTTAAATAGGTTGCAATGAAATAATTCATTTTGTTGGTTGCAGACTTGTGGACTAAATAATGTAAATGGTTGTATTGTGCATTTTATAAGTTGTACGCACTTTCTACAGCATTTTGCACACACATTTTGCATTTTGGTTGTACATTTGTCAACAAAGATTGACAACGCGCTGTCAATTTTACAACAAGAAATTGCGATCAATTTAACAGTTTTATTGCGGAAATGCAAGCAAACGCTGTAACAGTTACAATTAATTGTAAATATAATACGCATATGCTGTTAAATACACAAATATACAACTTCTTGTAAATTTGACTGCCACATGTTGTAAAATTTACAGTGGAAATTTTTTTGGGTGTACATGTAGTGAAATTCTGATTTTCATTTTACCATTTCCCTGCAAAATAAATTGGCCAGAATTTAGTTTGCTTTAAGCGCCCACAACTTAAAGAAATGTAGCCCAAGATCATTTCCCAGAAAGAAGCCCAAAAATCGTTGAAAGTTTTTCCATGGGTTGTGGTGGAAAATTGAATCGAGAAGACACTACCACAGCTCTGTATAGAGAATATCCATAATAAGTTTTGTTTTCCGCACTCTTCTATAGCACCGTTCCTTGTTGCATTTTTTCCAGCAGCTTTCTGCTTGCAGAAGGTTCTCGACTTGTGGTTGGTATTGCGAGTATCGTCTGATCCACCACTTGGGCCCATTCTCTGCAACTTGCGATAAATTTCCGCATCAAAAACTTAGGAAAATTTTTTCAATTTACATCGTTTTAGTGATAAATTTATCGATGTGATAATTAAAGAACATGGGACGGACTGGTATTGTGAGCAAAGTCCCATTCGTCCCCTTTTCCGATTTTGGTTGGTGTTGTGCGTATTCTCCGATCCGCCACCATAGTAACACCCCACGTCCCCAAAGTTGGGCTAAGGAGAATTAAGTTAGCCATTGCCACTAAAAAAATCTTTCACCGCATTGGCGTCTCACCGAACCATAAACGCAGAAACTTATATTTTATTTTATTTTATTTTATTTCACTTTATTTTATTTCAATCAAATCAAATGAGTACAAACAGTTACCTGTCTTGACAAGGACGTATCTTCTCTTGACATACTCAAGGAATATCCGGCATCCGGCTCTCTTTCGTCTGAGAATGAGCATCCAGGTCGCGGTTTACAAAATTGTTACTTCCACAAATCTTGCTGACATACCTACCCCAGAGAAGATCCTTGTCTTCGTGACTGCGTCCAGATTGAATATATGGTTCTAGGGAAGGGCCAATAAGTCCCTTTATCAGAGTCCCATGAAGACCGTCCCGCCTAATACAGTCTAATCTGATCTAAGAAGATGTCATCATCAATCCTGTTGCAAGTTTGAACTTATAAGCCTGAATTTAAAACAGGACACAAGTAATACAACGCAAGGTTCGTGTTTCTTTGTGGGTAACCCTCGACCGCTTCATTCGAAGCTCAAATTGGTTTTGCCAGTGAGGATTTAGGATTCTTCATCCAGCGTTATCACAATGGACCTATACTACTGCTCCAATTGAGCTGGCTTTCTTAGCTGGCTAACCGACGAGTATACCCCAGCCATCGACAAAAGCACATCACAACTATATCCACTCCAAGTAAAACGAAAAAATTCTCAAAATAAAACCGCGCGCTCCTCATTCACCGGAATACGCTCATTATTCGACTCTAGCAATCAAAATACAATTATCGACATAATTACTGATGAACGAACCGAGTAAATCTGATTAGCATTCAGCGGGTGAAAATCTTTCCAACACCTGTTCCATTGTTTTGCCGATTATTTTTCTCCATCAAATATCCAGCACAAGAGTGTCCCGCTTTCGTCCGCTCGAAAGAGGCGATTTCATATCGGCGATTAGATCACCATCACCAGCAAACGGTAGCCGTCAAAAGTCGCTTGAAAAAAAATCCCAAACGCATATAAAAGAAAGACTCATCCAAGTCACGGTGCCTGCATCCTCCTCCACCCATCCTAGGCAAATGAATACAGAAATTATTTCAATTAAAAAGAAAACTAAAAAAAAAAACACAGTAATTGAACTGTTTACAATTTGCCTGTTAACATTTAAATTAACACTCCAATTTGGGAAGTCAATGGTGTGGCGGCGCTAGATGCTAATCGGCCGCATTCAGAGCCGTAGCTGTCAGAGCCGTAGCCGTCAGAGCCGGAGCCGTCATCCTCGTAATTGTTATCGCGGAATCATCTCTGAAGGAAGCCTGGAAAGAAAACGGCTACCACAAGAGTGGAGCAGTGGTTATGTTAATGTCATCGCTGAGATTATTTTTTTTTGGCAGATAGCACAATTTGGGATGAGGTAGCAGCATTTAAGGTTCGAAGAGATGTAGCGATTCTTTGTTTTGATAGTTTTTAATTTTCATATGGAAGTGCCTTAAAAAAAAATGTTACAGAGCCGTCCACATAAAAAACATTGCTCTTGATCCAATAACTATAGTCCCACCTGCAGTTGTAGCTATTGAAATGAATTGGTCGAAAAAAAACGGGTGTAAAGCGCCTCCCTGAGTTCATCAACGAAATTAGAGCGATAGCATAGTTTTCTATTGGACGCAGTGAATCCAACTGATGGTCTATGTAAAGCTATAACAACCGCCACAGGAGCTCCCATTTACCTACCTACCATAGTGACTTATTGACAACCGAAAGTTGCCTTGGTACCTATGGAAGAGGGATCATTTCAAGACCTACCATGAAATATCCAACTTGATGCACCCTCCTATAGCTAGATGCCTATGTGCGCTTTTTCAAAATATTCCGACAAATAGTATTTTGAGAAAAACGCAAGGGGGTGCCCCTTTTCCACAGCCTACTCCACAAGCAATTGGAAAAAACCGCTCCGAATACATTCCATTTTCAACGTGCAGCCAATCCGCATCAGTATATGTCTGCCACAAATCCCCCATTGCAATTCCATGTCTGCGCACTGCTTAGCATCTGTATGTTTACAAATCCATCGTACCCGCAACAAACATGAGATACATCATACATGCATTTTCCATGTTCACTTCTCGCTCGAAACAAGAACGGCCCAGCCAATCCGCAGATAGCTCACAGCTATTTCTGCATTCGGGATTCGTGTTTATCTGTGGCGGATCAGCGAATTTGTATTCACTGTTCGCGATCTGCCTTCTACGGTCCGAGCGGATTTAATATGCAAAATGAACATGTACGCCACATGGAGCCAGATTTCTCGTGCTGTAGCCCAACACCAGCTGCATGCGATTGCTGTGTGTGATGAATGTGTAATGACTCGTGACAAGGCGGAGTCTTGGACCCCAAGTGGGGGATATGTTAATCAGGAATCGGATGCTGGGGCCGTGCAAGTGCCTACGATCGAATTTACAATTCAAGTGAATGGGAGGGACTTACGAGGCCCACCTGAGGCACCCGACGACAAATGTCGGAATAATTTGCGTACTTGTTGCGCACTTGTCGCGCATGTGATCCAATCAAGCAGTCGTAGCACATTTTCGAGCTTCATACATACAGATACATTTCATTGAGCTAGCGACCCTGAGAACAGCACATCTTGTCCTCTGAATGACATCAATCATAATTCAATGACCACAAACATTAGAGAAACAAAAAAAAAACGAACAACAAATGTACGGTCGTCTATGGAAAGATACATTTTTCGCATTGTGTAATGCGATACAATTATCGGTTGATTCATCGATATATCGGTTACAATTCTATTGGAATTTCCAATATGTCCGATTGTCCGGCTTCCGTTCGCTTGTTGGCTGTCAGCGCAGCCTTGTTTCCCGGTTACAGATGCATTGTACTCGCATAATTCAAAGATTTATTGGACATCCATTCGGTTGGTGGTGGACAACACGCATGTGCCTATAAAGTTGCAGTAGCAATGGCCTTTGCGTTTGCATATTTGGTAAGATATTTATGCATTTGGAATTTTTTCCAATCAGCTTTTTTTGTCGATCACCGATTTAATGAGAGGCACAGCCATCCCTCTGGCGAGCGTTAATTAAAATTGTTTGAATTCAAAGTTGTTCACTTGAGGTTAACTATTATTTTACTGAAAGCAAAACTCTGTTTAATTATAGTAATCGATGCTGTTCTTTATTGTGTAGATGTGTTGGGTGTTATGTCTCTTTATGACTGCAATTACCGAGCGGAGTTTATTAATAAATATCTAGGTATACAGGCAATTACAGCTAATGTGCAAATTATCTGCGCCTGGCTGTTGGCAATCAATCTATCATACTTTGAAATGCCTTTTGGGTGGCACGGTCAACTTGTGAATTCAAATTGCTATAATGGTCATGGGTGACACATTACAGCTGTTGGTGTAACTGTCAGTTATACGATATTTATGAATATTTAAGTAGGGGCATTAAAAGTGCACAGTGGTTCAGTTGAACATATTTTTTTTTGATAAATGGGTCAAGTTTTTCAAAAGTGTTTCCCACTCAAAGCCTCAATGAAAATAAAATCCCTGGTAATATATGTTGGGCCAAAATAAGTCATCCGATGTTGTTTCGCTCTCATTTTTTTTTTCTGAATGAAAAACTTCGATTCAGTTTTTTGATTATGTTTATTTGAATCTTTAGAATTTTATTGGTCAAATCGGGAAGATGATACCGGCCAAATGGGTGCTGTCACAATTGATTGCCATACGGGCTCGTTTAAAGGCATTTTTCATCATTTCGGCGAGAACTCCGGGCGACAGATTCTCGCACTCGTGTCGAATGTTGTCCTTCAGGGCTTCTAGGGTCTCGGGGTTGTAACACGGGACTTGAAAAAACCCCACAAACAAAAGTCTGGAACGGTTAAATCGGGCGATCTTGCGGGCCAGTGCAAATCGCCAAAACGAGAGATGAGGCGACCCGGGAACGCCGCCTTCAGAATATTGGTTGTGGCTTGCGCAGTGTTTGCCGTCCTGTTGGAACCACATATCCTCCAGTCCTAATTCATCCAATTGCGGCAGAAAAAACTCCGTTAACACGACCCTATAGCGCGCACCGTTCACTAAAAATGGCCCGATGACTCCTCCAGCGTGAATAGCGCACCATGCAGTAACTTTGAGCGGGTGTAATGGCTCCTCGTGCACTACTCGTGGATTCTCGGTGCTCCAGAAGCGATAGTTTTGCTTGTTCACGTACCCGCTGAGGTGGAAATGAGCCTCATCGCTCATTATGATTTTGGTCGAAAAAGCGTCCACTTCGTCCTCGCGATTGAGGATGGCTTGGGCGTATGTTACACGTGTTTGACGGTCGACAGGCAGCAGCTGATGCACGAACTGGACTTTGTACGTGAACATGAGCAAGTCTTTGACCAAAATTCGCCTTAGGGACGACCGGCTGATGGCTAATTGCGAGGCACGGCGTCTGGTCGATTTTTCCGGCAACAGCTAGACATCCTCGTCAACAGCGGCGATATTCTCGTCACAACGGGCGCTCCGGGGCCGTCCACTCTTGGCAACGTCTAGTGTGGTCCCATACTCTTCAAGGTTGGTGTGCAAAACGGTGCAGTGTTTGCGCAGTCGGTGTCGGACGTCCGTGGAATCGGCGACGGAACTCGCGCTGCGCCAACACTACGACGAATTGTTACGCAAAAAAATAAACACGATTATTCCGCCTATTCACTTGTATTCTACATCTGTCTAGTCCACAAATGTCAAAACAGATTTGACATTGGCGGCCATATGCAAAAATAAGAGCACCTTCCAATAGGGTGATCTCTTTTGGCCCACCTTGTATCTGTTGTGATCTACGAAATGTTTAGGGAGAGTTTTAAAAATATTTGTAAGGCGTCTCTGATGATTACCAACATCGTGATCTCCCTGTTAATGTCACAGTCTATAAGTACAGTTGGTTGACCTGATCTCCTCCAGTTTGAATAAGAAAGAGCTCCCCATGTAAATACAAAAAGTTCGAAGCAATTCACTTAGAGCCCGCACATCATATTAGTGCAGAAGCAGCCCATTTCCATCTTCCATTTCCGTCTTCCGCCTGTCATATTTCATCACACGAAGTGGCAAACCACAACAAGGCATACTACTTGATACACTTAACAAGCACCCATAAGACAAAGCAGAACAGTTTATTTGCGCCCATAATTGAATAGACAATGATGGCGTATTAAAAATGTATATCCACACTTGTTGGCCGATCCGCGTCGCGTCGTCTCGTCGGCTGGTCCAAAACGATAGCTGGATTAATTCCTGCCGCCACCGCACCGCCGCCTTAATGATCGCGCCTGACGTGAATAATCAACAAAAACAAAAACCAAAAGAAAAACCATCCAACAACAACAAAAACGCAGTTTAATTACGATTCCATGAATGCATAAGCGATGTTGCCATAGCCTGAGCATAACAACGCGCATTAGCCATTACAAATGATACTCTAGCGTGTTCTAGTACTTTATTGCACTACTGCCTCCGTACCTTGACTGTGGATTCGAGGGAGAAAACTTTTTTAAATTGCCCATAAATCAAAAATATGAAACTGCCCCCCGAGGGAGGAAAGACTCTGTGCGACTGTGGTGTTTCTATTTGGCAGGCAGTGCGCGGCCGCACTCCCGACAGTTCGTCATTAAAGACTGTGATTTGTTGTCAACCGCAATTGCGAGCGGAAACAAATGAGAAGCGAATGTTTTACGAGCCATATCCCGACAATGTGGATCGTGGTAACCTCTGCAATTGCTGGCCGCAGAGTTCTTACTGCGTTGTCGGGTGCACAATGTCGCGGTGGTGGTTTTATAGCGAGACAAAGTGACCAATAAAGGTGTTACGACTGTTAATCAGACGTTGCACTTGTGATTCATTTGGATTGAGATCTTCTGTCTTGGTCGGGGATGGAAGTGGTCTCTCAGCAGAATGGATTTGGTTTTGCATAATTTGCAGGGCATTTGATGTCGTTCGCTTGGGTGGGTTGCTTTTGATTGCCACACGGGCTGGAATCAGTCCAAGAGGCTGGAAATATTTGCATCTCTACAGGAAGGAATTGGAAAAATCGCCATTAACACGAAACAGGTACATGCTCTGTCGTTGACATGACTTTCGAGAAGCATCCCTATTTGAATAAAGAAGCCCTCAAATGAAGGGTAAGTGATGAGTTTAAGTACAGCGAACATTCGGCGATCATTTTCGACGGAAAGTCTGTTAAACGGGAAGTTACATTCGTCACCAAGGATGTGCTTGTTGAAATGACGATTATCGACGACGTAAAGCTACCATTTGACAAGCTGAACAAGTGTGACAGAAAACGATGACCAACAGCAACTGAATTTTCGTGGCTGCTGCTGCTGGACCGAGGAGATAAAAACGCTACTAACGGAGTGCTTAGAGGCCAGAAGCAGAACTCCAATCTCCAACGATCCAGTGGTTGAGAAGACATTGAAACATATACCAGGCGTCTTGATATTCACAGAATCCAAGCTTAAATCCAGACCAAAGGTGAGATTTTGTAAAAAAAAACAAAACGAAAATATCTTTCGCATTTCCAAAAACGAAAGAAATCATGCGGAGGCTTGAATTTGAATTGCAGTCCTTTTCTTTAGTCATTTCTCGTTGCAAATGTTATTTAGGTAGATGTCATATTATGACCAATTAGCTAACAGAACAAGGTTTAGAAAAGTGTTTAAATTTTTGATTGCGATCCTCCGACTTTGGCTAGGATATTTGTTAACAGTGTAAATATGGCAGATTGTTACAGCTCCATAAACTCCTATTTCTTACTCCTTGGACGCCTTATTTGTTAATATTAATTTTTATTAGTAAATTAGTTAACAACATAAAATGCGACTTATATAATACGGTACCGAAAAGTCGCTGTCGTTTTTAAAATTTCACACGAAACGAAAATGCCTTTCGATTTAAAAGTTACAGGTCACGAAAGTCTTTCTACGAATACGAAAATTCGTCGCTTTTCCAAAGTCACATGAAGCAAATAAGCATTTGTGTAGGCGAAGGCGATTGAACAGCTTTCCCGTGCTCAATTGCACTTATACTAAGAACCTGACATAAGACTCTGGAATACACCAAATCGATTTGAAGCGACTGAAGCGCTATCTAAATGTGACCACAACTATCTTACCCTGCAAACAAAAGGAAACCGTTTTTACTACAGAAGGCATTTAAGTTCGTCCAACATATTAAAAGAAGCCGCAATATTTATACAGCTCCTTCGAGCTTGCAGGGAAAAAGGCGAAACCAATGTCATGCCAAATATTGTAGGTACTATCAACTGGCATGATGCGTAAAAGGACCAGGTATATTAAAGCAAAACACTTCTGAAAGATCTGCTGGCGAACCTTGAAGACTGCAGCACCTACTCCTACTACCTAAAGAAAAAAAGCCACAGTGGCAACCGTCTTCAGTCAGATTAATATGCTTGCCTCAAGATCGCAATGGTACAAATCTTCGCATTTTTTAAGGCAGACTTTTTTTCAAATTTCCCTCCTGTTTTTGATTTTGCATTCAAATTGATGCAATGAGAGATATGGCAGATTGGCTACAACCCGAGTCAAGTTTTAAGTTACAGATGACTTTATAAGACGTAACCTGCTCAGCGTGTGAAAAACTTGTCCAATACCTAGGGCTACTCAGTCCGTAGCCTGTATCAGGGGGGCGCCTTTATTCATGAATTTCTTACCAAAATAAAATAACCGCCCTACCTCTTTTAGATTACTAAAGTTTTACCAATTAATGGCAGACGCTAGGTTCATCTTGTATTTCCTCTGACTTGACTTGTAATTTCGCTGCGACTTCTCTTGGCCGGAGTCACAGCTGTTGGTCATGTCCCCTGCACTGCACAATGACGCAGTAGGTTTCCAACGAATAATCTACTGTGCCAATCTGACCTATGTTAGTCTGACCTCGATACAAATTTTTTTCAAAGGTAGGATTGGTAGTTTGTCCCGCTTGCTCCTCGGAAACCCTCAACCGATCGTCCTGAAGATAGTCATAAGGTAGGTTTGTGATACGGAAACGGACATAGACTACATTCCATCAGTTGTTTCCATTAAAAACTTCAAAACGTCAAACGTCTGTTTTGCATGAAAACGAGTTTCAACCGAATGAAGCCTTTTTTTTAACTGATAACCTTAAGGTAAAATATTCGCATAAAAAATTAGCCCAAATTTGATAAAATATATCGAAAGTCGGTAGGTAAATCCACACTCAACCCACGAGCTATCAGCCTGGGAACTTTTTCACTCAAAAACCATAAGAGAAACACAGATCTCTGTATTGAAAATTCGGTGGCAAGGTACAAGGCATCTCCTTATTAGTGGCGTGTTGTCATCGCGTTTCAATTTTTCACCCCCGTCAAGAGATTTTTGTGCTTCGAAACTTCCGAAAAATCCCATTGGACCTTAATGCTCTCTGCAGGGTAATCTAAATCTTATATAAATCTGCCCTAGTTCTTTGGAGCCTCTACCAGAGTAATCACAACTTGACTTGATGGGGCAGCTCTTGCAGAAGTACACTGGCGTGAAGCCCTTCATTTGAACTGAGTGACAATTTTTGTCTAAATTTCGGTCCACAAAAAATATTCCGCTGTACAACCCTGCCCTACAGTATTATCGCCACCACAACAAGAACTTGTTGCAGTAACCTTTCCACAACGCACCTAATCAAAATTGATCACAACAACATTTCTCGCACCTTTAACACGCCACTCCCACTGCGGCACTGGCCATGCGAAGAGGCTAAGAAAATCGAAGCAGGACCAGGGCACAAATCGTAAAGCATCTCCCATCCCAATGTACAAGTACGACTACGACTACGAGTGCATGTCTCTCTCAAAGATGGCAGCCGAACATTGTAAAATTATTCATTTCAATTGTCGGCGGCGATCAAACACACGATCCAATTGCAAAACACCATAAGCAAAGGGAACGCCGATATCAAAGTGACATCGTTATTCCTGATGCCTTAGCAAATAAGGAATTGCTTGAATATTTTATGGGTAGAGAGATATACAGCATACGCTGAGCGTACGCCCGGGCCGCACTGGACTATGGACGCACGTACAACTGGACGGGGCTGTGCGTCGTAAGGCGGTACAAAGGCAGCACACACACTCATGCGTATATAGAGATGTGTGTCCGAAGCGCTGTTCGGCGTTTCGGTTGACAACAAAAGCGTTCTCTATGATATTGGTCCATCCAGAGAGCAGATTCAATGTCGTCTCACTCTCGCCGCTCTTGGTGCATCGACTCTGCTGCTGCTCGTCAGAGGATCAACGGGTTTGTTGGATTTTTTTTTTTCTCTTTTTTTTCCTGTTGCGACTGGCCCAGAATTGCATCACGACAATAATCGCACAATTATAATAAAAATAATCACAAGGAATCTCGGCAACAGCCTGACGATGTTCAGGCATGCATCCGAGAGGCCGAAGAATGACCGTATGCCGCGCCACTGTCTACCGGATTATCCACAATTTTCCACGATTAGCTGATTTTCATTTGATGGCGAGTAATTGGTAATTCCATTTTCAATTCATTTTGCCAGGCTCCTTGTAGCCGTTGGGGCTTTTTTTATTTTTTGGTTTGAATTATTCTTGCAGCGATATGTTTCACGTTTCGTGGGATTTATTCAGTAGTTACCTTGAAAATCTGAACGGATTGGGTCCAAATTCTGGATGGGTCAAAATTCTTTTTATAAAATTTTGGAAACAATAAAAAATAGGTTTGAAAAATGTATAAAAGCGCGCTTTAAAAAAAAAACAGAATTTCGTAGGGCAGAATTTTTGTGTGAGAAGACAGAATTTTGCAAAGCAGAATTCGACCGAATCCCAATCTGAACCCATATTTTGTTCTATGTACAGAAGAAACTGTGAACTGTAATAGGAGTATAGTGAAATTGTGTAGGTACATATCGCCGGCAGAAGGACCTTTGTCCTGGCTTTCCAGCAAACAAAATCAGGTCGGTGATCGATATTTAAATGCAAATGCAATGATTTTCGAAGTCAGAGTTCAAAGTCGAATGGAAAATGGTGCGGGGAAGTATAGTCCTTAAAAGAATAAGCTCTCAAAATATTTTTTTTACTGTTTATAAAACAAGAGGAAGTGGTACTGATAAGGATAGCCTCTCCTGCTCAATTTATCTTTTCCAACTGACTCCTCCATTGTTGAAGTGGAGTTTGATGGCTTTTCATTTTCATCTTTTTGTCAGGGTTGAAGTGTTGTTTCAGATGTCCCTTTTGGGGGTTGCCGTTGCACTACATAAATAGTACCTATTACTGTATATTTTATACCAACTGGCCCGGCGAACTTCGTACTGCCTAAAATTGATTAAAATATTAACATCCCTTCTGAAGGTTAAACCTCTAAAACTCTGAAACGAATGAAACTCCTTCGGATTTAAATTGAGTTCCATGCATAGTTACGACTTACGACTTCATACGAAGGTGGGCTTTCTGCCTGTTTTTTGTTCGCTCTAATGTTTAAATCGAGTTGGTCCGGTCAGATTTTCTCAATCAAACAAAAGTCAACCAAAGCAGAATGTGGGCAATCCTTGCTTTTGCCATTCGAGACCGAGTACATCCAGAAACGCGGCTCTCCAAAAAAAATGTTGCTTAACAATGAAGCCCGTTTTGAGCTTTTGTTTAAAAAATCGTGCGGTGATGTCATGGCGGTCGAATGAAGTTTTAGCTCGAATAGTTCATAGTTAAAATAAAAGCTTTATTTGTGCATATCATCGGAATGTATTCATAAATTATTCAAAGCGAAATAAGGCCGACAGGACTTTATTTCACTTTAGCAAAGTGACCCAACATCTTTTTGATAAGTCCCTAAGACTGATTCAACTACAAGCATTCGGGAAGAGGAAAAGGCAACACTGCAAACAATTTGTTGAGTAAAAATTCGTAAGATTCTCAGTGGAGCGCAGTGGTCTCAGACTGTGAAGACTGTTTTCGCCTATAGTTTTCCCATAAATTTAAAAAAGTTCCACTTTTTTTCCAATAAGTGATATCGGCCTTATTTTTTATAAGAAATTTGAAATTGAAATGCATTAAGATACACAAAAATTCTTACGTAGACGTTAGATGGGTTAGATATTTAGTGTGATCATTTTATTCTGAGTCAACTTTTATTTGTAATGGAAATGCGTTTAAATTTTACTTCTAAGCAATTTAAGTTTCAAAGAGATTTTCCATAATTTTTGTTCCCCCTTTTTCATCCAAAATTGGCGCTTTTCCCCTCAATCCGGGACCACTGGTAGAGCGGTAATATCTTGCTCTCTCTATGACATTCCCGTTTACGATTTTTCGAGTTAAGGAACGGTATTGAGTTAAAATTTGTTAGAACTCGTATTATTACGCGGATTCTGCATATTCCGCACGATTTGGCATTTGAATTTAAGCGTTAAATCTCCCGTACGTCTCACTTTCACATTGACAATAATTAATTAGTCCAAGAAACAATCGCTGTATGTTTGTTGCATCAATCTTGTATTCCAATGGTCAATTGTATGTGGCTAGCTCAAGTGTTGCCAAACATTCCGGTTTGGATTTGTATGTAATGAAAAAGCGGAATATTGTCCGACCCGTCAATCATTGTTATTTTATTTTAAAACATCGACATTGCTATTATGTACTTCAGTTTAAATTTTGAATAAAGGACTACTTGAATTGACCGAATGGCATGAAGCAGCATGTGCACACTCGAAATTATTATATTCATTACATTAACAATTTTGGGCGGAACGAAGTTCGCCGAAACAGCTAGTTTATTGAATAAAAATGGTGTGAAAAATGTATAAAGTAGGTAATTGATCAATTGAGAACGGCTAGGTCGATTTGGCTGAAACTCTTTTTCAGTTGTTTGTAATTGCCAGGAGAAAGTTCTTACGAAAGGAAATTTTGGGAAAACAATCCGAAAAAGTTGAGAAATTGGAAAAATCGAAAATTGATTTTTTTGTATGGAATTTTGTGTACAATTGTTCCGGGATGGCTTTTCGAATGGATAAATAGGAAATTCTAAGTGGAAAACTCGGAAAATTCCGGAAAAAGTCGAAAAATTCGATTTTTTTTTGTTGACTTTGCTATTGCTCTCCGGAGATATTTGTCAAACGCTTTCCGTCATCCCGAAATCTACTATTGCCGATCAACTTAATGCATGCCTGAAATCGTCGTCTTTGTGGCGGCATGTCAAGAAGTTGAAATTGACCACGAATATGAAAGTTGCAGAACGACCAATCGTCTGCTGAATTCTCGAGACAACTGCTGGCGGTTGGCAATGGCCAAATTACTGTTGATGTTTCGTGTGGATTGATAACGTTCCCGGCAAATTGTATAAGAAATATTAAATTCTAATATTTTTCCAGCGTTGACTTATAGAAACCCCCAAAAATATGGAATTTAGCGACAGTATTTTTAACCGTGCGTGTAGCATCTGTCAAAAAACTCATAAAACTTAGGTCTCTTTTATAACCAAAATGAACAAGAAATGCTGACGACTGTGTTGCTCGCATAGTTCTTCGATATGCTATAATCGTTATAGGAAGGTTACCCTTAATTTGAGAGCTAAATCTAAAATTGTAATACTTTGCGGAGTGTGATCCTTCACTGATAAGTTACGAAGCCATGAACAGTTAAATTGCCCGGCCCACTTTTTAGGCTTCTGATGACAGCCTCGATAACATCTTTTGCGTAAAAAAATCTTCCCCATTTTCCCCATACTGACTCGCACTGACTTACTGACAAATGGACACACTGCCACATGTAAATCCTAAAAAGAAATAGGAATTAGTAGAAGGACCACCGAGAAGCTGAAAATCGAAATATCGATACCTACCTAAGCAAATTCTGTTCATCGCTTTTGAAACTTTTCCCAATTGTTTGCGGCTCAACTTGGCCTTTGAAGATTTCGCTCCCATAAAAAAACTATCCTACTGCTGCTCAATGGAATGCTCCTCGATCTGCATATTGCCTTATATCGAAAGGAGAGTGGTCTCCAATAGAAACTGCGTATCCAAAGCAGTCCACAGTCTCACTACTTCTGCTTTGGCACAAGCCATATTTGAAGCCTTCATTAAGAATCAGTGTGTGGAAACGGATTGGAATAATCTCCCAGCCGACTGAGTCTAACCCAGGCTGACTTCCACTTAAAGGCGGAATTATGCGTAAAAGACGCAGCCCAAGTACATGAATCTGGGAACTAGGCACCCGTGGCTAGATTTTTAGTGAAAATCAATTACGTCTCACATGGACTACCAGCTCTGATGAAATAATCGCGAAAAATTATACAACCTGCCTGTATCTAGATGCAATCTTGAAAAATGTTCCCACGATTTGTCAGCTGCTTGTCACCGACATCGACATGTACTATGTAAATTCTAAATAAGGTGATTAGCGATTGCAGTCGCGTTATTTGTGCGCACGCACTTAGGCACTGAATGCTGAATGTGTCTCTCCTTGTTGCATATGCGTCTATATAGCTGGGCGGCTGGAACAACAAGTGTGCAGCCATGTTGGACACAACAATTCGCTACGCAGCGGTGTAATTTCTCATGCGATTCGAGCCCTAGATTTCAATCGCATATCTCATCGATACGAATGCAAGCATTCTGCGCGAGTCCACAATTGCAATTAAGCGCACAGCCCCAACTGGCGTAGTAATGGGGTCGCGCCGTCACCACTCGCTGGCTGTGTGTATGTGTGTGAGTGTTGTTTTTCAGCATAAAATGTTGCAATTAGCATAAATGAATCCAAATTACAAGGTGTACGCCGTATGCGCCTGTATCAATATTCTCTCTCTGGCCGAGTGCCAAAAACGGGGACAGCAACAGTGTCCCGTCTTAATGTCATTCCGGCATGTTGGTAGCCCTAAAAATGGGCAGACCGCAGCTTAATGACGTGTAAACAACACTTGAGGAGGCCAAATTTGGTATACGTTTCACAGTTTAATCCCCAGTTCGATGGTAATTATTGAGCGGGAACGCGCGCCCCAACTGCGAGTGCGAGTGCGCCAGTGGACGACTGTGTGTGTGTGTTTGCCCGTGATGTAAGGTGACAACGTTTCAATTCCATGAATCATTTTTATCTGACACAAGCGTCTCTCGCTCTCCATCTCCAGTCTCGCTTTCAGATACGGAAATTGGTTTAATTGTTTGTCGTCGTCCGTATGATGGCTGGCGGTGTCGGTGTGCGTGCGCGTTGCGTGATTTATGTTGTTCTTTTGACGTGCGCATAATCCGTGTCCATGAATGCGATGCTGGGCTCACGATGATTTGTCGAATCGATTCAAATTCTGTTTTGACAGATTACATGACAGATGAATATTCTAATTAGCGTCGTTTTGTTGTTCTTTCGTATTTGGTTCTGGCTTTGGCTATTGGTGTTTGCTCTGACAAATAATACTCTCAATGGCAAGGGGTTCATTTACATCCGGCTAAAGTGGTTATAGGCTTGTGGCAACGCTGTGTGCCTATGCTCTATGGTAAGAAGATCAGAGTCTGGAATAAAGGAAATGTCGTTAAATGGTTGGATGTTGTGTGAAATAACAAAGAGTGCCACGTAATCAGTGCACTTATACCCATGGGTTGTGGTGAGAAATTTAAATCCATCCAGGAGTTCCAGCTGCTGGCCAGAATGCTAAAGTTGATTGAACTTTTGTGTTGCCCGAGCTGACTTTATCCGCTGCACTATAATTGTTCAGGTTCACAGTTCTGAAAAGGAAATGATTATTTCTATCATTAGAACTAGATCTAAGGAAGCTTTAAAAAAATCGTAAAAATATTTTTAAAATTTTTTTGTCATTTAAATGAGTCCCACAAGATATATCTACTGTCAATCCCAGGTTTGACTATTTAAATTTGAACTTAAAACTGTCATGTTGAGGTTTTAGTTGTAATGCATTTTGTTGCATTTTTTTAAAGGAAAAAGCCAACGACTAAAAGCTTTTTGAGCGGACCTGTTTTACCTTGGCGAAAAGCTAGTGAGCCAGTGATGTTGACCAAAATATTGACATTTGAGACAGTTGGACTTGCTAATATGTTGCCGGAAGTGTAAAAATTTAATTATGAGTTTATTACTATCCATGTCGACTCCCAAAGGGCGAGCTTTGAGATATATCTGTTCCGTTTGAAAATTTTATTCAGACGCTTGGTTTCAATCAAGTTTGTATGGTGATATCAAAACTAACGGCCAAATTATTTTCCCCTGAGGAGGTAAAAATTTTACTAAGACTGCTCCTTAAAAAGATGTTGTGATTGTCAACACAGTTGGCCACCCAGTTCTTTTTTTTTTAAAGGACAACTTTAAGGAAAATCACTACAGTTGATCACATACAAATAACAGGCATTAATATGAGTACTATCCACTCAATTAAGGGCCGTTTGCTGTGACGACTCATAGCCCTAAATGATTTAAGGTTCTTCCTAAAAAAAATAAATATTTAAAGGTTCGTCATGAGACCTTAAACTGAGAGCTTCCAACGGAATACAAAATTTTCTAAAACTACCTGCTGCATCGGAACAATATTTCTACACGTATCTATGACCGGACCTTTTGAGTTCAAGAAACAAACCCCTTTCTCAATCGTTGGCCAAAAATCAGCATTTCGCAATTTTTTGAAATACAGTACAAATTTTATAACCTCTCAGATGGAGACCATGAAGGAGTTCCAAACTGCCAAAGTTCGGATCGAGGAATACGGAATTTTTTTTGTCCAACTAGGGAACCTGTTCAAAAACTTTCGCATATTAAAATTCAACTTTTTCAATTGGTAGTATTTTAATTAGATAAAAATTCTAGTACAAAACCTCTTCCTTTTAACACTTTATTTGTTGAAATTGGTTGAGTATATGCAAACAGCAAAATTGAGATACTGGGAAAATAACAGCTAGCCGATGAGATCTCATGAGTTCTATTAAAGTTGCGGAAGGTTTTTGTAATAAAACCTTTAAAACTAGAATTCAATAGAGTTGAAGCCAAAATATGGAGTTACTCAATCATACAAAGAGATATTTTTGTTTTTTTTTTTTAGTTTATAATGAGTTCTGATTCAAGTTCTAGAAAGTGCTAGTTAAAAACAAACAAAAATTGTTTACTTCTGGAAATTTGTTAAATTGTTTTTCGAATATTTTTCAGGACTCATGAAAATTTAAGAAAAGAGATTTCAATACTGAATAATTTAATTTATGTAAGTCTTAAGGAAACTCGAAAAGAGTTTTTTTTTCGTTCGAAATTGATGTGGTTTTTTAAAAAAAATTTTGAAAATTATGTTTGCAAATGGGATAAACCGTGAAAACATGCAAAATATTGTAAAAAAAAATATAATTAGAAGAGGAGAGTTTTCAAAACTCATACCCAGAATTCTTGAACTTAACCAGCCAATTCAAAAGTCAACAAAAAAATCTATATTTTTTATTTAATTTTAACTGAATTTTAATTGTCTCTTATTTCATTGAATAATTAATTTTTTAATTGTAAAATTTGGTTAATACTATTTTTGAATAAAATTATGGCTCGTCATGAGCAAACATATCCAGAGAGTTTTTTTTCAGTTTTTATTTATTGTTTCATCAATAATAGTTTAAGTAATGAAATTCAATATGTTATAGACTATGGAGTTTCATGAACTTATAAAAAGTTTGGCAGCCAAAATACGTAAACCTGGTCAAAAGGCTGAGGATACAATGGCAAAGGAAGCTGCCACTCAGTGGGTGGCAAAAAACAGACCGACTGAGCGACATCGCTTTCCCTATAACAAAATCGCTGATCGCTCAGGACTTACGTGGCCACCGCCATACAATTTCATATGTTTTAAATTTTTATAGCTATGTGGCTCAATCGCTCTGTCGCTTGTCGCTCATTGCGTGGCTGCACCCTAAGATGGCTGGGGTACGTGGAGCAACACACCACTACACCAGCCCGATGAGTCTTCAAGTCGCATATTATATTGTAAGCCTCACTGGATGGTATGCACACAAAAAAGAAAATTATATCAACGTTAAGGCAGTCTTCAGGTTTGTAGTTTCCAGTAACTATTAAAATAGAATGTTGGTGGAGCTATTTGCGAGATAGAGCTGCTGAATTTATGCAACCTCTTCAGCCAGAAGAAACAACTACATACTTGAATTAAATTATGTTCCAAAACGAAGGAAGGTTTGCTCAAGTACGATAGTTAGCCTAGTGATTTCAATTAGTAAATACCTTAAGGAATATATTCATTTTATTTGTCGTACCTTCGTTCAAATTCACAAATTCCTAAAACTATTCTTCAATCTCTATCAAATTACCTACCTTCTGCTTAAATGTCTTACGGAATAACCTGTAACACAAATGAACTCTTTAATCTGCCAACTAAAAGGAGCGTCTTCCCATTTCCATGTCCAAACTCCCATGATGCGCTAGCGCTTTACAAACTTTTTCCAACTTTTCGGTGCACATATGAACTTGATTTTATTGATGAAACTTATTTTCTTAATGAACTTTTACAATTATTTGTGATACCAAAAACACATTTGCGAATAATCTTCCCAAACGATTTTCAACAATTGCATTTTTTTTTTTGTATTCTAATTTTTGCCCGAAATTTACATTGCTTCGTTTAATAAAATTTAAAAAAATCACTTTACTGTATTAAATTGTGGTCTTCAAACGGTTTTTTTAGAACAACATCTTTCTTTCGGGCAGATATCAACCGAACTGAACTGAGAACTGCCATGGAAATGTTCTGTTCACCCCTGTTCGGAGTTTTGTTTTCCATTTAGAGTTTCGTTAAAAAAGTTACCCCTTCTAGAGAACAACCCTTTCCAACCCCTTGCTTCCTATTTGCATACTATTTGGAGAAATGGATTTTTTAAGGGTGAGTAGAACGATAAATATATTTTTTTTATGTACGAAGGGGTTGACAGCAATAAAATTGGACAATTTTCCTTTTCCCGCACTTGAACTCGAACTTCTGACAGCCCACGAAAATGTACTAAAACGAATAAAGTCTCAAAAGTTCTCTCCGTTGTCACATAGATGGCATTAAAGGCAGTTTTTATATTTTGCTTAAATGTTTTGTTTATTGTGACCTCCATGACGAAGAAAGCACCTCTCCTAGTGATATCTTTATCTGTTTGTGAATGAGTCCATGTTCAAGTTCTTATTTGTTCGGGAGAGGGCTTTACAGTTCCCTTTCAGCCCAGAGCAATCCAAAATTTCGGAATTTCACTACAATCTTGAAGGGCTATTGGAACGGTCTGTGTCAAAAATGTAAAACGATCTTTCTTGCGCCATAAAAAAAGATGCACATCATTCTGTCTGACTGTCAAAGGTTTTTCTTTTTTCAAAAACCTTTCGAACTCAGCCGATATACTTTGGGAAATGACAGCAACAGAAACTTCTTGCTTTTTGTATAGAGGTTTTGAAACTGGCTCCTTCCAGAGTTTATTAGTTTTATTCATCAGACAAGAACGGTCGATATATAGGAGCAAACGTTAAAGACCCAACCGCACTTCCCCCGCATAAACTCATACACCAAAGATATATAAAAGTACGGTTGCGGAAAGTAATTGCCTAATTAGCACCTACTATCCCACCGAAGGCTAATTATACCCACATTATAGGTGATGAAAGAAAATTTCTATCGAATGGATTCCCCGTAGGCTTTATGCTGCGGAGACCCAGTGCAAGGCTGGATTGCTGCAACTTTAGCAGATTGCTATAAACTGATAGCAACTATACCTATATACAGTGATGGTGTGAAAAGATGCGTGCATGAAGGGAGTTTGCGAACAGAAAATCTACCTTCAGGCACACACACCGCGCGTCCGATGCGGTGATGTCTGTAGAGAACATAACGCGATATTGCAATAACCCAGGTGTTGAGTGTTGAGTGTTGACTATTCCATAAAGCGGAAGGTAAACACGTGCGTACCTGATGGTGATGATGATGATGATCGTGATACTCACACATGTGGGTAATGAGTGGCGATTTAATGTTTTATTCCCTGCAAGTGGGCACCTTCCCGTGTACTTGTAATTGAAACTAATGTGAGATTTGTTGGATGGAAAACTCTCACATGCGATAAGGTACCAATTTATTTAATTCAATTGATGGAATATTGCAGCGGCTGGGACTTGAGCTCAGTAATAGGGATCAAATTTGTTAGACTACTTGTATTTAATGCAAATTGTAGGGTGTTAAGACCATGGTTTCTAATTTTTAATGGAAGCCAGATCTATGCGAATCCCATTTCTCCGGATAAAGATTTCGTTCGTCGAGTAGAGTTCAGCTAGGAATCAAAGGCAAGACATACCTATTTTATGCGGAACTTTAGAGTGATTTTCGGTGGAAGAACTGGCTACGATTCGCTAAAGATTCGCGGAAGAACAAAATGCAAATATTTGGAAGAAGACTTTGCGAATGTGTGTGGGAATAATACACTTTTTGGGAATCGATATGAAAAACGATATGTCAATTCAAAGGAGCTAACTGACAGGTTCAAGCCAAAAAATACGAAGTCGAATTATTATGACGGGAACAAACGAAAATGAAACGTCAGTCAGAATAAATAAATTCAGTGTCGCTTTGAATATGTGAGTTTGTTTATGGAGGAAACACTTTGCTAATTTTTGTAATGAAATAAGAAAGTGTCACACAAAACGAATGGTTGCGGGAAGATAGGCCTAGGGTCACTATACGGAACTGTTGCGCGTTCGCCCAATGGTCGTCTGCCGATATGAAAATAATTGAACAATTCGAAAAGAAAATTAGCGATTCCCTTTGTTTTTGGAAATTAGTCCTTAAAGAATGAGCGTTGGAATTAAACTGCAACAGCCCGACAAATAATTTTGATAACCTTTATGCGAGCCATAAACTTGCATGATTACTTTCGAAAGTAGTAGAGTTCATGGACAGCTTCCTGAAATGATTAAATGACCAAGTTCTGGTAGGTACGTGGTACCTGGTTTACATGTGGCTGGCCTAAAAAGACCTCCAAAAAGCTGGCAATATAAAGGCGGGCTCTGGAAAATTGTTGGAGAACGTTTTAAATATTGAGGCTCCGGTCGATTGAAGCTCATGTCCGCCCAGAGTGACTTGCCATCAAAAGATCAAGTTTGAAGGTAGCTTGTACCTAAGATTTTCAGGCTTTAAGCATCAGTTTATTAAGTTTAGCCCTTGAATTTGTATTCCGAACATATAATAAAGCTGTAGGGGTTTTCTGTCGATGGTAATTTTTTTAAATGTTGCTTAAGCCTTCGAAAAGGCCTTGGACTATGTCATTCATTGCCACGCCCACTTTTGGGAGTTTTTTTTAAAAAATTGTGAATTTTCTTTGTCCGACTTTAATTCATTCAACTTTCTATTACTCAAACAGTTCTTAGTCAATCCAAAAATGAAAAACACCCAACTGAGTCCTGAAAAATTGAAGGCAACCAATCAGGTTCCTGCTTCGGACCATGATCCAATTAGATTAATTCCATTAAACCGAAATTTATCAGGAACGATTGTTCTTAGTCGTGGTTGGTATTGCTTTGGGGTGGTGGGCGCACATTGAAAGAACTGTGGGTCGTTTTGTCTGTTGGAGCGGGTTGAAAGGAAAGTGTGCGCCGTTAAGTGATCTTAATTACCAGCGGCAATGTTTTCAGAAAAACCAAATTTAAAAATGCGGGTGTGTTAAGTAGAAGATACAATCGGTTACAGAAAGTTTGAAGCCTGCTGTACTACCTACACTAGATGAAAATTTTCATTTATGGGGATAATGTGCTCCTTTTTGTAAATTTAGTTTAGGTCTCATAGGTCGATAGGTTCAAACTGCGCTTTGTTTGTCAATAATGAAGTTCGATTCTCCCATGTCCAAGGAACAATGAATACAAATCCAATATCAAATCATAATTACTCAGCCTGACGACATAAAAGCCAACTGTCTTGATGAACTGTGCCCATAAATCCAAATCAATTCGAGTCCTTCACCTTGCCACTGCGATGATGATAATGACGATGAGATGAAAAGACTCCCAAACGCATTAAAATCACATTTAAACGCGCCAACCCCCAACCGACAAAAGACCACTACCTTTGATCTGGTCAGCAAGACATCAACTTCCATCCGAAGGACCCTCACCATAACTATAAGCAAAAGCAATCATTAGCTTCGATTCAGATTAAATATTCGCAAAAATTAAAGACGCGCAACGAATCAATGACTGATTGCGGCCGAGCCGAGCGCGCATGTATACGATCGTAAAGAAAGAAAAACAAACTCGAATTACAGTGTTTAAGGATAATAAAAGAAGTCCCTTTAATAGAGTGCTCGGCCATTTGAATTTGGCGCAACAAAAACCCAGCTCCAGCGGGCAAATACTCATCAATACCCATATGAGTAGCTGTATGTGCGCGCACACAATTAACCGCATTATACGACTGCATAATTACTTAGTCGTCCGCTAAATGGAAATATCCGCGGTATCCTTTCACCGTTCCACAGAAATCGAATTTAATTTTAATAATTATAGATACGCTCCATCAAGATACCGCAGCGCATTGGTCCAAATTGGCCATTTGCCATACCACAGCGATGTCGGCGGCGACGACTGCGGGTAACCGCAGTAGCCCACTCAGTAGCATTTTGCCAGAGGGAAAGCGCAACTCGCATCAGGCTCAGAACAATACTTACACAGGCTCCCATGCCAATCCCGATGATGCAGTCTGACTGATGTAAGTCACCATCCCGCCGCGTCATCTTCAGCAGCACCATCATCATCATCATCATCATTGCCACCGCATCTCAGCCGTCAGTCGTCGCCTCTCGTGTGCATGTTGGCGTATAGGATGTGTCGGTGTCGGTCGGTCGGTTGGTCGGAGATGATGATGTTTGGGGCTCCTTAGATCTTGTCATAAGGCGAATGCCTGAAATTTTCTCACATTTTCTCATGGTCGTCGGAGAATAATTAAAATCACCTAATTGTCACTTGTAATTATCCATTTGCGATGTGGTGCAGTGCGGATGCAGATACAGATACAGCAGATATGTATCTCCACATACTGTACACGAATGAATATTTATACGCTTTGCGAATTGGCATTTTGTTTAATTGCAATTTTTAATGGCGACCTAAGTGAGACGGCGAATAGAGTCATGGAGACGGCCAATAAAAATCATAATAACTGCGGTTCTGAGATACATATACGAGTACGAGTACGAGTACCTACTCCCCATTTGCAAGCACTGTGCTGATCCGTGTACCTATACTGCTGTTTTCACCAGCAGGTGGAATGCTGTTGACAGATTTATGATTTCGCCTTATCTGGGGCTGCTGCAGGTTGTATTGAATTCCATTAAGATTAATTGCTGTGCATTCATATTCTCGGGATTGTCGCATGAGTTCATAATACACCACTGTGCCCCTGTCCATATTGGTATAGGTATGAGTGGATTGATTTAGACGGAAGAACACGCACCCAAAGAAGTTTTTACTGCAAAATAATTGTCGGTAAGGTAGTCCGAAAGCAGGAAATAGCAAACTGATGAAAGTTCTAAGTTCTAAGTTCATCAGGAAGAAAAATCAATGCAGTGGCGTCTATAGACTTGGGCTAGGATAGGTGTACCTAACTATACTATACTGTATATACTATACAATAATAGATCTACAGGCGATCGTACTTGCATTGTGCTAATGGCTGCATTGATAGCTCAGACGATATCGGTTTAGATAAGAAAACCTTTCAGCTTTTACGGTAGCTCATGGAACTGACAACAAGTCCTTTGGTAGCAAGGACTTTTCTACCCCCACTCAGCCTACACCCTTTCAAATTTGTACCAACGATAGAAAACAGTTCACAAAATGGGCTTCTCTGCTGAAATCCAGGACAAGATTTCAACTTCACAATGATACGAAGGCTTATCCTTTTTTTTTAAAGGCTTGCCATCATTAGCAGAACTTTAAACCTTGACGTTAAAGCTGTTTACTTTCTCTATGAAAATTGTATATTGCTTTCCTAGAGTAACTAATTGTTATGCTTTTTATTTATATTTTTAAATTTTGGAGCAAATATTTAAGAAGAGATATTTTTGGGACAATTTTAAGACGGTTGCTTAGGTAGGGCTTATGGAATTTTGTACCAGTTTTTGTCGGCTTAGATAATTGTAATTGTAAGTAATAGGCCCTGTACACTGCGACCAGAAGAGATCTATTGTGTTGGCCTCTGTTATTTAACCCAGGAGCTGTTGAGGCTCTTTATAAACCTCGGTACCATTCTTGGTTCCATATTTCCTATGTCTGCAGGACTTAAGAACGCCCCTTTCATATGGATCGCACTGCCCCTTGCCACAGCTGGGCATTCGCAGAGTATGTGTTCCATTGTCTCCTCCTCTTCCCCGCAGAGTCTACAGGAGTCATAGTCGGAAAGTTCCATTTTTTTGAGATGGTATATTAGGGGCCAGTGACCCGTTAGGATCCTTAAACCTTATTTGCATAGCTCAAGTAACTTTTTTGTTTTACTACGAGCTTGGCTTATGAATCTTTTTGCTTGCCTCTGCCCTTTGGATTCCGTCCAGTATTCGGCAAGTTGACCATCTTCCCATTTCCTGAATTTTGAGCGTACATAACTCAAAGGTAACCCGAAGTAGGGCTCAGGACCAGTGAGCAGGCGTGATGCGCCTCTTCTCGCCAGACAATCGTTCATTTCCCTCAAATCCCTCATGACCTGGTATCCAAGCAACGGTGACTGTGTTGTCCTTGGCCAGATCCTCGAAGAGATTAAAAAATTCATAGATATGTTTTTGGAAAATTTTTTGTCCAACTTTTTGAAGCGTTTGCTCTAGACTCTGTCACGTTTTTTTTTTTCAATTTTTGGGCAACTCCTTGGACAATTTTATTTCCCATTTGAGGTCGATGCGATGTTTTTTTTCTCAAGTAAAGTTTGACAATTTCAAAAAACCTTACCAAAGCGAATTTCCGTACTCATCTACCTTTTAAGTCGGGATTTTTTTTTTTTTTTTGAGCTTAGTTTTATTCGTAGTTCTGTAGATTTTCTTTAGTACAATTTTTTGGGGAGCTTTTGGAATGAGAATAACTGGTCTGATTTTTGATGTATTTATTAAGTGAACTTTTTTTGCTCTATTTTTGGCAGCTTTAGTCAAATTTTGTTGTGAATTTTGAAAGGTTTCCGTACAACTTTCTTTTTAAAAATGCATTTTATTTATTAACAAAATTTTATTTTTTCCATGTAAATAGTATGAGCTTATTAGTAAGAGCAAACATTCCCTTTAATTATGGAACGAAGCGGATGGTCGTGCGCCTTCAATTTCTGAGTCAATTCTATATTTTAAGCAAATTAACCGAGATCAGAATTCTATGCAGTAGCGAAATGTTGAGCTGTTGTGATCGATGGCTAGTTGATATTCGCGGAGTCTCATACTCTCGGATACAGCAGCGACATTCTTACCTGTGTGCACGGGACTACGAAAGCGACCATGAGTGTTGTCCACTAGCATACCAGTCTCTAGAAATTTTTGCACAAACTTGCGTACAGCAGGTGCTATGGGTGCTTCATTTCGGTCAAAACTTCTTTTCAAAAACGCACTGTTTGGACTCACAGCACCCACTTTGGAAATAAGTTTTCAATATTTCCCAACGTTGTTGAAGCGTCAAGCGACTTATTCCGTTCCGCGGAGGTATGATACTGACTTTCTGTCAAGATTTTGTGCGTGAAACAGCTGTCAGTGTCAAAATAAGCTATGATTTAAAAATAAACCACTAGAAGGCCCACCCTGTATAAGAATCTTATGCAATTTTCAGGGCTTTTGTGAGTCGATTTCTTGGTGGTTTTTTGACGCCGATCTTCTTTTCGGATTAAGGAATGCTTTTGATTTTTTATTTTGCCGATCTTTTTTTAAAAAAAATTTGCTTGGAGTAAATTACTACACGTTTTTTTTTTGGTTCAGTTTTTACCGGTTTTTAAATGTGATTTTTGGAAAGATTTTCTAGGGCAATTTGAAAGGATCTTTTTAGATTTGATTGGTTAACTTTTGACTCACTTTTTACCCGCCAAAAAGCGTCAATCTCCACACACATTGGAGGCATTTGAGTCACTTTTTAAATAAGTTTTAAACGCTTTTTCGCCACCACTCTAAGAAGATTGAAAAAATGATATACCACTTTTAATAATCATGACACCTATGTCAACCTTACTGTATTGGACTATACACTTTGCACAAAATATTTATTCCCCATCGTGAATATAGCACAGCCATCACTGCTTAGTCAGTACTTCGGCATCGCCGGTCAACATTTCTAGTAAAAGGAAACAGAAATACCCATCACCAGGTCCGCATACAAATCATTCAAATACCAGTAAAAAGTAAAGCTATCTATCTGTCCGTGCCTTAAACCGGTTTCCCTACACCGCAATAAATTACATGAGAAATTAACTAATTTTTTGTTGCCCTAAGTACGGCGATTCCTTAAAATATATATCTGCGCACGGTAGCCGCAGATTTCCATAAAAATCTAATATATCTCTAGCTAGTCGTGCGGTTCCCCAGGGAGCCCAGCGAGTGCTGGAATACGTCTTCGTCGTTGTCGTCGGATGTCTGTGCATCGCTCACGATCAATAAATTAATAAAAACATTTATCAAATGGAAATCGAAGACGCACCGAGGAGAAAACTCAAAATGCATATGGAAAAATGCAAAATCCAACAAGAGCGCGACACGAGAAAATCTTGTAAGGGGAACTGGTATCCACAACTCTGTGCGAGGATCGGCGAGCTTCCCAGCAGCGCGGCATTGCCACGCCAGAGCAGTGCAATTCCATTTGATTCGAGCAAATGTTTTCCGTTTTCATTTTTTTTTGTTCGATTCCAACTCGTATGTGGCGCGATGGTGGATGGTCTCCTGTTGCCACCGAGATGCCTCTGCATTCAGATTACGGAATTATGTTAAATATTTAATAAATACATAATGATGGCTGCTACCGGACGACGGTCTGGGATAGATGGATGTTTGCTTGTTTGCCTTTGGTTTTTGTGTCCGCTCGCCAGTAGGAGCGTGAATTTATGCCCGGGAATTGTGTGCAGCCTCTCTCTCTCTGTATGGCCGTGCAACACGGAACTAGTATGGGAATTCCAGCCTTGAATGCGATAATAAACGATGATGATGACATCGTGGTGACTGTCTGCCATATGGATGGGATGCACTGGGCATCTGGAAAAGGGAGACGAAAAACAGTGTATATGGCAAAATGAATAAACATGGCTACGAGGCGGTGATAATGCGCCAAGCACTCGGCTTCTATGGGACTCGGATGTGCTAGGCAGTCTCAGGTAATATGCGGCGGGATGCAATCCAAGAGGTGGCCAGTGCTACGATAAATCACACTTTTGGCGCCAACAGCGAAGGGTCGACAGGCGATCAATAGATCACCGGCTATACGGCGATGTGCCACAATGGAACTCGGAATTTGTTGGCCTCCCTTGACCTTAAATAGAAAGCGAGTGCGGTTGTGAACGAAAATGAATTTCTTCTGTGTCTGTACATCGCTGAGGCGAGAGATAATTTTTAGGCTTCCGGTTTTTTTTTCCTGCTTAGCTTTTAAAACCTCGTATGGTGGGTCATGTCAAACATGGCTCCTTATTGACTGTAGCATTCCGTGCGGCATCATTTGGGTCTTGTTGTCCCGTAAACCAACGTCCGCCCAATCAGCTTTAGTGGTCTGTGCAAAGGGCTACCTCTTGCAGACCTTCAAACGAATTTCATTGGCAATTTTGTCAAAAAAAAATCTCATCTAAAATAATGGAACAAACAGACTGATCTCAATTCACAATATTCAATCAAAGCCTTTCGAAGCAACTCTTTTGCATGACGCTAAACACACCTTGAGCAGAAGTTTTTCATAGCCCATTATCACCTAATAAACACTCAATCACTTACACCTCCCAATGCCCACAAAAACAAATCGGAACCCCTTACTTAGCTGCCTGCCAGCAAGTGCAATTTCGAGCCTCAGCGTTTCGTTTAGTGGCAACGCCTCCCTTCGCAGCGCAAAAAAGCCACTTGAACCTCATTTGAATTTAATGTCAGACTCGAACATGCACTTAGCCCCCCAAAGTATATATTAGGCGCTTCGCGGATTATAAATTCTCCTGCGGCGGCGCGCAGGCAAATACCTGACATTAGAACTGAACTGTCCGACTAGCGCTGCTCTCGTGTGCGATGCCTCCAGCTGTTGGCGGAGAAAAATCTGGCGTGGAAATTGCTGATTCGGACAGCCCAAGAATTGATGGCTTTTTGCGAAAGCCACTCTTAACCTAACCAACAACTACATAGCTGGTAAGCAGCTAATTAAATATTATGGCTAATGAAAAGTTCCTCGTGCATGACAATCGGCAGATAGATGAGGCGCTCCTGTTCTAGGAGATGTCACGCTCTTGTCATCGCCTCCAGGGTAGCGAACAACAATAATTAGTTTTAGTATGTGCGAAGGTTCATGACACTTTCGGAACGCCTGCACTGAAATGTGTATACGTACAGGTGCGCTTGTGCAGTGCGCAGCGACACCGACTGCAGTCGGACGTTGCGGTAGATTTGCATAAGATTTTGGTATGTAAATGCCGGCGACACTCATGGTCGATGGAAATTGCTCTTCGGAATGTCGAGATCGAGAGATGCATGGCGAACCGGTCCGCGACAAACCGATGACCGATTGTGATCGGTCGCAGTTGTGTCAATCAATTTGGAAATAGTTATTGCGGCAGGGGCCCGAGTGAGAGTATTATGCAAATTGTTGGTGGAATAATGTGCGGCCTTCGGAATGCCTTTTAAGTTATGACTTTGAAGCTGAACTGCAGTCAACAAATCATTATCAGCGTCAGTATGGATTGAAGACGGCTTTTCTCTAAAAGTTGTTGCCTGCTAATGAGTTTTGACATACCTGCGTGATTTGCAGAAATGTGGGCTTGTTAAAAGGAGAGACCACATCTTTCATTCAGACGGAGATGGTCGTTTGATGGGGTCTTCTGGAGGACATCGTAAATTGCTGATAGTGATTTTAACGTCAAAGTCGAAGATAGAGTTGCAAATGTCCCGTATGTGTCTAAAACTAGAGTTCAAGATTTATTTTGTTTGTCCGTCCATCCGACGACTCTCTTTTTGAACTTTTTCTCACACGTACCTGTAGTGTAAGGGTGATCTTGTCATAGAACATTTCGGAGTCGATGTGATAATCGATTATGATGAACCACCCCCGAATTGAGAGTGTATTGTAAGCACTTAAAAAAAACAGTGAAAAACGGCTAAGAAAACTCTTCAAAAATGCCGTAAAAACCTGTTAAAAATTGCTTTAAAAAAGGGCATGGAAAAAAGTTTATAAAACGGGTCTCTAACACATCAGATGTGCTCAAAAAGAGGCTAGAAACCAGTGTTGAAAATGAATTAAACCACATTTTCCAAAACGCGTCTTAAAAAACTTTAAAGCAGCAAAGCATGCATTAAAATCAGATAATAGACGCAATAAAAATGGTCCAAGAACCGCACTTAAAAAACGAGTATAAAAGGTATGCAAAAAACCATAAAAGTGCCTTAAATAGCACGTCAAAAAATGCAGCAAAAATTTATCAAACAACCCATTAAAAGCACATTTTTAAATCGACATGCTTAAAAAAGCTGCAAAAATTTGTTAAAACATTTTTAACATATCATATCAACAATGCATATAAAAAAACAAATTCCAGACAAAAAAGGCAGTAAAATTTGTAACAACAACAACTTGTTGCGATATGTAGCATCGGGGATATGTATTTTTGTTTATATCCGACTCGAAGGACCAAAATGTTCGACTTTGAACTCAAAAAAATGATTTCACTGGTTATTTCTTTCAGCAAAATAATATCTGTAAATTGATTGGATAAAATGAAACTAACTGTTTCCTTAAACGTTATAAAACAGAATTATTTTATTTCACAAAAAACATATAAAATAACAAATAATTGTTTATATGCAAATAGCTGTCACATGTAGCAAGGTGAATTCTCGGCGTCGTTTTCTGTTGGCTTTTATGTCGTCATCTTGGTCGTTTTTGTAGAATCTATCGCAGAAAAAACGCTGTAAAAATATCGTCAAAAACACATGAAAAGGACTTAATAATGATGAATGAAGGATTATACAAAGACTGGTTTGGTACCAAGTTGGTATATCAATTCATGTTTTATTTAACGTTACAAAATCCTATAAATAGGAAACAAATTTAAATTATACAGAATTCATATTAATTTTAAACTTACTTCAGTTATCTTTTAGTTCGTGGACTTAGATTTAAGAAATAGTAGTTGCGAATATAATTCCAGCCTGATACTCTTGGTCTCTCTTGTAGGTTATGGTCTTCTCCTATTTGACAGAAGTTATTTTTACTCGTTTCATGCCGGCTTACAGCTGCTGGCACGTGACGTTATCAGGGATGTCAACACACAGCATAAAAAATACAAGAACGAAAGTTACAAAGAAACGCATAGAAAATCTGTACAGAAATTCTTCAAGCGATGCATTAAAAATCCATTAAAATATTAAATTAAAAAACGAGTCGGAAAATTCTACAAAATCTCCTTCCAAAAGGCGTTAAACCAGATCAAACATCACAAATGCATCAAAAATACACCGAAAAATCTACCAAAATCATGTTGAAAAAGGTATCAAAAATTTATAAAAAAAAACCCAACAAAGGTGGTCCAAGAATCGAGTCAAGAAATGTGGCAAAATCGTCACAAAATCTATGTAAATTTACATCAAAAAATTACTCAAACACGCGTACTAAAACTCAATGAAAACGAGTAAAAAAACGTCAATAAATGCAATAACGAAGCGACTAGAACAGTTTACAAAATACCTAAAAATGTCGTCCAGTGTTCTTCATAAAGTGAAGATTTTAGCTTGAATATTCAATTAAGAATTATTAACACTGCGAAAACACATGTACAAGTTTCTGTTTTCAACCAAAAGTTGGATCTGTTAAGTGCGGCACTTTGAGGTACTTAAGCCACTTGATGTTTTAACTAAAAGTCGAAACTATTTCCCAGATCGAAAGCCCCGCGAAAACCATCTTTTTTGAGCGTCTGAAAATAAGGAACTATTTGTAAAAAATAACTTAGAAGCGTGCCTCTCAATTTGTTCTTAGTTTTCATTAAATCATAAATTATTATCTCCATTGAAAAAGCCGTGCAAAAAGCAACATGGTCGCCTTTTCAGAAATCTTAAGTAAGCACAGCAACATTTTTGACCATCGTTTGTTTAATTTTTTGTCGTCTTTTTTCATCGGCGGTAGCTTACAGATCAAGACGATGCTGTTGCAATTTGCCACTTTTTTGAGAGCCTTTCACAATATTTTGCTGTTTTGGCCATTTTTCAGTTGGAGAAGGCGCTTTAAAAAGTTTCTAATCCTAAATGGAACTTTTTTTTACTCATCGGCCCTTCTTCTTTCTTTCCCTAACTCTAAAAATAGCTCTAAGCAAATTATTTGGTTTAAATAGAGCCCGACTGAATAGTGGGACCATCCCATTTAAAAATTATTGTAGTTGGGCTTGAAAAACTGAAGCCTAAGACCGTTCTTGCATTGGTCGTCATCCATAGGAATGCTGCCTGCGTTGAATTTTTGAAACTTCTTTGACAGTTACAATGATCAATGATCATCAGCATTTTTATCATTTAAGGAAATTTTACTCCCACTAGAATTGACATCTCAAGTGGTCCGAGATTATTTTACTGCCAGGATCGTCTTCTTCCAGCCTGAGGACAATATTGCTTCTCTTTTTTTTAACTTTGCTTTGGTGTAAAACGATAACCTCCTTCCAACTTGAATGCCCACAACAAAGTCCAATAACGCGGATCGTGATGTCATTTACGACTTTACTGTCATCCTTCTCCATGCCAAATGTGCCTCTAATTGTCTAACCAGAGCTGCGGAGCTCATTACAACAATCAATGGAAACCTAATCGGCTGCACTCAACTTGAAATAAATATTACAAAACTTTAATAAATATATAATCAGTTTCAATCAGCGAAATCGTTCAGATCCATAAAGTCCAAAAGTCCGCCGAATCCATTAGGCTCACCATCATCGGTCGTCTGATTAATTGACTTCAGTTCGCCAATGCAAAACACTCTCAAACAAGTATTGCATTTTGTTTGGTTGCTTCTATAATATTATTCGTATTCCACATTAAAGAAGACTACTGCTCGAATAGCCATAGCTGCCTTAGCAGTGTTAAACATCAACCTCAACTCTAACTACGAAGCTTTATATAAAATACGACTTGATGGTCGCCATCAAGACAGTGAATGACTAATGAGGCCACCACACACACCGGCAGGGTTCTTCTGGCAGCCACTTGATTGACATCTCGCATCTATTTACCATATTTGATGAGAGAATTCTGTTTTTTTTTTGTCGTTTTTTTTTTTGCACATGAATTTATACTTTTCGTAATTACGACCGCGAACACCCCTCAGTTGGTTTCACCTTCGTCGTTGCATTCGAATAATTTAACGAGATGTGCTCTCTGGGGCTCATTATAAGCGCAACAACATTCAGATACCTACTTTTTAAAAACACAGAAAAAAAAAGAATTCTGTTCATTCAACAGACAGACAGATGGCCAGGCCGTAGTGTAATTATTTCGCGATTCGTGAATTTCATTTGACAATATTTTAATTTTTATTTTATTTTTGTTGGCATTTATACAACGAACCCTATAGAGCCTTTCAAACTTCAAGTCGACGTGAAGGTGCAATAAATTAAATGACTTTGAAAGGTGTTTTTATTCTACGCGAATAATATTTTTTTCGACATCCAAGTTGCGGCTGAAAATCAGTTGTGCGCAGGTGCGGATTTTCCTCAATGTCAAAGTGACAGTTCTTCAATTTTTGGTTTTTTGTACTAAAATGTAGACAGTCGCTCGAGAGAGATTTAACGAAACTTTTTTCGTATCACAAAAGTGCCGTCTGCCGTGTAGAAGGGGTAATAAAAAATGAATGCCACTCACCCCTAGAGAAACTGGAAGGGTTACATGAAAATATTGCACCTTCCAGCAGTTTGAATGCGCGAAGGGTTGAAGTTACCCTTTTTTTATAAAAATCTTACCCCTCGTGCCAGGTTTAGTAACACAACACTCAGCTGAGAACAGATTTATAACAATCCTTTGAATTCAGAAAGAGACATGCTTTATAAGTATATTCAAATTGTTTCTCCACTCTACACAGAGTGCGCATATTCAAATTTTAAAATTTCATTGGAAGATTGGAAAGCATAGACACTCATTTAAATACGCCGCTCGTCTCATCTTGTACGGCAGTTCATTTTTTAAGCGACTGCGTGCGGTAAGGTCGTTCTCGGAAACGGGCATTCAGAAAGTTCTTTTTAAATAAAAAATGTTGCAAAATTTCAACAAAAACAAAGATTTACTCCATTGGATTATTTAACGCATATTTGGATAACACTTCTGTAAATGGATACACAAAAGGATTACTTTTCAAATTTGAATACTCATTTGGACTATCAATTTATTTTCTTACTCAAATTTATTCTGTTTGCGACAAACGTTTTTGCATTTTATTTATTTTCTTGGATGAAGATTGGAGTAATATTTTGGCATCTGCTATTTGAATAACAAAATTGCTTTGGGAGATTCGAATAGCCCTCAGTTTTTTATTAATCCGCGCCTCATATTCATCTTTTTTTTTTTTACTTTCGGCCAATTTGGAACTGCATACAAAAATTTGTTTATGAACATGCACTTAGTTCGCGTTTTCGAAATATTTTTTTCTTTTTCAATGAAAACAATTGACATTTGCTTTCAATTTAAAGACAAGTGGATGAAGGTCCTTGATGCAAGTGTGGCAACTATCCTTGCTGAAAAGCAAATTGCATTTTATTACCAGTTAGGTATACGCACTATCGCAACTTCGGTGGTGGAACTATTAAGCAATTTTGGGCAATAATTATTTATATTTATATTTATAAATAATTATATTATAATTGTATAATTGTACATTTAGCAAAAGTAAATAAGCTCTAAAAATGACTTAAAATACGGGCTTAATTTTTATTAAATAAGTAGTGGTTGTGTAAGAGAGTACGTCACACAATTCTCCACAAACCGTCGGCTAAGCAAATTCAGTGTTAATACATAAAAGGCACTTGGCACTTAAAAAAAGTTAAGCCTGAGCTGCTCGGAAGCCATGGAATTTTACACCTTCGAGAAATCAATTTTGAAGCGATGTTTTGCTTTGCCTCAGATTTAAACACGTTTGAAGTTTTTTTGGCTCTATTCCGCTGAAGCTCCTTTTAGTATTCTCTATTAATTGCCGTATCTAAAAGCGTTTAAGAGTTCTGGCAGCATATTTAAATATTCATCCAAGAGTCACTTAGGTAATTTCGACAAAAATCTTCGAAGTACGAAACCGTTTCTTTTGTTCCAATATTGTAGTTTTTGAGATAGTTCTTTGTTTCCATCTATTGAGCATTTATAGTTCGAAACTTTGTTAAACAAATGGTTATTAAATATTTCTTGGTTTAAGAAAATAAAAAAAAAATTCATTCGGTCTCGCCGCCGTTGAAACATTATTAAGAAATGTTTCTCAGTTACCCAATCGCGACTAATTTCGTTTTAATTAGTTTTACATGCGGACGTTCTGCTTATGGGCGTCGATTGAATGTCATATGCTGCGAATACAAAAGAAAGATCTACAAAAAGGTACAAACACACGACAGTTAATCGAAATTACCAAAACTAAGCAATGAAAACTTTGTTTCCTTGCAACACTTGCAAAAGTCCTTAAAGCGCTTTCAATATTTATTTAAACAAAATCAGTTGACCTTCAGCTTATGTTAGAATTTCAAAAGCAACACCTGTATATTTATAACTAGTTACAAACATTAGCATTCATTTTAAAATAAATCAGTCGAATCATTCATTAACAAATAAAAAGAAAAATAGAATATTCAAGAAAATATCAGTTGCGTATTTTATTCACGCTAAATATATTTTGTTAGAATCTAAGAGATCTTCAGAAAATGCAAGTCAAATATTATTAAAACAATTAAAATGTTTTTTGTATACAAGAAAAATAGTTCACCGATTTTAATTTTGCGTTTTCAATAAAACATTATTTAAACAAATTAATCGTTGTTTGGCCTGTAATTTTTGCATTTTATTAAATTTAAAATTTTTATTATTTAATTTTCCTGAGAAATTGGCCAAATTCGTAATTTACAAAATGGCGCAAAACTCAAATTAAAACAACCGCCAAACACTGCATGTGCGAATTTTTCTGGAGCAATTTTTATTCGAAGCGCCTCCTGGGCTTATCCAAGACCTGCCAAAGTGTGACTTTGTGTGGTGGAATTTGGTTGACTTTCCCCAGCTTAAAGGAGCGCTGACAAGGTTAATGATCCATCCGGTTGCTGATCCATTAAGAATAGTCTTTGGGCGTTCAGAAATTAACAAATCTTGTGAGCACAGTGGGTCAGTGTTACATGTGCTGGACTATCGAGCGAGTGGTCTCGAAAAAAAGATTTTTTTACTGCCCCACGTCTTCTGAACATCCGTCAAAAATCCGAGAAGATTGGAAAAGGGATTGTAAATTAGCCTTAAAAATGTATGTAAATGTCCCTTCCGATCGTCTCAAAAAATACGACCTTAGTTGCTGTAAGGACCTGTTGTGGCATCCATTTGTATTTTATTTCAAACTTGTTCAGTCTCTTTATGACTTTATGAGATTTCTTCATCTCATTTCTGAATGACCAGACAAAGGATGCTCAGTTTCTATTCAATTATTTATCGAAAAAACTTTTTTCCGTCCAAATTTTCAGATGAATCGTTCGACAGGTCTACCACATCCTCTTTGCAAAGTGCAGCGGTCAGCTTGAGCAGTTCTTATTGCTCACAATCAGCGTCTTGCAGGACATAGCTTCGGTTATTTTCCATCCCTCGACCCCAAATACTTGGTTAATCGAATGCTTTTGCCTAATTGACTTGGCCAACGATGGGCACGCTAAAATGAGTGAACGTTGTCGTATTTAAATAAAAAAGCGTTGCCAGCTGCACTATTTTTCCAACAATGATTATTCAGTTATTAGTCAAACCAATTCCCATTTGACAGGGTATTCCTTACTAATAAACATTTTTAGTTTCGACTTTAAATTTCAGTAGTTCACAGTGGGTATATTAGCTTCAGTAAATTCAAAGTCGAGACTAAACTAAAAAAAAAATCATCAGATTATAAATGCAATGGAAAAAAAAGATGAGAAATTTGCATTACCTACCCATCAGTCATCACCAATCTCTTATGCTTATTATTCAAATGAACTTTTGTAATGCAATCGCGTGCAATTACAAACGTTAATTCCAGAAATTATTATTACCGTCCAACCCACTTGACATAAATTATGATACATGGGTTGGCGCAAATTCAAATTAATAAAAAAATTAACAAATTTTCTCATATTACCATCGTGGATTCTTCTTATGTAGAAACCTAATAAAACGGCTGAGCACTTACCACACCTCTGTTCTGCCTTCTACATCTGAGCATGATATACCATCAAGGAGTGTAGGTACTTGGTATATGCAAACAAACATAGGGGAACTCTTGGTCGGTTTAAAAAAAAATTTACCCTATTTTTTGGAGTACTCAATAACTAGGGACAGAAATAGAAGCACTACGACTACAGCTTCTGCAGAATTCATTTGCAAGAACTCCCAGCCTTTTAGCCATGTTTCCTATGGTGCAGTGTCCGGTTTGAACCCCGACGAGCATCCGGATTTGGCTTCTGTTAAAAGAGACCAGGAGCTTTGATCTTTTGGTGTCAACCACAGGCCACAGACTACGGGTTATGACGCAACCGATGGTGTTGCTCCATTGTTCCTTAGCCAGTTGTGTGGTGACGCTGTCAATAAAAGTCTTAGCAGTGTTGAAAGGCGGTAGCACCTCTCCGTCCGCAAGTTGAGGGTTCATATCAGAGCCGTATCTGGCCAATTCATCCGCTTTTTCGTTCCCTTCCAGCCCAACGTGTCCAGGAACCCAGCAGAGTAGAACTGAGTGATGACGTATAGCCCTTAGTGCCAAGAGGCAATCTGTAATACATTTCGCATTAACAAGGTTGGAGCCGATTGCTTTGAGTGCTGCTTGACTGTCCACACAGATGGTTATTTCCATTGCTGGTAGTCCCATCGATGGGATAGTCTGTGCTGCTTTCTTAACCGCGTAGATCTCAGCTTGGAAGACGCTACAGTGATCAGTCAGTCGAAACGACTGGTTAATAGCAAGTCTTTCTGAGAATACGCCGGCTCCTGTACCATTTTCTGTTTTTGAACCATCCGTCTAGACGGATATACCTCTAATGATGGCACTGGGTGAGTTCCAGTCCTGTCTTTTGGGTATAGTGATTCTGAAATTTTTCTCAAAGTCATATCTGGGTTTCTCTTAATCTGTAAGTGACATGAATCAATTCCGATCAAAGATTTCAAGTATGCTTGAGTGTCCGCAGTAACCAGGCTTCCAAGTTTTGTTCTCTCTTAATCTGAGAGCGGCTTTGGCTGCCACGTTCTTACTGAATAGCTCAATGGGTTGCAGGTTTAATAGCGTTTCCAGACCTAGTTGTGGTGTGGATCTAATTGCACCTGTTATACCAAAGCAAACAATTCTCTGCACCTTGTTCAGGTTCTTAAGATAGGATTTGGTTTTAACCGCCTCCCACCAAACTAATGAGCCACTTACAACTTAGTACCAATTTGAACAGAGCAAAACTATTTCGAATCGTTGTGAAATTCAGAATCATTATTAATTTACACATTTTTGTCGTACCGATTACTGCGTTGTTTTAAAACCGAATTTTATATAAGGGTCAAAATAAAGGTGGATTTTTGTTGGTGAGTTTCCGCTTTTATTTATTGTTTTGTCACAGAAGATAAATATATTAATAATACAAAGAATGAAACACAAGTAGGTGACCCACCGATAAAATAGGCTTTCTTTCTACTTTCCTGTTCCTGTCCTACTGTCCTGACAGTTCTTAAACCTAAGAAGTAGAACTTTCATTGAAAACACTCATATTGAGTGAATGACAGCAACAGTCAGAATTGTTGAATTTATTAGTGGAAACTTTGAAGAGTCGATGTTGATGACAGCCAACTTTTAAGAAATGTTATCTGTGGAATAATTCTGCCAAAAACATTTTATGCAACAGATACGGAGTGCATGTGACCAGTAATGCCAGATCTTGGGTAATTTTCCATTTCGAGGGGATTTTGACCTTCAAAATAAGCTAATAGCGCAAAAAAGGCCATTTTTTATCTCTCAGAACAAAAGATAATACGCTATTTTGTTGTTTTTTAACGTCAGCATGGAAACAAAGGGCATTTTTTGATATTTTTGATAATCGTAATGAGCAATTTAGTCCGAAAAGTCTGGCCACACTGCACGGGACTGTTTTTTCTGTTTAATTGTTGAATGCGTTTAATTTGACGTATCCGCTGGCACGAAGCATTTGGATTGGTTTGCCACGTTTTTTTGCCATTTTGGCCTGTTTTTTTTAAATGTAACGCAGTTGCCTATCACGCCACAATTAGATTTTTTAGAGAGCACATGATTGTTAAATATCGTTCGAAAAATCAAAATTTTCAAAATGGAAATGACAGTTCTCATTGGCCCTCTTTCTGGCAACTTTTCAGAATTCTGCAGCGGTATTAACTGTAGTTGATGTATGTTTGACTGGCGGTTGTTTAATTTCTTGAATGCTTGCTCTCTGCATTCCACCAAATTTGAATTTAAGTGATGCCAGACTTTATATATTTCGTATTGAATAAAACACCTTTTTACATACAAAAAAAAATATATTACTCTATTCAAAAAGTGCAGTAGATTGCTGTGGAGAGTCAGTGCTGCAGTAAATAATTTCTTTTTTTTAACAAAGAAGCAGTAGATCTACTGCAGTTGCAGTAAAGTCCGAACCCTGCTACCTACAATAAAAGTTTTTCGTTGATTTTCCTCTCAGTTTGGATGGACTTCCTCTTGCAAAAACAAAAACCATTCCCTGTACCTTTACCCTACAAAATTGAAAAGCGACAAGAAAAAAACCCGGAATGCAAAAAACGTAAACACTTTGCAGCCACTATGAACCGCAATTAGCCACCAATGTCAGTCAGTTAGTTAGTGTCCATTATCATATTAGCGTCTGTGTAATCAAAGAATAATTCAACAGCCTGCCATGACGACACGATTCTGACTTTCTCTCAACTGTGCCCGCTGTGCCAACTGCCAAGTGTACACTAGCTCTATCCGCCTCTCTAAGCGCAGCACACAAAATCACCCCATCAACTGACAAATCGCCATAAATAGTCAGCACCAGAGCGCAGCGCAAACATAAATTCGGTCCCCCTCTTCCGACGCGACTCAAAATTTATACACTTTCGTATGTAATCGTACAAGCAACATTACGCGTAGACGAGTTTGAAACAAAACGAAAAAAAAAAACATGCAAATTGCTTGAGTGTGAAGTATTAGGCCGGCCTAATTGGCGCAAAGATCTCCAAGCCTTTGAGTCATCCCGCTTTAAAAAACAATTAAAATGATTTATTTATATTTAATAATGTTGAGTACAGAAATTCCATTTGAATTTGGTAGTTGTTTCCTTTTTTTTTGGAAAAACAAACTACAAGCACAATAAAGTGAGAAATTATGCGTAAACAGGTGAAATTAATTACACGATCATCATTAAGACTGATAAAGAAATGCGCACTCGCACTCGCAATTATACATATTTATACGTTTTAAACAAACAAAACAAGTGTAATATAAATAATGTGGATTTCCCTGCGCTAATGAGGTTGATTTCGCACATTTTGCGAATGGTATTCAGACACGCAGTATCTTTTGATGTATAGACGATCTGCACAAAGTTTTTTGTGGGGCAACAGTGGACAGAAAAAGATTCGTTCAATCGTTCGTTCAAATCACATAAAAGAGGACATTTTCCTTAAAGTAAAAGTACCTATACCTACAGTCAAAAATGGTTAAAGCACATTTGAACTATCAAAATTTATAGGTTTTTGTAAGTTTGGTCCTTGAAAGTCAATACAAATCAGTGCCGTGGCGTCCATATAACCCGATTCCTACCGACTTACCTTTTCAAATCTCCACCAGTCAGCACTATCTATCTACCAAAAACCAAATATACCTATATATGAAACACAAATGAATTTTTACTCACAAAATGGTACACACACACATAACCCTGCAAACCAAAAGTCAGTTTAATAATATTGTGTGTATCCATTTTCATACAACATCGTCATCGTCTCGTCACGACAAAGCGAAGGGAACCCAAAATATGTCGGGTTATTAAAGCTCTTACTTGATAGTTGATTTTGAGAGAACATTAGCTTGTTATCTCTTAAAGAGGACATCGTAGGGAAAAAGAGGACTGTCCTCTCGAAAAGAGGACGAATGGTCACCGTAAATGTGGGGGCTCTGTCGAGAAGTTTTCTTCTTTCAAAAAGAGCGAGAGTAGTGACCTTTTAAAGTGACATATTCTTGTTCCGCGACATACGATATCTTTTTTAGTGTCCAGGTTAAATTTTTCGAACTCACAACGGGGAAATTGTCCATACAAAATTGCATATTGAAACCTACAAAATAATTATTGTGAAGGTTAAAAATGATTATTAAGTAAGGCCCATTGTGTGTCACGGAAGATATCTCCCACCTTCTGTGCGAGTGTCAAGCAATTGCTCGGAGTAGAAGGAAGCACCTAGGCAGGTACTTCTTTAACAACTTAGAGGATGTCGGTTCCTCAAGCAATATAGGGTCACTAATTAGATTTTGTAGGGAAATTGACTGCTTGGGCGATTTGGTTTAGGTTTTTAACCGTAATGGTTCCCAGGGGATGGCGATGGGCCCGTCTTGGTGCCTGGTCTTTTGTGACGATATTCAAATCTAAAACAAATTTTGATGTAAGCTACTGACCTTAAAGTCTTAATTTTGTTTAAAATAACTCTTCGCCTTGATCCGGATAGATCATTCAATTGCATGCAGTTACAACAAGACCAGATCTTTTTCTTCATGATCACGACACTTGAACTGAAAATTTATTCTACTACTTCTCACATCCCACCACGACACCTTTTTCATTCTTAGTTGTTGGAATTGAGCATAAGCTTTGATAGTGGACCTAGTCGTCAGAGTCTAAAGAACTGAGAAAAGAATCAACTAAAAACTTGGCTGAGTTAAGAGGTTCTACTAAAGGTTTTCATAAACGTAATATACCTGCAAAATGCTTAAAATAAATATATGGGATCTTCCAATGAAAACTGCTATAAGCAAATATCAAAAAATATAGAGCGGTTTGCGGACTTAGCTTAACTTAGCTTCGAGTAAAGTGCACAGTTGTAAAAGTAATTGGTTCTCCACTTCGAAATTCCGTAATTAAAATGTAAGGTGTCAAAAAGCTTTATAAATCAGGGCCCTAATCACGTAACTCTTAAAACAACTATCGTCGAAACGATAGACCTTCAAAACTAGCAACTAAGGCCACACAATAAAGAGTTTAATCGCTTCATCTAGTTCATTCACAAAAGTATTGAAAAGTTTTGATAAAAAAAAACGGCCTGAACATTTATACTATTTTGATCAAAAGAGTTTCAAAATCATCGTCTATACTGCCCCCAGTAATTTTCAAATGTTCTTTAGAAAATAACACGTATCTATATATGAATATCAATAAGCGAACAGGTCTACATCTTCCGTCTTTCAAGAATTTATAAACGACAGTTCCTAATACTCGTAGGTATACTGGGATCATCGGTGCTCACGAATGATTTGCCCTATGTTACTCAAGTAAATTTCTTCATGCTCACGAAAACGTTTGAACCTTTCGCCTTACAGAACGCCGACCTTGCTCTTAAAACTTGAAATTTGTCACCTTAGCAGCGCGTCGGTCTGTTTGTTTTAAAGGGTTGTTCTTTTTAGCTTCAAACTACCGTCAGCTTTTGATCAGTTCAATTCGAAGTCGGAAGTTCGATAGGTACTCGTATTGTTAAAAATTCGCCTGCATGTAGGCAGAACGTTTGGTATTTTCCATATCTCGAAAACGGTTTTAATTATTTTTTTTTTTTAACTGTTATAAGTAAGTTGTCGCAAAAGCTCCGTATAACTCTAGGCCTTGCTTCTCACAACCATTCGTTTTGTGTACATTTCCCATTTTTGGAACGAATAGCAGGGACCTACAACTTTGTCCCGAGTCCAAACGGCCAATCAAGAAGCTCTTTCATGAAAGTTATACCCTCGTATATTTGTCAGAATTTCGCGAGACGTGGAGCGGTGAAAGAAACCATAACAGACTACCCACTTAGCCACTGCGCAGGCATAGGGCGAAAGTACTGATAGTTTAAAAACATAGGCCCTGATGTGGTACATCAGATACACGGATATTTAAAAAATATGGAAAGTATTTTACATGCAAAAAATATGTTTAAAAACACTGCAAATTTACAGGGTGGGCCAAAATTAATTTTTTCCATGTGTTCTGGCTTTTTTAGTAAGAGCAAACATTCCCAATTTCCCATTAATAATGGAACACAAAGTCGTTCCTCGACTGTCTTCGCAGAAGCGCATTCTGTTACTCTAATTAACCTTGTTGGTGGTTTGTATACATTTGACACTGTTTACCGCAGTGATGGCCCCTTTGACATCTGATATTAAATAAAATAATTGCAAGTGCGCAACCAAGAAAAGTGGTTTAAAAACTAAATTAAACAAGTTTTCAAGGCACGAAACATTAATATAGATCAAAACTACATCAAGTCTGCAAATGTTGTACGACAGTCCGATGCCTTAAAAATACGAAAATGCACTTTCATATAATTAAACGGTGCCCGACCGAATAATTTTTCGCGCCACTGTTACACTCATTTCATTCGCAATTGAAAATGCATAAGTACATCAGCTCATTAGGGAATTTAGAATAACGAGCTCTTCCCTCAACTCCAAAGTTATAAGACGAACAAAATTATGATCGGCCTACTTGGCGGCCGTCTTCGGCGATGTGAAGATTAAGTTGTTCCTGTGGCCCAGCGCAATAGTAATAACATTTTCACCACCACCACCACCGCCACTCACATTTTCTCCTTCAACTCATGTTAATCTGAGTTATAATTAGGTATAAAATTACGACTTGCACGTCGTATTAAAATCAAGCTTATTATAACATTTTATGCGAAATTTATCTGAGTCTTATGTGCTATTCACATGGGCGGAACGACGACATGTTCCACCAACGATATACACCCATGCGACTGGTACTCAGTTCTGAGAACGACAGCGATCTGGTGTGGAACAATTTAGTGGAATTTCACACCATCCTCGGATGAAGACATAAAGTGCAATGAAGAAGAAAGCGCAACACCTTTAAATTGGAACGAAGTGTCAAGGGTAATTTGCGACCGCGAAAAGAGTGTCGTTTGACTAAAAAAAAAGAGAAAAAAGAATTAACATGCGGTGAATATAAATGAATTGGATGAGATGTCCTGTTGGGAGTATATTGTAATTGGCCTGCATTTCGTTTATTAATGGATAAGTTCAAATTCAGTTAACCGCGTCACAAAATTTACACTGCTTTGACTTCTTGTTTAGGGGTTTTCCTGAAATGGGATGCTGACTGTTATACAAGGCTTCAGGACGCGAGGTCTTCTTTGCAAAAGCTGACAATATATAAGACTTTGCAGCACAAACTTTCAATCACCATTGTTTTGTAAAAATTCAAGAGTCTGAGTCTACTGCATGGCATTACCCCATCGATCACATCAGCAGACGTTGGCATCGGCAGCTGTGAAGACAATGGTACTTTCCTAATAAGGAGCAAACCACAGTACCTTCTAATGCATTCTTCCTTAAAGAACGTACAGCGAACGTTGTTACATTTTTGAAAATAGAAAGAGACTCAATCTCAACCCGACCTTCTTCCTTTTTTTCAACCTACCGGTCTTCCTCCTAGAATTTTCTAAAATGCGGGCGACGCAAAACAAAGCACATAAGCTGTCTCACTCTAATATTACTTTAGAGATTGTAGGCGACAAAAACAGTTTTTGGTCTTGTGTAAAAATATTGCGATCAGACAAATGTAAAAAAATAAGTGCGCCGAAGGTCACTTTATCATTTACTGGAGGCAAAATTTGTATCTCCGTCCAACATTCAAAAATTTTAAGCTGGGGCTGCCTATTGTTAGTTTTTTTTGTTTACCATTTCCGTTTATTTGAATATCGTTGTCCAATTCGCGTAAGCTTCCTCCCCACGTTCGTATTTTTCGTATGTATCGCTTGGGATTGATAGATGAACTAGCCGGCGAACAAAATCTTCTTCGAGGGCACTCGAATGCAAATCGCCTGCCTTGCAACAGTTCGGACATCACATCTTGATTCAGACACACGTCGGTCTGTATTTTGGCTGGTATGATGAGTATAGCCATTGCTAAGAGGTATACCTCCATGGGTCTCCATCTATTCTGGAGGTATAATTCAAAGCAGTTTCCACCAAAAACCGAAGTATGTAAAGAATACAGCTTTGAGCTGTTCAATCAGGCTGTTGGCAGACCTCCATTCCAAACAAGCCCAACAATCTGTGTGTCACTTATAGATAGATAAGTAGCCAAAGCTTGACTTACTAAACTGATAAAAGTTTCCAAGCCTAAACCTAAAAAATCCCCTTCGGAAATACGAATTCCACCACGACTGATGCGAGCGAATTCCGCAACGCTAATCAATTATCCTTCGAACGAGCGCCCATTAAACTTATGGACCTTGACCATAAAACTAATAGTATGCATCGTATGTTCGGTTCGCTTACAGCGAGGCAGCAATGTGCTTCGCTCGTCCTGCCTGCGCGGATGAGAGGCATAAACCATCCGACATATAAATAATGTAAGCAGCTTTGGGATTTACAACGCTCAGAGAGCTCGCCTAATAAACATAATCTTGTCCTAAAAAACGAAACTAAAAAGGACTCACTCACGATAATGGCCAACGACTGTGTCCGTGCGCGTTGTTCCTCGACGTGGGGGGACAAGAGAGCAACACGCGCTTCGCCATTATTCGTCCCTTTTTTTAAGAGTAACCATTTGCCATAAACCTCTAGGAGATAAAAATGCAAACAAGTTTAATCCAATCAACTTGGTATAGACTGTGTATACATACGAGTATGCGAGCATCCCTTGGCCGCGCACCGCACACACATCAAGGACAAGAAGAACCTGCGAAACGCATAACTTTTTTATTCATACGATGACGGACATAAAATTCGACACCCCCATCACATGTCAAGTGCTTTATCCCATTTTGAAAAGGATCTTCGCAAGAATGACGACGCGGGGGTGGCAAACAGAATAAAAGCAACAAAATAAGAAAAGCTGCCAAAGAATGGCCAGCCCTAGGAGGAGAATAAAATCAGATGAAAGTGTATCTACGTATCTATCCAAATCATCAGCAGCATCATCCGTGCGGCACCTTTGGTCCTTTTTTGCTTATCTCGTCGCCTCAGTCATCTACTTACACTTTCCATTCACCCTCCAAGCCTCACACTGTCCTGTCAAACTGTCATTCAATTCCTGATTCCTACACACAGAGGAGGTGTTTTTTTACGAGTGCGTAGACACAGCCGTACCCTTGCTTTCGTGCTATTTATGTTCTTGAAATCACACATAAAACCCGGGACTATACATGCGAATGGCTGGTTGTTTATGTCCTTCTTTTTCTTTTTCTTTTTTCTGCCGCACATTCTGGAATATTTTTCCTTGCTGGAATTTCGCATCTCCATGCACAGTCATCAGAGCCAGAGATGGGGAAAATGAAAAATTCAAAGGACCCTCGAATCCTGGATCGCTTTGAAGTCTTTGCCATTCCGGGGAAATTAATTTCCTTTGCCTCGCAGAGTAGCATTTTCGGTTCAAGAACAAAGAGATGCCAAGCGCGAATCTAATACCAATCACATGGCAGCGCTGGGGCATCGTAAAATAAAAAAGCAAGTACTCTCGTCCTTGGCCATCGGTATTGAGAGTTCAACTTTTTGTGCCCGCATAAATTTGTCGGTTGCAATCATAAAAACAAGGATTCGTGCTTACTGCTTACATATGCTGCCAATGAAATCAATGTTGCTGGACGTAGGCTAATGTCGGATCAACTATAAAATATCGGAAAATATATCCCTTGATGTTCTGCGTCTGTATAGAGGACGGGGGCGGCTTGTCGACTGAAATCCTAATAAAAATAAATTCGATTTGTCTTCCCCGCACCATAGATCAGTCGAGGTGGTCGACGTTGACTGTGTATCAATAAAAAAATCAAATTGCCAGGACTAAGTGAGTATATACGCATTTTTATGGCTCCACTATTGATGATTCCTTTTCGGTGGATAGGAAAGTAGCTCCGCTCTCCGCATATGGCATGTTGGTTGGTCGGTTTAAACTTGGTTTTATGTAAGCAGTTGTCTAACTTGACTCTATGCGGTGTTGGTGGACCAAGGACTAGACTTTCCTTGGCCGATGGGACTGCTAGGGCTTCTTCTTTATATGCGAGGGGTTGTTCTAGTAGGATGGACAAACACTCGCTAACAGACAAATAAACTTCAAATGCTCTTACATTTGAAAAAAAATCTACCGCTCTGTATTAGGTCCGTAAATTTAGTATAGTGATATGAAAATTTACATTAATTGGACTACAGCGCCATCTGCTGGGCTCAGATTTATTTTGTTTGCCACTAAAACCAGCATACTTTGTGAATATTGGTCATTTCGGTTCATATATGAGCATTTTCATAAAAAGTTAACAACAGCGCCATCTGCCGGACCCTAGTATAGCTGCGAACCATCTTCACAACAAACCAAGTGGTCTTTGTGATTTTTACAGCCATCGATTGAGTATTTCAGAATTTACGCGACCACAAGCAGACGCACCAACGAGTTAATTGTCATACACGAATACAATTGAAGTTCCATAATTGGTGAGTAACGAACGTGTTTGTTAACGTGTGGACAGGAAGTCATACTCACCTACTACGGGGGCAACATAGAAAGAAGACTTTAAGAGCCAGGGAACAATTTACTTACAGCATTTTATTATTTTTTTTAAAAGAATTCACTTCTTAGTCATGGCTGATGTCTATTAAATTTCCATGGCACATTGGAAGCCCCTATTTGCAACTTGAACCTCGAATATTCAGCTTCTGAAAGCCCGTAAGTAATTTTTAGAACGCATTCTGGTAGGAAAGAAGATAAAAGCAGTGAAAACCGCATCCACATTCGGTCAGTAATTCTCTAGATTAGCGCAGCCTACAGACAGACGCATTAAAAAGTAAAATCCATAGAAACAACAGCGCCACCTATCGGACTATATTCAAATTACTTTTTAGACACTGCTGGTATTATTAGGAAGAAACTGTTGAGGTTTTACCGGAATCGGTCGATTTTTTATCGAGTTCAAAGGCTACAACAAAATTGCTATGGTTTCTGAGTATAGGCTCTAGATCAAGAGGTGGTTGGATCAAGTCCAGCAATCAGGTATAAGGACTTCCCCAGTTTAAAGTCACTTATGGCAGATCGAGGGCTATGAAGGCTTCACACTTGATTTTCGAATAGATTGGCTCTTTAAAATCGATTCGAATCCCAGCCTTCAGGATCAAGCTCTGTTTCAAAGGCCGGGCTATCGCAAGTATTGGCGGGCTCTTTGGGTGGCCTCATCACGTGACTTTCCAGACGATTCAAGTCGAAGCAAGTTGATCCACATGATGTAGCTTACACTTGTATGCAGTGTTGCCAAATTCGGCGTTTTGTTGTATTTTAGGCTATCTTTTTCTAAACGATAGAAATTTCTTCCCTCAGCGTTTAATACAATTTTGAGCTATGCATCGTTTTAAAAATGTTGTTTGTTTATTCCTTCACAAAACTAAATACAAAAAATAAATATTTTCGAACAAACCCGCATTTTTAGAACTTGGCAGCACTTTTGCAGTCAAGTGACATCGAACAGTCGTTCAACTTGCAGGCACACCAATTTATTGTGCAGGCCTTTTGATTTGACACAAATAGAAGTACACAAGACACAAAGGCCAAATGCGGAAGATAGTAAGGTTGGCAAGTAGGAATTGTACCAAAAAAATAGTATACTTAAGGAATTGAGAAAATTTCCAACGATTTTGGGGGCTTCTTTCTTTGCAACGATTTCTGGCTAAATTTTTTAAGGGTTGGGCGGTTAAAGCAACTTAAATTATGGCAACCCTGAAAAAGAGAGAGAGAGAGATAGAGAGAGAGAGATAGAGAGAGAGAGAGCGAGAGAGAGATAGAGAGATTTAAATGTAGATACAAAATGTTCGGTTAAGCAAAACAACCTGTGGACCACATATCGCTGGCGGCACCACCCGTTTACTAGTCGCCATGGTTGTTTTAGTTCCATCCAACTGCAACCGCAAAAGGCAAATCCTCTCACCACCCTTGTTCGCCCACATTAGATATATACAGATATTACCATACTGACCAATGAGTTGCAAAATTATACCCAAAACATATTCAATCGCACAGCTTGAGACGCAAGGGTGATAAAAATGAAAGGACTCTCACACCCTGGCAGCGCATTAAGACCCTGCGATAACGACAATCGTGCTACACCAGTTATGGGTAATAATCGTTCCACTTAGAGCAAATATCACCAGCAGGACTATCGCATTTTTTATGCATACACGCGAGGACATAAATACGCACTCATAGCACTCACAGCAGCGAGCATACATTTTTTATGTTTTCATTCTGAATATTCCATCAGAGACGGCCGCCGATTGAATGTCCCAGATAAGAGTTACTCTTCATCAGCATCGCCCATCGAATGCTGCTGCTGCTCCTGGGGGTGAGTTTGATCCCATACTGTTACTGATGCGATGCGAAATAAAACACTCCATGGTTTTTTATGAATTTATGTGAGAATACCATCTCAAGATTATGGATGCTAAAAATGCTTACAAAAAACAAAAAGCATCCCCCGCATCAGCCCTACACCAAGGGTGGCACAGAATGCGCTAGGGCTAGATGGTGGAATGACGGTGGCGGCGGCGGCCGGCCGTTTGCCGATGCCATTCAACTTTATTGCTTCGGTCATTATTTTTATGATTATTGTTGTTGTTGCTGCTGGTCCTTTCCTATTCATTCGTTTTTTGCGAGTGTGCGGTAAGTAGCGTGGACTCTGCGCTCGGACCAAATTGAATTGGAATGCTAATGTATGGAAATCGAAAGGAGCTCGTCGGTCGTCCTGTTGTTTGCTTTTTCGATGTGGTCAGCAGAAATGTTTCTTGTTTTGTGGTTAAAAAAAAAAAAGAAATGCTGATTGCCCGGCCTGGAGGCTTGTTAATGTTTTTTTATTCATTACAAGTGAAAAGGGTATATAAATGAAGAATGAAATGCTTCGTGCTTACGTGGTAAAAAATAGCGCTGCGCTGGTCAGCGCTGCTGAGTCGTCCAGATAATTTTATTTATTGCGCCTATTCGGTGGGCAAATTGAGAGTCGATCTTTGCTGGGTTTCTGTGTGCGAGCGGCCTGTTTGCGAATGGTAATGGTTGTGGTTATGTTGGTTTTTTATGAATTCATTTGAGGAAATTACATGTCGCATGCAATATTTTTTATTTTGCTTTTTTTTGCAGATGGAAAGTTGCTGACATAGAGGAATTTCAAAAGAGGTTATGTTATAATTTGACTGTTTGGAAACTTACTTAGGTGGTCAAAGTTTGGACGCGGAATGGGGGAAACAAAAAGCACTTCGGAAGATTGAAATCGATAGGAACTCGTGCGGTACGTTAAAAGATTTACAGATTTATACATGAAGATGACAAAAGTCACCTCCATGGTGGGCGTAAGGTTCTTCCAGAGTTAAAACTGGTGTCCCCCTCGGAACTGGTGTCCTCTTCAAATTTGGAAGTGTGTCTTGCGATAAGAAGAATAAGCAAATGTGAGCTTTGTTTTTAATGTGGAGAAGAGATCGGTCTTAGTAGGTGGCTTTCGGTTTCAAGCACCGACGAATTCACTTTCAGGAACCGACGAACAGCTGAAGATGTTTTGGACAAGCAGAACTGGTGCAATCTTAGAACAACTGGGGCCGTATCACTGTCATGTGTTTTATGGGTAATGCAGCCGAAGGAATTTGCTTAGCCTCATTTGGCTTCCGAAAACTGTGCTCCCTGTAAAATCAATTGGCCAAGATGCATGGATGCGGAAAATCTACTTGCAATCCCAGAGAAATTTGCTGTTGAAAAGGGGGGGAACGACATTAGGAACGATGAACCGACAGCAGATGGACTGGCAGTGGTTTCCTTCGTGTCTCAGGGAAGATTGACAGGTTCTCCCAAGGTTAGGTTAGGTTAGGTACTCTTAAAACTTCTTATATTCGTTGCAATCACTTGTTTCGTTCTAGGAAGAATGTGTGCCTGTTATAACGACTTATTTTACTTTTGGGATGGAAAATGACTTGTTTACGAAAATAAATAAATAAATAGCTTTTCGAAACTGGTCCGCATAGACAGAGACCCGCGCCTTACAAACACTTTTTCCTGTAAGTTTTTGTCTTTGGGACGAATGGAAGAGGCCTAATTCGTAAGTCTGCATGGTAGTTCATCTAAGTTATACCCTAGGATGTTTGTCAGACGTTCGCGGCGTAGTTGACGCAATGAAACAGAACCTTGAGATGGAATTTGCGTTCTCCCGGAGATTAAACCTGAGACAACTCACTCGGTAATCCAGCGCACCAGCTGTATACTGAGCCACTGCGCCCTTCTACATATTATTAGTTTCCAAGCTATGCAAATTAACGCTCGCGAAGGTCTGACAAATATCCGGGAGTATTACTGTCATGAATGAGCTTCTCAATTGCCCGTTTCGACTCGGCACAAAATTGTAGGTTGGAAGGGACATAAATATTAAAAACTCACACAAGACGAATGGTTGTGAGAAGCTAGGGTCCCTACTGACCTGTTGCTCCAGGTAATTGTTTTTAATTTATTTTATACAAATTATAGGTACAGCAAATTCACAAACAACCTCAAACAAAGTTTCATCGAAGTGTGAATGTCTCTTCAAATTTCTTTAGGAAAAGTGAGCATCGTCTTATATATTTTATGAAATTTCCGATGTCTCCATTGATTTAAACTCAAATAATGTTATAAACGGTTTCTTAAAGTCTTCCATTGTCACCAGAATATTGAAATAAAAATGTATTGAAGAAAACAACGATTTTTAATGTTAGGGCGGTCGTCCACTGCGTGCTCAATTTCAGACAATTTTGTTCAAAGCTTTATTTAAACCTTTAGTTGAGCGAACTAATTTTTGGACTCATTCACTAGTGCATTTATCTATTGACCAACTTCAATTCAACTTGAATTTGATTTTTTTAGAGTTGCTGGCCACGTACACTAATCAACGATCGGTATAAATGAATTTTATGAATATGTCTAAAATAAATTTCTCGCTTTGGTCAAATATCTATATATGTTGAAGTTGATCAAAGAGTTGATGGAATCGTTGAGACTCTCGTACACTTAACCACTCATCATAAGTTGGACAACTCGTTGAACACATTCAGCGGCTAAGAGCTACAATAGTCAATGAAATATTACAACCACAGTTTGGTAGATATTTACCTTGGCTGAACACAATTTTGATTCTTTTTTTGTAATGTGACCTGTGATAAAAACCAAAAACAGAATGAAAAGGGAAGGGCCAGATCTTTTTTAGCAGTGGAGTTTGTTGTTTGTTTTATTTTTCCGTGGAAGCGAAAAACTAAAAATTAGGTGGAAAAATGAATAAAACTTTTGCGGTCTCAACTCTCTTTGTCATTTAAAAACGAAAAGATCAAGACTTAAAGACGTCTTATGCCGCTGAGGGCCATTTGAATAATTATTTTCTTCGGCAAATCTCTTTTAACGGTGGCTTCTACAACGTTTGTAAAAACAGCCCTATACTCCATCCGAAACCATTTTTGGAGGCGCCACAATCGATGCGGTATATTGCGGTCCCCTGAATGCTAAAACCGGCATTTGCAAAGAGTCTTTTCGTATACCCAGCCAAACGTATACCCATCCCAGATAGTGTTTACAGAAGTTCTTTCTGCAGGGTAGACAACGCGACAGCTTCAGCCCAGTCTGAAAGCATGCCGTACCCTTCATGCATAGACCTTATTTCAGATTCACAGATTTACCATTTGGAGTGCACCACTCCAGAGAACCCCTCAGTAGACAAAACAAAAAACCAGACACAACAAAAAACCACTCTAAGTGCATGCACGCCAATCGTGTCCTGATTTGCTAAATGACATACATATGCACATTCGCACTTGTATGCGCTCACAACTGAACTGGGTCTTTTCACCAAAAAGTCAACAACCGCAGCGGTGTAATTAATTTTATCAAATAATTGCCAGTAATTAGCAGCGAAACACACAAAAATTGCATACATCAGCAAATGCAGTTGGCGCAAAAAGATTTATGGCCTCGAAGCGGAACCCGGTTAGGTGTAGCCGATCCATCCGAAGGTGGTCTTCCTTAAATTCTGCGTGCCATTTTCGCGATAATAGTGCGCTTAAAAGTTTAATACATACTTTGCGCATTTGGGATTTAATTAGGTGATAAGATGCGCCTCGTACGCCTATACAGAGTGTGGGTATATCTTATAATATCGGCCGAGAGGGACTTGGCGGAATGTGCTGCCAAGTAAATATAGAGGTCAAGTGTGGCGTGTATATTAAGATAAGCGACTCTCCATCAATAATTCGGCTGGAGGAAGCGCAACACGCAGAGACTGCATTAATGAAGGAAGTTGCCTATTGCAGGCCGGCGAAGGGGGTAAGCGACCTATCATCGAGTTGGAAAAAAAAATTAGAAAAATAGAAACGAGGGTGTCCATGGCCATGAGTGCAACTGGATGACAGGTGACTATTTCTCATATTTCTAAGCCGTTGGCCACAGTTGCGAGCGATTGGCTATCTCAAAAGGTGATTGGGAGCTGGTTTACGGCGGAGACATATGATCCGAGCAGGGCGGTCTTGCAGCTCAGAGTGATTTATTGCTGAAATTGTGATGTGGCCAAGTTGGTTGTGGAGGGTAAGTGCGGGGACGAATTTGACTGAGTGGCTGAAAAGTTATGAGTCTCGCTTTATTTTGGTCGTTAAGGAGAACGACACATAGCCAAGCAGGTCCAATGATGAACTCCGTCTCCAGACAGACTGAAGATTTCAGATAGTAAAGGGTTACCGACGACGACGATGGACAGGAGGACTTTCCCTGTTTTTCGGTGGCCAAACCTAGTGTGTAATGGAGACAGTATTAATAGGCCGGACTACTGAGCAAGGGGTCTCAGGTCCGAAAAAACCCGGAAAAACACAAATCATAGGTATATACACTGAAAATAAAACCATTGTATATTTGATAAAAAATGAGGCTTGACTCAACAATTTTTTTTTGTTAATATATATCCAACAAAATGTTTCTATCAAATTGACAAAATTTCAATAAGCCTTATCTTGTCTTAAAACTTTTGTTGTGATAACAAAAAAATTGTTATGGTAACAAAAATTGTTTATTAGTGCCTATGAAAATTGTTTGTTAAATTTATCAAGCCGCTGTTGTTGCGAAGAAATTTATCAATTTGACCTTTATCTATTTTATAAATTAACCGAAAAAGTTGTTAGTACCAATGGTTAGTACGAAATGGTTTGTGATTTTTTTAAATCAACAAATATTGTTGATATTACTTTTGAAACAGAAATAATCTGTCAGTACTACAGTTGTCTTCTGTTGAATTAGGTATTAATAAATGGTACCTTAAACAAATAAGCTTGGCAATTAGATTTATTAAAAAGAGGAACTATAGAAATTACTTTACATTATTTTTACTGGACGACATAAGAAATATCAAAATATGCACATATAAAAATCAAAAATTAAAAAAGGCTATTACTTTTAATACATAATGGTACCTAACTTGAAAATAAAAAGATCCCCTGTACCTTAACCACCAAGAATGATGTAGATGCGTAGTCATCTCATTTACTATTTAAAGTCGCGTCTTTCAGTTTTGGTTAAAAAATTCGGGAACATAGCGTTGGCTAACAAATATTTTGCACAAGTTTTGCCAATTTCACAAAAGTGATTTTTGGTTCTGTTTTAATGGATATAACAAAAACTTTGTTTATTCAACAATGCAATTGTTCTATTGATACAATAATGATTTAAACTGATAATTCTGTTTTGTTAATCTGATAAAGTTTTGTAGTAAATGTTTTATCCGTTTGACAAATATTGAAATGTCCAGTGTCCAGTGTCCAGTGTTTTTATATCGTGGGATTTGTCCCTTTTTGTGGGAATTTCGATGTCCGAAAAGCCTTCCGTGGGATAAAGGGATAATGCACAAATTTTACTTTTAAAAACTGGATTTTAACGCAAAAAGTATAGTGGGATTTGAAAAGGGAATTTGAGTATGGTGAAAAGGGAAAAAAAGGAAAAAATTACCACGCTTCGTGGGACAAATAAGGAGAGAGTGCTAACAACACTGCTTGGGTCCTATACGGACTTAACAATTAAAATTTGACATCGGTAAGGCAAATTCTATAGGCAACTATTTAATTGTTTAAAGAAAACTCTTCCAGGAGCTGCGCATCAAAGTGCTCCCTCAGCACAATCGCATTGAGTTGGCAGAGCCCTTGTAATACCCATTCACTTCCTGGAGTCCTGGATCAATAGAAATATACGAAATCACATATTTCTGCCACATCCCGGAGCTGGTATGCATTTTTCTAGGGACCGTACATACCTTTCAGATCGAAGCGAAATATACGGAAACATAATTCGCCCGCTTTAGCTATTTTCCAGCCCACACCTCCAGCCGAACTTGGTTGCCGTCATTATCGTTTTCCGTTACTACGACCTGCAAATGGAAATGTGAAACTGGGGGGAGTCCGGCTCCTGCATGCATGCATACGATTTCTCATCCTCATCCACATACAGCGGGCATCCCTCCAACGAAAGAAAAACCACAAGAAACTTTTCTTTTTGTATGCTCCAGCATAAACCGTCCTCTCCAGCTTCACCCATCAGGCACGTCCTGGGTGGCTTGAGTTGGGGGCAGTTGGAATTTGAAAAGAAATCGTATGCACGACCATCATCCCTTTTTCCCGCATGTGGATAACTTTTTTTCTTTTTCTTTTTTTTTTCTTTTTTTGCTTACTTCCTCGTTTTCCTTGGATTCTGCTCAACCATAATCGTATACCTTCTGCAGTTGCAGGACGTACATTGTATTCCACCCCCTCATATACATATAAACGAGGTATGGGGGCGGGTGATGGTGGCGGCGACGACGACGACGTTGGTTGTTAGATTTTTATGTGTGTGACACAAAAATCGATTTTCCCGTTGTCATAGATGATTTCCACTTTTCTTTTTGCTCGATTTCTTATTTTCTTTTTATCGTAAATTTCTGTTTGCATGTGTGCTGTCGTCTATGCATGCACACAATGGAGCAGGGAAAGAAAACCATCCAACCCCACACCATATGTGAGAGGATACATGTTTGATGGTGTCTTGCTTCGATTTTTTTCTTCGTTCAGCTGTTTTGCATGACATTAAGGGATGTTGTATATGGCGATATGGGGGAAACTAACACTGATTGGGAAGGGGGTGGCTGGCATGGCACACAATATGTATCATCCTGACGACCGACAAAGGATGAATCACTTGAAGCCATACTGTGAATAAATTAGGCAAGTCGTTTGAATTTATGCAGATTTCTAGGATTAGATCCAGCTATACGCACAACCCTTGTATATACATAGTCATAAATCGCCGCCATGCCTGCAGGGTGGTTAAATATTACAATAGAACGTCTTCGCCGCACCCCTCCCACCTGGAATCACGTGTGTGAGTGGATATACACATTTGAAATATAAAATTTTAAAATGGTCTCATTCTCTTTTCCATATCGCTTTCGCTTTACAGTTTATTGGCGACAAGGGCGCAAGCGTTGTCCTTCAACATACACTCACACGTAAGTATATGTGTTCCCGTTGGGTAATGGAATGGACTTATGCAAAGTTTACAGCCCCGACACCGAATGGAGTGTGTGCGGGGGACTGGGTTTTTATTTTTTATTGGTCGTAAATTTTAAATTGTGGGCGTGTGCTAAATGGAGCACAATTTTACTGACTGCGGGACACACGGGTGAGAGTGTGTGGGTTTATGTAGGTGACAATGTGACATATTGGGCGATAGGTGTATGAGTGTTGACATTGCAGGACTTGACTGGAGGGATACAGAGTATAAAATGGAGAACGTGCTCCCCCGTTGGACAATTATGCAACTTTTTGATGATTTCTCGTGAGAGCGGCGATTTTTTTCCTACGTATGGAATTATATCCACCATTTTTCGTTTGTCATACAAATTTATATGGGTTTCGACTGCGCCAAGTTAGACTCTTAACCTTCAAATGCCGCGTTAATAGGTGGCCAATGAGGTACCTTCATAAAAGAGTCAGAAATCACGAATACTCGACTATATTTCTACCTCTAGGTCTCATTTCCCTTGAATACATTTCCTCCCACGATGAAGGAAAGAAGAAGAAGAGTGTGGAAAGCGACACAAGCCTTTTGAAACGGAAGTCAAATTTTGTGCGGGCGAGCACATCACGGATCAGGATGTGGGACATTCGCACTACAAACCAACTGCCTAAGGTAGTGAATTCATTAGAAAAGTTGGTACACCTTTGCAGAAAGTAAACAGTAACTAACTGCGTTTAGTTAGACCTTAGGCTGACAAGACCATTCTAGCATTTGAATACGTTGTTGCCTTATTGGAGGTTGGCTTCACCCAAAGGTATTGAGCTCCCGACACATAAGTTCGGCGAAGTGATACTGATTTTCCTCAGCACATAGTTGGGAATCGAAAATTTGGGCCATTGAAGAAAATATACAATACGTAGGTATACCTGAGACTTTTTGAAAGCCGTGCGGTTCCTGCAACTATGGGTAAACCTATAGGAAAACACGTTCATTACCTCAATCGGTACTGGTAGGGAGGACATCATTGGCAATAGGTATTATCGAGACCAAAGACGCAAAGGTTGTAAAGATGTTGCAAAAAGAAAGAAGCCCAGAAATCACAAAAAAAAATGCTTAGAAGACAGCCCAAAATTGATATATGAACTTTAAAAAAAGCTTGCTTATCAAGAATCTCTTCTCCAAATGGATGTAGAGAGTTTTGGAAGTAAATGAATCATATATCCCTGCATAAAACCACTCAGAAGAAGGTGAATAGAAATACACCTCTGGGAGATTGCTATATCACAATTCTGAACAAATTTTAAAGAACGGCTGTGATTGGATCCACAATGGCTTTACCTTCAAGTCCAGCCGATGCTGATATGATCCTGGATCTTGATTTGCCATATTAAAATATTCAAGACATTTTTTCTTGCAGTGCACCAAGACTGAGAGAACCTGTGCTCCAATCATGAAAAGCAAGGTATTAGCAATTTTTTGTCATGCAGTAGGTTACGACTGAAGAAACTGCAATCGAGCTTAAGAAACGTCCGAAGCACAAAAGTTTGCCTTGGAACGAAACAGAGAAATAACAATCTTCCAATAAAGTGACTAAGTAACGATCTTAACAGATCTTTCAGAGATGAAATGCGACGTCCGATCGGCTGTCTTCTAAGCGGTGCCGCTCTAATACTTGTAGCGCATTGTGAACGTGTAAGAGTATCCAAGAAGCGAACAGTTTAACATCATCCTTATCTGGGCAAAACAGCCACTCTAACACAGTAGAGCATGTAAAAATCGATGCGCCAGCTCACAGCCCTAACAACACCTCTGCAAAGACAGGCTTAAGCTCGATAGAAGTAAAACTGTCCAACAGTTCTTTTCAATATCCAATTCGAGGTGGACCATCGAAAGGAACTGAGTCAAATTCTGAAAAGATTTTGATTCCGTGCAGTTGGAAAACCTCACAAGGACTGAAAACTTAGACACCTTTATTCTCGAACGACAGAGCTGCGAGACTCACTTTTCCATTTCCTTTATAGTTGCAACAGAAGTCTTAGACTTCATATTCCTGGATAACGTCTTCTTTGACAAAGTATATCAGAACTCCCTGCAGACGGAGGATGGCATTGGGACACTCCACAAGAGCTATAGGATCACTTTTTGTTGATCGAACCAGGCAACCCTCTCTACATTTTTTAACAACTTCCGTCTAACTCTTTCACAATGGCTGTCAGTATTCCAACTATATAACTACAATACGTCAAAAGCCTAAAAAGGACAAACCTGGATCAGCCTGAAAGTCTGCAAGCATTTATTATAAATTGGCTAAAACTTTCATTCTTGGTGCAGGTCTCGACTTTTGGTTTCAGAGAAAGATTGGCATTTCAGCGAAATTGTGCAGTAAGAAGTTTCCACCACAAGGCTGTCTACTATATAAGTTTCAGAATAGACTATTGCTCACAACTTATTCCCTCTGGATGATTGAAAGAAATACCTAGGTTAAAACTGGTGTTGCCTTCGGGACACGTTAGAGTTATTTTGACACCTTTTTGAACGCCTGGACTCCGGACTCATCCTTCTAAGAATCAGTCAATTCGGACTTAAAAAATGTAGGAAGTGTTTTTGCTAATATTAAAATTTTGTGGCCTATTTACTTAAATTCATTCGGATCTTGTACTGACATAATTCCAACGACCTTTTTTATTAAAAGTCCTACATTCTACGTTATTGGAACTGGAATTGAAAACTACTGCTACACTTTTTATTTCTGTGAATCGTCGTTGCTCTTGGGGATTTTTCTGTTTACCTGCATATATTATTTCACTTTTGTCTCAATCTTATTTATCAATTTTAGGAGAAAATTATTTAAGAATTTTCATGAGTAAGGTAGTACTCTTACTGTAAGATAGGTCTGAAGTTTTATTTTACATTTTTCGTTAGCGTAAAGTTGAAAAAAGAAAATCGGAATTGGACTTTTTTTTTCAGTCTGGACTGCTTTTGGACTATATCTGAAAATTTTTAAAAGTAACACTGGTTCAAACTTTGTCAATGAGATTGTACTTGTTGCAGCTAATTCCCTGTTGAAGACTACACTTTGCTTTGCTTCATTAAGAAACGTTTTCAACTGGGAAGATAACACTACCTTTCACAAGATATAAAAATTAGCTAAGGCAAGGAAATTTGGTTATATTTTCACCAAAAACGTTCATAATTCCGACAAGCAGGAGATTTTCTCCTTAATCTTTGTAATAATTCAAAAAATGGCAAAATTTTGCCCCCTAGGAAGGTTTTATAGAGGAGTTAAGGTCCCTCAATCTTGCAGAAGCATCCCTCGCATTCTAGCTTCTAGCTCTGTAAAAGTCTTTCGATGATTTTTCCCTCCCAGGAAACCTTTCACAATTCTGTTGCGCTGTTCCATTGCCAGTGAGGAGATATTGGGCCTTTTACTCATAATCATCTTAAACCTTCACCTTATAAATGTTGTAGGGCACAATATGTAGTTTTATTTGGAAAATTTCGCCATTGTGAGTGAGAAAAATGTAGTCTGGACATTAAAAATGATTAGGAGTAGGTATCTATTGCGCATTGTATTTGTATCGTGCATCGTGGTTCCTGCTATTTGTTCTATCACATAAAAGAACAGTTATTTGCTTTAAGTCATTAGTCATTTGGTCGCATCGGGATCGGGAGTCGGGACGGATTAAAAAAAAAACATGGCACTTCTATGTGGGTAAACATTTTTGACTGAAAGTTCCTGCAAAAACATGTGGCAAATAGGACGCAGGACGGGAAGCGGACCAGACTTCCCACCGTGAATCAAGCCGTCAAAAATTTAGAACAATGAATATAATTTTCCGATGTCACATTTGCGATATAGGCAATGGCAAACATTGAGGACAGTAGAGGCCATAAAAGATGCTCGCAGAGCCATACATTTGCCCCCATAATCAATCACAAGAGCGTGAACACTGAACACACCTCCAGACATAAGTCTCCACCAGGCAAAAGGGGCAATCACCCTTCTTCATTATACTTTTGAGTTCATTAAGCTCACATACACATACAGACCTCCTCCTCCCCAAAGCACCGAGGTATCAATTTAATAACTCACCCACGCATCCCACGCCAACGTATACAGAAACCCCATTGGTTTGGGAAAATTACTCAAATTACTCACTTATTCCATGTGTGCAATCTCGTTGCTGCAGAACCTTCATGTTTATTCACATCAGCCCCCATCAGCAGCACCCACCTTGCCGCCAGTCAAAGAAAACTTCCAACTTGCAAAATTAATTTGGCTATTCTCCACTCAACCGTGAGTTGGTGTATCTGTATTATGAAGTAGTGAGGGACCTTCTGCTAGCTTCCTTCGCATTTCCATAGTTTCAGTACCGAGTCCTACCCCGAAAAAAAAGCACGTTGTGACCAAAGCACATGTGACCAAAGACCATCTCATTAATATTCCGAAATGGTAGGCATTCGCATATCGCACACATTCAAGCGAAAATATATCAAAAATGAATAATGATTCCGCTTAATGTGCGTAAGTCTTTCCGTATAATGGCCAAAGTCTAACAGCTTCACACCCTTGAATATTATTTTATCGCACAACGAAGCCGCACACAAAGGACCACTGGCACTGCGCTAGATAAACGTATAAGGACTAAGGAGTTGCAAAAATTTTTCGCACTCTCAACGAACGAGAATACGTATACGTATATCGATTGGATCTGTTGGCCAGCATCGACTGCAATTTCACTTTCGCTCGTGAGACAGAAATCAACTTCCAACTCCGGCGGTCGAGAGCCAATCTCCTTCAACTGCACACACTGCGGACCCACTTCACTGCTGCCGCTGCTGCACAACAGCGATAAGGTTTCGTCCTTTCAAATTAAATGATCTCTGAAATTGGATTTGCTTTCTTTGCTCGGAAGACGGAAGAAGCGGCGGTTATACTTTTGGCCCGTCAGTGGTCTGTTGTATTTATCATGATTTTTCTCCTGCGTCCCTTTCTATGGAGTATACACGATTGTGTCTCGAATTAGGGTGGAGTGGCCGAGAGAGATTAATAATCGCACAGGATATTCATCCATAAAATATTTCCACTTCAGATTATTGCACGGAATGCGGCAATAGAAACATTAAACACAATTTACTGAGCTGTCAATGTGCGCGACGAAAACATTAATCATTTGTACCAACATGTTTGCAATTGTTCAACAATTACAATCGGGCGGGCTTTGTTTGGTTTTGCATATAGATGCGTGCTTTGGGGTGGGTTTGATTCTAAGTTTTCTATCGGATGCCAAAAGCTGGATGCTTAAAGGTGGAATTTCCCCTTTGAAAAAATTAATAGACCTTGTTTAAAGTATTTGATATTTTTATTCTGGTTTTTGTCGTACAATTTTTATGAAATATAGCGCAGTATCCTGCTCGCGCTAAAATTTATCTCTCATAAAAAAATGTCTACAAAGATAAAACTTAGCGAGGCAGTTTAACAAAGCAGTATCCTGTTTTTTAACTTCATATAAATTGGCCGATGAAAAGTCTCATTTCATGAAGTCATTTAGTTTGCGAATGAAAATGAAAAATTTAGCGCGAGCAGGACACTAGGCTTAAATCGAAGATAAATTTTGACATAAAAAAAGGAAGAAGAAGTTTGTGTTGCGTTTACTATGGATATTTTTTTTTGGAGGAAACCGCAGAGATCGATAAAAAAAGAAAACTCAAAGCCAAAAACGCTTTTATAATGTTAAGCTTACGCTAATCGAGCTTAACTAAATCTTAGCTGCTGTCCAATTTTTCTAGCCGTGAATAAGTGTCACAGAAAACAGCTGTTCTTTGAAAAAACTCAGCTCAGCTAAATTTTGGAGAGAATTATGTACGGCAGTGAAAATTTAACCAACTATAGAGGCATCAGTCTCCTTAACATCGCGTATAAGATCCTTTCTGCCGTACTGTGTGATCGCCTGAAACCATATGTAAACGAACTGATTGGACCCTATCAGTGCGGTCTTAGGCTCGGTAAGTCCACAACCGACCAAATATTCACACTACGGCAGATCCTGGAGAAAACCCAAGAGGTCCAAGCCGATACCCACCACCTGTTTATCGATTTTAAGGCCGCATATGACAGCATTTATAGAGACGAGCTATACAGAGCCATGTCTAGTTTTGACATCCCTGCCAAACTTATCAGATTGTGCAGAAGGACGATGGAAAACGCTCGCTGCTCCATAAAGGTCGGAAACAATCTTACCGAGACCTTTGGTGTCAAAAAAGGATTTAGACAAAGTGACGCGCTGTCATGTGACTTTTTCAATATAATTCTTGAGAAGATTGTGCGAAACTCACAAGCCAACACCAGAGGCACAATTTTCCAATAGTCTGTGCAACGACTTGCTTACGCCGACGACATCGACATCATTGGCAGAACACAGCGAGCTGTCACTGGTGCGTTTGCAAGTATTAGCACAGAAGGGGCAAAAATGGGTTTAGTGGTGAATGAGGGCAAAACAAAATATATGCTCTCAGCAAGAAGGGAGCTCCTTGGTCGTTTCGAACGCAAAATTCTTCGTGTGATTTTTGGTCCCGTTTGAGTTGACGGGCTCTGGAGGAGGAGATTTAACAGCGAACTCTACGAGCTGTACAGCGACATCGACCTCGACCTAGTCAGAAAAGTACGTATCAGTCGTCTAAGATGGCTGGGACATGTAGAGCGAATGGACACCAACGCACCGGCCCGAAGAGCCTTCGATTCCAACCCGGAGGGACAACGCAGTAGAGGAAGACCTCGCCTTAGGTGTCGCGCGAGTAAATTAACTTTCAACCGAACGTTAATTAAAAAAAAATATTTTCTATTTTTTTTATTGTTCTTCTTTATTACAACCAAACAAAAAAACTCTTAGGGCTAAACAACACGTACAACTCCCGGGAACGAACTACGACGCATCCACCTTTCTTCACCTGTATTTATTATAATTCGTTTATTATTTCGTCAACGATCATTTCCAAGAATTGATCGTGTGCTCGTTGTAGACACTAAGTCAGCACACTTGCAATTCCTAGGAACTGACCTAGTTAAATGGAAAAAACATAAATGCTTAGTAATCGACATTTATGTTTTTTAGGAATTCATCTATATGGTCGGGTGGATGATACGTAACTTCTCCCTCCTTAGCATTAGAATTCTCCTGAATTTTAGTATTAAATTTAAGCTGTATTCTTTTTTTCTGTATACATAAAAAGGATAATATAGCAAACATAATTAATATTATTACAACAGATGCTATGTTTATTTGATATGACAAGTTCTTTTCAAATTCAATCTCTTTTATTTCTTTAATATTATCTATTTGATTAAAAACAATTTTTTCAAAATTAAATGTTTTATTTGCTTCGTAATTTTCAATATAGCTTGGGTAGTAAAACCTTTGCTTGTGTAATTGTTTAATGTTAGAAAACTTGTGGTCCATTAAATATAATGTACAATTTGAAAATGTTATTAAAATGTTACCGCTTATCTTAAGCTGTCTATCATCACAAGTGTGATTTACATCTGATTCAAAATTCTTAACAAGTATAGTTTCGTCATCGAATGGTATAATTTCGGTTTGTTTAGTCATTCTGAGCTTACAGTTTTGTCTGATTATGCAATGTTTACTTTCGATCAATTCATTTAATGCTTTATTTTCTTCAAATTTGTATATTTTATTCTTATATTCTATAGTAAATTCACTGTCTGCATCTACTTCCATAAATTCTCTGTTCGGTATTGGTGTTAAAACTTTCAGAGGTAGTGTGACATAATTTTTAGGAATCTTAATTGCAAATATTAATGTATTTTTATCATATTCAGTGACACCTAGTTTAATATGTTTCAATTTAAAAAAATCTATGTTATAAGTTTCAATTTCTTCGTTAGTTAAAATACTAGGATGCAATATATTATTCCTTGCTGAAACTATATTCTCTTGAATGTGTTCTACCCTAGCGTTAATGTATTTAAGTTTAAACAGTTGATCGAAATAAATTTGTTTTGCCATAAGTTTTCTTTCTACCTTTTGTATAGAACTGACTTGCTTTAATATTGTCTCTCTATCGTTAAGAATAGTTTCTTTTAATATTTGAAAAGTGTTATTAAAGTATTCATTTATCTTAACTTGTTGTAATTGTCACGTCGTCTAATTTTAGTTTTACAAATCCTTCCTGTTCATTTATAGTCTGTAAGTTGAGGAGATGTTGGCAATTAATCTTCACTACAGTCATCAGTATCAATATCCAGATCGTTAGCTGAAAATTTAAGTGGTCTTTTAACGTTTGTCAAGTGAATTTTGTCTAACTTTGCCTTTTTATATTTTGGCTGGTGTTTGTGTCTAATAGCCTTGTAATTTTTAATAAAACCTGTTGTTCTTCTTTCTTCATAATCTTCTCTTTTAGCATTAAGTTTAATTAATCTATTTTCCTTGGTCAACTTCGACTTTTCGTAAACTATTTCTGGACTAATTTTACCTGTTTGTACCTGCAGAGGAGTAGTTTTTATTGTTGAATGAAACCTTTCGTTATAATTTCTAACAGCTTTTTGCATTGCCTGCTTTATTGTTAAAGTGCTATCATTGAGTAGTAATATTCTTAATTTTTCTGCCAATGTATTATGAAATCTTTCTACGTCTGAATTTCCTGTGTGCGAATTTGGCTTAGTTAAATGTAATCTAATTTCTTCTTTTTCTAAAAGTTCCTTAATTTGAATCGCTTTAAATTCATTGTCTGCTATAATCTTATTCGGTTTACCTATTTTGGCAAAATGTTCCTCTAACTGTTCAATTAATGTAACATGATTCCTATCCGTTAAGTAATATGCGGCACCAAATTTTGAGAATTTGTCGATTGCCGTAAGAAAGTTGAATTTCTTGAAGACATACGTATCTATATGAATAATTTGATTTATATTTGTTGGTGTTTCCGTCAGCTTAAATTTTGGTTTTATTGGATTACGGTCATACTTCGCTGTTTTACAAACGTCACACTGATTTATTACTATTTGAATTAATTCTAGTAACTTTGGGTAATATATTTTGTGTTTGATCTGATTAAACGTTTCTTGGATACCTGAGTGTAAACTTTCCCTGACATGGTATAAAGATATTTGTTTAACCGCTTCTACTTCTGTTTTTAAATCTTGTGCTCTATATGAACACTTAATAAATTTTATTTGTGGATCATTCGAATATAACTCCATTAGCTTCTCTTGAATGGTGTTATATTGATGATCGGATAGTTCGGAAAATATTCCGGTAATGCCCTTCTTTATGAATCTCCTAAATATATCTGTCAATCTAGGCATATCATATTCTGCTATGTAAATTATTCTTTTACCGTTTACAACTTCAATCTCTTGAGTTTTATTATTTGTTAGAATAATTTGTGTTTTGTATTTGTTCACAATTTCTTCTTTGATAGCTATATGATCAAGTAATTCTTCATCTGCGGAGTGTATTGTTGCCATCGTAATATCGTCTTCTATATTAAATATAACATCTGATTCTGTTTCACTATTGTTAGAAATTGGCGAAAAATGTTCTATGTTAGGGGGGTCTGATTCTTCTCCCTCCTTGGCTTTAACGTCCTCGTTAATTTTTGTTCGGCTTAGAAAATCCGCTACTTTGTTGTCTTTTCCTTTTAGATATTCGATTTCAAATTGGTATTCTCCTAATTTGAGTAACCAACGTTGATGTCTTGGTGACATATCTTTTCCTCAGTATTTTGCGTGAAGGTATTTTATTGGTTGATGATCCGTTAGAATCTTAAACTTATTTCCATACAGATATGGTCTGAAGTAATTAACTGACCACATTATGGCCAAAAATTCCTTATCCGTTGCGGAATAATTGCATTCATGGTTGTTTAACGTTCTGGATGCAAAGCAGACAGGGTGACCTTCTTGTGAAAGAACGGCGCCTATCGCATAATTCGAGGCATCGGTTGTTAACGTGAAAGTTTTATCAAAATTTGGGAACCGTAATATAGGATGACTGGTAATTAGTTTCTTTAATTTCTCGAAAGCTTCAATATAGTTCGGATCGTTAGTATTTACCTTACAATTTTTCTTTAAATATTTAGTTATGGGTTGGGCTACTTTCGCGTAGTTTTTGACAAATTTTCGATAGTAACCGCTAAGACCTAAGAAACTTTTAATTTCGCGTGGAGTTTTCGGAATGTCTACATTTTTAATAGCATCAATTTTATTCGGGTTTGGTTTTAAACCTTCTTCTGTTATAACATGACCTAGAAATTCAGTTTCTCTGTTCAAAAAACTACATTTATTAATTTGTATCTTCAGATTTTTAGATTCTAATACTTGAAAAATGTCTTTCAATGCTCTGACATGTTCTTTTAGTGACGTGCTAAAAATAAGTATATCATCCAGATATACGACGCAAGTTTTATTTATGAAATCTCTTAATATATGATTCATAAGACGTTGGAACGTTGCCGGGGCGTTTTTTAAACCAAACGGCATTCTTATGAACTCATAGAGACCATGTGGGGTAACGAAAGCAGTTTTGTGTCTGTCTTCCTTTTTAATTAAAATTTGATGATAGCCTTTCGCTAGGTCTATCGTGGAAAAATATTGGGCCTTTCCCAATTTATCTAGGATGGAGTCGATATTTGGTAGTGGAAACTTATCGTCGACCGTCACGTCATTTAACCTTCTATAATCTATAACTATACGGTACTTTTTGTTGCCAGAGTTGTCCATTTTCTTGGGAACAACTATCAAAGGACTTGAGTATTTAGAATTGCTTTGTTGTATAATACCTTGCTCTGTCATTTCCTGTATTTGTTTCCTGACTTCCTCTTCGTGTTTGGGTGGATAACGGTATAACTTTGCATTTATCTGCTGATCGGTAGTTGTCTTTATTTCATGTAGTATTTCGGGGGTACTGGTGAGGGTATCACCTTCTTTGAAAAATAACGATTTAAATTTTCTAATAATTTTTTCGATTTCTTGATATTCTTCAGAGTTGAGGTGGTCTAATTTCAAATGTTCAATAATATTATCGTCTACATATTCTAGTGTATGAATTTCATCAAATAACGGTGGCCTATATTGTAATTTGATGGCTTGTCCGTTAAGTTTTATAATTCCTGCTTCTAAATCAATCAACGTATTTAATTTGTTAAGTAAATCTGTGCCTATTATGAACTGATATTTTCGTTCGGGTAAACTCTTTACTTTCCAACGAATAAGAGCTCCTGCTGGTGCTTTTAATTCATCGGGGGCAGAAGTATGTACTTCAAAATCAAAAGATCCCTTACCATTAATTGTAGAAAACTGCACTGGTTCAACTTTCACTTTTTTAAAAACATTAATTTTTTCATCTATGAGACTAAGTGAGGATCCTGTATCTATTAATGCTAAGTATTTTTGTTTGTTTATGGTTATTTCGATAGTTGGCAATTCCTCCGAGGCTAGTTGATAAAAAAATCAACATTGTTAACTTCGGCCCTGTTGACTTGTTCTATATTGCTTAAAGACATATCTAACCCTTGCTCAGTCATATTCTGATTGTGGCGATTTTGGCCCGAGTATGAACTAAGGTTTCCTGGTTGTTCGACGTGTCTTTCTACGCTATTAACTTGCCTTTGTTGGATATTCGAAACATCCATGGGTTCGGGCTGCCTATTATTATGTTGCTGGCGATACTGCCCAGAATTCCTATTATTGCCTGACTGCTGATAATATCTCCTATTTTGCCCTGATCGATTATGATTCTGATAATTATTCGTATTAAAATTATTAGGGTGGTAATTATTTGGAACCTGGTTATTGTTAAAGTTATTCTGATACTGCTGATCGTTACTATCCCTATTCTGCTGTCTAAAATTGTTCGGCATTAGTCTTTTACTGTCTTTATTCAATACTCTATTCTTAGTAAATTCTGGTCTTATGCACGAATCTTCATACCTACGTCTTCTCATTATTAATAGAATATTTTCTAAAATATTTTCTTCATTATATTCTCTCTAGGAGTGTTCCTTGTGTCATTTCTTTAATTGTATTCACTAAAATTCCACTTATATTACTCAGATCAATAAAATTATCGCCTTGGTGATATATAATTAATTCGTCAGCTTTATACTTTAGTTGTTGTATTTCTATGGCTAATTCACTTACGGTATTTACTTTAAGACTGCTTATTCTTCGGTATAGTTGAAAAGGCTCGATATCCGGCTTGTAGCGCAATTTCAGCGTTGCTTTGATGAGATCCCAGTTGTCTGGTTGTGGCACATTTATCACCGTGTTCTTCGCCTCTCCCTGGATTTTCTCGTGGTAGATCGCTAAGATAAATCTTCGTCTCGTATCTTCGTTGTTAATCTCGGCCAAGTAGTAATCCACGTTTCGGATAAACGAATTTATTGTAATGTCACCGTGTCCGGTGAAAATCGGCATGTGTTTGACATTGTTGATGATTTGGTCCTGTCTGGTGTTTCGCTCCCGGTTTTGAAGGTCCTGGTAAGCATTTCTTAATGCTTCTAATTGTTGGTTTCTTCGTTGGAGCTCCACAATTAGCTCTTCGTTGTTTTGGTTGTTTTCTGCCATTTGTTGAGTTTTAAATTTTTGTTTTTCACTAAAACGCTAATCTTGAACGATTTTATTTGCGTGCTAGCTGGTTCACTGTACACTAATCTTAAACGATTTTATTTGCGTGCTAGCTAGTTCACTGTACACTAATCTTAAACGATTTTTTTCGCGTACTTGCTAGTTCACTGTACACTAATCTTAAACGATTTTATTCGCGTACTTGTTTATTTTCAGTAGATTTTTGTTCGAAATCACTAGATAATCCGTTTTAGGATTATCCTACCGACTGCGCCAGTAAATTAACTTTCAACCGAACGTTAATTAAAAAAAAATATTTTCTATTTTTTTTATTGTTCTTCTTTATTACAACCAAACAAAAAAACTCTTAGGGCTAAACAACACGTACAACTCCCGGGAACGAACTACGACGCATCCACCTTTCTTCACCTGTATTTATTATAATTCGTTTATTATTTCGTCAACGATCATTTCCAAGAATTGATCGTGTGCTCGTTGTAGACACTAAGTCAGCACACTTGCAATTCCTAGGAACTGACCTAGTTAAATGGAAAAAACATAAATGCTTAGTAATCGACATTTATGTTTTTTAGGAATTCATCTATATGGTCGGGTGGATGATACGTAACTCGCGCAAGTGGAAGGGTACCTCAACCAACTTGGAGTGCGCAACTGGAGGCAGTTAGCCAAAGATCGCGCTAACTGGAGAGGCGTATTGGTTGAGGCCCAGGTCCACACCGGACTGTAGCGCCAGCTAAGTAAGTGAAAATTTAGCTCGAGCAGCGTACTAAGCTTTAATGGAAAATTTGTTTTTTAAGCTTCAAATACTCTTACATCTTTTGCAAATTGGCAGTTTGTTTAACTTTTTTGCAAATAGGTATTTATGGGACACGAAGAAAAGTGTCTTCTTCTGCTTGCTTCTACAGAATTTATTAGAGCTGCTGCAGCGATGATAATATCCTCTTAAATTTTTCTTATATCCATTGTCTTGGAACGACTCAAATACAGCGATGTCTTTGAAGTTTGAAATTCGAACGTTTACTTAAAGATTACTGTCATAAACAGGAGCAGGATACTTGGCTTATAGACTAAACGAAAGGTGGATCTGGGTAGGTATTTTCTCCAACTATGCTCTTTAATTTGCCATGCTTAAAGCTGCATTTCATAAATTTTCTAACTGCAGTGAAGCCCCTTTTAGGGAGGTAGTGACAATGACAGTGTTGTCCGTGGAATTTCAACGAATTTTGATTGCTTTCAGTTAGCCAAAAACCGCAGTGCATTGTTTGACTTAAAGGTTGATGTCCATCCCACTTTATAGAAAAATCTAAACAGTACTAAAAGAAACCATCATCCATCGGCTTTTCTATTTGTTTTTATCTCCTCATCGCACCCACCCCATTCTCAACTTTGTATGGCCCATCACCATAAATTCAACTCCTCATTGACATAATTCTTCTATCGCTCCATTACTCAGGGGCAATAAAAAACTGGTCACATACGCTTCGGCGTCATATATCAAGGAGTGCGATTAACAAAATCGTCCATTTATAAACATTAAAAAATAATTGGCAATTAAAATGGATCCCATAGGCCGGATCCTCCACGGACATGATCCGACAAAAAAAAAATCACCTCCCGCCGCCGTCGCATCAAACCGGAAATCTATCTCTGCGCGCGCTAACGCATTATGCGTTATAAACTGCAGAGACCGGAATCCCGCACCACCCGTTGTCGCATCCAAAAACGACAACACCAACTGCCATATATCTCCATTAATTCCCAACCTAACGAACAAGGATCTGGAAACAAAAAAAAAAAACAAAAAAAACCCCAACCCGTCAAAGATGGATGGCGATGACAAAGCCAATAAAATAAAATTAAGTTAAAAATAGTCGAGATATATGAGCGCCCAAAACGTCATCCAATAACTCACCGTGTAATCCTTTAAATAGGACATTCGCGTTATCCTCCCTCCGCCAGCCCCGAGCGCACACACACCGCACATCAACTGCGACCCACCATTAAGTGGATATTTATTCGAATGGCTGATTGGCTGGCCGAACGCGTACCGGTACTGGCCGGCCTCAATGGTTCCACTGACCGACAAAGCTCTCGCTCGCCGAGGACATTTTAATGACCGAAGTTTGTTTTCGGCTTCGTTTTGCGCGTTTCTTTTTCGGTTTTTTTATTTTAAGCAATTTTCTCTTCGAGAATCGTGCCAAAAGAAGAAGACACCGATGATGATGATTGTGTGTTGACTGCAGGTAAGGAGCGGAACTGGAAACTTGTCTCCACGCAAAGGACATTAAACAAGCGGCGCAGTTAGCCGCCAAGGAAATTGCTAATACACTCGCAGACCCATGCAGAGTTTTGGTGGATTTAGTGGGCAATTGCGTGGGACGCCTTTGTTTTCGTCTGTTTTCGTGTGTGGGGCAACGGGAAGCCAATGGCCATAAAACACATTAAATCCAATCGAATAATCGAAATGTCACATTATCCTGTAAAATATGGGAGGTCCTTTGGATTTCGTATGCGATGTAGCAAAACCGCAATCATTCTTCTGCCATTCGGTACCGTCCAGCAACCAACCAACCAACCACCCACCACCGTTATCAGCGGCTTGGCCGCAATGTATCGGTGCGATACCTACGTGTAATGGTATTCAAGGACATGACCAAAGGGATATCCAAGCAGAGGGGACGAATGGAAATACGGTTTTTTATGCGCCTTATTTGTTAGTCGTTTCTTTTTTTACCCGTTTCGGTCCTCATGGGTATAATTTTAATGGTCAAACGTATGTATAGCAACCGAAATGTATCGCAACGAATATCGAATATAATGGCCAACAGCAAGGGGCTGCTGCTGAACAGAAGCGTAAAACTCCCATTTCGCATATACAATTCGAATTATGGTCTATGGTGAGGGTTACTCGAGTTTGTGTCTCATTTTTTGCGGTGGTTTGGGCCGAGGATTTGAAATCGCTCTTTAGGGAATTTCTTCGAGATTACTTTTGAGTTTCGGCCCATTTCGGAGGGAGTTCCAATTGAGGCGTAAGTGAAAATTTAGCTGTATCAGTGCAGCAGTTTCAAAGTCATGAACTGCGCTCAGTGTCACCAAAAGCAGTTCGAATTTCGGCTCACAGCCAGCCAAGGAGTAAATCGGATAAATTATAAATTTAGAAGAGTATGGGTCCAACCACAAGTTAGTATCGGCCTTGTTTCTCACAACCACTGGTTCGTGTTAGGTCTTAGGTTTTTTTTTTCACTTGCGAATTGTGACTAAATTGTACTAATTTCTTCTTTAATAGAGTGGAATAAGACCCCCTCCTCTAAAAATCTGTTTAAAGTACAGGAATTCAGCTTTAATTCAAAAGTAAGAAAGGTTAGGTTAATTGAACTAAACATGTGCTTGCCTGTGAGTTTGACAGATGAAGTTTAAGTTGAACTTACTTTATAACACACGGGCTGATCCGGCAAATATTAAAATAATAATAAAAATGATTTCTGCTTCATGTAATTCGGTCAATTTAAGTTCCTTGTTCAAAAGTTTAACTAAAGTATTGCAATTTCGAAGTTTCTCAATCAAACCGCAAAGATTGATGTGCCAGTCAAAATTCCGCTTTTTCATTCAATTTCTTTATGGTCCACTTTTCGTTCTATTCAAAACATTTGAATTCAAGATAGAAGCCACAAACATACAGCGGTTGCCTTTAAAATCTTGTTAATTGTCATAGCGAAAGACGCACGAGCGGAATCCGTGGAATGAGAACATCTTCGCCTTTGAATTTTTCCCTCAAAATAGTCGCTTGAATGACATTTCATTTGAGATTCTTCATAATCAAATGCGTTCCATTACAAAGATTTGGTGCATTGAACGAAATTATAACTAAACCGACTTTTATTTCAAATTGTGTATCAAATTACTCAAATTCAATTGAATTGGAACGAAATCAAATGCAGTTGTTTAACCTCACTCTTCACAATGCAATTTTTCGATAGATATCTGACCGCACGCTATAGCAAGTCCGTCCATTTCAATTGGAATGACGAAACGAAACGGACACCTGTCATATTGCGATCAACTACGTCATCTGGCGGTTTTTCGAATCATCAACAAATGTCAAAGTCAATTTGCAGCGTCATCCGTTTTCGAAGAAATGTAGAGACTTGCTGATTCCGATTCCGTCTATCTCGGTTTCCGCACGTTGTTCTTGTTATAATCTTTCTCGAAGTTGCGACATTTTCGCTCGATTTTTAACGATTACATTCCGATCTGAGACTTTGGCAATATTTTCGTCATTAGGAAGAGTCGTAAAAATCGATCGATCTGTTTTCGAATAATGCACACACGGACGTCAGTCTCTTTTATACATAAATATGTCTAAAGGTGGAAACAGCAACATTTGGACTGCAATTGGAATGTTGCAGGAATATTTAAACAGAATCTTACTAAATATTTCTAAGACGACAACTTTCTTGTATAACAAATTAAAAAAAACCTGTCAAATGCCTGACAGATGACAGATTATTTGAAATTTATTCGCTTCCTCTTCAAGCGCATACAAACTGTTTGACATTTTGCATTCAAATTAACAAGTTCTATGCAGCTATCGGACCTGTGTACCACTGCAAGTAATGACATATAAACGTCTGTCATTTTTTGACAAAATACCTGCTGCTTTTATATAAAAAAGGCGTGGACTCATTTCCATCGTGAAATACAATTCATCCATCGTGAAACACAATTTATCCATCGTGAAACACAATTCATCCATCGTGAAACAATTCACCCAGCACTTACATTTTGACAGTATTTTCAGTTCTTAATACAATACAGCGTTGCCACTTTGCTGCAAGAGCAGTAGATCTACTGCACTTTTCGCAAAAACTAAATCTGCTGCCACTAAATCCAATCTACTGCACTTTTTTTATTTGATAAACCCTCTCTAGGCTGTACCGTCAACTGTCATGCATACAAAAACCATGCATAAAAATAACCACTGTAAAAAAAGGAAGAAGCGAGCTTATTGCGAACTTGGCCATATTCTCTTTTGACATATGAAATGAGTTGGCCTTGGCTTCTTTTATTCATATATCATGAATCATGAAACAAATCTCTGCCCCTGTCTCTGTCTATCTTTCTGTTGTTTTCTCGTTTCCTGCTAAACTAACGGGATTCTGTCTCTGAAAGATTATTTGAAATTTTAATTCGTGTTTCGTGTATCGTGTCCGTGAGGAAAACCCTTACTTTTTGTGTAATAAAAAAATCTACTGCGGAAAGATCCAATCTACTGCATTTTTTTTCATGATCTACTGCACTCCTCTTTTTTTGAAGTGGCAATGCTGATACAAAATTAAAGCGAGGATGCTATTGGCACATTATTTTCTTACTGACTGGCGTTTGTCTGGCCTCGGGACACGGCTAAGTATTTGACGCGACGTTATGGTATTTCCATTAAAAAAAGTGTTGTCAGAAATAAGTGGGGCCCTAAAACATCGAGGATCGTGTCCGAAAATGAAGTACGAGAGCTTAGAGTATTTTTTGCGAGCGAAGCGAGCCACATACCAATATATGGCGCGATTTAACTTCAACATTTGGTTGAGCAGCTGTGTCCCGAACGACATGCTAATAGCAACAGCCAACTTAAAAGAACGGACCCAGGATGGATGCGTTCAGTCTGACAGCAGTTTGACAGCATTTGGTATTCTTTTGATTGCCCTTTAGATTGTTAGCGTGGCTAGGTTTTTGCTGGCATTTATGGAAGGGTAGCCTGCCTGAGTAAAAATTTAAACCTTTTTAAACGCTTTTCCAACTCTTAGGAAACGTCGAAAATTCCCTCTGACTAACACATTTGTACCTAATAATAGATGCTCGGCTGAGGACTTGAAGTTCCGACTATTTTAGCCATACAACTGGAACTCTGAGCTATAGCTCAATCTGATCGTAGGTTTAGTAAAAGCTACCCCCTTCATCGACAAAACAGCCTCTTCTACTTATAGTCCTTATGTTCATCTCTGTTCGGCGTTTTGGGAGTAATAAATGCTCTCGCCTGTTGTCACTTGCAAATGACTGCGCGCCCGACAGCAACCATATAGAGGTCCTTTTGACCTCCTAGGGGATGATGGCTGGCAGGCCCCCGCACTTGTACGTCTAATGGAATTTATGTTAATAATGCAGATATAATTTGTTTATTTCTACGTTTGCGTATAAATGCGCACACACACTCCATCCACATGTGTGCGAAAATTAATGACTTTGGATTGCGATTAAGGATATAGTTTTCCGTGGCGAGGGTTTCTGAACGTTAAGGGACCGTTCTATATGTAAATGGCTTCGCCTCATCTACATGTGTTGCTGGGATGCTGTTCTTAAGCGAAATTTGAATAGACTGCCCCCCTGGCTGTTTATGTAGAGAGCCAAAATAATGGTATTTCCAGGAATTTCGTGCGCTCGCTGTATGTTCATAGCGAAGGACCTGAGAGACATTAAGACTAATGTGCGTTAGTCTGGTGAAAAGGGGAGATTCTCACCCTTATTCGGTGTGTAGTAAACGGCGAAGCTACGATGGGTGAAGTGGGTGTACACACATACGTTGTATTCAAATGTTGGCCAATTTATTTCGCTCCTGATGAAAGACAGGCAGGGACGTCCGCAAAACCCACAAACATTCGTCCACATTCCGATCTAGTCCTTTTCAATTAATCTTCCAAATTAATTTCAACATCCAATAGGAATTCGATTCACTTTTCATTGTACTCACATTGAAGAGTGCTTCTACCTACATCAGAGGACTGAAAGAAATCTCGCTAAATTTAAGGAAAATTAAATCCACGTCCATCTCCTTTGGCATCATCTTCCCCCCATCCGCAGCTCGTAAATGACTAGAAAACTTTTCAAAAGTAAGTTAACACACGACAGCAAAAGAAAGCGAAAGCCGCTTCGAAGGAAGGGCAGCTGCCCAACAAGCTCTCGCTTTTTTTTTGCTCTAAAACTAAAAAAAAAAATAAAAAAATATTCGCCTTCGATTAGGACAACAAGAACTAACAGGGCTGGCAAACAAAGAGGAAGGCGAGAAACGAGAAACCCCCCACTGGCTGAAAAGGAGGAAATTCCAAGGAAATCATTAGAGAGTAAAAAAGCCGGAATTTCATTTTCAAATATCTTAAACCTCTTAGAGGAGGAAAATGTTTTGTCATTTTCGCAAATAGGGGGCTTTTTGGCTCTACACACACATGTAACCTACTCACACCCGAGCGCCGCCTGCAGCCAGGACCAATGAATTCTACAGTTAAATGTCCGAATTTGTGAATTTCACTTCCACCCATCCGTCTCCAGTGTACACATATCTCGACTTTGTTATCTATAAGCCTGAAAAGATGGGTGTGGGTGAACGCTGCTGTTGGGATAGCAATTTGGAACGAAAAACTTGTAATCGGATTTTTTAAATTTTTTTCTTTTCATTTCTTGTGTCCATTCTTTGTGTGGGAAATTGAAAGCAAAAGGAATTGCCTTTTAAAAATTAAAATGCCTTGGAGGGATGCTGGGCGGCGTCGCATGAGATTACGTTGTGTATGTATTTATGTCAAATAATGGGCTTATTAGAGTTTGGTGTATGCACGTGTGTTGGATGCTGGTATTCAAGGATTTTCTCTATAATCCGTAGAGCTCGCCTCAGGATGTGTCGGGAGACTATCGCGCAAGTACTTCCAGTTGCGTTTGACATGAGGTGAGCAAAATCTTTGCGTTATTGGGTGCGACCGAGCCTCAGAAAGTAGCAAACAAGTCAGAACCGGCTGCAAATATCCAAATGAGAGTGATTGAGTTGTGAATATATACAGGGCCAATGCTAACATCGAATGGAGAAAGTTATACTTAGCGCATCTATCGATATTCACAGCCTGAACAAAGTTACTAACCACAGACCCCTAAGTTAAACTAATTGAAATGAGTACGAACAACCGAAGCCTCTAACTTAGCGATAGGAACTACTCCCAGAAGAAAACATCCGTTGATGGAATGTGAGTCTGGCCTTGAAAGCAAGCTCGCCGGAAAGTGGAAAGTCGTTTGGGCTTTTGCCCCAAGTCTTCTGTGATATAATGTCTCACAAGTTTGATTTAATAAATAAGGAGAAAGCGAGGTGTCACAGCGCTCCAAGTCAAGTGTCAAACTTTTCATTTTCACTGGGTAAGATCAGGGACTTCCAAAATTTAAAGGCATTCAAGGGTGATCCACTAGGAATGGTTACAAAAAATGCGAATTTCTCGTGCAAAATAGCCTGTCGGTCCCAAGAGTGACAAAGGCAACCCTGGGGAAGAACTCAAGTAGCACAGAAGTCAAAAATACCTCAAAATATTTGGTGTATTTTTTGCACTTTCGTGATATACATTTTGAATATAAAAAAATATGCTACTGGTCATGGTCAGTGCAGTTTTTGTACATTAAACTTCGATTCAGTGTAAATAATACCGCGTTCTCGAATAAAATTAACGCCGACTGTACAAAAGTTGTACCGATTTTCGGTATACAAATTGTGCTAGTGGTATAAAAATTGTTCTGGTTTTAGGATATAACCAGAGGTGTATATTATGTACCTACTGATAATTAGCTCAAATTATACACCAAATGGCAAACAAAATTTTGGTGAAAAACTGTTCCTTTGAGTGTGAAAAATACACGATAATTCGATGGACAAAATACACCATTAGCGTATTAAAATCCGAAGCACAGAATTTATTCTGATACAAAATTTAAACCGAAGTTTAATTTTTTTCAATTGGAAAGGGTTTGAATTAAAATTTACACCGTAATTGCATTTTCAAGGTCGCGCAATACTTGTACTCCTGAACTGCACCATGGAAGCAGATCTTAAACCTTTTATTCTTCACAAAATGTGCTCTTACATAATTATGTAAAAGGAAATAAAAAAAATAAGCCGCCCCCGGGTGGACTCGAACCACCAACCTTTCGGTTAACAGCCGAACGCGCTAACCAATTGCGCCACGGAGGCCACACCAAGAATTGTTCTACTTGTTATTGTCAGAGCACTTTGTTGTACCAAAGAATATAGAACTGTATTCTTTCTATATTCTTTGGTAGGAATAAGAACATCTCCATCTATGCAAGCGTTTTACCACACGAGGTTAGAGTAGGATGGGAAAATAAAATGTGTGTGTGAAATTGTTTAAAATATTGTTGATTTATATACCTATAATTAAACTTATCATTTTCATTTGTGTTAAAATGACTAGCACAGAAGTGGAAACAGTGGAATATAGGAATAGCGATTGCGAGCAAGTGAGTCAAAGTGATTTAGGTGAGTTCAGCACAACTGTTCGGTAAGTATGTATAAACTAGAGCAATAAGTACTCAGGGTTGACAAACGTGTTACGATCGTAACTTTTAAGTTACAATGGACTTGGAAAAAATACAAAATACAATCGCACAGAAAAAGTTACACTCAAAGAGTATTTTTTTATTTTGAAAAATTGCAATAACGCATATTATTTAATACAATAAATTATTACAATTTTTTGTATTCGTTTATCCATAGTTGCTATACGAACGCAACAAATTCCACCGTAAAACATAATGTGAACTTCCCCTTAAAACAAGCGAAGTGCTTAACAAAACATATGAAAGATGGAACAGCTTAGCTATACCTAAATTCTACAAGGGATTCCCGATAAAATAAACCTTATTAAAATATACGAAATGTGTTAAGCTAAAGAATGTTTTGAATGTTCTGCATATAATTATAACGATAAAAATATTTTAAACTTTTGCATCTTAGCTACAAGATTTTTGAGTAAATTTGTTAATCCTGTCGGAAATGTTTTTATGCTTATTGCAATAGATTGATGATTTTTATACCCTCCACAGGAAGGTACAAGGTGGACCAAAAGAAGTCATCCGATGTTATTTGGCTCTCATTTTGATTATGTGTATTTGAACCTTTATTTTATTTTATTGGTCAAATCGAGAAGATGATATCGGCGAAATGGGCGCCGTCACAATTGATTGCCATACTGACTCGTTTTATGGCATTTTTCATCACTTCGGAGAGAACTTCGGGCGACCGATTCTCGTACTCGTGACGAATGTTGTCCTCGGGCTTGTTCACGTAATCACGAGACTTTAAAAAACCCCACAAAAAAAAGTCTGGAACGGTTAAATCGGGCGATCTTTCGGGCCAGTGCAAATCGCCAAAACGAGAGATGAGGCGACCCGGGAACGCCGTTTTTAGAATATCGGTTGTTGCTCTCGCAGTGTGTGCCGTAGTTCCGTCCTGTTGGAACCACATGTCCTCCAGTCCTAATTCGTCCAATTGAGGCAGAAAAACCTCGGTTAACATGACCAGCGGCATTCTCGAAAAAAAATGGCCCGATGACTCCTCCAGCGTGAACAGCGCACCATGCAGTAACTTTGAGCGGGTGTAATGGCTCCTCGTGCATTACTCGTGGATTTTCGGTGCCCCAGAAGCGATAGTTTAGCTTGTTCACGTACCCGCTGAGGTGGAAATGAGACTCATCGCTCATTATGATTTTGGTCGAAAAATCGTCCACTTCGTCCTCGAGATTGAGGATGGCTTGGGCGTAGGTTACACGCGTTTGGCAGTCGACAGCAGCAGTGTTTGCACAGTCGGTGTCGGACGGCTGTGGAATCGGCGACGGAATTCGCGCTGCGCCAACACTGTACAGGCGAATTGTTACGCAAAAAAATAGACACGATTATTCTGCGTTCTTTTGGAGTGTATCGCTCTATGGCTTTTTCACTTGTATTATAAATCTGTCTAGTCCGCAAATATCGAAACAGATTTGACATTGGCGGCCATATGCAAAAATAAGAGCATCTTCCAATACGGTGATCTCTTTTGGCCCACCTCGTAGCTTTGGAGAGTTATGCGATTCTTGAAGCAATCTCTTAACTTGGTGACTCTTGCCAGCTATTGTGTTGTTTTTGTCAGCTTTTGAAACCTTTAGACAAGAGGAACAGAGTTGGTTCTTTTACTGAGTATATTTTTGAGTATGTCAGGTTCTTCCGCATTTCAGGAACAATTGACCTTAAATGCAACATTTTACGACGCTTTTTTCGAAGCCATTTAGATGTCTCAGGTTAAGGTTCCATCAAGTCTTCATAACTGACTTGAAAATACTGTGTGATTTCTAAATGTCCACATTTCCGTACCACATCTATAAGGAACTAGGTAAATCGAACCTTCCATTAACTCCGGCACCACAATATCTACATCAGTGTAATGGATTGTGAAGTGAAATGCATTATCCCATTTGCACTCACAAGAAAAATGTGAAAATTATTCACACATAATAGTAAACTGTTCATTATTTTCTCAGACCCCATTCTAACCCCTAACCTTTCGACAGCCCTTCATTGTTTGACGAAAAACGTGCAAAATCGACTCGAAAACTCAGTTGTTATATCATATACTCGCCGCGGGCTAAGAGTGAAATCAACCCTCCAGACATGGTCCAGCGATTCAAAATTCAACAGAAAATTCATGGAAAACTCAAAATTAATGCTAAGCGTAACTAAATCGGACTGGAATGCATTGAGCAAGTTTAGAATGTTTTTTTTATTTTTGCCACAATTTACTTTGGCAAATTTAATCCGCCAATTGTGCAGGGCATCGTATACAACCCTCTTATACGAGAATGCCACCCCACACATATCTCCGAGGAACACATTTCACCGCCCAGTGCAGAAATATTCTGTCAAAATCGACTGAAAAATTACAATCCATTGTTAGTTGATAATCCCCCAGTAATGAGACCTCTAAGGGTGACCTCAGGATGTTCGCTCTTTCATAGGGGGTGATTCGTGTCCACATTCATTTCTGGGCTCAGTCCTATCGCTTCATTTTGTGGCTTTGAATTTGAAATGGAAACAAAATTTGCAACAAAAAATAAATAACATCGACGATAAAGGGCGGTAAAATACCCACCCCAGAGGATAAGGGCGACATTTATGGACATAAATTCGTAAAATGATTTTGGTGGTTCTTTGAAAATTTTCATTTTTGCTGATGCAAAGTCCCACAGGGCGTATTTTTGGCCAGATAAACATTGATTGACATTCGGTTTGTTTTTCTACTGTTGGCTGCTGGTAGGTTGGTAAGTTGTGAACTTATGGCAACCGCCAAAATGTGGAGCCCGCAATAAAAATCAGAATAATGGCTGATCGGAAATCGTTTTGGCATTAGGTTCGCAATTCGGTTTTTGCGGTTGCGGTACACAAAGCGATTGTCATATGGATTTATTTTATAGTTTCGGATTTTTGTTATTGCTCGGCGGTGATTGTGAAATTGAAAATGTGTACCGTGTATGTGACTCGTTCTGTTATTCGATTTGTATGATAATTTCCTTTTTCGTGTAATGGATGCGATGAAATCGAATAGAAAATATTTATTTTTATGCTTTTTATAGTCTATTTTGGAGTTCTTTCGGTCCTGTGTGTAGTGTGACCTACCTAGGATGTATACATATGCGCGGGCTATGAAATATGACACAACCTGACTACGTGATTTCGAAATACATATTTAAAAAGCCTCGGAACCGCAGCTTCAAGCTATGGATGCAACAGGAGTGGTTACTTTAACCTCGGTTATTGAAAACCCAAATATATGACAACTGACAAGTAACGACTGACAACTGTGCACCAGCGTTCCTGTTTGGCCCCTCTGAGGACCGAATGGTTGCTTCTTAAGAATCAAGTCCAGTGGCTCACACATTTTTAAAAATTATCAAAATGGCTCATTTTTCATGCAAAAAAAAATTAAATAAAGCTTTTTTATCATAAATAAATTTTTTATAAGGAAATAATTGGTAATATTTGCTAAAAAGAAGTTCTGCGTAGCTGTTATTAGATTTTTATTGAAAGTGAGGCATTCTTATAATTTAAAAAGTATACCGAAGATATGTGAACGCAGATCAGGATTTGGATAGCCATTTTTGAAAAACAATATGTAATTCTTAATTATTAAGAAATTGATTTGATCGTTGTTTTTGGGACTTTTTTTATCTTTAATAAACATTTCGATCAAAATCGGTACAGCGGTTTTTGTAAAATTATGCAGGCAAAACAATAAAAAATTTTGCAACATTTTGTTTGATGAATACTATTGCTTAACTATTTGGCTGAAAACTAAGTAACTATTTGGCTGAAAACTAAGTACCTATCAGATAATGTTCAGGATGTAAGCATTATTCGTTTTTTAAAGTTTTATCCAAGTCGAAAATGGGGTTTTCGAGACATGAAAAGTTTTTTTTTTTTAAATTAACATTTTCGAAGATCTAGGACGCAATAAATTTAAAAACATTAATTTTACTCTACGTACACATTTTGTCAAAATTTTTAGCTCCGTTTTCAGGTAAACTAAAGAATTTTTCAAAAATGCCTTTTTTTAAACCAAAATCTATTTTACGATAATATAGATAAAAACTGAGCTTGCTATTAAGTTGAAAATGACCATATTACCTTCAAAATGATTTTTTTGTTAAAATCCTATGGACCGTTTTTGAGATACCTATGTTCTAATTTCAAAATTATCGCTATTGGATTTTTTAGCGAAAAAACTGAATATGCTTATGCAGTCATAGTAACCTCACCTACTTAAGGTAAAATTTTAATTTTGGTTGAAATCGTTAGAGTCGCTTTCGATCAAATCAACACGAAGGCAAGTGTTGTCTTCTACTCGCTACTTCAGAAATTGTTACAGCCGCTGCACCAATTATAATATTTCTTCAACTTTTCTTGTGTCCATTGTTTTTTAAATATTTCGATGTTTTTAAGGTCTGAACTATGAAAATTCGAATTACGCTTATAAACAAATAAATTGCGTTTATTGGCATCTGTCATGAAGATATGATTTTTGTCCCATCTATATCATATTTAATTATTTATTGACCATTGACCTTTGGTGTGGAGACTAGAGAAGCTAAAATTTACCACGAGCAGGATACTAGGCTTTGAATGTTCATTTTTTACATTTGGGCTCATTTTAATTTGTTGGCATTACAAGTTTTTTTTATGAGTGTTGGTTATATAAAATAATAGTCCCTGCAATTGGTCTCTAAAAATGCGGCAAACATTTGTGTTGAAAATGCGTTGAAATTAGCGCCAAGTAGCTGGTCCATTTCTTTTATATAAATCCTATTAGCCCTAGAAAGAACCACTACAGTGTAAACTTTCTGTAGAAATAATAGCTCCACCTATCCGACGAAATCCGAATCACTTTATAAATCCTCCCACGACTAAATGGAAGAAATTGTTGAATCGGTCGTTCATTTTTGAGTCACATACATATGGGCAAATGTTGGCGAGACTCCAAAAACCCCACTCACTGTCTAAAGTCAGTCAGCACTTTTGACGTTTCTGAATTGATATGTGTAGACCAAAGCAGCTCAATTACGAAGTCGACTTTAAATATTTAAATTCGTTCGTCTAGACAAAAGAAATCATGCGAAAGGGAAAATTAACTTTAATTCCTTGAGTTTTCGTCTTCAATTTTCTAAATCCATTTAAAACACCTTCGTTTATAACGACCAACGACCAAATAGATCGACTTAATGTCGCGTTGCTATATCCGGATTGTACTGTATTTACAAAATAATCACAAATTAGACATATTTTTCATTAACAGTTTTCTTAAATTTAAAGCAACTTTTATAAACAATACAAAATTATTTTTCGTTATTTTCTATTTTTATTTTTTATTGTATTGGAATGGAAATTCTAAGGTCCCTGTGACATCGTTACAACCAGTTTCTCATTAAAAATAAATGCAATTAAAAACGCTTTCGTTTTTTTTCAAACGAAAATTCCTTTCGTTTCCAAAGTAAACAACCGAAAAGCGTTATCCAATGTGTACGAGTATACTGCATTAGCTGGTCACTTAAAAAGGGTCGGCAATTTTTGGTGATATTCTGCATTGGAAAATAGCAGCTGGTAAATTTGTAAACCATAATTAGAAATACCAAAAGCTAAATAGGTACCTACTTCCATTAAAATTTGGCTCAACAATTTTTGTGGAGGCAGCCTAAGCCTTGACAAACCCCCAACAGACAACAAGTGCACATAATACAGTACTGAGACATTTTTCACCAACTCGATCCGGCAGAATTGTGTTGAGCATCCTTTTCAGCCAAATGACACTTTATCGTAATAATTTTCATATATTCTCGAGGATTTCCCTAGAATAATCGCACACCATTACTTTTCGTTTGTGCTAGCTGCCTCCCTTGGAAGGTGTGGGGGTGAATCTGACTTCGTCCACGTTTCCATTCACCGCCACCCAGATTCGTATACACTTTTGAGATTGTAGCATTGTTGCCACCCTTGTAAATTGCCCCCAGTTGGATTCCAACCCCCTGGGTGTACAACGACGATTACTTGTATCGTGTGCGCACGTACACCTAGCTGTGTATATTTGCAAATGTCCTGTAAAGTCCTGTGCGAAAGTCCATCTGTGTGTGCAAATGCCAAATCATATTGTAAATGCAGGAAGAATAGGAATTCTCTTTATTTTTCTTTGTCGTCTATGCGGTGCCTTTTCTTTTGGGTTTCCTGTTTCGAAATACGTTTTATTTTTATGTAGATGGCGCACAAGTTGTATATGCTGCCGTGCTGAAGTTTAAAGATATTAGAAGCGCTGCAGCCGTTGAGTTCAAGCAAACATAACCAGAAACGGTTATTTATTATTCCAACGGGGGTGGCGGTGGTGGCTGTCGTGGTCAAAGGGGCTGCGAGTATATGTGTGGTCCTGTGGCGGTGGCAACATGAAAAATTACGATATAATAATTTTAGAACGATAAATATGAATTTATTTTCATGTTGGGGATAATTCAGATGTTTGTCCTTTCTGTTGTTTGGCTGTGTGAGTAAGTGAGCAAGTGAATGAGGTGAGGGAGTGTGTGTGGCAAACGGAAACGAAGGGAAAATAAATAAATTGTAAAATTATTTCGCCGTAATAACATGTCAGGGAAATGGCACAGCCGGAGTGGTGGTGGTGGGTATATGTATCCGAAGGGATTTTCGGTTTTCCTTTTGAATTTACTTATGCCTTGCTTGAGAAACTATACAACTGCAAGCTGGGTATGCGGACTTTGTGGAAGTTGGTGGGAGGAGGGAAATATTTGGAAATATTCATGAGGTGAAAACATGGAATTTGAAAATTGGAATTTGACACCGGTCCCCAGAGGAATGCGCAGGCAGGCAACACTGGACGGGGGGTAACCGCTTTCATCGAATTTGAAATGCATTACATATTGACGTGTGGGCTGGGGCATTATTTTTATCGCTTGTAATGGAATGTGAATAATTTAGCTTATGTGCGGCATCGGAAAATTGGTTTAAAGTTGCTTTTCCAAATCGCGTTCGAGTCACTAAATGCGATGTGGATAGGATATAGTGAATGGCGGGCTTTATTTTTGACGGAGGTGCTATTTTTGGTCGCTGTCATGGTCATTTGGTTCGAAATGTTGACAGGCCCCTACCTGTGAAGTGTCGCCTTGGGCCTTGCAGGTCTATGCAAAGGAGAAATAGATACTTGAAATTTGTTAATTTAACTGATGAGAACCCGTGGAAAGGACATATGGACAAAGACGTTTGGATATAAGCATTTCACGAGAGATGGCACGTCCATTTTTTATGAATAACTGCAAAAGACGCATTGGAAGACCGCACAAAGTTAACATCACATCTAAGTAGGTACAAGGAGAATGAGAGACTAATCGCTTGCGATAACCACCAAGAGCAGCTACGGTCGGCGTCTTCTTAGACTTAGACAAAAGACCTTAAAAGCTTTAAGCGAACACTCATCGGCTTTGCGCATCAAGACTATTTTTTTGCTAGACAAACTTTTCGTGATTCTACGCTTATTTTTCTTGAGTTGATCTTAAAACTCTTTCCGTGTGTATATGGACCCTGACATACGAGTAGGTGTATGTAAGCCCACACAGTTCTTTAAAGGGAAATATCATCCGAGTGATCTTCAGTCCTGCTTTTATCGAAGTAGATTTGAGGAGGCGACTTTAAGAAATTTAGGGGCTGTCTGCCAAGCGGCAGAGTATAAGACCTTACCGGTGGCGGGTTAATAATTAAAACAATACCTCTACCTACATATCGTGCACATCTAGGATCTTCTAGATCGAGTTTGTGGCTAGAAATACATTCCGATCCAACCCAAGGGTGAAGCTGCAATTTCTCCATTCATTCAAATTTTTACAGAGAAGCTTTAAAGAGAAAGTTGGTGCACTCTTTGGACTTAAGTTCACCTCTTCCCATACTCACTTTACGTTGGTGGGATGGACGGAAAGTTCGAAGGGATCATTTTCCTTGACAGCGGATTTTTTTTCTAGTCCTCAGAACCGACCGTGAACCTACTACCGCATTCCCATTTTCATCTCTGATAGCTTCTCTGTTCGGGTCTTTAATCGTTGGAAGGGACGCTTTGTCCACTTGTAGAACTTTTATAGTCATTCCCTCTGGCGTAGGTACCTTAAATAGATTCGAACGCTTGCTTCTCGTGCTCCTATGGAGAGCAGATTTTTCTTGATTTTTCTTGACGTTGGGTGTACCTCGCTCTAGTTTTCGTCTTCAGCAATGATTGAAAGGCTTCGGTCTTGGCTGGATATACCAGACGTAGTATACTCCTCATCCAACTAGTGGTTTCCAGTGGCGGATTAGCCACGTAGCAAGAGCAGCAAATGCTACGGGCCCCACGCATTTGGCGGCCCGGACAACGTCTTAACTTTAATGAATATTGAATCAGATGTAGAGAAGTCGACATGAACAGGAATATTTATAAATTTGCCCAAATTAAATCCAGAAAAATTTCTTTGTTTTATTTACTACCATAAACTTGATAACCTAAGGCAATCCAAGAGCCCTCTTAATAGACTTTTCTACAGGCCCGCGCTGGCTTAATCCGGCTCTGGGGGTTTCGTTGCAGGTGCCTAAGTGAAACCTAGCTTATAGGTGGCGTGACTTCTAATGCCACAGCTGGCACGGGTGCTTTGCGCTTGAATTTGTTAAGCAGATTAGGAGCGCTGATCTGACGTTGTCTTGTGGTAGTAAGTCTGCGACGTCAAATTACCTTTCGTTGGGCGTAAGTTCAACGGAAATTTCTTTAAACGGATGTTGGAATCGTGTAGTGCTACTTTTGCACTTAAATTGTTGTAAGTTTGTTATATAGAGAGGTTAGCATTTACTGGGAACAGAGAAAGACTTAGACTTGCAAGCATCTAAGGTCTCTTTCCAGAGAGAAAAATTGAAAATGTCCACGACTGGGTCGCACTTCACCTGCTTCTTTATAAGTACAACTTTTGGTGGCGGTTGCTATTAATGTACCCACCTTAACAGGGAAAGCAACAAGAGTAGTCTTTAGTGACCGTAGCTTGGAAATAGGTTCAACTCATCGATGGATATTAATGTACACTTGTAGAAAAGACTGTAGTGATTTCCCTAGTTGGGGGCTTGAAGACCAGAGAACGCAACAGAACAGCTTCAAAGTAACACTTTATGAAGCAATACTACGACCGATAATGAACTGCTCTACGTTTCCAATCCGGAACACAAACTGCCCAAAATTGCTTTCTAAATTTCAAAGAATCACCCCTACAAAGCATACAGGGCGCCCTCTTCTCTAATTATTCTCCCCATTCAGCACATAAAGGACACACAAAACTAACTAACACACATTCTTGCCAAAAAGTCAATTCTATAAGGACACGGGCTGCCGAGAAAGTTCAAAAAAAAAAAAACTCCCCAAATGCGAACGGAAAAAGCATTCCAAACAAAAAACTGAAAAGAAATCCAATTTAATTGGATCCTTAAATTTAGTCGAGAGGGGGAGTCAAGAACTCAGCGCCTTGTTGTATACTCGTTTTTGTAATTGCAAATGCCCATGTCCTGCGAGTTCGCTTGCAAGAAAATTTCTATAAGCAAAAAGTGTGCGCTCTGGTGGCATGTCCTTTGAAGATCTTCGTTTCAAACTTGAAAATATATTCCCATCTAAAGAGGACAGAGGACTTTGGGTCGTTCATCAAAACACACGACACTGCACAGTGTACACTGCCCCCATTCAATTCAAACAAAAGGATATCAACCTGAGTAAATAACCAATCGGCTAATTCTGTTCGTATATCTCTCGACGAGCACTCCGACAGATAGCAGAACACCGCTCACTCCCCGTCCCCATGATTTTTGCGAGTGTGTGCTTCACCGATAAGACAGGCTGGCCGTACACATGAATGTCCTTCGCTTAAGTGTAATTGATGTGACTTTTGTCCGTCACAGGATTGCATCGAATGAAGCCATAGCCCCCCGACATTGGAAATCGTTTAAAGTTCAATCAATCAAAAGCCCATCCTACGCAAATTATATACGCCACTTTGCATCTGGACAGGACATCCATCGTTCGGTGGAAACTGCGAAAGGAGAACAAAATTATAATCAAGTGACCAAATCAAATTTTTGTTCACAACTCCCAATGAGATGGGTGCTCAAGTGGCTGTTCCAGCAAAACATACGAAAAAGGATGACAAATGATGGTGGATGTCTGTGCACGTCCTGGTTCGCTGCGATATACATTATGCATGCTCATGCTGATGCCGGGATTCGAGAGCTAGAAGGATGCTAATCTGAATTTGGACACCCTCTGACAGGATGCCAAATCCCAGATGAAAAGTGAAAAGATGTTGCGCCCTCGATTTGGTGTGAGAGTCCTTGCGGCACCGGCCAAACAACCATCACATTGGGGTGCGAGTCGGCTATACTCGTGTACTCATTCCGTGTGCTGAACATGCCAGTTGTTTGTCAGTGTCGTCTTATATCCGTCCACCTACTTTTTTCCTTGCTCTTTGTCTGTCAGACAAGTGTGCTTGTAAATCCTTGAGGGACATAGTGTTGGACGAGGAGTTCCCAAGATGATTGATTAGGTTCATGTAAATTTATTGATGTGTCGGCTGGCGAACAAAAACCAACTTCGTTTGCATTGCCTCTAAGTAGCTAACACAGGTCCAAGTCCAAGCTCTTTCCTTATATAGAAGGATAAGGTCCTGTTGTTTCTCATATGCCATAGCCCATAGGATACCAATAAGAGCACGTGTGTTCAGAGTCCTTGAGCGTGTAAGTTTTTGTATTTTCAACCGTATACAATTGACTGCTGATTTTTATTGGCCATTTTTTAACCGCTGCACAGAAAAGGATCTCAATTTCCTTCGCAGCATGATTCACGCCTTCGTCCAGTGAATAAACTCAATCAAATTGGAATTGAGGGAAGCTAACCGCACAACGGAGGAGGGTAAATATTAAATAAAAAATGAAAACCGAGGGTGGATTTTCTTGGGAAATGTATCTATCGTCGTTTTAAACTTTATTTGATCCCACAATCATTTTATATACGAATGCGCCAGCAATAAAATTCAAAGCGCCCTCATGCTCACTCTGCGGGTGTCAATGTGGTGGCGATTCAGAGTGCCCTTTGCTTTACCTTAAACATCTACGTGGCTTATTGTACTTTCTTTGAATGCGTTATAGCTGTTGCTATACAGATGCGACAACATTGAGCACAAGAACTTCTTGTGATGGGTAACGGGCGACTTTTATTGAATGGAAATTCTGACCTTGTGCCTTCTAAAAAGCACAACAGACCTTATCCAACTTGAAACAAGTGGAAAAACAATTAGGGTAGGGCTACGTGCATCCTGGCCAGCTTCTATTTTACAATGAACTTGTGATTATCATGCTCGAAGCTCGTAGAGATATCCTGTCAAGCTTGATGAGTGAAACCTAAGTTAGCCAAGGAACAAACCCAATATGGGATCAGATCAGAGTACCCAGCTGCCTTTTTAGATGCAGCAATTGGGCAACCACTTGTTATCAGAAGGAAGATAGTAAATTGTACTGTGATACCAGCCGGTAAAAGCTGCCATTAATGAAGATGAACCCGTGAGCTTTATAATTTATGAACCAGTACCTACTAATAAGAGGTATGACCTCTTTAGGACTACGGAAGCTTAAAGTGAAATACAAGTCGTGGTAACGACCATTTAATTGGCTTTATTAAAGATAATTTAATGCCGTTCCAAATTAAGAATGACTTCGGGCATGCTAGCGCCACCGTTGAGTGGAATAAAGCGCCATCTGTCATTCTTATGTGGAATTAGTTTTTGGAGCTTCTGATGCGGCATTGTTTTTCGAATATCTATAGATGCATGGTTTAGCGACAAACAAAAGTCTACTCCTAGTAAAATGGGAAACAAAAATGAGAAAAATAAGCTGTCACCTGTCAAGTTTGCTGTTTCAGTATTAAAAGTGTGGCCAGTTTGAAAAAGAAACCGTCTTAACAAACGAACAGCTAGGGCCGTTTGTATTGTGGTGTGGAGCAAGTTTCACTTCCAATTGGAGACTCGAATCTGTCAAATAAGTGGAGAGTTATGTGAGCTAATTCTACCACCAGCGAGTTTGTTCGGAACGAACCGGAATAATCTAGAAACTTCCCGCTAGATGGCGGAGCGGTAATAAAAATGCATATTTGAGAACAGGAAGGGGCAGTAGATTTTTAAACAGTGATTGGTAAAGTTCAAAATAGTAATCGGTTGTGAAGATACAGAAGTGTAAAGTAATGCAGTGAATAAAATGATTGCACCGAAAGAAAAATCCTTTGTTGAATCAATCACGTTTCATTGTTGATTGAAAATCCACTGAAAATATTCAAACTGAATACGAAAGTGTTTTTTTCAAATAACGCTGCGTGATTAAATCAAATAACGTGGCGTTGTTGATCATTTTTTTTTAAAGATCATGAAAATGGTTGATTTGAACATGTTCCTGATTGTTTCAAATATTAATTAATGTTTGATGAACAACTTCGTGTTTGATTTAATGGTTAAGCAACAAGAAACGTGATAACATGGTAAATCAGCCTTTTATCGATCATAAAAATAGTCAAGCATACACAACAGTTGTTAAGTTGTCGCGATTGTGTTCGAATAAATCAGTATTGACAAGTTGTAACTTGAGCAAAGCATGAAAATGATTAAAGGATCACCAAGTACGTTTTAAAACTACCACGCACATATTCAAGTTGAATATGTTCATTGTCTCAGCAACCACATTTCAATACACAATGCAGTATACTTTAGAGTTATAGGTACGCAGTATTAATCCATCAACCACGCAGGCAAGGCAGAAGTTCGTTAAGGGAAACAATTTTATCCGCGAGTGAAAATTTAGTTTAGTGGTTTCTTATAGAAAATATTGTCATCAAATTTATTGTTCCTTAAAGTTTTCGTAAAAAGTGTAGTAGGAAAGGACTTATGGACCTCCTTTTATTTTGTACTAAAATCCTAATGGAAAGAAATATACTCTCATACATTTTTTTTTAAATAGTATACTTGTATATTATTTTTAATATTAATGTGCTAAGTGTTTGTTAAAAAATAAAATATATACCTAGAAGTACAAATCTTTTATTTTATGTCTGGTATACTTACCTATTTGTTTAAACCAATAAAATATTAATATTGAAAACATAATTAAAATTTTGTTTTTACTAATAGAAGTTTCACTTTAAAGGCGAAAAAGGTTGCTGCCTTATAATCATACAATGTATGTTTTAATATATCTCGGTTGCAATTTCTTACAGGACAATAGATCATCAACGATGGTGGTATATAAAATATACCCAAGTATTATTATAAAAAGGACTGGATTTAAATAAACACGAATATTTGGAAAACAAGATTTCTGTGTTTGGCCATCCACGTATATATCACGAAGAATATTTGGTTAACAATATTCGGACTATATGAACATATATTATTGGTAACAGAATTGTTTTTGTGTACACACAAATGTATTAGAACAACATTGTTAAACTTTTTCGATGAACAATATTCGTGCAATATGCACAACACTAACGAACTTGTGCAAATACCGATATTTTTATGAAAGCACAAACATTTTACAATAACAATTTTAATGCTCAAAACATCAAGCGCAAAAATAATGACTAAAAACAACACGATTGTTGCTAAATAAATACAAAAATCCTACATGCAACAGTTTCATATTAAAACAAATACGTTTGCAATGTTTATGTCATAACGGAAAGTAGTTGTTCAACAACGTTTGTGATGTTTGAGAATTGAAATATTCGAACACGAAGATTGTTGTTTAAATAAGTACGTTATGTGATTGATTTAACACAAAGTTGACAACGGGGTTGTTGAATCAAGGAAGGAAAATTGTAACGTTTTGATAAAAAAATTGATCACGCCACCGTTGTTAAAATAACAACGTTCCTTGGTTGACGCATTTTCAAATAAGGTTTGTGTTTGATTCTACAAAGGGATTTCTTTCGGTGTGGTTTAAATCGGTTAAGAATTGTTTTAAAAATATTGTTTCGAGGTGAATTATAAGAATAATCCGTAAGAGTGTTTTAAAAGTGATTTTATTTGGAAAGTTCAACAGAATATTGTTTTACCTTTTCGATTCCTAGTTCGGATGTAACAGTATTTTAAATCTGTACTCATGCTGAAATTGCAAACCAAAGTAAGCTGGAGGTCGCTGGAAAAGGCTCTGTCAGTTCAGAAAACAAACCTCTAAAAGAAGCACTCGGTACTTGGTCTCCAAATTTGTACACTTTTTTTAGCAGCTTAGGCTGTTTGTATTTAAAATCTGTACTCATGGTGAATTGGCAAACCAAAGTAAGCACAAATCAGTTGTCAGCTGTCAAATTTATAGTCGCTGGGAAAAGTTGGGTCCGTTTGGAAAACAACCTCTCCAAAAAAACACTCTTAATAATGGTCTCCAACTTTCGAGTAGTTTTCGAGCAGCTGTCACCCTGTCTTTATGACACTATTCAGGGTTTCCTTAAGCTCACCATAGGTATCTTCTTTTGATAGCTGAAGCCAAGAGTAGTCAACTTTTCAAGGAGTTCATTCTAAACCAACTGTTATCCCGTTGTTGCACTGATTTTGCATATGTTGCTCGCTGTATTCAGCAAATCGCTTCAGTCGCAACCTAATTGAGTCTATGGACTTTCCCAAAGTAATTGATGCCAACATTTAAGGGCAACTTTTGACAAAACTTATGAATGAATGAATCCCTTCGAGTGTACATGTAAAACTCTACGCATTTTAACTAGAACGAGACAGTCATTAGTCATTGTCAGAGTCTTCTATAAAATTTGTTTTCCCCCAGCTCAATGGTTCGCCCCACCCATGTATATATATTTGTATGTTCCCGGGATTAAATCAGTCTCTTATCGTCATTATCGCAAAACTCAAACAAAAAGCCACTCTTTTGAGTCGCAAGTCCACATGCTCGTACACGCTCGTATATACACCATTAACCCATTCATCATTCAAACAAGTCTTTTGTTGTTCTTAGTTCAGCCAACATGCACCCCCACCACCTATACACACACGAAGCAACCCTTTCACACGACTTATACCACAAAGTCATCGCCATCTCCAATAATCATGCATACAGAAACAATACCAATGCAAAACTTCATCGACTAAGCGAACAAAAACTTCAACCCTTCGATTTTCATAGTTTTCTTAGCGCTTTCCTTTACCAACTGCCAACAACGCCGCAGTCAATATTCACCTCGGTCTAGCAGAGTATTCTCAATTAACTAACCGCATGGGGGAGGAAATTATGTTCGGGATGCCAGGAGAAACCCCCTTCGTCACATAATAAATTAGATTTCATCCCTTGGATTGAAAACTTTTTGCATTCTACCCCTTTTCCGATAGTCAGAACGCGCTGGGGGTTGCTAAATTGCTACTGTATGTAGGTTTGAATGCAAAAGGATCATCAATCCTTTATTCTGTGTGCACATACACACAGTCCAATCTTAACTCATTTACAGAATAATGCTTTTAGAGCCAGAGCAATGCTCCCAATCAAAGGATATTTTTATAGATGTGTATAGATGGAGGTGGAGGTGCCAACGGGACAAAAGGATTATTTGCGCCACTATGTTGGAAAATTCATAATGGTCTGAATGTCATCAATCATAATTGCGTTGCGATGAGTCACCGCGTTACAAGAGAATTCGCTTAGCGAAATTATTTCGCAAGGCTATTGAAGTTTATTAATGATCCTTGATGTGGCGTGTTTAGTTTCCAATTACCATTACATTAGTTGCGAACGTTTGTTCCTTTTACCCTTTTTTTAGTCATTATGATAGGGTTGGTGTTGGATTTCTGACAGAACATACTGGATGGGTACCTGGCTACTATGTGCAGAAAGATAAGCGTGCGCGAAAAAGGTTGATTCTGTCAGAGGTCCTCTACGACCAATCTGGGTTTGTGGCTCCTCATGGAAAATGGGCCAAATAGCCTTCTCAGAAAGGACCGAGAATGAAAATGGTTCCTAACTTCTGAGTGACGGAAAACGGTCCAACGACAAGCAGGATTCCATTGGCCCTGCATGACTAAAAGTGGATCTTGGGTGACAGACGGCAATCCCTTACTAAAAGCAGAAATGTCCCTTAAATAATTTTCTGATCAATTCATTTACCTAAAAAGGAACAATAAATGTATGACATACTAACAGTTGCAGTTCGTTTTCACAAAATTTTGTAAAAAGGTCCACCAGGGTAGTGCTTTTAAACATCTAAATTTGAATTTTCTAAACAGCGTGTAGCTAATATTAGCTTTTCCAAAGACTGATTTTAAGATACAGAACAAGTACATTTTTTGGTCTATTTTTAATAGAGGTGGACCACAAATTTATACATGTGGAAATGTCATTTATTTCGAATTTGCTACCGCATAAAAATTAAGTAAATCGTCGGCTTCTCGCAACCATTCTTTTTGTGTGAGTCTTAAACTTTCGGACCGAAGTAACCTGTAATTTTATGCCGAATTTCAGCAGCTGTATTGATGAGAAGCTTTATCAGGATAAAAATGATCTCGGATGTTTTCAGACGTTCGCAATGAAAAGCGAAAAATATAATTTCTGTTTATCGGCGGATCGAACCCGAGACCCCTCGCTTAGGAGCCAGTGCGAATATAATCTAAAAGCCATGGAGCGATACACTTCCCAAGAACGCGGAATAATCGTGTCTATTTTTTTTGCGTAACAATTCGTCTGTAGTGTTGTCGCAGCGCGAATTCCGTCGCCGATTCCACGGCCGTCCTACACCGACTGCGCAAACACTGCGCCGTTTTGCCACCAACCTTGAAGAGTATGGGACCACACGAGACGTTGCCAAGAGTGGCCGGCCCCGGAGCGGCCGTTGTGCCGGAAACATCGACCAGACGCCGTGCCTCGCAATAAACCATCAGCCGGTCGTCCCTATACCGCATTTTTTGGTCAAAGACTTACACATGTTCCCGTACAAAATCCAGTCCGTGCATAAGCTCCTGTCTATCGAGTGTCGACCGCCAAACGCGTGTTACCTACGCCCAAGCCATCCTCAATCGCGAGGACGAAGTGGACGATTTTTCGACCAAAATCATAATGAGCGATGAGGCTCATTTCCACCTCAGCGGGTACGTGAACGAGCAAAACTATCGCTTCTGGGGCACCGAAAATCCACGAGTAATGCACGAGGAGCCATTACACCCGCTCAAAGTTACTGCATGGTGCGCTGTTCACGATGGAGGAGTCATCGGGCCATTTTTTTTCGAGAACGCCGCTTGTCAAACGACAACAGTGAACGATGCGCACTATAGGGTCGTGTTAACCGAGTTTTTTCTGAAGGCGGCGTTCCCGGGTCGCCTCATCTCTCGTTTTGGCGATTTGCACTGGCCCGCAAGATCGCCCGATTTAACCGTTCCAGACTTTTTTTGTGGGCTTTTTTGAAGTCCCGTGTTTACGTGAACAAGCCCGAGACCCTAGAAGCCCTCAACTACAACATTCGACACGAGTGCGAGAATCGGTCGCCCGAAGTTCTCTCCGAAGTGATGAAAAATGCCATAAAACGAGCCCGTATGGCAATCAATTGTGACGGCGCCCATTTCGCCGATATCATCTTCTCCATTTGACCAATAAAATAAAATAAAGGTTCAAATAAACATAATCAAAAAAACAGAATGGAAGTTTTTCATTTAGAAAAAAAATGAGAGCCAAACAACATCGGATGACTTCTTTTGGCCCACCTTATACAAGTTTCTTTTTAAAAATGAAATTGAAATTAAATTTTTTCCATGTATTATGGCTTTATTTGTATAAGCAAACATTCCCAATAATTATGGAACACAACCTCGTTCAAGGGGCTGCCCCGGCTGGTTTCGCATTAGCGCATTCTTTTACTTCAATTTTCCAAGACCTTGTTAATGGTTTCGGGCTGTAGCTCAGGGATTACTTGGATAATATTGGCCTTAAGCCCTTGAATCGTTTCCCGATTTTTGGCATAACATCGGTCTTTCACAGTTCCCCACAAAAAAAAATATACAAATGAGTCAAATCGCAGCTTCGAGGCGGCCCATTGACATCGACAAGACGCCTGATAACATACGATTTGGGGATTTGGTGCGCAAAAGAACGATTGGCGTGGGCGTGTAGCATCATCTTGCATGAACCAGAGATCGCCCAAATCCATGTCTTAAAGAAGAAGGTAAAAAGAAAAGTCGGTTAACACGCCCACCCTTGACCGAAACGTTGTTGATACCGCTACTCCACAATCCACAACAAGCTGTCACTCCCAGTGGAAGAATTGTCGTCTTGACAATAACATGCGGGTTTTCCGAGCCTCGCCTCAGATGCGTCAATTTTGTTTGTTAACGTAGCCGCCGATATGAAAATGCGCCCGTCGAAAAATATGATTTTTCGCTTCTTTACAAAAAACGCAGTGTTTGGGCACTGTCTTGACAGAAAGTCAGTACAGTATCATACCTCCGCGAAACGAAATGAGTCGCTTTACGTTTGAACACAGCACTCACTTTCCAAAGTCCGAGTAAAGCGACTCATTTCGTTTCGCGGAGGTATGATACTGTACTGACTTTCTGTCAAGACTTCGAGCGGGAAACAGCTGTCAGTGTCAAAATAGCGCATTTTTGATTAAACGGCTTCGTCAATAAGCAAAATATGAGTTACTGGACAGGTGGGAACACTCATGTTTCTCATAGAACAGCACTTCGGTTCGTCCGCAAAAAGTCTGCTGTGGTTTTCCTACCGGTGGCGTCATTGGGCCGTTTTTTTTTTCGTCGATGAAAATGACTGTCACTTTTCGGTAAATGGTATTCCCTACAGAGACCTGTTGGAACGTTTTTTCTTTGAGCAATTGCATGAGTAGGACATCTGATACGTGGTGACAGTGCCACAAGCCACACAGGGGTGCAACAATCGAGTTATTGAAGTGTCAGTTCGGTGAACGTGTTATCTCGAGACACGGACTCGTCTATTGGCCGCCGAGATCTTGTGATTTAGCTCCTCTAGGGGCTGCATTAAAGCATTGGTCTATGCCAACAAGCCGGCGACATTAGAAAAGCTCAGTGCCAATATTGAACGGGAAATAGAGGCTGTATCGGTCGAAATTATCGAAAACTGGGTTGAACGTATCGACCTCTGTATACGTTCCTGTGGTAAACATATGAACAAAGTCGTATTCCATTCAATCTCAAGTAGTTTGCATTTTATTTAAAAAAGAAGTTGTCAAGTCCTTAATGAAATTTCCCACAAAAAAAAGCACCCTCTACCACACTGTTTACACGCGTCAAAAGCAGGCGCGCGCGTAAGCTGACGATTACCAGTTAATGCTGAGTGCGTATACGTTCGAGAAACATCCTCCGCAGTTGGCGGTACTGCTCCTTATAAAACTAGTCCAATAGAAGGAGCTAATAAAGAGAGTTAGAGAAATGACCTCCAATTAATGTCACAATGTCAACAATGAAAAGTTTCACAATGAAGTGGACAAAAGCCACTTCCACATTTCTAGTCAAGGACACATATTCGCACAAAACAATGAACTGAAAATTCAAACTGAATAAATTTAATCAGACTAATGGCGGGCGAGGCAGAGGCACCCTCGTAAAATAAACAACTATATGTGTATAGTAAACCGTGTGTGTACACAAAAAGAAATGAAACATTCCTCTCCCGTCCATCGTCCATACATCTCTATATATATGGCACATCGGTTCTTTAGTATATTTTCATTTATTTTGTATAAATAAAGGATGTTCCGTTTGTCCAGTGCCAGCCCTGGAATTGAATACATTTCAACTGTCATCGTTGTCCATGTCCCTTACGCAAACAAACCCGGCGATGGATAAAAAACTTTGCTTGCCAAATTTTATTGCAAAGGTGCCATGGTCTCGGGAAGACTGAAAGTGTGGGTGGTCACAAAAGATAGGGATGTGCGACAGTAGCAATAGCAAATAGCCACACAATTCAATGATTTCGCAAAATGTATCTATACCTAGAATGTCCAATGTCCGCACCCTTCTCTGAGTATCTGCTGTAGTTCCGTTTGCACAGCTAAAAAATTCACTTTCACGTACGTGAAATGTTTACTTTAGCTTTTTTTTTTTTTTGTTGTTGTTGTTCCTTTGCAATTGTCATTTCGATGAATCTACAATTATCGACTGCACGTAGGGCAGGGGTAGATGATCATGAGGATGTGTTGGTTTTTTTTTTATGCAGTCGTAGTGATTGACTTCTGAGTGAGGGGCTGATACCGACGACGGAAAGTCGGCTTTCAATCTTTAAAATTTGATCTTCAAAATTGTACTAGAGTTTTTCATTTAATTTTATTAATTTTTAACACTTTCTGGTGCAAAAATGTCATTTAGGTCGTAAGTTCGTTTCTTTCTATTCAATGCTACTCACGTTGTTTTGTGTCCTTTTCCCAATAATTCATAGACCTACCATTAGCAGAAGCCCAATTATATGTGAGTCACTGTGGCATCTACGATGGAGCTTCGAAGCGCTATCAGACTAAAACATACTTATACTTATGCGTATTCAATTCCTGTTGCTGCCAAAAACTACCCAACACACACGCACCCTTCGGCACAGCCTCCAATCCCTCTGTGACAGTTGGTTAATTGCAATTCGTGCCGATTGAGAAATTTTTGCATAAACGACGCAAAAAGATGGACTTCACCCATACGCACTGACACACGCTCTGGCCAGCCCTGTCGGTGAACACTTCAGTGAACAGCAAAAGAAATATCCTTTTGTCGAGAGGGCGAGCAGGGTTACACATACGCCGATACATAGGCCACGAAGGTAGCAATTATACAAAGGTCCTTACATATACCGAATTTGAATAGTAAATCATTTAATTCAGCCAGACGTCCTTAATTGTGATCCTGGACACGTTTTCGTTTGGCAGTTTTTCGTCTTTTTTTCTTCTTCGTCACGAGGGCTGCAAAGAAATGAGGAAACTGTTGACCACCACCACCAACCCTCCCACATTCTGCACAACATATTAACAGTTACCAGTTATACTATTTATCCTGGACATTGATCATTAGTGTGTAGGTACAGGAGTACAAGGGATTGTGACCGGCCATCCCTCATTATTATTTGGACATTCGTTGTTGTTTTCTATTAATTCGTTGTTTTGTTTGTGTACGGGCCGTTGTGTGGGTGGGTGCGGTATCACCTTTCGTTGGGATGCTGCGGGGGATTAAACCTGCACACATGCAATGCATCCAATTTGCAGACGAACACATGCATGTTGTAGGTACGTTTGTGCACAAAGGATACCACTCATGCATGAGTCTAATTTAGATGGTAAAACGTGTCGCCCCATGGAAACGTTTGGTTTCTTCGTCTAGTAGAAGTTATTTCGTAATGAGCGGTCGATGGTCCTTAAAGAAGATTTATCCTTCAGTTGCGTTTGCCATGGCTTTTCTGGTAAAATATAACGGGAGTGTAGTCTTTTGTTTCGCAGGGTTATTGACTTGGTGCGGGGATTGAACTCAATGCGCTTAATGAAGGATATGCGACGTGGAAGGGATTAATAGAAAAACCTATTTTAATCTTTCCTGCGTGCGGATTTTCAAGGAAAATGTATACAGAGGAGATCGGGGCATGCATTTTTCTATGCGTATTTCATTTTTTAGTGTTGAGTGTCTGCTTCTTTTTAAATGAAATGTGTGGTTAGGACTCATTTCACCATTTCATACTGAGGAAAATCCTGGAGAAGACGAACGCTCTTCAAGTTGAGACCTCCTTTTTCACATACCTACCTACCTAGGCATAGCAGCATTCCGACCAAAACTAATCCAAAAGCCTCGGGCATTGGCGTAGAGCTATGAAAAGGAATTTGATGAATTCCGTTGGCAAACATTTTATTACACAGTTGAGTCTCAGCCCCCAAAAAATAAAAAAATCCTGCGTAGGCTTCTGCCGTTGGGCTAACTATAGGTACATGCAATTGGGAAGTACCTCTTCCGCAACATTCGAAACGAGTTCCGGTTTGGGCGAGAATTTTTCAACCTGCCTCCTGAGCATTTATTTAATTCATTTGAAACTTTTCTTCTTAGGAACGCCATTTTAAAGTTGAGGGCAGCGCCTAGCTTTTTAATGGCAGCACTCGCTTGCATAAACCTACTCGTAGAACATCCAAGGCAGTACCTACCTACCCTAAATTTCCTACCTTCGTAAAAGTTGGAGCCAGCTCTGTTCACATATTTTTTTACGAACGCATTGTCGACTTTGTTATTGTGTTACAAGCAACTTCAACTCTTTATCGTATAATCCACATGGTTCCACTCAAACCTGACGGAACTGTTTAAACCCTTCCTTACAGCCCCTAAAATTCCAAGCGAAATCCCGCCCATTCATTTTTCAAATCAAAATCACTTCTCAAATACTCGTATGCAAATGAATTTTAGAACATGGCTGCCACAACATGCAACGCCCATTGGCCCTTGAAAAGTCCAACCTGACAAAAAATATCATCACTCGACAAAAAAATGTAAATTTCCACCCTTTTCCTCATCCAGCCAATATAGAACCACCCTACAGCGTACACATTGCTCCTCACACACACGTATGCCTACAAAAATTCAAATGGGAATAATAGAGACGAAATCACATCCCCCCATAGGTATGTAATAATCATAATTTTGATATCCTTTTTATCCCTTGTCCTCAGCGATAGTACACAAAGAATGAAACTCTGTCCTGGAAGGCCACCAGGCCCCAACTCCGTTCTCCATATGGGAATGGGACAAAAAGCAGGGTTTAACTGCAAACATGCGCATTATGCAGATGAATGCGATAAAAAAAAAAGAGGGACGACCATAAAAAAGGGTGTAAAAGCAAACACACAAAATTCGGAGGGTTGATTAGAATGGTGGTTAGAACTTGGAATGGTTACACTTTTATCGTGGCTGTTGTTAATTTCTGTTTTCTTCTGGTCCGCAAGTACCTATGCAAAGCATCCTCTAATATGGAAACAGTTTTTAAGGTTTGTGTACATAGTTTGAAAAGTGATACCAACTCTTAGCTAAGGCATGAACCATGTAGTTATTTTTCATCCGCCATCTTAAGGTATTAAATTGAACTCAAGGCGGAACAATGTACGATTGTTCCGAAAATCTATACACCAACCAAGACTTAGTGTTGCTGCCATTGTGAACGATTTTATTATTCACAATGGTTGTTGGTGAATGCAAAAATATTAAAATTTGCTTTTTTCAGTGGTTGGGGTGCAGTACGAAAAAGGGGTAACTACAAAACTGCCTGAAACCCCATGAACCAAATTCTAATGCAAATATTCTCTACTTCGAATTGCCAATTTTGTTCACAATGCACTCTGCATCTTTTTGACATTTGTGCTGTCACACCTATCCCTATGGACTGGCTCTCTATTTAGCCGACGCATAACTTCGTTTCTGTTTTCGGGAATTAGTGAAGCAGCAGAATTAGAAATGTGTTTTTGATATTTCAGATAATTGTCTACTTTACATTCACAAACGTCAAAATGCAACCAGAAATTTTAAGAAAAATGTGTTTTAAGAATCCGGCCTTCTGTAGCATAATGAACATCCGAGAACACCTCGCATCTGTAGATCTTAAAAAAACAAAGTAGAAAGGCGGCTGTGTTCAAGCTGTTTTCCCCAAAATTTTCATGAAATCACGCACACATGTTCATTTCTTTTCCAGAATAGGTACGTGAGTTTATGAATTGGGCTTTTCGTAGGTCTCATGCATTCACAGACAGGGATTGAAAAGACAGAAACAACAATGTAAACGAATGGGTTTTTGAGGGATAGACGTAGGTTTAGGTACGAAAGATATGGAATTATGCATCTCTTTCAACTAATTCATTAAAAAGCTTTCTTTGTCGATGTCAATCGGAACGTTCAAAATTCTAATTTAGTAAATAAGTCTAACAGCCAGCTGACGGTTTTTCGGTTTTTTTTTTGGCCTAGATAGATCACAGTTTTTTTTTCAGTTGATGTTTATGTAGCAGACAAATTTAGTCAAACATTTCTTGACATTTGACATTAGCAATAGCTGAGGTAGTAAAACTGACGTTACCGTACGTTCAGGGAACATCTAGAATTTGTAATTGTGATGTAATTGAAAATTATTTAATAATTTACTCGATCTCGTTCTCGCCAAGCCCTCACGTTTTATTGCAAATCAGGCATAAAACTAGTGCAGGCATTTGTTGACACATGAATTCGAAGTTGAGGCGGTGTTCACATTGAGCCTCACAAATAAAGATTTTTAGTTTCGACTTTAAATTTTATTTATTCAAAATTACCTACACAAATTTTGCAGTTTTGCTAAATTTAAAGTCGAGACTAAAAATGTTTATCAATACGCCGCAACGTGTATTAGTCGACAGAAGACATGTGGAATGTGTGGACATTACACAACATTGCCCAATAATTATTGACCTTTTATACCATTTGCACATGAACCCAGTAAACCAGGCGATTCGCATTTAGCTTGTATTTAGTTCGCCGGCAAGTTTAGCACCCCCATTACATAAATATGCATGGATATCTTATTAAATTTTTGACGAAGCGAACGAAGACGATGGATCGAACAAAACAGACTGCCAAAACTCACCAGAAACCACAAAATGTGAACATCTAGATCTAGAGGTAGATATATTGTCCCTATGGACCCTAAGCCTAGTTTCTCACAACCATTCGTTTGGTGTAAGTTTTTCATTTTTGGGACGAACGGAAGGGATCTAAAAATAAAAATTTAATGCCGAGTCCAAACGGCTATTTGAGAAGCTCTTGCATGACAGTTTTTCTCTCGGATGTTTGTCGCAGACATTCGCGAGAGGTGGCGCAGTATAGAAAAACCCTAAGTTATGTTAGGGTTTGGGCTTTTCTCTGGATTCCTCGCTTAGTAGTTCAGCACACTTGCCACTAACTAACCACTGCACCGACGTATGTCTGCCCATTCAAATTTGGTTAACAATTAATTAAAAGAGTGGTTCCGGTGGTTAGAAAGAATATGAGTGACAGATTTATAGACATCACTGTAGAGTTTAAAATATTGGGATGGATTTTTTTCATTTCCAGTTACAACGCCTCGTTCACTCACATAAATTTGTCTTGTAATAATGCCCTATAAATCCTAAAAACGCATTTCACAACTTTTAATTCTCATCGCAGAAAAAGGGTATATCTGTTGTTGTTATTCCAATTACAAGTAAAGTGCAACTACGTCCCACCCAATTTTAAATTTTTAAGTGGGGGTTGGAAAATAATAACAAAATTAAGTTGTTAATTTTAATGTAACAACTTTCACGATGCATTGATCTAGAAAAATACATTCACCCCGTGTCTTACTGGGCATACCAAGTTGTTTCTGCTAAAACTACAGCCAAAACTTTGTTTGTACTAGATCTAAATCTTTTCTGTGCTGACAAAGAATGGTTAGTAGATTTTGAGAACTTTTCACGAGAGTAGTAAGTGCTTCTGAGCTCTAATATTTTCGTAAAAATAAACTCTGCGTAAAAGTTATCAACTCGTTATTCAGAAGTTACGTCAAATTTTTGTATGCTATCTGATGTCTACTAGCTAACTAACTTGTGCACATTTGTTTATTAGTACGGGGCTAGAACATAGTCCCTCCAACTACCTATAACTGAAGAAGCTGACTAATTGAAACCCAAGTTTAGCTGTAACGCCACCTACGCAACAAAGAATGTACCGCCCATTCACAAATTCAATTATTCAAAGCTCTTTTAAAATTTTTTTCTTTAATTTATTTACTTAATTTCATTTTATCGAAATGTATACAACATACACATTAACATTGAAAATTGTTTTATTAATACCTAGCCTACATAAACAGTTAACAGAATTCTCTCCATATTTGAGTTTAAGTAAAATACTAGTTTTACCGCACGCCAACTTGTTTTACCACAAAAAAAAATATGAGTAGCAAAACAAGTATGGAGCAAAATCTTTACAAAAATATGTTAAGTAGCGTTTTGTTTTCTTTTACAGTACATTTTTTCTATTTTAATCTTACACACTTATTTGCTAAACAAAAAATATTCTAAAGGTATATAGTTAACAATGAATACTATCAGTGTTGTAGTTATCTCTTCCGACTGTTTTCTTTTTATATTTTTATTTCTTGTCTTTAATTTTTGTTTTGTTATTCTAAATGTGTATGTTTCTTTTTTACATATATCTTTCGTTAATACCTAATAAAAACTTAATAGTCAAAGGGACTAAGTATATATATTACATTGGTTGTCCTAAGGCAAGTTAAACACTTAACTTTAAATTTTGCTGTTTAGACACTTGGAAGTGTCCTTGTCCGTCCTGAATGAATGAGTGACGCAAATGAGTATGGCGACGTGGTGCGTCTCATTTCTGAAGAACTGTACATACTTTTAGATTCCTGTCTTGGCACAGTGACATTATACGCAAAATAGGGAAAGAATAAATAATTTTAAATTAAAAACTATAAATATTTCCATTAATTTTTTCCGTTTGCACTTTTCAGGGGGAGTCCTTCTTCCTGTTCAAGTTCACCCTTGTGATTCTTTTCTGGGGGGTTGTTCCACGGTTGCAATTTGCCAGTACCCATTATCAGATAGACTATGGCGCCTGAGATGTATGTTATTCCGAGCACCCAGAAGACGATTTGCCATTGGTGGTAGGTTTTCTAAAAACAAGAAAAAATAAAATCCATCAGTATATGAATTGAAGTTGTTTAAAATCTTTAACTTACGTTGTTGTAGGTTAGAGCACCAACCATCCACGTAGAGAGGAACCCACCGAACGAGGAGAGAGTATTGGCCATTCCGAAGATGGTTCCACTGAAATTTGGAGCAATATCAAGACCGTTTCCTAGGTAGCCAGCCGTTACAGCACCGTGCACAAAGAGCGCCATTGTAAAGTTTGCCACAGACCAAGCCGCCATATCTCCGAGGAAGACTTGAGCGATCATGAAAAGCCCGGGCAGGGTGAGAGCTGTAATAGAAAAGTGGACACGGTTTAGTTAGTATATATATATTTTTTTAATTTAAATGTTTTTTTATTAAAGAAATTGTTGTCGTTTTAAGAAAATAAGTTGAACTTTTTTAATAGTGGGTGAATGTGGTTATAAGAAAAATAAATTTGTCAAAAGGTCTTTAAGTTGGGGATTTGCTTTAAAAGCTCGACTTCTAGAAATGTGTACATGAAAGCTGCAATAATTGCTGACTATTCTGTATAATGTATCGGTGTCTATCGTGACTTCTCTGAGGCGGTCTGCAAGCACATCAAAGGAAACTGAGGTCTTTGCAGTAAATTTTTGTTTCAACTAATCATTGAGCGGAGTGTACCAAGCTACGAAACCCTTCTCCAAGCCAACAGCTTGTAATCCTAGAAAGGACAAGTCCAACAAAGATTACAACGTTAAAAGTAAAGATTTTGGTGTGGCGATTGAAAAGTCAACCATTTGTTTAAAAAAAACTCTGCTTAGAGTTATTGCTATAGCAATTTCAAACTAGAGATTATAGCTGACAAAAATACTTTTTAAATTGTATCGGAGAAATTGAACTAGTTCTAGGAAAACTGTGACAACACTCGACGATGCAAACTCCACCTTACCACCACCGCTTTTCGATATTTCAAAGTTGTCCATCTTGCAAAGTATTGGCGTAAGCAGAGAGAAGAGCAGCAGCTGCAGATAACTCGATCCAAAATTATTTTCATTCTTTGTTTCTTTTAATTTTAAACACTGTTGTTAAGTTAATTGGTTGTTAAATAAAGTTTGCTTATTATAACTAAAATTTGCAACAAAGGCTACAAGACTACTTCTAAAGCAATCGCCTTAAAAGTTATTTCAGACCTCCTTTTCAAAGGCACCGCTATTACATTTCGGCTTCTTTTATTTGAGCACATCGTTGTCATAAATGCAGAAATTTAATATTTATTAATTGTTTCTTATTAAATTGGTTAATTTTCAGTTCCCAGAAGAAAATGATTTGTCCGCAATTTCAACTATTATGCTTATGTGACTGGAAGTGTGTAATCAGCTTTTCACTCAGCCTGCTCAGTTTTTAAATTCTGAGCTGATAGAACGCGCTCTGATCAGGCTCTGAACGAAAAAAGAAACACATTCTGAGCTCAGATGTGTCTGAGCTTAAGAAGAACACAAACTTTTTGTATAACAATTCAGGTTGTGCTCTGAACTAAAAAAGAAAAACGCCTTTTGTTACCGCCGAGCGATTTCGATTTAGTTTGCCGTGAACTTAGATGTAGTCTGTCAGTAGAGTCAAGGTCTCGTAGTTTTATACGAGTTCCAGTTCGTCTCGATGAGAAATATACAAAGAAAAATTAATTTCCGAAGAAGTTTAGTAAAAATTGCGTTTACTTCTTTTGAAAGCTAAATCTGTCAGAGATTGCAATTATTTGACGGCTTGGCATACAACCGTAAAATGAGAAACGCAAAATTTGTGACAGTTATCTGACACTTCACCAAAAGTTCTGTTAGCTTTTTCCAAGTAGGTATCGTGGTAATGATTCGTTGCAAACAATTGTCAAATTACCCATGATTATTAGTAAGGCCCTGTGTGTGCCGCTTTAAAAGAAAAACTTACCAAAAGTGGTAAACACCTTCCTGGTAGCAGTAGTTGACAGTGTACCCTTCCGTCTCAAAGAATCAGCCAAGTATGACGAGCTGACCGCCATAATGTATTTACCCAAATACGGAAGTGACGAATAAAGTCCATTCTGCAATTGAAAATAAAATTTTAATAAAATGCAAATGACGCTTTTCTATTTAAAATATGCAACACGCCATTGTGTACAACCCAACCTGTCACCTGTCCGTTCAATCGCTTCCAAGGTAAGGGTCAAATGCAAAAAAGCAATTAACTACTCGCAAGTAACTTCTACAATAATAAACAAACTGGAGGCACACAATCAATTAAAAATCGCTGTGCCACCAGAGGACATTCGATTGAATTTAATTCTTAGGAAACACTTTAATTGAAACAAATGAACGGCACTGGTGCTTGAAGGCTTGTGTTGCACATGCGGGCGTTAGATAATTAATCTTTCCACTTGCATTTGGACTTTCCTTAAGGAATTCCAAAGTCAAATTGATTGGCTTTAATCTGTAGTGGAAATTGTGAATTAGGTCTGGTGACTTACACTTTTAATGTCGAAATGCAAAATGTCATGCATGTACGTTGGCAGCTGATTGATCACAGTGAAGAATCCGAATACGGACAGGCCGTGGGTAATGATAATCGCCCAGACAGCGGATGATGTCAAAAGCTGACGCCATGGCACATAGCTCGGACGTTTCTTCGATGTTGATGATCCGATGGCTTCTTCAATTTCACGACGTTCTTCGGGTGAGATTCTTGGATGTGTGGCGGGTGTATCGAAAACGACGAGGAACCAACAAATTGACCAAATCAGTCCGAAGGCACCTGGAATTGTGACAAGAGGTTAGATGGGTGTTAAGTTGTCACTTTTAGAAATTTTATTTGTAAGTATTAAGTTTGTTTATAGCAGTTGGCGGTGTATGCGCTTTGCCAAAAGTTCATTCTGTAAACGTCTAAGTGCCTAGCTGTCTTCACTAATGGAAAAAGAAACGAATTCACGAAAATATCGTTCCTATCAAAACTACCTTTTGTGACCTACACACATTTAAAAATTGTTATTGTGAGTTTCTATGGAGTTTCATGAAGTCTGCCAAATAACCCAGCACAGTTTTCAAGTCACATGTGCTCGCTATTCACCTTTGTGCTGTCCACAGAATGACGACTATGGGTAAGGCCCATTTTTAACCTCCAAACTTAATATTTTTTTAGGTCACAATAATAGATAACTTTTTATGGAAAATGTTATTATTGCGAGTTTGTAAAATAAACCAGGATACTGAAAATATGGAAGTAGCGAGTGATTGAAGTAGCCATTGATGTATCCATGTCGTTCGTCTACGAGTTTTGACAATTATTTGGTCGGAGGATAGTATTTGGTTTATGTGGACCTAAGCCAGCTGCAAATATGCATGAGACTCCATTAAAATGTTCTACCCAACGCCACAAACACCTCCTCAACATATATATTTCTCGCTGTGTAAAATTTTAAAGTAAACGCACATTAAGCCAGATTACTCCAACGCAATTTTATTATGGCTCCCCCTTTAATTAAAACGAGACATTAAACGATAGGCCCTTAGCTGTAAGTTGCCTGTAGCTATGACATTTTATGAGTTGAAAACGTAATTTTGACATTTCATCCTCACATTACAGTCCAACTCTCAGACCTTCTAATAGGCTGTCGAAAATTGAATACTGTATCAATTACCCTATGATATATTGAGTTATTTTCTTATACATAATCCTTATGTGCTTTCTTAACTTTATTTTGTACTCTCTATTATTAGTTATTGAGTTGAATAAATTCAGATGTCAGGAGTCTTTAGACCCGAAAGGATCGGTTGTTTGATGAACTTTCCTAAGACGGCTAATTTTCCCACAGGGTTATTTTTGACATAGGCACAAATTCTTAGATAAAATATACAAAAGACTAGGCAAACATTCACTAACTAAAAATAGACCGCTATCAGAGATGGATTGGTTTAATCTAAAATCAGTGCGGACACTAACTACAAAGTCACGCACAATTGGAAATTTGCTGAATGAATCGTTTATTGATTGATTTCCTATAATTGACGGCGTCAAGATAATCGCAGGGCTTTTAATTAGCACGTTTGCACTTTGGATTTGGATATACCTACACGCTAGTTCGCAGCGAGAGGGAGAGGGGCATTTAATTCGTTTGCAATGATCGAAGTAAGGGGTGGGTGGTAATTCACGGCGCTTGGCGCACCCAGCAATCATAAGTCGATCGTGTTTAATGAACTGTATTATTATCTGTCGAGATGACCTCGCATAAATCATATGAATTAGTGCTGAAAGTCTACTACAAAGGTTTTTATTTTTATTGCAATTGCTGTAATAGAGGAAGGAGTGTATAAAAAATGTCTAATGGAGTTGGAAATTTTATTTACAAAAAGAATGCATCGCGTGAGGCTGTTGATTTCAAGGCGCCATTCGAGTGATCTGTTCTGTTTATTGAATGTCATAATTCTTAGAAGATATTTTCAAAGGCTGGCCTACATTGCACATGACTAATGGGAACTATAAATGCGAGCAACTGTCTTGCAAACTTTGTTATCGTAACTGAATGTCTGAATGTGTAATAATTCCATAATTCAAAATAAAAATATATAACCGACGAAAATCTTTTAGTTTCAACTCTTAATTTAAGTTGACATGTACATGTGTTGCGGGCATAAAAGTCATTGGATATTACGCTTAATTTTGACAGATTCATGCAGTACAGTCTGAAACAAGAATTTTTATACTTAGCTGGAGCTCTATATAAAATACATACATTTTCAAAAGTAAACGAATGTACGAGTTGAAATTAAGCTCCAGCTGCGTACTACACTTTGAACCAAAGACAAGTTTTTTCTGCACGAATTTCCTGAATGACTGGACTGCCTATTTTTTGTGTAAAACAGGAGTATAATGGTAGGCAACTATTTTATTAGAGTTATTGTTTGAATATTCCCTTCAATTGTTAATGCGAATCCACATCAAATACTTGCTCCTTCGTCTGTCAAAATTTAGTTGACAAAAATGTGCCGCTTAAAATCTCGTGGGGAGATTTCTGTACAGTCCGAGACGAATGTTACTCAAAGTACTCGTATACGAATACGAACTGCTCAGCTGAAATGTTACCCTTAATTTCATCTTTGTGGAAGAGTTGTATGCTAGCTTAAAGCGGGAGCAGCCTACTAGGTCTTGCAAGTATATTCACTCTTGATCAAATATACCACATCATAGGTAGATTCGGTCAATGGAAATCCGCATAAATTAAAATTGTTAGGCGCAACAAAAGTGTGCTGCTCTACGGATATATTTGCCCGCGAACTTCCATCCGCGTTATAAACAAAACCAATTAAGCAAACAATCTGCTTAAGGTTAATCATTTGGCATTTAGTGCGCCCAATATTTCATACATTTTTTCCGGCATTTTCCTCTTCATTCATAAAACGAACTTCCCCGACGGAATCCAGTGAAAAGGCAAATGTGCCTGTCCGCCAATCAGTTGTGCTACTAGCTAATTTACAGTTCGCGTTTAGTTTCCTATTGCACTCCAGATATTCAAATAATTGTCTCGTCACGTCTCGTTGGCGATTGTGTTCACTGACTTCACTTGCATGGCCACAACGATTGGAACGTGATTTCACAAGTCAATTAGTAAATAAGTTCCTACAGTTGTCTGTCTGTACTTACCGGTCAAGTAGAAAACACTGGCCCAGCCAAACGATGAAATGAAGAATCCACAGATTGGCATAGTTATCGCAGCACCCAAAGATGAAGCTGTTTAAAAAAGTTCGTATAATTAAGCAAACCTATTTATTTCAAAAGAAAAATAACTTACCCATCATGTTGGACATGAATTTGGAACGATCTAGTGGCGGAATCCATACGGCTGCTACTGGGTGAATTGCTGGCCATGACGCACCTGTGTGAAGTAAGCCAAATTTGAGTAACCTTCAAAATCGTATCGTCAAACTCTTACCGAGCATAAAACCTAGAACCACTCGCACGACGATCAACGCCACATAGTCAATGTGCGCCGCTAGTGGTGTCAGCAAGGTCAGCAAACTTGCCCACAGCATAGAATGTCCGAACACCCTCCTTCCACCAATCAGTTCGGCCAATCGGCCACCAGGCAGTTCAGTCAAAATGTAGCCCCAGAAAAAGCTGCCCAGTACAAAGTTCTGTTGATACGAATCCCATGCGAATTTTTCTTCCTCAACTTCGACGGCATTCACATTGGATGAAGGAGTTGTTGTTATATTTGTACTGTTGTTGCCATTGAGAATGGGAATGGATGTGACGTTTTGCTTGACCATTGCCACAATGGCAATCGTTAGATTCACTCGCAGGGCATAGTTGAGCATGAAGCCCAACATTGTCATGATGTTCAATACTTGGCGACATGATAATAGATCTGAAAGTGAAAGAAACAGTTGCTATTAATTATAATGCAAATTTTGACAGATGAATTAGCATTTAGCAGCGGTCATCCGTCAGGGTGACAGGGAATGAACATCCCTGATTGATAACCGTTCCGCAGTGCAAGTGATGACACATGGGGTGTGTAATTAAAATGTCATGAATGGGTACTTTTTCCGACGTTTATAATGCAGTCATGCTGAATCAATATATCTAGTGTCGGAAAATATAAGAAAAATATTGTTTTAATATTTTTTTTATTCGCAATGAACAATGGAGCGCTGTGGGAGGTTTTTTGACAGCGAATTAATAAAACCTTATTGTATTCGAACGGGTTAACCCATTTATATCCGAATACTTTTTTCATTCCGTTTGTAGTGATTTTTGGATGTAATGGTAAGAGAAGTTGCTGAAATCGATCTGTGGAGTCAAATTTTTTTTCTTGTGTGTGGAAGTGGAGTTTTGAGGTGTTGCGTAAACGCAACGCTGGGTGTTTGTACGTTTTTTTTATTTCTTTTATAGAAACTTCATTTTTATTTAATTTTGCTTTAAACTAACAAAAATTATATTAAATATACAGAAATAATACAAAGAAAAATTTAATTATTTTAGTTTAGCATGGTATTCTTGAAGACATTTGTCGTGAAGTGCTATGTTACAAGTTCCACATTTTTTTAAAGTCTGCCTGTGACAAACTCGGCACCTCAGCCCTTTGTCAGATGTTTCCATTACATGATGGCCACCCAAAAGAAGTGGATTTTGCTTTGAATGCCGTCCACCACCTTTTGGCGGCCAACCATATTTTGTACAAAGAGCTGTAGCGACTTGGCGGCGAAACTCCAGTGAATCCAATTTGCTCCCATAACTTCTGGATAATGTCCATGCATTCACAACGGAAACGTCTATCATCCACATTATTATCGGATTGTACCATTTTTTTCCACGAGTTGTAATTCTATAGTTTGAAACATTCTTATCCTGTTGGTCAACTCCACCCATGTACTTGTTATACTGCTTGTTGACATTTGGTTGAGGAACTCCTGACTTTGCTTTCTGAATACTGTTGAACCTTTGTGCCGCACCAATAGGATGCATCCCATGCACATTGGAAAGCATTGAAACAGTCTGGTTGTCCTTCCATCGGGTGAGCAATAGCTGATTTTGCTTATCGACAAAAGACTCATGGGATCCCCTATCTTTCTTGTTGAATGTCTGCTTGTCTGTCAAACTTATGTTCTTCAAACGATTCTCTCTTAGGGTTCCGGTCAGCGCTGCCACTTTGCTACGATCGTAGCAAAACTGCTACGCAATTGCCCGTTTGCTACGCTGCTACGCACTCTCCCTAAAAACGCCTATTTTGCTACTTTTTTTTTAAGCACGAAATGAGAACAAAAATCTTGTAATTTTTCTGGAAAAAACAAACGAAAATAACTCAAACTTTACTCACTTCCCCACACCAACTTATATTCTTGTTCTACCATACCCAACAAGTACCCATTTCTTTGGATGTGTTAGTGTTTGAATTTGACTGGAATCTGGAATCGGTGTGGAATTACATTGCAAAATTGTAATGGAAAATTAGTGAGTTCGCAAACGCATTGACTTCAAAAATAATAAATTAAAAGTTTTATTTTATTTGGATCCGAAGTGCCAAAAAGACTAAAACGCGCCGAATATACTTAATTTATTAAAACAGTTTTCAAATCTGGCTCCACATTCTGACTGGGAAGACATAAATTCCGAGTGGCGACTTTTAAAACAAAGCATTCATTTATTTAAAGACACTAATGTTGTTGATTTTTGGGTTCATGTTAGTGAAACGAAAGATGGTCTTGGCAAGCCACTGTTTTTAAAAGTCTCCAATTTAATGAAAAAACTTCTCGTTCTTCCTCATAGCAGCGCAGCTGCTGAAAGAATTTTTTCAGATTTGAGCTTGACAAAGAACAACAAGACGAACTCATTTAAAATAGAGACAGTAGACATATTAATGGCTGCAAAATGTTTAGTTTCAAAAAGAAACGAAATATGGGTGTCAAATCTTTAAGTTTTTCTAAAAGGTACCTACTTAAAAACTTAATTCTTGAACTTTTATAAAAAAAAAACTGTTAATCTAAGACTTTCCGGAATTTGTATGTTATATTATTTCTGCTATTGGTAAAAAAATCCTACATTTATAATTATGTGATATGAACTATTTTTTTTAAGGCAATGCTTACATGCAAAGCGCCTTTTAAGTGAAGTTTTTAATGTTTTTTTGTTTGATTATAAAGGGTGATTTTTTAAGAGGTTTAGAACTTTTTTTTAAAAAAAAATACAAAAAATTCGAAAAAATGAATGAAATATTTATTTGAATCGATAGTTTGAACCTTGCAATTTAATGTTAAAAGATAATTTCATGCAAATGTTGACCGCGGCTGCGTCTCAGGTAGCCCATCCGCTGAGTCCAATTTTGGCATACTCTTTCACACATATCGGCCGGTATCTCACGAATGAATGCATTAGCCTTGGCATACCCCCACAAAAAATAATCTAATGGTGTCAAATCGCACGATCTAGGCGGCCAATTGACCGGCCCGAAACGTGAAATTAACTGTTCACCAAACTCGCCTCGCAATTGCGCCATTGTTTCGCGATGAACATTTCGAACCGAGCACGAATTTTGATAGTAAAATTCAATAATTTGCAAGCGTTGTTCATTTGTAAGACGATCCATGGTTAAATTGCAAACCAAACTGAAGCTGTTTGACAGTGACACAAGGTACTAAACACACGTCAGCTGTCAAAACCAGTGTTGCCAAAACCAAACCAGCTAAAAAATCACCCTTTAGTTTTGTAAAATATATAGTTTACCAACTATACTTGTACTAGTCCTTAAAAAAATATTTACTTTGAATAAAGAATTAAGTGTTTTTTGTTTATTTTCTCAAAAAAATATTATATTTTGGACTTTTGAGTTTTGCTACACAAATTAAGTTTTGCTACGCAAATTTGCTACGCAAATTTTTTCCCTTGTGGCAGCACTGGTTCCGGTGCCACCGCATTCAAGTTTTGTCAGCTTGTTGGTAAGTTCCGGACTTGTAAAAAAGTTATCATAAAAATAGGAGAATGTTACCCCAGGATACTCCCGTAATAGCGCCATCGGTGGGGGATAACAAAAAAATTGTATCCGAAACTTCATTTTCTGATTCAAGACCATCCAGAATCTCAGCCAATGTCAACGTTTTCCCCCTAAGCCAAAATAAAAATAACGTATTTTTTGTATGTACTTAGACCCAGTGTTGCGTTTGCGCAACACCGGCGTTTAGAGGTTGCCAACTGTCAACAAATTCCTAAAATGAAGTCTGTTTCTTTGCGTTATATGAATAATATATAAGCAAACAAAGTTCATCAAACTTATTAAAATCGAAGCATACAATTCCACCTACCGGTAATTTCTATCCATTGTTAATTTTGTTTTCTGAAAAATAATATTCGCATCCAACTTCTTCTCTCTAAAACACAACTGCATTGAATTCTGGAAAAGAATACAGTGCGACACAGTGAGGTGACTCACGCACAAACAGAAACGACAAAAACATTTTTCGGAGAAAAAACGGTATAGACAGGGCTCTAATCGCGTAATTTATAAAACGATTGTCGTCGAAACGATTGAACACAACGATATCGTTTTTAGTTTGCTTCACATAACATCATCGTCGCATCGTTCAATCGAATCGTTCATCGTCCTCGTTTTCAACAGTTTGAGCATGACTGTAAACAAACTTTGACACCTAAAGAACTAAAAAAAGGGATAGAATTTTCTTTTTTTTTTCTTTTTTTGAATAAATTTGTTTTGTTTTTCTTCGTTGCCATGGAATTGGGTATTTTATGCAAAAATAGATAGCTAGGTAGTAGAATTTTTATTTTTAAAGTGCGAATTGTAAAAAGAAATCAATGAATGCAATTTTATGATTGCATTTTTTTCTGATTGCATTAAAAATGCATAAATTAAAAAAACAAGTAGCTGAAATTCATTTGATATTCCCAATAAGTGCAATAACCATTTTTTTTTTTTGGCAAAGAATACATTTTTTTTACAGTTCGGATAAGTGCAAGTCGCCTCCAAAGAGAATATAATGTGTGTGTTTTCCTTTAATATTTTTATACTTATCTCAGAACTAATTTAAAGCGAAAAATGCAGCAAAAACGATGAAACGATAGCAAAATAGCCATCGTTCAATCGAATCGTTTCGACGAGAGTACTTGACATTTAAATTAGTAACGTGTAGCAACAAAAAACGATGCTCGTCCAATCGTTTCGACGATTATCGTTTTTGGGTTGTTACACGAAGTAGAAGCATCGTCGAGACGATATCGTTCTATCGTTTTGTGCTTACGCGATTAGACCCCAGGAAAAATCGTGTTTTGACTTGCTGTTTGGTGTTGCGTAAACGCAACGCTGGCTATAAATGGGTTAACCAACTTATAACTTTGACACAAAACAACGCACAATACGACCCAGCAAAAGCCACTGCATTCTGATTATTTTGGTAAAAGACTTGTATTTTTATCATTTGCCGTGAAACAGGCCTATAAAATCTGACCAATTTATTCCTTTTCGTTTTTGTACTCGCAATGATCCCTTATACCTGCGTGCGTTCGATCTGGAAATGGACAATCCCTCATTTGTCAAATTTGACAGAAATGAAAGCAGATAACGAGACGACAGATAACAACACATTTCCTTCTTTGATTCCAAATAAAATTATATAGATGTCTCCTGCCAACAATTGTTTACTGTCAAACATATACATTTCCAGAAGAAAACAAAGAAAATTTGGTTTTGACAGCAAATGAATTACAATGAATTGCATTTCTGCCATAGTAAAATATCACGAATTCCATATTTACGCACTGAGTGACTAATCAGAGCTTAACTCCAGGCATGTCTGATCATTGTCATCGAACAAAAAACAAATTTCCAAGACTACCGGAAACTTACTGAACTAGTTTTTGTGACCTTCACCAGTTCAGAGACCTATATAAACGAGACATTTACAACCGCCATTACTGTCGCTGGGAATTAACGTGAGACTCCAATCGTACAGTGTAATATCAGACAAATATTTCAGCAAAATGTTGTGGCATTGCGCTGAAACTACGTCGTAAATGTTCCAAATGAGAATAAGCACAAACGCGTACGCGTTTTGGCAGCCTTATTGCTACACCCACTGTGGCGACAGTGACCTTCGCAAATCGACTACACCATGTGATTACTCCGCGAAAATTTTCCTCCATTATTGTAGGCTGTATGGCAAGTCATATACAGCAAAGAAAACTCGTGTTTTTTATACCAAATGCTAGAATGTTATTTTTCAAAAAATGTTGAAATCTTGCCAACATTTGTTTTCTGAATTGAATTTTCGAAAGCCACACCTCCTCCACAATTTAACAGCCGATGTCAGAAGCGTAGATCTACGTCACTGGCGGGATAAAAATAGTTTTGGCAATGCGTTTCTATATCGAAGGAAAGAATTAATCTTAGAGACACATATTTGCGAATGAATTTCAAAATGTTTGAAATAGCTACAGCACTTTAGGATTGTAAAATCAAAAATGTCTCTTTTGTTTTTGGTTGAGTTGGAGTGACTAAATTTTTATCAGATGGTTCTCTTGAAGTAGGATTTTAACCCCCATAAAAAATCGTGTGAATCAAAAACTTGGCAGAAACATGAGACAACGATCGACGATCGCAATAGAATATTAATTGCATTCAATTTCAATGTAATAGGAGAGTTTTTTATTTTTATTCCGTTCACGATCAGTGTTTTGAAGGAAGGATTAATTACTTGTGCAAATCAATATCGATTAGTCGATCTGAATTTGATTTCAAATCACACGATCAATTGGATAAAAAATATTCCATGTGCGGAGCGGAGCACATTATTATGACAACAAACCAACATAGCCAAACTAACGATCTTCTTATCACGATCAGTTTGTAAAATGTTTGTTTACTCTCAATAGCGTTTCTATCTATGTATCTATTGACCATGGCAATATGAATTTCCCGCCGATACGCAATAGGTATTGCTCTTGTAAATCGATCGAAATCACCTCATCACTTAAAAATCTGAAGAGTATAATACAATTATCTATGCGGCCAAATTGACGATGTTTTCCGTTTTCCGCTTTATTCCTGATGGCGCAGTGACAACTTACGTGCGCTCTTCGCGTTATTTTCAATTTTTAACCACATAAACGCATTAGGCTACAACGAGAGTATTTTCAATCGTTTTTACCAATAATATTAGCAATGACGTTTGTCAGACTGTACATAAATATAATCCACATTTTCTTTTCTGTCAGAAGTCTATCTCTTTGACAAATCCTCACTATTTTTGTTATTTTTTTCATAAACAGCTGACGTTTATCAAAATACCACAATGACACAACTTCGATGTCGTGTAGACATCTTTTTTTTTTTGCTGCGTATCTCAAAATCGTAAATATTATTTTGACAAATTTCATTTTTGATCTCTATTGACAAAAATGGCTAGAAATGTCTTCAACAAAATGGCTGGTTTTTACGTACCCAGCACGATGCATCTGACATTTGATTTGATTTCATTTCATTTATTCAATCTACGATTTATAATCCACAGATTTCGAAATCAAGAAAATATAACAAAAAAGACATGTGGCGTACGTCAGCTATTACTTTTTTGGCACCTTTTAATGAAGCTCCCGACAACGTCAGTGTCAAATAAGAAGAAGAAAAAACTAGGTGACAGCTAGAAATCTTGCAAAAAACTTAGCATATTTTATATGGCTGGGCATAATTACATAAATGTTAAAAAATTACTGAAAAGTTACAATAAAGTGCAAAAAACAGTATTAAAGTATTGTAGAATTGAAAAATTATTTTTATCAAACGTATTTGGTAAAAACTGAGAAAAAGTAATGGGAATTGTGCGCTTTTGAACAATATTTAAAGAAAAAAGCAACTCTCGCCATTATAAACCGGCTTTGTTATCTTACAAGTTTTTTTTTTACGTTTGAACCAAAAAGATAGCCCATCTGTGAAAGGATGAGCTCTTTTATGTCGCTTTAGGGCCTTCGTATGGAACTATACTTTATAAGGTAAATCCAACAAGAGTGTTGTTGCATTTGGCAACTTCTGCTGATGTTTTACAAAATTGAAATCATTTTTATGCAATGGTAGTCAAAATTGTACTATTTTGTATGTTGCGCAGATCAATTCGAATTCCGCTTCCGCGTTGCTTAAACAAATTTAAACACGGTAATAGCTAAAGACATTCATTTAAACTGGGGGAAATTGTATTGCCATAGCTTGAAGCCAAGCTAAAACGTACAACCACATGGAACCAGTTTGTGTAAAACGTTGTAAGTCGCTACAATCTATTACACAAATACGTAGTTGAATCCAGTTTAAGGCTAATTTTAAATTTCGTTTGTTTTGCTTCCGCACTTTTAAGCTCGACCTAGGAATACCGCAAAATCGCACTCCGTCCATAAATCACAGCTCATTACAAAATGGCTTCACAACAAGGAAAAACAATTCATTGTAATGAATTTTACCAACCATAAACAGTAATAACTTTGTTTACAAACATGATTTCCTAGAATTAAACCCCAGGTAGATACGCTACGCAGTCATTAAGTCAAAAAAAAGAGCTGATTTTAGCAAACCAGTGGGAGTTTTGTGGCGAGCTCTCCAATTACAAGTTCAAATCTTGATTTCTGAATTGAATTTCCATAAATTTATCGAAACTGTCATAAACAATCGAACATGTTTGCACACATACATGTGTTAGCGTCTGCGAAAAATTAAATAAAATTTTAACCAAATAGGCAGAGAGGCTTCTAAAGACTGTGACCTCTACCTGTTGGCTTTAAAAAATATGGACGGGTAAAATTCGGCACGTGAGTGATGTAATCGTGTTATTTTTCTTGTTTTAATGGGCACGAGTGTGTGTCTCAATATCTATTCTGCTGCCACCCCTTGCGGCTTGGTGAGAACATGTGAATAAACACTGGTCTGAAGTGTTTTGTTTTGCCGGGGATAGCTACTAATGGATACATCATTTTATATACTTGGCACCTTTTTGCTTGATTCAGGTGACCCCGGTAATTCATTTTGCCATTACTCCATACTCATATAACGTTGTTCGTAATTGATTGGGACAAATGTGTCCCAACAACATTGAACGTGACGTTCATGTGACTTTATTTTTCGATTTATGAATTAATTAACACTGCGGATACTTATTTCGTGACTCATCGAGTCATTAGGAATAATTTTGGTTAAGGGAGGGTGACCGCTTACAGCCACAAAACGAGAGTGTGATTTCATTATGCGCTGAGTAAAGCTAGTGCGATTAACTGTTATAGACAGTTATTTGAATGATCTCATGAGTGGTACATGGAACGGGAAGAGAAATGGGTTTTATTACGATTCAGTCGCCATTTGTTGATATTGGTAGACACGATGCTGTAACATATATGTCTGATAGTAAATTGTTGTAATCGGGTAATTCTTGCCCTGAGCCCATGATGTAGCAAGCTGTTGACTAAAGTGACACGACAGTAAAGAGTATACTGGAAAAAGGCTCAAATACTCACAAGAAAATGAGAATAGATTTGGGTATATAAAAAATAAGGTGCACCTCGTTCGCACTCCCCAGATGAATGTTTGGCGATCGTTTCTAAATTTGTTTACGAATATAGAAAGAGGAAGCAACTAGAAAGTGATCTTTGTACTTTTTTAATAAACCTTATGTCTCTAGAACTATTTCGGTACAAGGGCGTACATACAAGCTCATCTCACTTAAAGTTGTAAAAACGACGTCGCCTGGGATTCTCAGATGAACTCGCTGGCAAACGAAATCTTTTTCTTAAATGTCAGTCATTTAGCGTTCGTTTTTATTCGATTTGAATATAGGAGACTCAAAAAGCTAGTTCTTTATATACATTTAAAATACGTGGAACTGAATTACATTAAATAACTGGTTTCTTTTGGATTTTAACGTCAAGTGATCATGAACGGACAAAGCCACAGATCTTCGACTGTTTTTTTATGGACCAAAAAACTATGTTTGACAGGTGAATCTCAGTCAAATGTCACTCAAAAGCTTTCGTAAGTATAAAAATTGTGTACATTAAATTTTTTCCTTTTTTTTCGCTAAACGGTGTATTGTACAATGACTTTTATGAATTAAGCCTCAAAGCGTGAGCTCTTTTCATAGTCAAACCAAATGTAAAACACTTCTTGAATAAAAAACCCAATTATCTTCATTTTCCTGCTGATCAGCTGTTGCATATTTTCCAGTTATAAATTTAATGTATTCCTAAAAATATTTCCTGCAATAATGCAAATATAACAACTTGAGAGATAAACTCAAAAAGGACGCTGTCAATAATAGCATTGGCTCTCTGGTTCGTTCAAGCTTTCTAAAATACTCGTATTGTATCTACATTTAGCTAAACATTGTTTGCATTCCGTGTGGCTATAATTGGCGAGGTGATAAACAGAAATGTCTAGACAACAAACAAAAGAAAAAACGTACTAAACAGGTTAAATGCTAATTTTGTTTCATAAAACGGTACCAATGTACAAAAATATAACATAAAACCTAAGGAATATTTTGAACCCAAAAACTCAGCGGAAAAGAATCCAACGTATACCAGTTAATGAAAATTCCAAATCAATACTAAATCAATTTTTACGATGTGCTAATGGTGACTATACGTGACATTGAACAATATCACTGGATTGATCATTCAAAATTAGCATACTATTGAATTTTATGTAAATATCAGCACTTTGCCATTGTAATAGATGATATGAGTTTTTTTTTTGTATGTTTGTATCTAATAAGCGGCGGATTAAAAGTCACGCTTCGTTTGATTCTTAGTTCTATGCAATAATGTTGACCGTGAATTACTCGTGTACACACGTTCTTTGCTGAATGCAGCGTTTGGTATTATTTTTCAGCGGGATGACGAATTCGCTGATAAGAGGTTCGTTTGTACTCTTTGCAAAACAAGACCATACATTTTTGAATAAATTAACATCTGCTGACTGGAATAAGTTGACATTTATCGTGAGCAACTCTCATTTAATTTATCAGATATATAATGACTCTCCGAAATGCACTTGTATTTGAAAAAGAATACAACCACAAGTCGGTTATTAAGTTACAAAACCAAACCACTTGACATACTTTCTGGTTAATTTCTAAGAACACAGCATGGCGACCGCATTCAATACGAATTTATTTCCTGTGTATCGATGTTAAAACCAAATGTCAGTTATTATGGCATGTTTGCATATTAATCGCCGATTTGAATAAGCTATAAGAATTGCGTAGAGAATTACAAGATATAAGCACTGACATTCCATATTTGGACTTTTAGTGGACGTTTTTTCTTGCAATGACCATTTTCTCGACTTTGGATGACATTTCTAAATTGCAAAGTCTATTTGTAAGAGGATAAAAGTAAGAACCACAGTAGGACTACACGATAGAAACCCAGCTTAAGCCAATGTGTGATTTCATTGAAATCATTTCAGTGGTGTATTTGAATCAAACTTAAGTAAATTCCCGTCCATTTTTGCGCGCCTGCGAAAGTACTGATGAACTGTCACAATCACAACTTAAGAGAATACCAAAACGCCTTTTAGCATAAAAACGCGGCTAATAATCTACGATATTATTTATGAAAATTAAAACCTAACGACGGCATGTATTTCAGCCTTTATCCGTTTGAAAACAATAACGCATCTGGTACAATTTTTTTCCATAGAAGTATGAAATTGACATTTCACTAGCAAACCATATTTAGAACAGTTTTTCGCCGTCAAAATGATTATGGTTATGATTAAACTATATCAAAGCATGCACAAGATTATCTATTTCTGGCAGTTCTTTTACATCCATGACAGCTACCAAGTATTATTTCATACCAGTTCCATTCCGTGAGATTAATTTCCAAAATAATATTTCATCTTCTATATTTAAGCTTCATGTTTTTTTTGCAGAGTCCCATTAGCATAGTTTGTCTAATAAAAGATTTCACTTGGCCATTATTAAATTAGCGGAAGCAGGGTCACAGTATAAATTGCACATGTCACTGTAAGAATGTAAGAACGTTCGGCTTAACTGAGATGTCATTGACCGACAGAAATTCAAAACCGTAGGTATATAAAATAAATTACAAGCAAAAATAAAAATCCACATCAGAACTCCCTAATTAGTTTTTATTGGACAGCATATACACTTTACATTTTGTATTGTACTCCGTTCCTGTGCGCATGTGGGCGAACCTTAAGACCACTGGGGGTTAGAGTGGTCCCTGACCGCATACTACCAGCAATAATAATATAAATCATCGACAAGCAGTTGGTCAATGGGCAAGGGATAGGGATGTCTTCACGAAGACGGTTTTATCTTTAAATTTTAACATGAGTTCACTGGAATTGGAAAACTGGAAATAAGCGAATTAAATTTCTTCGAAGAGGTTACTCATTTGTTTTTGGCTTTGGATTTCGTCTTAAAAGCAAATTTATGTAAAAAAAAAAAAACAAAGTTAATGCATTGCTTACGAAATTGCTTTATCTTTTATCGGATGTGGAATACTTTTTAAGCTGTGATGTCATCAATAGTATCCTTTTTTCGCGTTTCTTCAAATTAATTGGTATTCTAGTCCATTTATCCGTTTTCATTACAAATGTCGGGACATTATTTGTCGGGCTTAAAATTGTATGCTCATTCCATCCAAATGTGAGATCAACCATTGTCCATTGGGGCTGTTCAAAAAGATTGCATTCACAGTTTAGGGATTTGTCATTTTTGAGTGCTGTCAGCATTTAGGGAGCTACATAGTTCTAAGTGATATACAATGGCAAATGGCTCAACAATTATTTTTCAATTAAAAAACAATATAGCGAGTATTTTGTGGTTCAACCGACTCCATACAAAACGCCGGTATTATGTCATTTTAGCGGATTTAATGGCTTATGTCAGTGATTTCATTTCCGGAGGTTTGTGTCTGGGATACGTTTGTAATTTTTGTACTCGCATTTGCTTTTCATACAAATTTGAAAGAGTGATTTCCAAAATATGTTTCATTAACATCATAGGTCACAAGCTAAATGTATTCGACAGTCCTATAAATCAGTGATCATGACACAATTAATGAACTCACAATGGAATGTTTTTCTGATTAAATCGTCTATTGTGACCTTAATTTTTAATCTTTTTCTGTTAAAGAGGGGTTTAAAAATGGTGCTTTTAACTTTTAACAAAAATGTTTACTTCAAATTTAAGGACAGCAATATTTTTTATACAAATTTTGCAATTGTGAGTTTCCATAAGTTTGAGGTCTAGAGTAAAATTTGTTATCAGTACCAATTCGAATTTGTTCCGCAACGTACTTACATTTCTTTTCCAAATGTTCCCATAATGTCTAATTTAGAAACGTCAAATACGTTTGCTGGTGTGGCTCGTTTAAAGCCTCAATACCAAACTACCTTATCATGTGCATTTATTTGACGTTTCTTCAAAATACCAAGCACCACATCAATGCGCATATTTTTGACGTTTCTTAATTAAATTTAATCCGAAAAACTGGCGAAAAAATGTGAGTAGGTACATTTTAAAGAAATCTACAAATCAATGGGTTGTTTTGTTTGTCCATATACGAACGATCTTTACACGACCACTTAACGTAAGTTAAGCCCCCATTAATCTAGTTCACTACTGCGGGGATTCTTTTTTGCTCGCCTCGTGTGCAATTTCTTGTTAAAAACAAACTATAAAGCGATGACAGACATTCATTGCTTATTCTTCACAAAAGATAAAAGTTTGTATTTTTTAAATATTTTAACACTTCCTAACTGAACGTACGAAATTCCTCAACCTAAAAGCGAATTCCTCCATAAGAATACCTGCTAACCAATCGGACAAACTTAGCCCAAATAAATGGATCATAAAAGTGTTTACACTTGCAATTTGACATTGAGTTCAATTTGCGCACTCGGAAAATACCTCAATGAAATGTTTTTACCCATTGTTCACAAGTTGAATAAAAAACCTCCTGCAAAATGAGTCGAAATTAATATTTTACAAGCATCTATTAAGCTGGCAATATGGAAATTCTATTTTTGGTCAACAAATTATTGTGTCAAGCGATAACCAAACGACACACTGTGACGGTCATTGGTCATTGGTGAGTTTGCAAATTTTAGACAGGGACATTTTTATGTTGTTTGTTTCGATTAAAATTCGGTTAGTGCAAGTCTCAATGTTAAATTAGCCTAAGCCATTGATATTTGACTTCTGGGGGGAAGTACATTAGACTTAACGATTGCTATATACGTTTTCTGTGAGGCGCTACATCGTTTTTTTATTTTAAACTGGGTCATTGAGATCGTAAACACTTGATATTGATACTTAAGTTGCGAATAATATTTTTCTTTCGTTTGTTTTAGTACTGGTTGAGCAGGAATTTTGAACTGAAATGCGAGCTTCTGACAACCTGTTCCGATTTGAATAAATTTTGTCCGCTTTCTTTCTTTTGAAAGGATTACTCGGCAGATGCTCATGTGATTAAAAAAACAGGATTTGGTTGAACAAATGATATGAAATGAATTGTGTTCTTTAAATCGGCTTAGGTTCTGACAAGATTTGGGCTTTGACCCGTCATGTATGAGTTATGAACGGGGCTTTGTTCTTTTGTTGGGGTTAATTGATTATAATCTGAGATGATCAATTCAGATTTTGTTTTATCAATATTATGTATTTGTTAAGCAACAAAGTATTGGCTACAGCATTCGATATTTTGCTGTGTCGATTGCAATGATGACAATTATGGGGGTCACTATTGGGGTGTGATAATTTGTGGTGATTGGACAAGTTTTTTGAACAGATGTTCACTAAAGTGAGAGTCACTTGTATTCAGTTCTAAAAATCAGAATCCATTGTGAACGAAAAAAACTGAATAATTCATCACGCATCTTTCATTGCGAAAGTGCGAAATTGCACATCCGTAACACTGACATTTGGCGAACTGTCAGAAACACAAGGCTACGGTTGGATTTTTGTGTTGCAATTGGGTCAGGGTATAGTTAAAGTGCAAAAGCGTAGCGAAATTTTGATCATAATATTTTGTTGTTGTAGTTGCATCGGATCCTAAATACTAGTGATATATTTTGCGAAATTAATTCGTTTTTACTGTGAACTGTTTTATCGCTCATTTACTTCATACTGAACTTTATTTTGCCGAAAAAAAGGTGTTCATGAGTTTGCAAGCCTATTCTGATCGCTTTGGAGGTACTTCCTTACCATTCACTGACAGGTCGTAGTCTTACTACTATATTATAACAGTTTTTAGGTAGCAAAGAAAAAATACCCCATACTGTGAATCACTTATTTTCAATGAACAGTGACTTAGGTACAATCCTCAGGCAGGCACACCGACCCTTGATAGTTGACCTTAGAAATTTCCTGCAATATGTAATCGTTTAATTGGACCTGTCAACAATAAAATTTCCATTTCAGATCGCATCATCATGATGATTCCACAAATAAACAAACACACATATCTTACAGGCCGACTTTGACCCGTGGTTTTCCAGTTAAACGATCCCCGGCAAATCAGTCACAAAGTCCACATTTTTTGATACCGATAATCTGTGAATGAACAATCTCACAAGTTATTCCGAAAAAATAAACAAAATTGCAATTAAGTGAACGTTTTCCTGCTTTCTGTCGGCCATGACGCAAGCCAGTCAAACCAAAGTAGGGGGCTCGTCGTCCGACACGTTGGCGCTCATAGATTATAGACACTGCATCTACAAAAAAATATTTATCTGCGGTACTGCTCACATTTTGTAGTACGCGCAGATAAGTTCGAAATGGGAAAATATTACTGCGCCTGTCATTCATTCCGTTCTTAGAATAACTAGGACACCGAGTTCCAGTTTAGACTCAAGAGCGCTGTGTTGGTGGCAGTGGGGTGATCGATTCGTTTTGTACTTGAATACGATTAATCAAGTAAAATCTTAAACTTTTCCAATATGGGCTCGTGTGCGAAGCCGGAGATACTAGTTGAATCCAGTTGGAGCCGCAAGTGTTTCTGACATGTTTTGCATGAAATTATAGGGAAGGAGTAAACTCCGACTGCCACCAGATCGGAATTCCTTTACGGCCCACGCTGGAAAAACCAGTCGATCCAAATATTTTCAACTTCAAATTCAGACAGTAAGCGGCAATGCAACGTGGAAATAAGTTGCATCATTTTAACATAAATGAATAATTTATAGGAAGTGGTTTTGTTATTACGCGGTTTGGTCAATCGAATACTTAATTGCTGGAGACTTGTAGATGCGGATGGGTGGGGATATTCTGACATTAAAGTCAATGCACTGTGTTTTCTGAAATGCGGTCAGCGGTGCTATGGGAATATGGACTTTAAGCATGTTGCATAATGTGGACGATCGCGCTTTGGGCTGAATACAGGTGCTGTACTCAAAGTGATCTTGTCGTGCGTCTTATCGCAAGTCGCAGTAAAATGGGCTTTGAAATATTTCCTTAAAAACAAACATGTTTCAGCATTCTTTGGTACAGGCTGTCCAGATATTTTCGCGGGTGTGTTCAAGAAATTGATGCTTAATAAGTGGGAAATATAAAAAAAGGCTTTTTTGCGTAAATATTATTTTCCCGTGAAATAAGTAAGGTTGAAACGGATCGGGTATGGCTATGGTGCATGGATCTCAACTCATTCAATGCTGTACCAACTCATGCTTGAGCCACATAAACTCATTTTAATTTTTCATCTATCTACGATCTTTTAAGGGGGACTTGCCTCTTTTCGTTGGCAACAATACTTTAAACTGGTATTACATAGGTATACCCTTTTGGCAATGAGTTGTTTTAAAGTTCAGAAAAGATCACGGATGACTTGTGGATGAGTTGCGTTAAAACAATTTTTCTAGGTTTCAACGAATTTTTATGTCGTGATATATGTCGCCATGATGAATTTATATCAGTTGGTATCAGCCAACTTTAACCAACTTTTTGCTCGTTTTACCAATGATAATTTTTAACATTCACCTTAAATAATTTGTAGGTCCAAGTATGTGGGCAATTTAACAATTTTCATTTTGTAAAATCAAGCCTCGGTAGGCGCAGTGGTTTAGTGGGTAGTGTGTTGGACTACTAAGCGAGTTCGAGTCCCGAGAAAACCCAAATTCCAACTTAAGGTTTTTTCCACTGCGCCACCTCTCGCGAACGTCTGACAAACATCCGACAGTATAACTGTCATGAAAGAGCTTCTCAATTAGCCGTTTGGACTCGGCATAAAATTGTAGATCCCGTTCCTGTTGCGCCAACTATTTATTTATATTTTTAAAATCAAGATTCGACTTTAAAACATGATTATTAAAAATGTTGGTTTGAGCAAAGGGTTGGCTGTTAATAATGATTTAAAAAATCGTCTTTTCACACTCATTTGTGACAAATCACTCGTAAAAGGTGGGAAAAACTGCATATACACAAAACTTATGACAGTTTCTTTTTTCTTGAATAACACGGGATTTCCCATCTAGGAAAATTCGACCTATACTACCAAATTTCACACCATAAAACTCTTTTTATGCGCACCCACTTTTACTTCCAAAAATGCCCTCCGTTAACCTTATTCACTTCGATTTGAATCCGTGCTGATTAAACTGTCTGCTCTTAAAGTGACACAAAAAAAAAACTTAATTAAACATGTAATCAGTATTGCCCTACTATATACGATTATAACTCTGGCAACTTTTGGTCTGGACTTTCCTCTTATTGGGAGGCACTATATAACCACATTATTAAACTTCATCAATAACTCTAGTCCACTCTTATCAAATGCTCGCGGTTGACATTTGGCAAATAAAAATTCGTCACTCCTGAATTACCATAATGTGATAATATGTGCGGGGCTGGCTGGCGGTTTGCCATATTTTACTTGTTTAATTACTCACAAAGGTTGGCGGCGGCAACAAGTTGCATGGCAACTGATAATGAAAACACGCGATTTCATTAGTAATATTTGTTTGTCGTTCAGAATTCAATTTGCATCTTAAATAGACTGAAAGGTGTGGCCCGCCCACAGTTCGCACATTTATATGGAATGAATATCCTTTTCGAACTGGCACTCGCCTTAAAGGCGGTTTAGCGATTCCCTAATGTTTGCCTCTCTATTCATTCCTCGTAATTAAACAGGACAGGACAACAGGACATGTCCCCGCCAGTGAAAATATTTCCATGACGGTTTCTCTATAATTAAGCATTTCTAAAAATAAATCCTTACTGCGATTGTGATTCCAAGGGATACATTCAATTGGCAAATCACTCTGTCGCTGCGTGATTTATTCAACATCATCCCTGTAATTGCTATATCCCTTGCATTTGCATCATGATTATAGCGCGAGGTATATCGTATACGGTATTATGGTTTCTGAGAAAATTTTAGTTACAGTTTGTCAACGCTTGATACTTGAGTCCTTAATCCTGCGACTGGGAATTGGTTCAACGACATCGTAAACCTAATTGCTTATGTCGCCTTAAATGACTTCGCAAACATGGTGTGTCCTTTGTCCTATATACACACGGCTAACAATGTGAGCGAAGGCATGTCGGCTGCGCTTAAAACGAGAGGCGGTTAACTTGATATTCCTATGTCGACTACATATTCACCGATAATTAAAACAGCAATTACCTGCATGGTGTCATTTTGACTATGTCATTTATTGTAGAAAATGATGGTGCAACTAGTACACCCAAGAAATTTCACACGTTCGTATACTGTTTCGGCTTGCACGTCCCTGACCTCAATTGATATACTGAACGAAATTCACGCGTATACCTAGAGCGTGGACTCTTATTTTTGGAATTGAGAAATGGATTTTTTTCGGTACACTCATCGTGTACTTTGCGCTGGTGATTGACCGAACAGAAAACGCGTGTGTATACGAAAAGAATGCGCTGCACTGATAATCATTTTTAGTATCCTGGTTAAGTTTTATGAACTCGCAAAAGACGAAATTTTCCATAAAAATAATCTATTGTGACCTACAAAATATTTTAAGTGAGGGTGAAATGAGACAGATTATTGATGGGGTCTTTTTTTTTAACCTTCACCGTATATATTTTGTCGGTCACAATATGCAATTTCGTATGCAAAATTTCGTCTGGAAACTAAAAATGATTATACACAAGCAAAAACTAATCAATATGTCAGACATTTTGAATGGGTTTCAACTTTGACGTCTACAATAAGTGCATTCCCGGAGCGGAAAAAACTCCCCTACACTTTAACTGAATATGTTCATAACCTATAAACTCACATGAGTCTTAATCAATTTGTATCAATTGATTCAATAAAAATAAAACACTTCTTGACATTTGCCGCTTCGTTGACTGTATTTCGCGGTCTTAATTTAAATAAGACAGCTCGATGCCATCAATTTAATTGAGGGCACCATTGATAAGTTATTTCATCGAATAATCTGAAAATTCCCTGCGGATACTTACTGCTTATTTTACTGAGACCCTTCTTTTCCGTGTTAGACATTCCTTATGCACCTGAAAGAAAAGGAAAATTTTTAAATTCAAGACAGCAGTAGGTTTTGAAATTGATATAGTGGTCACCCTTATTAAGTAGGTGACACTATAATGTTAAATTTGTGCATTCTATCTGACGCCTGCATATTTATTTAGGTGGGAGTAGTTGTGCATAAAAATGATTAAATTTTATTAATATTATTTAGGACTTTAGATACCTACTCGCTAGTTCTTTACTAACAAAGACTGACATCGTGAAAATTGTTACTTGGTAGCACTTAAACTTAAACGTTTGACAATTAAAAAACTATACAGTATAACTAAATAGGAAAATGGTAGAAAATATAAAATAACGATGGGCCTTACTAAATTTTGTAGGTCACAATATGTAATTTTGTATGGAAAAATTCGCCATTGTGACTTCGAAAAATTTTGCCTGAACTTTAAAAATGATTATAAGCATCGCGGAATGTTTCTACAGTTACGATTATAGTGATGGACAAAAATATTTTGACATGAACTCGTTTAATGTGACTGATCTCGTATTATTGTTGCAAATTGTTGGATAATGTGAGTAAAATAAAAAACGTCTATTTTTGATACTTAAAGTGGTTGATGTTCAAATTTGTGTAAGCATTTATCTGCTGTCAAAAAAGTTTATGCCCACTACCTGTTTGATGTAGAATTGAAGAATTCACAGGTTCAACCCCCAGGGCAAACACTCCTTTAATACTCTTTAGGTCACAATCGATAAATATTATATGGAAAATGTCGCCATTGTGAGTTTGTAAAATTTACTACAAAGGACTCGCGTAGTACTGCTAAAGTACTGGACGGTAAAATTGTTTGACGATGTTTGCATTCGAAATGTGGCATATAGTTAACGATTTGTCTAACAATAGGTTCGTTCGCGTACGCGGTTTCAATCGATCGCAATCGCACAAAGTCTATACACGTACACATCAAAAATGACAGAAGATAAAATTAGCAAAATAACGAGTAACGCGTAGCTCCTCTCTTGGCTGGAAACAGCTCAGAGAATTTTAACCAGCAAGTGCTGATAAATATGTCAAATGCACAAAGTTACCAAGAAACAAATTCAAAATCCGTCTTAAAAATCAATTGCAAAGAATAATAAAATCTGTTAAAATAAAAAAAATTCGGTGGTGGTCGAATGTTTTCCTAGATGAAAGTGGCTCAAAGTAGCTCGAAGTCTATCCACGTACTTTTGCGTATATTTTCAGCTCTCTGAGAGAATTTTGCTCAATTTTTTGAGTTTGACAGATTTGTAGTGTTTGGCTCAGGGAAGTTCGCGATTAGACCTAATGCAATAGTAGCCCAAATGATATGGCGGCATTTTCATAGTTTGAGAGCAACATAAACCAAGTTACCTATTTTTTAGTTTTGGAAAAAATTTTTTTATTTAAGGAAAGCGGATCTCAAAAAATTAAGATGTCAGAAATATAAATATAAGATATCTAATATTTAATTTAAGAAACCTAAAAATTCAAGTGGGTCCGACACCATTCGGACTTTGTGTGTCCAGCTTAAATTTCACCAACTCACGTGTCGATATTTTCCATATGAAATTATCTATTGTGACCTGCAGCCAGTTCAGGGTGGAGTTTTAAAACAGTTGTTGGTAGGGCCCTTGAAAACGTCAGAAATAAAAGCGCCGCATCGAAGACCGTCGAAATCAGCCAGCAATGCCACAGTGTGCCACCCAGCTGTTCCAAAGAGCGAACACAAACAAACATCTGCCGCAGAAACGAACACGCGTTTAGTTTTGTAAACAATTAATACATTGTTCCGCTGAATAGACAAATGCCCTAAAGATGAGTCATTAGTCGCGAGAACACAAAAAACAAATGCGACACCTAAAAGATACCGCACAGGTAAAACTCGATAAAAGCTCACTCCGATCAAAGCAATTATCGTAATTAAGTTCGTGCCATTAGAAACACGATCGTTTTAGCGTGCTGCTTGTTTAGCAGAATTGCAGACATTTTCGCGCCATAAAAATAAAACACTTAATTATGGTGAACCGCTAAATGTTTGCATTTGATTTCGAAATTCTTTTTCATCGGTTCGGGGCGCGCAAGATTTTGAAGGACAAACAATTATTATGCAGATTTTATATTTAACTGCATATATGTGTGTGTCTGTCTAATGGAGCGCCCGGTTTAATGTAGAAGCTGCTTGGCACAGATTCGGTGGAGATTTACTGCTGCCGTCGTGTGTGTTGGTTATACCTGCGAATTTAAGTCAACCGCTGAACCCGATGTGTACATAAGGCAAAGTAAATAGATCGCCGAAGCAATTAAATAAACAATCTAGCAGGTGATTGTAGAAAATGAAAAACCGGCTGCACCACGTCCATTCAAAGGGTAAATAGAGCGGCGCCGATCGAACGACAAAGGCGATTCACAGTGGTTTAGAGTTTATTGCGGGGTTTGTTTTTCTTAGGAGGGGGTGAGTTTTTGAAGCCATCTGGGGGGCGGATAAAACAGAATGTATATCGATTTTCCGGAACAGTGGCGCCGAGTAAACGATTACTCCGTGACTTAAACACATCCAACTATAGCTCATGGGTCTTAATGTGAAACCCGTCTTTTGGTAGACAGTCTACCACACTATCCGCTAGGCCATGATTTTTAAATTTCAGGAATACCTGAAAAAGACTGAAAATTTTCTGAAGATAATGTCAAACGACGTAAAATAGCAGCTCTAAAAATTTACTTTTTGAAAATTCTTACTATTTTCATGAAACGTCACCATGGAGGTAAGATACCTGGAACTCTACATTTTTGTACCCCGAAACAGCTGACTAAACTGCAAAAGCGAAATTCAATTAAGAAAATAAAACAACAACTGTCTCAATTTTCATTGGGGTAAATGTTAACTGCACTAAAAATAAGCACAAACTTCGAATAACAGGCAAAAATTACAGGCACGTCATTTTTCAAAAAGTTAGGTATATTGACTGTGTCAAATAAACATTCAAATTTTTTGCACGACTTTTCGGCGACATCTCTCCTAGTTCAAACCCCTTTTATGACTATTTTTTTTGTAGATATGTGGTTAAGACATTCAGATTGTTCACAAAAGCACTCACATTTTGATGGAACACACAAATTGACACCTTAATGCGATTGGCTACACTTTTTAACTGCGGCAAACGTTTTCCCTCTCTGATTAGTAGTGCCATGTCAAACACTGTGAAAACCGCCACTTTCTAGGAATCATCAAACACTTTGCACTTAACACCTCTTCATCCTCGGTGGCATTCGGTTACAAGCCGAAGACGTGCCCCGACTGCTGACTCTACCTACAGTTTCCTAGCATCGAAAGCCCCCATTGACCAGAGTCGAACCCATCAATGAAAAAAACCCTCTTCAGCCTTTGCAGTGGTACAGAAAAACAAACATTAAGCCAACACCAAAAAGAAAGTGTAATACTATCGCCACACACAACACGTGGTCGAGTTGGGTCTTTTCGTTTGCCGACACACAACGCTCCCTGTTGTCATGTGTAGTCTGTAGTGTCGTTGCATCTTACGTCAGGGTCCACCACATTTTCCACACAGACTGTAGGAAGTCTGCCTCCCAAAAAAAAAAAAAAAAAACTATAAGTGCCGCGAGAAAATACATAAAAAAGATACAAAAATAGAACAAAGCACACTAATTTATTCTGTTAATGCAAAACAGAAAAGAAAATAAAAACGCTCCATCACCATTCACCGCCAACGTCAGCATTTACTAATTTATTAATTAATCGGTTCTTCGCGGCGCGTTAATCTAGTTTGCATACCTTTTTCACTTATCGAAAAGAACTCGGTTATGTTCCCTTTTGATATAATGTTTAGACACAATGTTGCCTCGGATAGTGCCCCTGTTAACTGTGCAACTAACCGTCTGCAGTTTGAATTTTGAATAATTATTTATTTTCACTTGTGCAAATAAAACGAAAAATCGTTTATTTATGTTTGTATTTTTTTAATGCAACAGAGGATTTTTATATATTTCTTGCCAACGCGGTGATATCACTTTTTGTTCTACAATCAAGCAGTAAAATGTCAAAATGTCCAAATAATCACAGTTTGAATGAAATATAAATTCAGTAAACTATCTTCCACTCTACCGAAAATGCACTAGAGAGAAAGGATGTTGCCGCCACAAAAGCACGAATTCAACTGAAACTTCTAAGACCGTTGCTTGGCCTTTTTCTCTCCCATGAAATCGCTTGCGACAGCAGTTCACGTCAGCCGATCTCATGAGATATATTTTTTTTCTTGTTCGTTCGCCGTATGTTATTTCCTTTATGGTATTTTATATTTTTTCTCGGTTTTTATTTGCGATTTTATTTTATATCTGTGTCTACTATCGGATGTTAGATGCTTTTAGTGAGATTCAATTATATTTGCTCGCTGCTCGCTGTTTTCAGAATATTGTCTGTGTTGGTGATCCAACACTTTGAGTCGAGTATATATTGATACTGGAATGAACCGATTATTGAGTGGGATTGAGGCAATTGTTGGCAGTGTGAGTCATTCGTTTTGTGGTGCGGCCGGCGAATTATTGTGCAGTTGAGTTTCCTTTTGTGTGTTTTGTGTTTTATTTTATCGTACGTGAATGGGGATAAACAGCACACCTTTCAATTTCCGATTTTAAATTGAACCAAAGTCATTCATTATCTACTTTGTACTTGTACTTGTATATTATATAATATTTTAATGTCCAGGGTAAATTTTTCAAACTCACAGTTTCGAAATTTCTATACAAAATTGCATATTGTGACCTACAAAATATTTAGTGTGAAGGTTAAAAATGATTAGGCTCACTAAGTGCATTTAGAGCTAATTGCAAATAAGAAGGTTTTCATAATTTGTTCCTATAGTTAAAACCTAAAAAACAACAGTTGATGGAATTTGAAAATTATTGTATAGGGTGTTCCAATTCTTCTATCAAACAATATCTTGTTAATGCTCCCACCAGCGTTACCTTTGGACCCCTTAGAATCATTTTGACTCTTTTTTGAACGCCCGGACCCCGGAGTTCAGTCGTTTAAAAATGTAGACTCGTCTTTTGGTAAGACAGTGAATTCGGACACCTTTTAAAAATGTAGAACGCTTTCGCAATGATTCAAAATTGTTTAGCCTATTTAACTCAATTAAGAACGAAAATATTAAGATCGGAATGGGAATCCTTTTTCACCCGGAACTCGTTTTTTGGACTCTGTTCCGAGGTTATACCGGAGCTGATTCTGTTTCTAGTAATACCTAGTCCTGCCATAAGTTCTGTTACAAATACAAAGCGCTGTAGAAAAAAAACGAGTTAACATATCGTATTGAAAATAGTTTTGTTTATTAGCTTACATTATTGGCAATAGAATAAAAATAATTTCACTCAAAATGGCCGCCTTTGGCTTTCACACAAGCTCTTAAACGTAGTGGCCATTGGGCTATAGCGGCACGTACGGTTTCAATAGAGATCGTGGACGCTGCTCTGGTCAATGCTGCTCTAAGACTTTCCAAATTTCTGTAGGGAGTCTTACAGGCCATGTTTTCAAGTTCTAACCACAAACTATAATCCAGTGGATTCAGATCTGGACTCCCCGAGGGCCAATCTTCTGCTGCTATAAAGCCAGGAATATTGAGCCTGAGCCACTCCTGTGTGGTTTTGGCCTTATGCGCTGGAGCAGAGTCTTGTTGGAAGATCCACCTGTTTCCGCCAAAAAGAGAATTGGTCAAACCTTTCACAACGCCCTTTAGCACGTCTTTTTGGCAAACCTTTGCCCAGTTTTTACGCCTTTTCGCAGAAATGGAGGGATGTGACACCTTGATGGGATACCCCCCACACAACCATTACGGAAGCTGTATGATGGCCTCGTTGAATTCTGGGAACGATTTTTTTCGCTTCCTTAGATGACGTGGCATAGACCTTGTCATTTTGATTATTAAAATCTTCTTCCACGGTAAAAATTTTTTCATCCGTAAACAGAATGTTTTAATGCCCTATTGGCCGCGTGCCACTGCAGAAGTCGTTTGCATCTTTCCAGCCTAATTTTTTTCAATTGAGGAGTTAGGAGATGTCCCGTGGACCGACGATAGGCTTTCATGTGAAGATCATCCCGAATCAACCTTGAGATGGATCTGGTTGATATATCCAATTCCTGAGACATGATCTTTTGTTTCCTAAGTGGATTTCTCCGAATTCGTTCACGCACTGCCTTTACTACCGCACTTGTACGAACGACGCGAGGGCGAAAACTTCTTGACCTGTCCTCCACTCCAGACAATTCGCAGAAACGACCGATAGCCCGATAAACAAAAATACTCGATATGCCGAGTGGTTTTAGCAACTCAAAAATTTGTTCAGCATTCTTCCCGCACTTATGCAACGTAATTACCGCGACTCGATTTTCCTTAACGCCCCACCCCATGTTAATAGATCGCAAGCTGAGACCAAACTGGCAAGTTTTCTTTACTAATCAATGCATGTGTTCCGAAAAAAAAGTTAACGGTGCAATTCCCACAAGAAGTTTTTAACGATAAGCGCTGGAAAATGTGTAACAGAACTTATGGCAGGACTAGGTACATAGGCTGAAGTCTCTGAGTCCTTTTAACATCTAGTTTTGGACAGATTTGCCTGGATGTAACGCATAGGTCTTTCAATTGTTCGACCTATTATTTGCAACCTTTATCACGTCTTTGAATAGAAAGAATTTAATAGATTGCATTGGAGTGAGCGTGCCCTTCACTGTTGTTGGTTGAGTAAATGCCGCTTCCTTGTTTGGCTAGTTCGTCCGCTTTGCATCAGTGAACCGGAAAGTAGCTGTGACCTGGAACCTAACTAACTAATATAACTTTGGCCTTTTCCTCTTTTCACAAAAAAGGACCTCTAAATCAATATGATCTAGGTGTTACTTTCTAGACAGCCACCTTACCTAACCTAGCCTAACCTCCTTAACTTTCTTTAGATAATCAGACATCGGGGAACGGCATTTTTTACAAAAGTAGGATATCTCCTAAAAATATTCACTGGCAGAACTACCACATCATGTTAGCGAACAAAGTCAGGTCGAAAACTTGTCTAAAAGCCTCACCGCTGCAGAGCTCGAGCTTCTAATATCGTTATACTGGTATATTCCGTTATCAACGATCGCAATGTTTTTCGTTTGATTTTCTATAGATATATGTAATAGATGTAAACGGTTTTTACAGATCCTGAACTTTCAAAAAAGTTTTTGTTTCTTGTTAAGCTCAGACATATTAGGGGTCAGATTCTGTAAGGCGAAACGATCAAACGTTTTCGTGCGCACGAATGATTTGCCCTCTGTTACACAAGCAAATTTCTTTGTGCACACGAAAACGTTTGAACATTTCGCCTTACAGAATGCCGACCCAGTTTTCGTTTCTAGCATGGTTAGATCATACCTACTCCATCCTCCATGAGCTCAAAATTACTTTACTGACCAGTTTGAGTTAAAGTCAGCATATTTTGACAACCAGCCATATGTTTGCTGATCAGGAATGCGAATGCAAGTGTACAGAAAAAGATATAAAGTTGAAAAATGTGTAGCATATATGACAGTTAGTACTAAAATGCGTTTCGTAAATAAATCTGATCTTTTAATATATTTTTTTCTAATTAAGGTTTAGTACAATTTTGAATGTTGAAATCGACGCGTAGCCATTTGTAAGTTGTGCGCCTCTGTCAAACCAGTGGGCTTTTGCTCGGCCATTCGTTCAAGGATGCATTCTCCCACTCAATCTCTCTTAATATTTCATAATTTGCCCTTAAGCTGCCCGATTGTGATTCAAAATACGAGCCAATTAAACAGATCACTTTTAAAACCTTCTGCATTTTAGTTTCAACAGTTTTTAAAGAGGGCTACTTCAACCAACAATTTGTGACGGTGGCAATAAGTTCAAAAGACTTCTTCACCTCTTCGGATTCTCAATTAATTCTACCCAGGAAAAAGGCGCAAGCAATGACACTTGCTAATCGCGTTTGCCTGAGTAGACAACTCAAGGGTAAAAGTTTTGGTACCTTATAAACTTAGAAACTAACCCCCAATACAATAACAAACCAAATTTTCCAAAAGCTAACGTGGAAATCAGATCGCGACAATAATTTACGTAACCGGTTGATATCTTTTATGCAGCGTTTGTTAATACGGAGGTAAATATATCAAGTACACAAATAATCAAAAGGGATTTACAATCCAAAGGTGCTTGCCCTGTGTATTTGCATAGGTATCTTAGAATACAACGATTTTCCTGCTGAATGTTGCCAAAGATAAACTTTCGGTTTCGGTCGTGCGATTTTTAACCCATTCTTTTATCTATCGACTGATAAAACAGTGATACTTTCACAGTTCTTAAAATATCTCATTGTATTCACTACGAAACAATTGCGAGTACACACAGTCCTATACACAGCGTCCATTGACTAGCGCCAGCTGCTTTCTTACCCAGACAGTTTACACATGTGTGACTTACGCATATGGTACCAGGCTACCAGGTACCACGTGCCGTGTCTCGAACTCTAATGAATCACAAAATTCACAAACCTCATTCGGTAAGTTACTTTTATGGCAGGTATATGTATAGGTATAGGTACATGGCCGTTGACAGCAAATTTTGTTACCAGTGGCTGCAGAAATGGTAGGCGTGGGTTTGTCTGAGTATTTTTGCCTTTCGTGGAATTATCAATAATGATTGTGCAATAAAACTAGGGCATCTATCGGAAATGAGGGCTCCGTTATGTGCACAAAGTTATACGCCGGTTTTATATATATTTTGCTATATCATCAAAGTTACAGAAGTGCTCTGACAGCTGTCAAAATATCAGACAGAACTTTAATGCAAAAGTGGAAATAAATGAAATTCTTGTTTCTTAGAAGAAAGGCTTTAAAATTTTTAAATTTTATCCATTCTTTCATTTTGAATAAAATTCGGAGAAGAGTCTCCACTCTCCGCAGTGGCTGTTGCACGTCATTCTTTAAGATTTATCAAAACCAGGCACTGGCACTGCAAACTTCCTGACTATGCCTGCGTATGTGCTGTGCAGTATACGAGTACATGAACATTTGCAATTGAATAAACGTCGTGTGAACAAGGTCTCGCGCTCGGTAGTGCAACGCAGACAAACCAAATCGACTAAACCGACTCACTTAATGCATCTTTTCCCATCAATTTATTTAAGTGTTAATCTAATTAAATGTACGACTTAATTTAATAATGCTTATTATCTGCTCACCATCCAGACCATTCAATTAAATAATATGAATGACATGTACAGGGCCACGATCTTACCCACGTAAATTCCCTTTCTTTCGCGAAGTAAGTCATTTATGCAATGGAAGCCACTTTAAGACAAGTCTAGCCAATCATATGACTGCCATTTGAGAACCAGTTAAATCTAACTTCATACAGCATGTGATGCATTCACAGTTCATTCAAATCACACGCCTCCTCAAATGACAGATTAATGTGTTTGCCAGTTTTGACAGTTGAAAGTAAAAGTCATAAGACTTTGCAGATGGCAATGTGATTTTATTCAGCCCAGATTTGTATCAACAATACGATGAATTCTTTCAGGCATTTAATTATCATTTACACAAACGCCTCAACGAGTTTCTTCGCAGTTATAAAAAGTAAATCACAACTCTGACGCGCGACTTATTCAGCCAATCGGCCATCATTTTGGAATTTCGCCAAGACTGGAGTCTGAAAATAAATTATTCCAATTACGAAGGAATGCTCTACATATTTCATTATTGGAATGTCCAAAATAAAAAAACCCAGACGTAACTAGAAACATTTAGTTAATACGCAAAATACTTGCTTGTGTTTGTGGAAAATTAAATATTTATGTGGTATTCGAATGGGCACTCTCAGAGCAATTTTTACTCTAGGTTACTTCTTATGTTCGATTGGTACGAAAAAACAATCTTATTCCGATATCAGAACACTTTTGCGGTTTTGGATTTTTTTCTCAGAGTTGCCTGACATTTACCAATACAAGTGCGTTTGAGTTTGACAACTCGTGGAGTTTGTTAACGTTTTCGGGGAATTTTTCAACTGCAAAGAAAGGCATCGGGTGAATCTTTTTTTTGTTAATTATTTATGGACAAGTATTGTCTAGAAATCGATATGCGCGCAAATTTCGTGTTATTTATTTAGAAAAGTGTCAAAGGCTACAAATAATTCAGTCGCACCAATTACAACAAAAAAAGAGCAGGTGACATTTTTATGTTCGATTAGGCACACAAAATCTGAGTGCTGAGAGCGAATTTGAAGAAGCCCAATCGATTGCCACATTTATATGGCCAAACAAATTCGGATATAACAAGTGGTAATGCCTTTCTCATTGAACGGTAGCCTGATTTGGACTGCTTTAAGTTGGAATAGCTTGCCTTGTCAATACGTTTATGTCATTTATTGTTGTCTCTATAACATGGGTTTGGAGTGTTTTGTGCTGGATATTTGTTTAATAAATGCGAGTGGAAAATAAGGTCTTTTAAATAACAAATAATCAATTCGATTCACTTTCGTATTTTTGATGTATTTTGCAACTGTCATATCGTTTGCGTTATCGACTGATAGTTTTTCGTTGTCAAAGTCAGCTAGTACAAAATTAATTTGTGGAAGAGACAATTTTAACAAAATGTTGAGGCGTAATCAGATTTATTGCTCAATATTCGAACAAACAAAGAGACACTTTACAAAATTTACTACATTACCGACACAATGTCTTGCCTTTAAATTTGATACAAATAAGTGCATACATTCAGGATAATCACTTTGTCTATTTTACTTTACTTTTGCCGAGTTAGATGTTTGATAAAACGCTGAATTTCATCAGCTGTCAGACGCTTTCAAACAGCTTATTTTAAAATATTCAAAAAGAGAACAATGTGCACCAGAGTTTTGTAAATGAAAAGTATCAGATACACGATATTTTGTAATGCAATCGTTGCATAGCTTAAGAACTGTCACTTTTAAAAGGGGGTACGTCTGCTCCCGTTCTTTTTTCAGTAAAATTCGTAAAATATCAATTTCGGTAGAGTGAGACAAAATAATTTCAGTGAGAGACAAAAACAATTTGAACAGTTATTTTTACAGAAATATCAATTCTTATAGCCGAAGTATACATATACGTCAGTTTATTTGTCATTATATGACGGATTTACAAATATTTGCGGGATAAAGTCGTGTGGGTGGGTCTGAAAATTGCAGGGGATTTCGCAAAGTTTAGCAAAGCTTTTTATGTGACACTATCGTCAATGGAGGTACGTCAACTCCTGTGCGTGGAAACCCGACCCATTAAATAAGTAAGCTTCTAAGTATCTATACCTTACCTACTTAAATCTGCTAATCAAAAAATAGCCACAATCAAACTAAAGTTTACCTTTAATTGTACTAACATTATACTGATAAAATAAAATTATAGAGATAACTTTCTGTAGAGGAAAATTTTTTGACTAGGATCAGACTTACATAAAGTATGCGATCCCCTAATGCCAGACTTAAAAGCAAACATATTAACTTGTTCTTTATACTTTTCTCATAAGTAAACCCACAAATAGAACTGCATATTCGCCTGCATCAAGGTCTTATCAGTTTTAGTTGTGCGGAAATAGTTTATTTATTTACATTTACAACACTGGAGCGTTATAAACAACCGTAGCCGCGAGAGGTTCTATACATCACCCCATCACCCTACAATGCCGAGACTAGAAATTTCAAGTTTATAGCAGTATGTACTTTGTACATATAATTCCATTTGGATTTGAGTCGGTATATACACATATATTTTATATCCCGCACACGCGGAAGTAATTCAATGTGCAGTTTTTTTTTCTCTCAAATCTAGATATTACTCAATTTAGAAGACGTACCTACCTTTCTTTTGTTATACAGCAATAGGGAGGTGGTACCTAAATTCTGACATTTATCCGTCAGATTAAAGACCTTTAGAAATATTCCTAAACCGTAAAGAATTTGATAAACAATGTTGTCACTGCCAGATGTTACAATTCGACCAAACGAACTATAGAGTTGAAGAATATGGTGCACAAAGAAGCGACTGTACCTCCCAAAGAAGATCGCCGCACACACATCCGATGAGTGGAGATATTTTGTTCATACCTGTACAATGAATGATGATCTTGTATCTTTTCAGCTGAATAATTCGGCACGTTTATGTGTGAAGTTGCAATATTTGCATTTAAATAATTTCTTTGTATGGACGCATGACATGCGCGACGATGACAGTGAGATACAGTCATTCCGCGTTGCTGTACTTTGGTATACGTCGATCTCATTGCGAATTGTTTATATTGGTAGGTAGGGTAGAGTCGCCTGTTTCCGAACATCCCCAGTTCTCGAACACTTTTTGCAAAATCCGTTATATTATCGTTAATTTACAGTTTATGCTTTCCGTCACAGCACACTTATACGTATGCATATTCCCTTTTCACTTACCATAAGTATCGCATTCATACTAATGTATCTTATGTCAACAAAATTCATAGTTTGCTTATGGGTTTCAGTGAGTGCGGTAGATCTGTTTTCTTTAAAAAAAAAAAGTCAGTGAACGTCTAGGAAAAGTTGTTTTTAATGCAAAATTGATCAGGTAAGTTATTTAAACTGTGTTTTTATGATATTAGTGCAATTAATTGTAATATTTAAAGTTTTGTAGTACATTAAAATTGAAGTTAACTAGTGTTTTTGGGCTGTTCGGGAAAAGGAACCTAATTTTTACCGAGTTTCCTAACCCGAACACAACTGTTCGCAAATAGGCAACTATGAAAAAAAAAATTCTTACCAGTTTACTACCTTATCTTATTGGAAAACATTTTGTTTCTCTTTCTGTATCACAAACCGCATATAAAAAATTAGTGTTCCTATTCTCGAACACCATACTCGTTGGTGTTCGGAATAAGGAAACTGACACTTTTATGGTTTCCTATTCTCGATCACCCAATATTTTAACGGTTTTAATTTTATAGGTTCAAATAATGACTCAAAAACAAAAATATACTGAGGCTTCATTAGCAGCCGCGTTGAGAGATATCCGCAATGAGTCAATTGGTATTAGGGCAGCAAGTAGGGTATATGGAGTTCCAGTCACAACGCTTCATGACAGAATTAAGGGCAAAACTGTTGATGAGGTAAAAAAACCAGGTTCTGGAACTGTAGTTACCAAGTCAGAGGAAAACAAGATCGTTCAATGGCTTATAAACATTGCCAAATGTGGTTTTCCCCAGAAATCAAATGAGCTATTAGATGTTGTGCATAAGATAATTAAAGACGAAAAAAGAAAAACTCCTTTCAAAAATGATAGACCTGGGAAAAAATGGTACTATAATTTCCTGAAAAGACATAGCGAGTTTCTGTCTTTACGTGCTCCCGAAACTGTAAGTAAGGCCAGAGCCGTTGTAAAGGAAGAAACAATAAGGAAATGGTTTAGAGACTTGGAGGCGCATTTAATAGAGGAAAACTGTAGAGACGATATCGACGATACCTCATCACTCCTTCAAGCAAATAAGGATGACATTGTAGATGATGATGTGTTAGAAGAAGCAATAGATAATATTTTAAATGATGTTCAAAATTGTAAGTAGGTATCCAGTGGGTAACATTTTAAATGATTCATTGTAGGTAGGTAGTTTTGAAACCTACCTTTTAAGCTGCCCTGTATCAATTAAGCTGTTACCCTCTGTAAATTAAACTCTAAAAGTAAAACGTAAGCAAATATTTATTGTATTGATTTTAGGTGAAACAGTTTCCAATGAAAATAGACCAAGTTGTTCTACGAGTACAACAGTAGTCAGTGCCGAAACATAAATTCCGATAAGTAGTCCATCTTCAAGCTTTGACAAGCATTTGAAATACCCTGATCCCATAACTAACAAAAAAGGGAAAACTTTATTTCCTAAAGATAGGGCGCCAATGTCCATTTCCTCTGGGAAAAGGAAAGAATTTTATTTAAATCAAGAGCGTATTAAAGTGAAAAAAAGGCAAGAAATTAACAACCGCAAAAGCCTGCGCCAAAGTCAACGAAAAAATAAACAAACTAAAAAAAAATCTATAAAACCTAAACTTTCGGAGATGATTTCTCGCAAGAAAGAAATATGTGGACAATGCGAGGATGAACTTAACACGGACACAGAAGATGATGCGTTGAAGAATATCGGGTGCTGCTACTGCATCAGATGGTTTCATTTGTCCTGTACCAAACTGTCCACAAAAACATTTGAAGAAGCACAGATGGAAGACTATGTGTGTGATTTTTATTCATAATTTTTTTTAAATTACCTATTATTAAAAAAAATTAATTACCTGTGATTATTTTTGTTCCTACGTAATAACGAAATGACTGATAATAAATAGTTATTGTAATAGTTATATGTAGATACCTAGTTATTTATGTCTTTAAGTCTTTTTTATTTTAAATAAAATTAATTGTTTTTGTTTATTTCTTAACCGAATATTTATCTTTTTTAAGTCTTTTTGAATTGGTAATCTTATTTTCTTAAAATAAAATCTGTGCAAGCACTAAAGTGTTACCTTAATTTCGTTTTTACTTCGTATGTACCTAGTTGAAATTAACATTTAAGACAAAATTATAAGTATGATTAAAGTGTTCGAAAGGAGGAAACCTGTTGTTCGGCTTTGGGAAACAAGTGTTCGAAAATAGGGGAAAATGGTTAGTTTTCACATTTACTTCATTTGTTAATAAATTGCAATAATTAACAAAATCAACTATATGAGGTTTAAGAATATTTGAGTTTTTCTTTCAAATGAAATCAAAACTAAATGTGTAGGCCCATTGTAAGCATTTTTTACAGACTGTTCATTAGTCAATGTCGGTAAACTGTTCGAGGATAGGCGACTCTACCCTACTCTTGGCACTGGCAGTTGTACAAGTAAAAAGTTAAAACACTGGAAGTGGAATACATTCGGCGCGTTGGGTTGCTGTGTCAGTAATCGCAATTAGATGTCTGGTCGGCGGTTGCTATGCCAAAACGATAAAGCAGTTTGCACAATAGAAAATGCAACAGCGATTGAAGATATGATATCATAATATGCGAGCACATTCGAAATGGAAAGCCTTAGCATGCGTCTATCAGCCTAATTGAAATGCAGCGACCAGCCACTCGATTGAATTGTTCGGATCTTCATAAGAGCAGGCGCAGAGGCGCTCGGATATGGATAAATAATTTGAATTGAATTGCATACCCGCCATAACCAGTTATGTATGTGGATGTTTTTATTTTTAACGTGCGACATAAAAACCTTTATTGTCTGTTTGTTCTATCAAGTATCGAGAGTGGTGCCAAGTTGTTGTTTTTTTTTAGATTTGACAGAAAAAGTAGTCCTTGTTGCACTTAGTTATACCTATCGAGGGTAACAGCTTTTCAATAAAGATTTCTCTGAATATTGCGCGATACTTAATAAAAAACTTTAAGCGTCTAGGAAAAACATTTAAGACTCCCAATGGCGAAATTTTCCACACAAAATTGCATATTGTGACTTACAAAAGAATTAGTGTGAAGGTTAAAAATGCAACAGCTATTGCTTCTTTAATCTTCCTTAAACTTTAAAAGGTCATAATTCTACCAAACTTGTCGCACTTGTCTGAACAAGATTTACACTTCATAAAAAATTTGACAGGCAACTTAAAAAATGTCAACTAAATACACCGAAGAATTTGTTATGAAATTTTATCATTGGGCCTTACTAAAAATTATTTTTAACCTTCACCTTATATATTTTGTAGGTCACAATATGCAATTTTGTATGGAAAATTTCGTCATTGTGAGTTCGAAAAAATTTAGCCTGGACACTAAAAATGATTATTAGTTTCGTGGATTGTCAAATTATGACAAATAGTGCTTAAATTGCAAAAAAAAATCATCAATCGGCTCAGTTACAGGGTGCTTACGTTTGTTCGACACGAGAGGTTATTTTTTATAATTCCAATATCTTACTTACAAGAACCGTCAAAAACATAATGAAACCTTCTCCCATCCATTAGCTGTGCGCGAATCATCTTAAAAAAAACGCCGGCCCATATTTGCTGGGGCCACAAATGTCCCCAGTTCTATGTCGTCCTGTAATTTTAATTGGATTCTAAAAATACACACTCGCAACAGCAAAAGTCGCACTCACATTGTCTTAAAACAGATCACTGATATCTCATAGTAACTCTCTTATTAATTCAGCGAACAACAACCGCGCAGCCTGTCAATGTTCACTTATGTACAAAGCTGGCAAGTTCAACGCATCATTTTCGTTCCAAACTACCACTTACACAACGCGCCCCTACCCAAGCCCAGACATTAAAAGGTAGCTAAAGCGGAAAAAAAATTAACTCCTTGACTGGAACAGACGAGAATCCGAGCCTCCTCGTGGCCAGTCATTGACACTTAGTCGCCTCCTTAAAGGGTACAGTTGTTGGGCTATATTTAGCTCAGCGGCTGCCCACATCATCATTATCATCGTCATCATCATATCAGACATGCTGTTCACCTGTATCATGGAGCAATTCATGGATCAAGGGGGGATTCTCCCACCTCATGTGTGTCGTCGCAAGTCACGCGATTTTGTAAACTTATACCATCATCGGCGATGCCGGCCGGGCCGACCAGCATAGGCATAAATTGTGGCAGACAACGATGAAAATACAGACTGAAACTGGTTGTGACTTTCTGCTGGGCTCTGGATATGGAGGTCCCTCACTTCGCGCATTGGAATGCCTTCGAGGAGCTCCTTCAGATTTATTATATTGTGGCATCGTGCGGAATGCGGACCAAGGTTTATTCTCTCTAAGCCTATTTAAGGAATGGACAAGACTACAAACTTTTTCTTGATTTTATGTCGTCGATAACGATTGCCGGGTGCATAATGATGAAAGTGAAATAAATGCTGTTGATGCACGTGTTCGTTTTGGAACTATTGGTGCAATGGATGTAAAAACATCATTGCGCCCACATTATATCCTCTAACAAAGCTAAGGAGATTGCTTGACACACTTTGGGAACCATTTATCGTATATGTTCGGATATTGCTATGGCTATAGTAACACTAATCAATAATGTGTATAAAAATGATGTATCACGCTCTTGGTGTGAAAGTAACGTTTCTTTATGCAGAAAGATTAGCTTCTCTTTGACAGTTACAACCACTGGCAAATTATGTCGACTGGTAGCTGTCAATGGTATACACTTGTTTCCAAATAAACGGTTAGCACTAGGAAGCCAATGACGTGTAGTTGAAACTGTCTAAAGAAGATCAGAAAAAGAGTGTGAAATAAGCCTTTTGTTTCGCAATTATGTCACATTTGATCCAGCTGTCAAAAATGCTATAGTAAAACTGGCGTTTATATATATTTGTAAGTCGTCCTAGATTGGTAAAAACTATGGATCCCTAGAATGCGTTGAGTTAGTGCATAGATTTGCAGTTTGTCGCCCACCCTGTCATCACACTTTCTATGAAATAAAAATGTTTAGTTTAGTTTATCGAATTTATAATGTCAACTGAGTCCTACTTTAACGTCAATCGATAAAAGTGGTAATTATCAGCCAAAGAAAATCGTTTTATATGATGTCAAACTTATGTCAAATGCAATCGATGGGACAGTAAACACACACACGATTATATTACTGCAATCGCATGTCGTATACAGCTTAATAACGCCAAAGCAATTTTTGTATTATTTTCCCTTCATAGTTCGCCATGACAGTATACACTCAAATGTACATTGTTTTGCACAATGACACTTTGTAAATCATCAAAGGCAAAACAATAACCTCAAACAGTAAACAACTGGCACTCTCTATACATTCGGAGATTAGAAAAATATTTCTGAATTCATTTTGACATTTCTGAAAGGAAAAAAGGCATTTGTCAAGCATTTCTAAAATAAATCCATTAAGTAGTAGAAAATAAAAGGATTTCCAAAAATTCACTAGGCCAAATTGTTCGCAACTTTTCGTTTCGGTGGGTCTTATTTTTTTAAATGAGTATGAGTATACTAATTTGACATTTCAGGTGAATGGGATGACTTTCAGTACCTAGCATATAGCATTCGCTTATAACAACTCAGACAGAAAATCCGTGTATCCTACATAAATACTTACCTACGTTGTATAGTTCTTTAAAACAAAAATTCACATAACAACAGCCGGCTGGTGAAACACAACCTCTGCCGGCAACTTTTTCAAATCCTATTTTAGTAATCATTTTTCCACACACCACGTATAAGTGTATAGATCAATTCAAAGTATTAGTGAAAACATATCTACCTATATACATATTTAAATGAATTTGCTTTTCTGTCGCATGTGATCTTTCGAACAACAGAAAAAGTAAAAACAATTGGCAGACGTCACGTGTTTGTTTTTATGTTTTCAAATCAGCAATAGGCTTGTTGTTTGTCTGATGTCTACATTGAAGTTGTAACGTAATGAATTGTTTGTGTTGTTGAATTTTTTATTTAGGTAGGTACCTACTATAAAATAACAAAAAACAATTGACGTTCGTTTAGGCGCAGGGCACTAATAACATGACATACAATTGACTCACTATTGCGCTAGTGGTAATTGACAGAAACAAAATTGACGTAAGGGCCTGACGTTTACTTACCAATGTTCGCCATCAATTCAAAGTGCGACTGATTAATCTGAGAGTTTTGTTTTACAGCTCATCTGGAATTCTGTAACAACAGCGATAAGAGTTTAATTCATCACCACATGCAGTTTCATTGCAGCAGTTGGAAAAGAAAGGTTCATATTTGTGACATTCCATATAGCCGAACACACTCGTTCTCAACACTGATTTTGTACATCTGTGTACGTGAACTTGACCAATGGGTATAAAGGTAATCTTTCTCTAATGAGCAGTCGTGGTACTTGTATTCGCACTTTGACAATGAAGTCTGGAAATGAGTTCTAATGCGTAAGCTAGATGTACATCCTTTAGTAATCATCACCTCTTATGATCAAGTATTTGATTAATAGCGAAACTAACTAAAGTAGACTGCAGACGAATGCTCAATAAAACAATACAGAGCGACTTTCGTGATGAAGTGGTAAAAACTTTTAAAATTGTTTGCCAAACGTAGATAAACGACGCTTAAAGCATTTCCCTAATAGCCTATCCTATGTAAGATAACCTTACCTACCTCGGGATTACTTATAAAAACAGCTGTATTATTATTGTTGCTTGATTTATTTAAAATTCAGTGCTTGATTTCCTTATATACCCGTAAACCAAACCCAAGCAAACGATGTTGTCAAAAAATTAGCTACACCTTAACTTATTGAGGACGTTTTAGTATTTTCGTACGTCTGATGACAGTTGGCTGAGTTGATGTGTCTCTTTTGATGGGGCTAGATCGGTGACATGAACAGCTTTTCTGTTGACGTTTATGGATGGGTAGAGCGACGAATCTTGTCAAGAAATTCTTGATTAAATGCTAAGTTGACAGTTCGCATTTGTGTCTGACGGGAAAAAGTGACGTTACCGGTAAATCTAGTTTTTGCGTTTAGGGTACAAATATAGTACAGACCAATCTAGTCCATTTAAGATAACTAGATTTTTAAATGTGCTCCCCGCGGATCAGTTTTTGACAGTTTTTAGTGTTAGAATGTTAGCCGGGGTAAGACAAATTGATACGCTGCCTAAAAGCGAAAATTTAAGCAATTTCTATTTCAAGACTGGAGATAAGTTAATTCTTCTTTTCATCCAATAGAACTGTAAGAAAATTCCTCCACACATAATCTAAATCTTGTGAATAAAAATTCCAAAAAAATAGTGAATTTTCGAACACGTTTTCCTATTCGCACACCGCTTGTGCCTAATGAGTTCAAAATTGTCCCCTGAGTCATGAAATGTGTTGTGCGTTGTGCCACTTCGCGAATCGACACAGCTCACACATTGCGGTGTATGGGATAGAAATATTTGAGTTCTCCTTTTGCTAGCGAAAACAGAACAATAAATAGAAGTCAAGCCCCGCACTTTGTTGTGTCTATTGATCACTGTCAGGCAGTGATTAATTTCCATACGCCACTCATACACATATAACTGTTTCTTCTATTTTGCGATTTCACCCCCTTTCGCGAAGCCTCCTTATGTTCTCCTCTGCTCGCTTTTGTACGCGAACACTACCACTTATCTAAATGTGAACGTGGAAAGTGGGCATATCGCGCTGTCGACCAATTCAATGCTTCTGCCGTTATGACGTAAAGGGGCTTGGTCGCTGTGGCCCCTGGAAATCGTGTTGTGTTGTGCATGTGCTTTCCTCTTCTAACTTATTTTCGTTGGGAATGTAACTTCGAGTTTGCTATTTACTTTCGATATTTAAAGCGCGGAGGATGGAGGATCGACAGCATCATCACGACGAAACACACAGTCACCACAGATTGGCAAAGAGTACGCAAGCAAGTTGAAAACAAAATTGCGTAGAAGAGGATTTATATAAAACCGTTCTAACCTTGAAGTACTAGGTGCTTGTAGAACGTCAAGGAGATGTACATTTGTACACAGCATATACGAACATAACGTATTGAAAGCACGCGTGTGTTACAGAGATAACGATTTGCATTGCTGAACCCACTCCGGTTGTGTGGGGGATTCGGTCCTAACAAAATACAAATATTTTGCGTTTCGAATGAAGATCGTTGGTCTGATAGGTTCACGTCACATTAATTTGCTTTTATGGATCGTAAATATTTGCAGACTGGGTTTCTAAATTATCGAAATGGAAATCGTATCAATTGTCATTGAAATGGTTAATTGCTTTTGGGAATGTCGGGTAATTTTGGTTCATATCTTCAATCTATGCAAAACTCCCCAGATTTGTATTTAGAGCGTGTTTTTGCGTCAGACATTTGCACTTTGAAAGCGTTGACTAAGAATTGGAACGCACGTTTCCTTAAAAAAAACAGACCGGAAGTATGTTATACAATTGGTTAGAAGCAAATTTCGTTTATATGCAGCTTGTCATTGGGCACATAGTTTTATTCGTTAACGTCGCTTTTTAAACATCAGCAACACACACATCAAATGTCAACTAAATAGATTTGACTAAATTTTTCGGCTACCTGTCCATAAACGTCAACTGAAAATTCGTTGACAAATCCAGGCCAATAAAAACTGAAGCGCATCAAGTCCGCGAACTGTCAGAATTACTAAACTTAATGTCGTTTTCCATTTATTTCACTCGGGGATCCACTCATTCTGAAATCCAATGGAGCAGCAAAACTGCTTCTGACAGAATCCACCAAAGTATTGGTGAAATGCCAAAAAATAATCTTCGGCTGCTGTCAGCTGTCTTGTAATAAATACATAAATTGCACTTGTATGAGTGCTTCTTGAGTGGATTCTGACTAGAAATCAAGAAGCGAAATTCTCTTCTCAGAATCACCAGAAGAGTATTTTTGTGTCAATGGAACGGCATTTTTTCGATTCCGGACTCTCCCGGACCCTTCTTTTTGTCCAATGGAAAACGACATAAGTCCCCATTAATTTGACGTTTAATTTCTGATTAAGCACTCAATGCCTAACGGCCATTGCTAACAACTACCTTACGTTCTTTATTTGAAAGCTGTTCTTCATTTGGAATAATATTACATTATTATTGAACAGTTGCAGCTTCAAGACTGAATTCCACTTATCGTAACCTTGTTATACGGTCATTAGAGTGTAGTCTACTCTCAGTCAGTTTCAGGTTACGTTCAAAAGAAGTCAGCTTTATGCATATTTAAATTCACCCATCTATACTAACCTGAATGGCGCTAATTGCGAATAATATTTAACAGCAAGAGTACTCCCATGTACCATTATTGTCAATTATCCCGTGCGCATGCGGTACATATAGGTACGCTTATACGCGTTCTTTGCAGTGATATTAAAATTTAATTGGCCTGTTCGCAGACGGTTTGGAAAGACGAGTTTTGAAGAAATGAAAAAAAAAACTATTATTTGACTCTTTAGTTAGTGAAACTCAGTTATTTGCTGGGCTTGATGATTCTAGTTAAAATGTATAGATTTGTTTTATTTTATTTTGTTAGCAATAAGCATACCTGGAATTTGAGTAGTGACGCAGGTGATAATAATGTCAATCGCCAATTGACGTCTGGCGCAGAGCTCGAGTGACATTATATCAACAATTAGATGTTCAAAAACAAAATCAATTAAATGTTGTCTTTGTCATGCCATTACCGCAATATACTATCTAGAACGCTATACCTATACCTTCTTACAATACTAAGTTCTAATTTAGTGAGTTCTCATCTTAATGCAGCAATTAATTTGGCAAAACAAACCACAAATTGTAGGTATATGCTTTTAAAAAAGACTGTGCGGTTATCAAAATGTCAAACGTGCATGATATTTGTCGCATGTGAGGTTATCGCACGAGTATAACCTCTAGTCCGTAAACTGACGAGTACTAAGTACAGTGTGTATTTTTTGGGGAAATAAATGGAACGTCCCCATAACTTTGGACGATTGATTATTTCGTTTGATGGTTGCTGAGTACAGTATGAGCGATCTATCTATGTGTACCTATCTACATTTGCATGCAGTTCGTTTACACATATCGAGCAACGTCAAAGTCATATGACTCGACTTTTAACAAACTCAAACTAAACGAAATGTGTGTTCTAAAATTTAAGAAAGGTTAGGTGGAAACAGTTTTGGCACATTCAAAAAGTTTTACATAAGTAAGTTCTTACCTAAACCGATGGTGCTATCAGTTTCGTTTTCATCACTCAGAAATGACAAACAGTAGGTTCGTTCGTGTACTTTCAGCACAGAAAAATGAAAAACGTCAAATATCACAAATCGAGAGAGAAATCTCTCAATTGCAAGAGAAGTACCTGGCCGGTTTTCTTACAAAAAGTTTAAGAAATGTCATTTTTTATAAGCTAAATACCTATAAAACCTGACATTTTCAATGCGCTGATATGTTCTAGGAGAACATTCAATTACAACTTCTTCCTCCTACATCGTTGAAGACGAAAATAAATACAGTTTTACTTGTCAAACTTTTGAGCTGTCAATTAGTTGTCAGTTTTCATCATTTCATCAAACACGCTCGCTTCAGAGCGCGCTCATAATGCTCGAGCTCAGTTAAGCGCTCAGCTCTGAACTAAAAAGAAAAACGCCTATTTTAGAAACAGAAACAGGTCCAGAACCATAAATTTACTCTTCTTATTTGTTTTTCTCTTTTGGGACTACAAGTTTATTTATTTATGACTGTTTATTGTAAATGCATAAATGGGGAAACTTCTATTTTTGAATGGTAAATAAATAGTAAGATAGTACTCTCTTTAAATAATGATCTTCTTTTTTGGGTTTATCTATGCATCGGAGGTTAAAAATAAAAAAATGCAATTCTATTCAAATTTTATTAGGTATGTCACATTCCTCGAACTTAATTTCTTCCATATTCAGTTCTTCTCAAACAGTTGAATTTATTTTCGTGGCGTCATCTATCAGCTCATTTGAACAACGATAATATATTTCACCTTGTGAAACTTACCGTCCCATTCACACCTCCTATTTCACAAGTAAACAAAATCATTTCGGTCTTCTTTCCATCGAATTTGACATTTCTAACTAGAGTTGTACTAGATTTGTATTGAAATTTCACAACTGCGACAAATAACCTACCTCGGGCCTACATACGTCCTACATCGTAATAGAGTGATTGCATTACAAATAAAAGAAGCAGAACGATAATAAGTTCATTTACTCAACCATTATAATTTATTTTTAGGGTATTTTCTATTGTGTTATTAATTTAGTGATAGATTTATTGTTAATATAAGTGTAAATATAAATAAATTTCCATTCGCAAAATGTCTTCGCCATGGGGTAAAATTGAAAATGTTGAAAGCATGAATTTCGCTGAAATTATGTCCGAAGAATATGCACGTGAAGTGCAAAGTAAAGAAATCAAAAAGAACGAAAAACTTCTTCAAGACAGACTGAAGAATGCAACGAAGATAAACGTAAAGGAACCACATAAACAATCTGCTAATGAGGATTCCGTATGGGATGAAGGTGGTGCAGCATCGAGTGGTTCGTATGCTGAAGCAGTGAAAATTCCAACCGACAAAGTCGAGGAGACAGCAACAGCCAATGCCGACGACGAGCAATGGGAGGATTGTTCGAAATTGTTGGATAATCCTGAACATGCTATTAGCGACGATTGCCCAATTCCTGATTTTATACTTGATGTTCTGCGGAAGGATGCTGGAGAAATGGGTTGCGACTCGGACGCATTGATTGCCCAAATGATACAATCCCAATTCGATCATGAATACAACAAGGAAGTGAAGATGATTGAGAAGAAACGCAATCAGGGCTCAAAGGTATCGGTTTCGCTGAATAAATTTCTGCGAGATGGTGACATGGAGTTCTCCGACGATGAATATGGAAACGAGTACGAAGAAGCTGAGAAGGGCGATTGGGATCGCTTTGAAACAAATGAAAAGCTATTCGAAACTATTCCCAAATGTGGTTTTAAGATGGACAAAGACGGCGAAATGATAACAAAGCACGACGATCAGATATGTGGTGTACGTAATGCCTGCAGGGTTATGTCTTTCCCGCCCGAGTTTCCCACCGGCGATGCGGCTAGCTTCGAAATGAAGCTGTCGAATCAAGTGTACAACCAACTGAAGACATATTCGAGGAAGAGCAAAACACACAAAATGCACGACCGCAAGGAGAACGCAGCCACAGCTGAAATGGGAGTGGACGCCCGCACACGCTTGCTGCTGTACAAGCTGGTAAATAATCAGATTCTGGAGCAAATCAATGGAATCGTATCGACCGGCAAGGAAGCTGTCATTTTGCATGGTTCGCCCGACCCCAACTATGCCGGAGAGCTGTTGCTGCCAAAGGAATGCGCAATCAAGATCTTCAAGACGACCTTGAATGAGTTCAAGCAGCGCGATCGTTACATCAAGGACGATTACCGCTTCAAAGATCGTTTCAGCAAGCAGAATAACCGCGTGGTCATCAATATGTGGGCTGAGAAGGAAATGCACAACATGATGCGAATGCGAGATGCAGGAATCAACTGTCCCGATGTGGTTGTCCTTAAAAAGCACGTTCTTGTTATGTCCTTCATTGGAGACAATCACAATGCAGCCCCAAAGCTGAAGTACGCTCGATTGTCGGACGCTGAGCTGAGTCTCGCCTATGAGGAGGTCATTGAGATGATGCACAGGTTGTATAATGTCGCCAAGTTGGTTCATGCAGATTTATCAGAGTATAACATCCTCTGGTACGACGGCAAGTGTTGGTTCATCGATGTGGCTCAGTCGGTGGAGCCAGAGCATCCAAGTGCTCTTGAGTTCCTGTTGCGCGATTGTGACAATATAGTAACTGTAAGTTTAAATGATTCTCACTTACGATATGTCGTACTAAATGCCACTCTTTGTCCCCCTTTTGTTATCTTTGCAGTTCTTCAGAAAACGCGGACTGCCAAATACTTTTACAAAAGAACAACTCTTCGAGCACATCACCTCTTTGGATGTCGCCAAACACAATGCTGCCACGTTGGAACGAATCCACACCCGAGGAGCATCAATCAAAGAAGCCACTGCCCCCAATCAAGACGATGTTCCGGATGAATTCAAACCACTGTCATATCCATTTGACACCGCTTGGGATAAGTCTCAAGCAGATAAGCGAGCGGCTGAAGCAGCACAGCCTCTTATAGCGGTTACAGATGCGTTAACTGTTTTGAGTGTGAGTGGTGCTGCGACCACCACAACTTGCAACAATTAGGAGAGCAGTAATTTCTTAGGAATTTCTGAGAATCTTAAATTGATATGCATCCAGCATCCACGATCATCGACATTCATTAGAGTAGTCCATTTAGAATTGAACTTGGTACATTACGGCAGAGCTATTGACATGTGTTTTCTATTGTTCGAATGTGGTCAGATTTGCGAAATAAATTGAATCAAATGAGCTCTGCAACTGAAGGTAGATAGAAATGTTTTGCTTGCAAGGAATTTGGTTCCGAGTGGCTAGCTTTGTGAACTATGGAGTTGTGGGGCACTACTATTGTAATTAAATGGAATTTCAGGTAAGCCAAGGGGTCAGTCAGACTGGGCCTTGGGAACTGGAAAACGGGCTTGACAGTTACTGCTTCCTTCACTCTTCGCTTTCAGGGTGTATAACAAATGACTGATATTCTCAAGCTTACTGCTCAAGCAAACGAAGGAAAGGGGCCTTTGATAAACACGGACTAAAGACAGCCATCTGTAAGTCAGTCCATTCAGAAGCAAACCAAAAGGTTCCAAAGCCAACCTACAAGTCATTCAATAAAATGCATTTGCATCTGCATTTCTGCACACATTTATTGTTGTTTATTTTTAAAACTTATCACAATATTTACATCGTTCTCCCAGCTAATTGACTAGTTCTCGTGGCGGCGGGGAAAATGGAATCTTTCCCAGTTCGAACGTATCTGCCTTGAATGCTGCTATCTCTTCGGGCGTCAAGTTCTCCATTTTACTGTAAGTTCGGTCATTTACCATGGATTGTTGTTGTTGCTGGGGATAGCTACCAATAGCTTGGGCAAAGATGTTTGGCTGTTGTTGCTGCGGCGGTTGAGCTGTTCCGAATGGGCTATTTGTCGCTGCAGCTGCAAATATACCCGGTGCCTGCTGTTGTTGTTGAGGATATTGCTGCTGTTGTTGCGGTTGAACTTGTGAGGCAAACATATTTGCAGTATTTTGTGACTGTTGCTGCTGCTGCTGTAGCGGTTGCGTTTGTCCAAAGAACGCTCTTTGTTCATGTGGCTGTACAGCACCAAATGGTGACTGTTGAGTCATTTGAGCTCCAAAAGCCGGTGGCGCTTGTTGTTGTTGCTGCTGCTGCGGCTGTGGAGCTTGAGAAAACAATCCAAACGCCGGAGGCTGTGTTGACTGCGCTGCTTGGGCGAAAATATTTCCGCCAACGGCAGATTGCTGGTTGTTCTGTTGAGCCGCTTGAGCGAAAATATTACCGGAATTTGGTTGCTGACTAAAGACCGAGGTGTTATTTCCCCCAAATGCTTGTGGTTGTTGCGGCTGTTGTTGCTGCTGCTGTTGCGTTCCAAAAATAGACCCTCCAACAGCTGGCGTCTGTTGCGCAGCTTGAGCAAAAATATTCCCACCAAATGTATTTGTTTGGGGTACTTGTTGCTGTTGCGGTTGTTGTTGCTGCGGCTGCACTGAACCGAATAGTCCCGATCCTTGTTGCTGCTGCTGGGTTTGCTGTTGTCCTGGAAAGCTACCAAAAGCGCTTTGACCGAGAATTGTCTTCTGAGCACCACCAAAAATACCACCACCCGATGCAGCATTATTACTGACACCAAACATACTGCTTGGATTTTGTGCTGTCGTCGAACTTCCAAAAAGATTTGTATTTTGCTGTGCATTTGGTCCCGCACCCATCCCAAACGGATTTGTATTCGTCTGAGCTGTTCCTTTTGGTGGCTCAGATGAATTGTACAAATTAAGAACAACATCGATGACCTCCTTGTTTAACGTGAGCAACATTTTCATTTTGTTCTTGGCTTCGATTACCTCTTTGGTGAATTGTTGATTGAAATTGTCAAAAAAATTCTGCTTTTTGGAGCCATAGCAGAGCATGCGGATTTCTTCGAAAGATTGATCTTCTATAAAGTTCGGAATGCAGGGTTTTTCTTTGAAAGGCCCAAAGCAAGAGAGTGGCCATTGATTGCCATTAACAGCGGATTCCACATCCGATTTAAGAAGCTGTCTAGAAAATTATGTTAACTTGTTTCAGTTAGATTCTATTTTAATTCACTGTAGCTACTTACTTAACGTCCAAGTGTTCGTTGACACATTTTGTACCAAATCGGCAATTTCCATTTAAGAAGTATTTACAAATTACCATTTTTATTGTTTTAAAGAGATCACGAAATAATTTTTTATCAACTAAACACTTTCGTCGAACATGTCAAATGTCACAATAAAAATTGGGAACTTCTGGTAGTGTTTGTTTCGAGATTTCTTTTGCTGATCAAATGTGTTTCCTTCAAATTTCGAGCGTATGAATTTGCACGTTTTGGGATACTGTTAACAAAGATGTTGTTTTAATAAAGAAAAATGCTTTTGTGGTTAAGAAAATAAGAATCAAATAACTGCCTACATAGAAATCAATATCAAAAAGTTTACATTACTTTTTGTTCAACACAAGAATTGAAGTACTTTTTCCTGCTGTCCTCATTTTATTTTTAAATCCAACTGCCTTCATTACGCAATAGGTCTGTTCCCTTACTTTTAAATCTTACGAATTTTACTCAATGCCGTTCCTTAACTAGAAAAATTCGTAAAAGAGAGCGTGAGAATCTTACGAATTTTTACTCAACAATTTTAACAATTTTCTTGGTGTAGAATTGAAAAAGCTGTCAGCCACCTTTCAATGAACAGCTGCTTTGAAATTTGTTGTCCTATTTGACATATGAGTGCATTTGTTTTGATATCTTGCGTATTAAAATGGTATCAAGAGGCGGGAAAATGAAATTGAATGTTCTCCTTAGATTCTTTTCGAAAGTGGCGCCGAATTTCTTCCTCGCTGTGAGGATTAAGAAAGGACTATCTCCTCCACGTGATTTTTAATGCTGTGTCGCTTTTTACACTCCTCGAATGCTTGTAGTTCAATCGGTACGAACTCTTCCACGTACTCGGATTCTTCAAAAAGAAGGTCGATTTATTCCGAATCACTTTCATCTCTAGATGAATCAACTAATCTTGTTAGTTAATCAGCAAAATTCTTCGTTTATCACATATTTTAACGACTTTTTGTGCCACCTTTTTGAATTTTTGAATTATATATCTGTCATTATTCGTAGTTTACTACAAAAGCGTTCCCTAACTTTTTAGTAAGTGTCTCTCTCCGTGAGGGAATTTTTCCCCACCACAGCCATTTTTACAGTCTTTGCATATTACAGTTTCCGAAACTGACAAAACTATTTAACATTTATATATATATTTGCCAAAAAAAAAATTGTTTCCAGCAAAAAATCAGTACACACAAATCGAATAAAGTTCGGTGGTATTTATGCTCGATTGAGAAGCAGAAATCTGAAATCAGAAGCTGCAAAAATTGTTTTCGTTTTTTTTAACTACTTTCTTCAAATAATAATAAATTATAACAGCTATTCACTTCAAGGTTATTTGGCTCATCCAAAAATCTAGTTATCGTAAGTCGACTATATTAGTCTAGATGAAATGTAACCTGAACGATAAAACTAGATTGTTCGGGAATGTCTCCTTTTTTCTGCGTCAGCTACATATGAGAACTGTCAACTTAGTACTCAGTCACGAATTTCTTGACTAGATTCGTCGGCTACCTCTCCATAAATGTCAACTGAACAAGCTGCCCATATGACCGATTTCAGCCAATCAAAACAGTGATTCATGCAGTCAGACAGCTGTCAGACTTCCTAAACTAGATACTTGAACGTCCCCAATGTTTATAACGTTGAGAACGCGACCATTTCAAACGAACTTGTTGAATTAAATAATCTACTACATTTTTAGAACGAAGCAAAAAATGTCCAATCCAACAGACCTACTTTCGTTGGCTTCTCCATATTTTTCACCTGCATTGCAATTTGCAACTTGTATAGACTCGTCTGAATCGTCATACGTGTTTGTGTTTTCATTGATTGTGAAATTAAAGTTTTGACTCCAAAAAATGAAACTCTGCAAGAATTACGTCGATGGGATGTCATGTCCCTTAAACGAGAAATGCCCTAACGATCACATTGATATCAGGTAAGTTTTGAAAAAGTGCTAAAAACCATATTTATTCAACTCCTTTTTGCCAGAAATTTGGTAAGATGCGAAATAGACGCCCAGCTTAAAGGCAATCAATGGCCGCTTTCCTGCTTTGGACCATTTATCAACAAGCCCTCTATTCCGAATTATATCGAAGATTTATCCTTCGAGGAAATTCGCATGATGTACTACGATTCGAATAGATCATTCATTGAAAACGCACAAAAACTAGCTAAAACAATGAAGGAAGCCGAAAACAAGATGGAAATTTTAATGTCGATGAACATAGATGTTTTGGAAAAATTAACTGATATATATAATTACACGGTGTCGACAAGAGAACCAAAAACACTGCAGGATCTACCGACCGTGCAATCTCCCTTCGGTAAAAGTAAAGAGACTAAAGTTATTGGTACTCCAGCTACGTCTCTATTTGGTACATCGGTTACAGGGTCAGCGCCAGCAATTAATACTAATGGTACTGTATTTCCGCTGGTTGTCGGAAAAACACCGAATGTCGTTCAACAATCGTTATTTGCGAAGCCACAGCAACCAGAAAAAGATGCTTCTACCGACTTGAATGATCAAAATCCTAAAGAGATGTCTCCATTTGGTAAAACGACTACAGTATTACAACCAGACAGTAATACTGATTGTCTGGTGCTGAAAAAAACATCGAATGTCCTTCAACAATCGTTATTTGGGAATTCACAGCAACCAGAAAAAGATACTTCTGCGGACTTGGATGCTCAAAATCAAAAAGTTATATCTCCATTTGGTAAAACAACTACAGGATCACAACCAGGAAATAATGGTGAGCCAGAGAAAGCATCGAATGCCGTTAAACAACCGTTATTTGCTTCTATCACTGCGGAGTATGAAGCTCAAACCGCACAACCAATTTACTCGGCATTCAAACCTATATTTACAGTTCCACCACCAAATAAGCCCCTACAACTTGGATTTTCATCAGCACCGCAACTAAAATTTGATGTGTTCGGTCAACTGCAGAAACAAGAAAACCAGAGTTTAGGAATTTTCGGTATACCAAAGCAACAAAAAGAACCAAACTTTAAAATGTTCAGTTCTGTACGACCACAGGAACAGAAAGAACAAAGTTTGGCACAGCCAAAAACTGGTTTGGTTTCTTTTATTGGTCCAAGTCCTCGGGCGCCTCCATTGTTCGACATCTCTAAGACACAACAGAAAAAAAATGGTTTCGGCGTTCTTGGTACTAAGAAACCCTTGGAACAAAACGAACACCGTTTTGGATTTTTCAATGTCGCAGAACCCGAAAAGCGACAACAACCAGAAACAAATCCTTCCGTCTTTGGTCTTCCAAAGGCTCAGGAGCAAAACAAATATAGTTTTGGATTTTTCACTTCCCCAGAACAAGAAAAGCAGAAAAATCCAGAAAATAGCTTTGCATTTCTTAAGCCACCAACAATTGAATCGTCTGTCGTGCCACAGCCAGCACAGCTGACATACCCCAGCTTGTTTGGCTTCTCTACTCCTCAGCAGAAGCAGAACCAACAGATCGGACATTCCACCGGCTCCGGGGAATCACCAACAGAACTAGTTGCTAGCCAAAAATACGAGGATATCATCGCTCATTTCGATACCCTGTTGAGAGAAGCCATAAAAAGAACTACTGCATCCGACTGTGTCCAACCAAGCAATGCAAAACTTGACAACTTGGAAGACAAGACAAAGTCCATACCAAATGTACCCCTTCTCATAATTAAACCGAAGGGGAGACAAACGAGCGAACAAACCCAAACTGAGGTGCAAGACAAAATCGATCCCGTCGACCTATCCGCACAAATCGATACCATTTCAAAGAGTTTTGAAGGTTCCATTGTTATCCAATGCAGCAATGAGGAATCGATCATAACGCTGGGAACCGAAGTGAATAAAAAGTGTGGCGCAAGTTACGATGTGGAAGTGCTCCACCATGAAAAAGATCCCCAAATTGTGGTCCATGGAATCGACAACCAAGTCTTTGACTATAAGCTGATTGAAATTATAAGGAAACAAAACAAGCTTATTGGCAAAATGAATTTCGTTAAATCTTTTGAGAAAATGGACAACGCTAGCAAGCACAGTGCAGTCATCGAAGTGGACAAGGACTTGTACAAAGCAATAATGAAACAGAACGACCCAAGCATTTATATCGGGTGGAACAAGTGTTTGGTACAAGATAACTTCAATATCAGCCGGTGCTTCAGCTGCTGGGGCTTCAACCATAGCGCCAAAACCTGCAGCCATTCGGATAAACCCCTTGGAGATGGTCAATTGAGTTGCAAGTATGTTCCTGCAAAGTAAGGAAGAAGTGATTCAGCGGATTGCAGAGATTTCGACAACTTAACAGAGGGTGTGACTCATTTTGTCAGCAGTAGAATGGTAGGATCTATGTAGTTGTCTTATTTTCGTTAAGAACAATTTTTCAACGCGACTCGTAATAATATTTCTATTTATCATATGCCAGCGTACAGGATAGGAAAACAGAAATCAAATTGTTTTCTTAATTCCATTCTTGGTCGCAGGTAATTTTGTTGGAAACATTTTTTGTGGGCATTCGTATTTTAGTACTAAAAAAAAATTGTTATCTCAATAAGACACCCTTGCATTCATGATTTGCAAGTTGGTAAGCAAACAAGGTAGGTACTTTATAAGAGGTAATTTTGGATTAATTTCCTGTATCGTTTGCACCTTGTATTTGTATTCCCCGCCATATTCCCAAAAGATGTTGTCTAAGATTTTAATACTGTTTTCTGTATGGTCGCGTGGCTGACAGCTGATGACTGATGCTGCTCCCGCCGCGCCGTAGAGATTGCTTGGATCGGGCCACTACGCCTTGACCAGCGACTTGGCGAATAACATTAATATAATATTCCAATTTCTGTTAGCAGGTAGTTAATATAAATGTGAATAATAATGATAGTTTGTGTATTCTATTATCCATGCTATACAGTCTTTTCCATAATTAAAAAAAGAAAGTACACACAACATGTAAGTCTACTACACTTATTTTTTATTTGAATTAACAATTTTGTTCTCTACATCCATGTACTACTTTATTAAATATTAATAAATGTATAAAAAGCAAAAAGTTGACGTTGTGTTTTTATTTGTTTTAATGGCGGAAAATATGAACAACATTTTATTTTAAAGGAATCATGGAAATGCAGTGTTTGCTCCTGGAAAAAATAAAAATAATAATAAATGGTTGGCGTAGGGACCCAAGGCCTAGCTTCTCACAACAATTCGTTTTGTGGGAGTCTTTCACTTTTGGAACGAATGGAAGGGATCTACCTACCATTCAAACGGGAAATTGAGAAGCTTTTTCATGACAGTTATACTCTCGGATGTTTGTCAGACGTTCGAGAGAGGTGGCACAGTGGAATAAATCCTGAAGATGGAATTTGGATTTTTCGGGACTCGAACCTGCGAATCCTGGCCTAGTAGTCCAACATACTATCCAAAGACAAATCATATAGCTTGTAGGCAAGTGTGTCGGTAAACCGACAGCCACTTCAACCTAACCTAACCTAGGCAAGTAACGGAAAATCGGCTGAAGTTGGTTGTCTCGGGCCGTTTGCTGATACGACTCATAGCAAACTAAGTTCCACATAAACTCTTATGTGACAGTTTATGACCTGAAAAAAGTAGCCCATAAGTATTTAAGTAGAACTAAAATCGTTAAGAGTCGTATGAGCAAACGGCCCTAAATTAAGCTAGATGTACCTAGGTCATTGCTTTCTTGGTTTGTTCCGCACGAGAAAAGGGTAAAAATCGGTGATCGATAGGACGAAAAAAGAAATGATCGAGTCGAGTAAATGTAGTTACTATCAGTTCTGTTCAAATTGGTGGGTTAATAAGTGTTTTTCTCTTGACATATTGATCTACGGAGCAAGTTTTTCTTATTTAAAGTATATTTTACAACCCGTTAACTAGTCGCTCTTTTTGTTTTAGTACATCACCAAATTGTAGTAATAATTCTAGTACAACTGTCGTATTTCATTGCATTTTATTGGGCACCTTCAAAAATTTAGTTGACGTAAGTCGACGAGATTTACTTTGATTCGATGTTACCTAAATTAGATAATTAAATTTTCCCTACACCAGCCATATATAAAAAAAAACCCCTTATTAATAAACGCTGCGTAAAACTTATCAACTCGTTATTCAGAAGTTACGTCAAATTTTTGTATGCTATCTGATGTCTACTATAGCTAACTTACTTGTGCACCTTTGTTTATTAATACGGGGGGAAGTGTCAACTTAGAACTTGGTTAAGAATTCTTGACCAGATTTCTAGAATAGGTACCCCTCCATAAATACCAACTGAAAAAAGCAGTTCACGTGAACAATCTAGGAAAAAAAAAAAGGTGAAACAAATCAGCTGTAAGACTTACTAAAAAAGATTCTTAAGCTTCCCCAATGTATTTTTCCAACTGAATAAGAAATACTTTAAAAAAAACATTTCTCTACAAGCAAAATGTCGTTTTCCATTTGGCTTTTCAAATTTCATCTGCCAAATCGATCAATTAATTCCAATTTTATTGGTTCTTGTGTGTATTGAGTTGAGTTGAATTCGCAACCGTCAGCTGTATGCCATAGACATGATTGGTATTTATGAAAATTTATGTGTTTATCTGGAAAAAAATTGAGATTTCTCAAAAATACCTAAAAGGCTAGTACGCTGTTCGAGTGAAGTGAAATTTTCACTCCTCTCCAAAAAGTGCTGTGAAATCGAATCGAAATTTTTTTTTGGAAATTTTTCGGGGTGAAATTTATGCAGGGTGACTGAGCGCAAAGATTTTTTTTGATTTGTGGGAGTTCAAGAAGTTCAAGAAGATCTTAGGTTACTTATAATATAAAAACAGTGCATTGGCTTATTGGAAGATAGTTAAGTTAATGCTATACAACCAAATTCTGAAACCAGTGTGGACCCATGGGCACCAGTTGTGGGCATGACTACGCCAAACGAATTTCAAAAATAAATTAAGGCCTTTCGAAATATATGGCAAAGGAAAGTAGTCAATACATATAAATCTAAATATTAAAATGGTTGAAATAGAAGTTAAACAAGTCGCTGAGAAGCCTACTTCTGTGCATTTAAGAAGTAGGCTTCTTAACCACGTTAGCTTAGAATTAACCGAATTATTAAACACCGACAATGTAATCAGGATATTAAGGCGGATAAAACCTCTTGATCTATAAAAATTAACTGAGGCAAAGAAATTCCGTAATATTTTCTAACAAAAACGTTCAGAAATTCGAAAAGCGCGTGATTTTTCGTTAAAAATTTCTCAAATAATTCAAAAATAAATTGCCGATTAGTGGAACGACTAAGTGCAATCCCATTCCGTATGAAATCAGTGCCCTCGACAGCTATTTTAGATCGGTTTAAAGTCCCTCCATATTGCAGAAGCATCTCTCGCGTAGGTACCTACTAGCTCTGGAATGTTTTGTTTTTTGTTCATGACAATTTTAAAAGTTTTAAATTTGGCAAATAATGTTTGATTCGTTATATAATAAGGACAGCCGTCAATTTTGAACAACTAACAAAAACAAAAAAAAAAATGTAGAAAAAATGTTATTGAGGCACCCTGCTTACAAAAAAGGTCATCCATGCCACCATATTTTCGTACACCCAACATTTTCGCATTATATTCAAAGAATATTTTTACTGAGACAAAGCCAGATAAAACATTTTATTGTTTTAATAAAATAAGAAAGGGCTCGCATAATGACACCACCCAATTGGTGTTTTTTTTAAAGCTTACGTATCTCTACGCAAAATTTTAAGTTTAAACAAGAGCCTGGCAGCACTTTTCACATTTCAATTTCACTCTACAAAGCAACAAAAACAAATGTGAGTAAAAAGAAAATCTGTCTCTCCAAAATGAGACATCAATTTTAAAGAGAGCGGTCTATTTGCATTCGCATTCTCTTTTAAAATTTACTATTCAAAAAACTTCCTTTCACTCTCTTCTAAAAATATCCCATTTAAATTTTTCTCTTGACAATAATCTTCGCGTCCATACTTTAAAGATTTGACACTTTGGCTGGCTAAATAAAGTAGGTACAAATGAATTTTCCATTTCAGATTTCAATTTCTATCACCCAACACCCGATTGGATTTTAATTATTGTTCTGGACAACTACTAACAAAACAAAATATTTCTTCATACCTAACTTTATCCGCCTGGAGAAATCTACTCTGCGTATATTTTCGTTTCACAGCAAACCCACAACACAGAGGGGGACAGCACTATCAAAATAATCTTATGTATTTACCAATTTACCACTAAAACTGTGCTGGAGAAAAATATACGTAAAATAAAAGAGATTTTGTAAGAGAAGCCGATTGTCCAAAGAGAAAGCCGATGTTACTTTGTTTTGTAGAGAAACAAAACCAAAAAAGGGTGATCCACACTTTGTAATCTTTCAAATTTTGCATCTCAAAAACAATATTTTGCCAATAGCGTGCAAGCCAAATTATTCTAAAATATAACCGAAATCATGAAAAACATTTATAAAAGTCCTTCCCAACTTGATTGCTAAGAAATTTAAAGTTTTCATTCGAAAGATTATGAACATTTTTGGATCACCCTCTTCAAGGGACAACCATTTTGCCGGGCTCTCACGTTTTATTTTGAAGGAACCGTTTCTCAGTCACTGAGTAAATCGCGATGAGTGTGCATCGTCAGTGTTACGCGTTTTCCTACGGTAACCGTTGTATATACAATAAATAAATTATATACTTATTGAAATATATACGCAAGTAATTGCTAAACTGTAATGAAAAATAAATAACAATTGAAGAAAAAAAATGTGAATCAGAGTTGAAACAATCTGCAGTGTGTGTGATAAGATAAAGAGAGAGATTTGTGAATAAGAAGCAAATAAAAAAAATTAAACCGCGCTAATTTAACAACAACAAATTTGTGAAGAAAGCAGTGAGACTATTGTTCGCGAATTCTTTTCTAATTTTAATAATTTATTTATTTTTTTTCCCCGAAAATTTGTTTATTTTTCCACTTGAAGGAAAACCATAAAAAAAAGAAAATCTTAAAATTTTCTCTCTCATTTACGTTTGTGTTGATTTTTGTTTCAATAAGTTCAATGAAAATCAAAAAATAAAAATTAATCACGTGTAAACGCGAACAAAATGAGGAATAAAAGGAAACTATCGCAGAGGTGAATCGTGGAGAATCGTTTTTCTCAAATGATGTAAGTTAAATTGTACATATTTCCATTAGAACGATTTGATTGCCATATATTTTTTTTGTGTTTTAGTTTTAGGGCATACGCATACTTAAATTAAGTAGAATTAATTATGACCTAAGATCTACACAACATTCATTCCCATATCGGCCTGGTTTATATTTACAGTCTACATTATTTTAATTTCCAACTACTTATGTAAACGAATAAAATGTAATAGATTTTTTCGCTTTTTGTTTGTTTTTACCAATTTCACATTTTTCGACAGGTTTTTATGTAAGAAATAAATTGTTTCCTCATTTTAGAATCGATCCACTAGTTCTAGAGGCTTAGTGTCAGGTGGTGACGGTTGTTCTCTTGAATTCATTTTTAGTTGGCTAATTTTAAACGCTAGGTATAGCTACACTTATCTAGTTTCGTTTAAACAGCTCAGAATATTTATCAAAACAAAAAGCTGACTCTAGGTGGCTCTAGTCAAATATGACGACTGTATTTGATTTTAGAAGTACCTATTCAAATATTTCTTTGGGATGATTAAAAGAAACTACCTACCACTTCATTACCGAACCCGCCTAGTCTAGACAAACAAAAGTTACGTAAAGGTCCCGTGTTTGTCCTAGAATTTCATCAAATATATTTTGAACCATTTTTGTAGAAAACTCGTCTGACATATCGAAAAATAAAACCAATGTCAAAACGTGACTTGTCAGTTGGATTACTGCGGGTCTAAACTTTACTACCTGATTCAGAATTTCACTCTACTTTTGGGGTGTAACACTTTCCAAATGTCAGATGTTTTCTAGCCTCTTGATGAATTACCCTTGTATTTACAAAGGTTGCGTAAAAGTTATCAACTGGCTACACAGCAGTTATGTCAAATTTTTAGATGCAAACTGACGTCTGTTACCCTATGCACATTTATTTGATGAGTACCTACCTACAGGGGTTAGTCTCTAGTGGATCGCAAACCATAAATATTTATTAAACTAGGTACCTACCATTCAATACGTTTATAGGTATTTTAAAATATTTGTAAGTAATGTCACTTTAGAGTCCAAAAGACGATTAAGTGCCTTGGCAACCTATATTTTCCCAATAAGAACAAAAGTAACAAGCAAATGCAATGAGTTCGAATGACGTTTTATCTATAGTGCTATTGTGTCCATTCGTGTATTTTTGCTAGCTAAACACAAAAATTAAAAAAAAAAAAAAGTCAAATGTCTAACAGTTGACAGATAATATGAGATTCGTTTTTGTGCGTTTTCCTATTCTTCTAAGGTAGGAACACTTTTATTACAAATAAATCAAGGCATAAACCAAACCCAGTCGAAGGTAGGTACCTACCCAATTTTTTGACTCTCTTTGGAGCAATTCATCCAAATCACTGCAATTTCGAGAATCTTCAATTCTTAATACAAAAGTGAAAGAACAGCCTAGGTAGGTACCCTCTGACTTTAGGGAAGGAATTCTCTGAGCTCTTTCTAACGATTATGAGAATAGCTTGTTAATCATTATTTTTCACATTTTTCGTTTGTAAACTTACTGTTATTCCATTTCATTTATCCGAATGTAGGTAATATTGCCTAAAAATTCGCCCTGCAACCTTTCATTATTCAAAATCATTAATAGCTAGAGCAACAGGTCCGTTAGGTACCTACCCAAGGCCTAATTTCGAACGGCTGCATTTCGAAGCTTTTCCTTGACAGTTGAATGTTGAAAAGTTGAAAGAACATTAGAAAAGAGCCTTAATATGTATTTTTCTGGAGATCGAACCGGAGACAGCTTACTCGGTAGTACATCAACTAACTACCTACTGTGCTGAGCTGAGGCTATTCATTATTTGGTAATGGACAATATTTTGTGACAGTATACCTACCTACTTTACGAACGTGGGGGTGAAAAAGATCAAATATGCTTGTTAATTCTTTCACGGGGGAAAAAAATAGAAGGAACTTACCTAACGACTAAAAAAGCTGCACATAGCATTTTCTTCATTGACATTTAAAGGTAATCTGACAGTTTTCCAAAGAAATGGCTTAGTTAAATGTTACCTAGCCCAAGAAATGTGAAACTGCTGACAAATGTGAATTTGAATGCAGCGAATTTTCAAAACTAGATACTTGTTGTAGGCTTTATTTGTCTGGACTAGATTGGTTAAAAAACTAGAAAGATTGTTTTACAATTGACATTTTGGCCCTGTTTAAACAAACGATTTTGTTATGTGTAAACAAAACGACACCAATTCACTACAAATAATTTTAAAAATCTAATAGAAAACTGTTACGTTAAGAAATGTTTTTCTAGTATCACAATCTTGTTAAACGTGAGTTAATTTTATTTATCCTACAAGTTACACCAAGCTCCATTAATATTCACTAATAAAACTCAAACTTAGTTGCAGTTTTTCATTGGCTGTTGCTATTCGCGCGTAGTTCGGACATGGCTACGTAACGAAATGTCAAAATTATATTCTGGAGTAATCCTGTACAGCGCAGTGGCTTAGTGGTTAGTGCGCCACCTCTCGCGAACGTCTGACAAACATCCGAGAGTATAAATGTCATGAAGAAGCTTCTCAATTAGCCGTTTGGACTCGGTATAAAATTGTAGATCCCTTCCATTCGTCCCAAAAATGAAAAACTCACACAAAAGGAATGGTTGCGAGAAGCTAGGCCCAGGGTCCCTACCGACCTGTAGCGCCAACTATTTATTTTTTTTATTTTTAGTAATCCTGTACGTTCTAAGGCTCAACTTAGACATTTCATAAAATACTATCTTTAATGAAAATATCATTACGTTACATAGCTGTGTCCCGAAGCTAGACAAACGTCAGTCAGTACAAAAATCACTGGCGATTTTTCATTTTGCATAAATATAGATTTAAATATGTCGAAAAATGTAGCCTACCTACTTTGTCAGAAAATTTCCAATCTAGTCTTATTTTTCACCCACAAAAATGTGTGTGTGCTGTGTATAGGTAGGAAGACGTTGTTTGGACTTTACAACTAGAAATATACCTACACTCCTATACGTAGCTTTTGATCATCCAGTCATATGTACAAAAACCTCTTATGAGTTCGGAAACAAAAAACAAAACCCTTCCAACTTGTAGAAATGTACTAGATTTTTGTTTTGGATATAAAACTTATTGAAACTGTTTTTTAACTTAATTATTTTTCAAATTCCTTAAACAAACTTCTTTTTTCTCTCTTTACAGTTGAAAGCACACTCAGTTAATTCATCGGCCTGGAAAATGTCCTAAACCGTGTTTTAAATTTTTTGTTTGTCGTTTAGTTTTCTGTCTCATAAAACTTGAGATCGTGGAACGTGGGAATAAAAGTAGTGTCGCGTTACCATGCGGTCGTCAAAGAAGCTTCAAAAGTGAGCTAAAACGTAAAAAGACGCGTTCGTATACGGGGATCGCTGCACAAAGTGAAGATCTGTAAAAAAAAAATAGCTTACCTGCTGCAGTAGACAAATCCCCAAAGTTACTTTCAAGTGAATTCGGCGGGTCTTCTTTTTTTTGTTTGTTTCTATAATTCGGTCGCAATAATCGGTAAAATCTCGGTACAAGTGAAGCGAAGGAAAAATAAAAATACCCTAAACAATAATTCCCACCACGGAGTAAAAAATGATATTTTCTCAATAAAACGAAAAGTGTATTTCCATATAAATAATAATAAATATCGTGCAAATTAACGAAAATCTATAAAGAAAAAGTGTGCAAATGTAAGTTGTGTGCTAAATTACCCAAATCTAGTATTTTTCTTTCCAATTCATTTGACAGCAGAATGCAAGGTTTATGCCAACAACAAATTTAAGAAAATTCAACACAGCCCGAAATTAGGGATAAATCAAATTAGGGCCTCTCCATTTAGCAATTGTAGGTACCTACAGTATCACAGAATAGAGGTATCAGGCGTAGCATAGTGTTTTTTTCGCTGCAGGAATTAAATAATAAAGTAAAGCAGGAACAAAAAAGTACAGTAGAAGAAAACAAATTATGCACCATTCACGTTTTCCCAAGGAACTCTCTTTTATATCGCGCAGCAGAAAACATACAAAACCCTTGACAAGACTATGTGCATACTTGCTGCGTGAGTGAGTTTGTGTCTATATATGCACAAGTAAATAAATGAGTGCAAAAGAGAAGGCAGGCAGCAGCATACCAACAAACGACGGAGTAACCGCAACATGGCGAGGGACAAAAACGAGAAACGACGGACGACAACGACAACGCCAACAACATTCTTCACATCTACTCTACTCTACACATTCATCGGGTGGCCAAAGCTGCTGCCACCGCCATCGTCGTCATCAATTCATGAGACATGAAACCGAGCGAGATACAACTATATCGAGTTGCCCAAGAGCGAGGGTGATGCACTGATGGTATTAGCAAACGAGTAGCATCAACCGCACACCGAGAAGGGGAAAGCAAGCGGGGTAGGTATCAAGCCAGTAAAAAAAAATCGTACAATAAACAATTTAAGGCAGCACAAAAAAACACTACTCATGACGATAATAAAAGGCACACGAGAAAAGAATAAAACAAAAATCAATGCGTTCCGGTTTTAAAACCACGAAACAAAAGATCCCCGATGTGCGATAGACAGAGGCGGAAAATTACAATAAATTAATAGATATGTACCTATATAGGAAAAAAAAGAACTACCAGAATAAAGGAACAAAAGGAACGTAAAACTATCTATTTTCGAAACGACGACGACAACAACGAAGCAACGCAAAAAGAGATGTGCAACTTTTTCAGTCACGTAGCAGAGGATGAACATGAAGCCAAAGGCAAAGCTAAAACCATCAGCGTTCACCCACCTCTCGAGAAGATTCTCACCCCCCTCTGCCAGGGAGTTGAATTTTTTTTCCTGCTTGGCAGAAGAAACTTAAGCCACAAAAAAAGAATCTACCATCATCAGCACCAGGACGTGGAACATGTTTTAACGTGTACACAAAAAAGGAATACGAGTTTTTGTCTTGTCGACGACTCTAGATGCCCATTTTCTTGGGGACAAACTCCAACGAGACTACGAACGGCGTCATTTCGATGTGTGAAGCACTCCTAATGAAAAACAAATAGAAAAAACCCACACGACCATCTGCAGAACTGTAATGGCCGCCATTGTGTCGTATTTTCTTTTATTTCTGGGTATAGTGTCAATGTATCCATGGGTGTGCTTGCTTGCAAAAGCACGTATACGTCGTGTATTTTCAATGGAATACAAAGCGAAAAAAGCTCGCTAGAAAAAAAAGTACTACATCCAAATTGACAGGAAATGATATGAACCGAAACAAAAAAAAATGTCATCGCTGTCAAGAAAAACGCAAATAGTTTCAAAAAAACACGTTATTTCGATCGACGACGGTTAAAAAAATTTATATTTTATATGCGTTCAATTCAATATATTCCGGGCGCTGTCGCCGCGGTCGGCCGTTTCCGTTATCATTGCTTATTATCTTTCCATCTATCTTCCAACACACAGCCACCCCTTTTCATGGCAGCAAACGAAATGAAATGAGTGAATACAGAACCCGAAAATAAACTAGTATTTTACGAACGAAGGAACCTTCCCTCCCGCCGTCGTTACCACCGACGCCATCGTTGATACCGGCCGCACGCACACAACAAGCGAATAAACTCTTTTATTTTTTCTGTTTGCTCTCCTTATATACAGTGCGATAGTGTATTACCTAAATAAATCGGGCGTTCACTTTATATGGTTAATGCGCGCGTGTGCTAAAGCTGGTTCTTGACGTTTTTTTCTTCTTTTTTTTTTTGAATACGTTTTGAAGCGGGTGTGACTTGACCCGCGGGGGGGTGTTGAACAATACCATACACGTAGTGGTGTTAATATAGATGGAATGTCATTATAATATGCTGAAGCACTTGTATGGCCGACGAGGGCTCCCATTTTCGGATTTCACCATACTGGGATCTTTCCACTAGAGAAGTTAATAAACAGTCTGCGCTACTACAGTAAATACATCCGAGTGAGACAGTGCAAATGTCGTCCAACTGTAAATAAGAGAGACAGTTGCATTGTTGGAGGGGGTCAAAGCTTTGCGTTGCGTTGGCTCTGTGTGTGCGAGTGTGAGTGTACGTTTTGTAGTTTTTCTTTGCGCGCGCTTGCATATAAGGAAACGTTTTATATAATCTACCAGCAAAAACGGAATATGAAATCCTCAATCAGCGGTAGTGCGAAAGAGCGCTCCATATGCGGTGGCATCGTGTATATACCCTATGTAAATGGAAAAGCAACGAAGGAGAGCCAGCGCTGTGCTGTTTACTCCTAATTGTATTTTGTATATCCGTATATGTTGCTCTGAGTGTGTGCGTGTTTTTTTTTTCTGCCATCCAAACGAGAAATTCCATCTCGCATGCGAGTGAAAGAGATGAGGCAAATTCCCATTCTGTGTATAGTGCCGAAAGAGAAATATAAATGAAAAGCAAAAAAAGTGTAAAAAAAATAAAATGTATGATATATGTATGTATCATGCCAAGTGGTAAATAAGAATAAAAAGAAGAAGGGGAAACAAATTGTTGATAAATTGTGCAACGTCGCGTTTCTCTTCTCTATTCGTAGATCGTTGATATATATACGTATTTTTGTCGGTCGGTAGTTTCGTTATGCGCTGTTGCCGTTTTTATTGTCGCGGTTCGTCGTTGTCAATCGTCGGTATGTGTGTGGTACGTTTTTAATGGCAGCAGTTCACTTCAGTTCACTACAAAGTCTACAGTCTACACAAATGCAAAACATAGGATGTCTGAAAAGAGGCGACGAAGAGAGGCGAACCAGCCCAGCAGAATTATAGCAATCTAACCACTAAATTCAGCAATGAAGATGTACAGAAACCCAAAGAAGGATGGAGAAAATAGGAAACCAGAATTAATGCTGGATTATGCTTATATAAACATCGCTAGCCCCCCTTTGGCAGTTTAGATAGATAGACTTTTTTTTTTTTTTGTTCTGCTTAGGTTTTCCCCATGTACCTACCTAGGTTTTATTTTTCATCCTTTTCTGTGGATTTCTATCATGTGTAATATTAGTAAGCGAATACAGTGAAGAAAACAGAAAGAATGTAGGAAATTTTCAAACGTGGATTACAATTACACTCCATTTATTCTTTCTTTTTGTTTTGTGTTTCTCCCTCTTTCACTCGACCGAATAAGCTCTGCTGGAGGTATGAGTGCAAGCGAGAGAAAACCCAACAAAACACTTTGTAAGATAGGGTAAAGTGTTGTATGCAGGAATATGAGAGCAAATTAAATAAATCTTTTTCGTTTTTTTTTTTTTGTTTCCTTTCTGTAGATACACAGCGTACACACTTTAATTTAATAGAATTAAGTATAAAACGGAGAGGGATTACCTTCTGCTACTATCCCTTGTTGGCATATTCCTTAAATTCTCTGTTAAATGTTTTTGCCTTATGGGAAGGAAAAATACACATTCAAAAGTGAAAAAAATATAAAATTGGTAATAGAGCAAAAAAATAAAAATGAATGCCAATAATTGTTTCTAGCGTTTTTGTTGTTGTGGACCGTACCATAACTACCCACACGAAAAATAAAATGTTCAATTTGTGCATACAAAAATAGAGAAAAAAAAATCCTTAAGGATAACACGTTGCAATAGATATTCATCTAAATAAATTCGACGTCAACATTTATAAAAAAAAAATAAAATAGAAAGTAAAACGACGACAATTATAAAGACAACATTCAGCGTAATAGGAGTTTTCTTTTGGGAGGAGATCGCCCATTAGAATCGCCTCCATGAAGAACATAAAGCAAAATGGTACGAGAGACTCGAAACCTTTGGGTTGGACATTTACCCGAAACAGTACGTGAGGAAAGGATACGAGATCATTTTAAACGGTAAGAATATGCATAGAAATTCACAGCAGATGTTGGTATTCTTCTTGGTATAGGTACCTATTGTTCTTGTTTGAAAGAGATAAGAGGCTTTGAAAGTGACATACCTATTTGTCATAAATTTGGACATGTTGAAGCTTCAATGTTGAGTTTTATGGACAGGTACCTAGATCTATATAGGAAAGCTAACTGTTGGACACTTCTCATGCTAATATTGTCAGATCACTTTTCAACCGCGAGGGAAAGTACCTATTTCCATAACCTATAGCTACAAGACAAGCTATCTTTGAACTTTGCCTCTGAAGAATTTGGAAAATACCAAAGAAACGCATCTTCGAAAACAATGGAATATTAGCTTTAGTATACCTACTAGCCTTTGAAAAGAAACGACTATAACAAGTACACAAAAGACATGGGAACTAGTTTTGTATACCTATATGAACGTAGATAACTATTACCAGAGGACTAGAACTCACTCGAATCAGTCGCCTTCCTTAAAGTCTGTTTTATCTTCATAAATTTGTTCAAAGTGGCTATTCGCACGACGTTAGGGACACGGCTTAGGTCGACGGCTACGTATTTGACGTAACCTAATAATTAAAAATAGTTTTTGAAGAAATAAGTTGGGCCTTAAAACGTACAAGCTCGTGCCCGAAAATGAAATACCTACTGGAGTTGAGATCCCTTTAAGCGAGCGAAGCGAGCCACATTACCCCTATTTGCCGCGTTTAACCGTAAACGTCGACCTAAGCCGTGCCCCTTACACCGTGCGAATAGCATCAGCCAAATTTGTTAGTCTCAGTCGATAGGTAGGTTACCAGGTGCCTTAGGTATGATAGTCACCGGGATTTGGGGTATACATTACTTCCATTTGTCGGTTTTTTCTTTTTATTAGAAACCACTCTGATAAATCTTTTAAGCCCGAAGTTGCCAAGATCATGTACCTAGTTCTTAGCAGAAATAACTACCAATTGTCTACAACCTGCTTGTCCAAGTATGAACAAAATAAGTAATTTTAGGTAGGTACCTACCTACCTATCTACATATGCTTCTTTGTCCCTTTAGCTTGTTGAACTAGAGAATGATCTTTGTACCTATCTCTTATCCATCTCTGTATCTTCTTCGGTACCTATAAACAGCTTTCACTAAAAAATTACCTACACTTTGAAAAACTTTATGAAAATAACGGTTTCGATAAGGGGTAGGAAATAGGTACCTACCTTCCTTAAATCTATTTTTATTTTCCAACAAGCTGTTTAATTTAATATCGATCAGCCTTATTGCGAGTTTCGCCCGAACTGAACTGAAATGTCATTTTTTTCGGCTGGAATATTGTTCGGGCGAAACTCACAATAAGGCTGGATATTTTTGCAATCGTCTAGGTATGATTTTACAAATTTCAGCAGATTTAGGTAGGTACATATCAAGTACATAACTACCTATCTATCTATCTAACACGAATTGGTAGGTGTGCTGTTATATATAACAAACCTAAAACCTCCTATAAACTTAACAGCATAGGTACATGCTTTGCTACTTCCAACAATAAGAATCATCCAGGCAGATGCAATATTTTCCAATATTATGCCTAGGTACCTAGGTAACCTACCCATTTTTCCATTACTTGTTAATGCAAACTGTCCGCTCCTTATTCATAATTTGTTAACTACACCTGAGGGAATTAAATAACGAACATTAATCATCCAGCAATAGGAAATAGGTTCACGCCGGTATAAACAATGTCATAAATCATCGACGCCACCGTCAACACTATAAAATCATAAAAAAAAAAAAAACACAATTAGGTACTCTGCTACTTTACTCCTCTATATTCCTGTCTGCTGCTCTGCTCGCTACCTACCTAGGTACATATGTATATGTATTTCTTATTTCTTGTTCGTAATAAAAAATAAAAGAAAAAATTACGTAATTTTCATGTTAAATTTGGCAACAAAGTCAGCCCGTACCGTAGCCGCACTCTTTGCTATTACCACATCTCGTTCATCCACCATAGGACTCCGCTATAATAGCCAAAGGTGATGATGTTTCGTACAAAAGAAAGAAGGAAACAGAAATCGTGTTTTCTCTTCTTCGCTGCTTGTTTTTTTATTTTTTGTACATCTAACATTCCTGTTCCCAAATTTATCTTCAGTTTCAGTATAGTGAGTACAAAAAAAAAAAAACCCAAAATCTGGCAACGTCTCAAAATAAACAAACGAGAAAAAAATAAAATAAAATATGAACACCGCAAACAGCGCAACCAACATCAGCAACATCAGCAGGCGGCCAGAGCAAGACAGGCGAACCCCAAAAAATCGACCGAACGAACGACCCCGTCCGCTGACTTGGCTGGTACGACGACTAAAGCGCTCACATTGGTGCTTAGCAGCGCTGCTTTACAAAGAAAGAAAAAAAAAAATAAATAACAAATACCAAAGAGGGATGAAACGTAACAAAAGAGGCGCACAGCAAAGCAGCAGCTCTGAAAAAGGTGAAGACGATGCGGTGGCGAGTATGTGTAGATGGAATCACTATGACATTTTCAGTTATTCAAAGTCTGTTCCCTTCTTCTATGATGCTGCTTTTGTGAACTTACCCTCCACTCCCCTTCTTGCTTCTGCTCATCGAGCATAGAAATCATAAAACGGCTTTGGAATTCCGTTGCGGGATTGCCATAGAGAACTGCAGGCTGCAGATAGGTAGCAATGGTTTTAAAAGCGCAGTGCACTGAAATGGAAATTTGTTAAGACGTAGAAATAGTGGTCAGAGATTGTCAAGAACACCAGGGTACAGCTGGAAAGTTATCATAAAAATACCAATAAAATGACAGAGTAAATTTTAGCTAGACACCTATTTGCAAATAATTTGAACATAACGTAGGTATACGTGACCATAGGCTACTTAGACACAAACTCGGATGAACAGACCGTGTTAATATTATTGCGAGGCACGACCCGTTTGGGAGGATTTGATGCATTTTGCATACGTTTAGACAACCGCAATGCGCTTTTGTAATGACATTTTTGACAGATCTAAATCTAAAGTCAGTCTAATGTGCTTACATTAGTATATCCTTCATTGCAAAATGTGCAAAATGTCAGTGCTGATGTTATCTTCTGAGTAAGATATGGCGTTTGAGTTATTACTTACACAACTCACGTCAAAATTTTGTATGCTATCTGACATTTGTTAAATAACTAGGCATTTCACTCAAATAATGTAAAAAGAAATGTCATTTGTTTTTGAGAGACGCATCCAGTTTACTCAATCTTGTGTTATTTTCACAGATTTTATTTTTCATTGTCAACTTTGACATATTTATCAGTACTTGTCGGTTGAAATTCTCTGAGCTGTTTCGAGCCAAGAGAGAAACTGCTCGTTGCTTGTTATTTTGGTAATTTTCACTTCTCCCATTTCTGATGAGAACGTGTATAGATTTTGTACGATTGCGATCGAATGAACCTTTTATTTCTAAGCAAAAATTGCTTAGGCTCTGTTAAACGTCAGATAGCATAATTTGACACAACTCCAGTGTTATCGGTTAATGACTTTAAGGGACCATTAAATAAGCTGGACAAATTCTCAGAGTGTAATAAATTGGCACCCGCACGCGTTTTAATACTGATCTACTTTAAAAAGCTTTTGGCTTAATAATGTATAAAGCTGTTAAAGTATAGGTAGTTATGAACGCACACGCTTTTAAGGGACAGCCAAGGCTTAAAATAATTGTTTCCCTGAATCATTAGGTAAGAAAAGGAGTCGTAGCTTTTTGCACTTGGCACTTTTATCAGAACAGAAGAAAGGTAAGGTAACTTACATTTACAGGAACATTTTCTAATAAATCTGTCAGTTGTCACAATATTTTCAAAAAAGTTTTATTCTCCCCAAATCGTAGGAAATGACCTAAAATTCTACATTTACGGTCGCTTTCTGGTACTCTATACAATCCCGACAACTCATACATTTATATTTACAACTTTTAATTGACAGCACTTAAACAACTCCTACATTTGTAATTGAAATTTTGACATTATATTTCGGAAAAAACAAAACATTTCATTTCATTTCATCTGTATTGATTTGGTGACGACAACTTGAAATTTATTACGAAATAACTCGTTCCATTGACTTTGATCATTAAGATGAATCGATTGTGTTGTGCTCTTTAAGTTGACACCTTAACAACGAATTTATGTTAAAAATTAAAACCTGAACTAGTAATCTGCCTTTGACATTGAATGTGACATTTGAGCGTAACACACTTTTTGTTCACTAAATAAGCATAATTTTTCATGTTTTAAAATATGAACTCACCATAAGTCGCCACAATCAAAATCATTGCACCGCACGTAATTTTAATTGGTCTCGTTTATGTTTTACAAGCTTAGATAGACATCATGAAGGAAAGGAAGATGAAAACAGATCGCAAAGCTGTTTATAAAAATAAATCCCAACCAGTATGTGTAACTGACCCTGAAACATTGATACAATTTTCTAATATTGAAGTGTATCTGTGTATAAACGAGTATTACGTCTATTTTAATCGAAGGTCATTTGAGGTTTGTTTCTCAGCATTTTGTCGGTCAAATTGCTAGCCGCCACATAAATAACACTATTATGTACTGTAGTTTTATTTTGTTTTATGTAACGCACATGGTGTCGTGTCCGACCAAGAGTATGACACATTCTCTAATAAAAATAATTATGTTTTTAATATATCTACCTAGCTGGCATGTGTTCATCTTCAAACAGGAAACACATCTGCTTTACATTGCAGTCAACCGAATACAACCAGAAAGTCAAAGAGATTTTTTTTTTTTTTTTGCTAGTCTGCTGATTTTTTTTATGGATCATGTGCAACTGATTATGAGAAGGAACTTATCTAAAGTGGCTGGCGTTGATGTTTGTTTATGTAAAACAAGCAAAAAATATCAGATTATAGGTAACTTCTAAAGGTGTTTGAATTTGGCAGTGATTTTGACACTTTGTTGTCTCATAAGAACAAAGTTTGTGGTAAACTTTGACACTTTGAACTGCTGCCCATTAGTCTGGACCCTAGACATCTTTGTGTGTGGGTTTTTATATTTGATACCTTTTAATCTGTGCTGAATACAAACGTCTAAATTGAGAAGCTTCCTCAGGAGAGTTATTATACATACTTTCAGACCTTAGGACTTTATTTTTATACCATCCACATGTAGGTATATTCACTTTGTCATTACATTTGTAACGCCAAGAAGGAGTCACCGGAGACCTCATAAAGTACACATATGCTGAATCAGGATCACATTCTGAATCGATTTAGCCATGTCCGTCTGTCTGCCTTTTGAAAGCACGATAGCGCCCAAATAAATTGACATAGGCGAATGAAATTTGGTGAAAGGTCTTATTTCGTCGTCAGGTTGGTATTAAAACTGTCGGTCAAGTAGTTCTGGTACCTCCCATATAAAATTGCAATCTTTGTCTGTTGAAAACAGGATAGCGTCGAAACAAATCGACCTAGGTAGGCCGATGATAACACTTTTACTTGTAGCTTATCATAATGTAAACCTGGGACCTCTTGTTTAGTACCCCAACCACTCAGTCCAATACCTAATCTAGTACAAAAATCATCGTCGAGTGGCTGTTATTTCAGTAGAACTGGTCGCATATTCCTCATCGTAATGTGTTAATATGTAGTTTTTTAATAAAAAAATGTCAGATTGAATATCTGACAGATAAAAGTACCACTTAGTCTCGAAAAATGTTCTTGATTTCACCAGATACCTACATAATCTTGGACAGCTTTTTTTTTGTTTTTGATTTGCATGTAACGATTTAACAGTCCTGTCAACTGTCAGCTATAGTGACAGATAAGTACATAGTTGTCTCTTCGGTTGTCTTTTTACAATATACATCTTTGCAATACCGCCGTCGATCGATTGGGTGCCTTAGATTTCAGATTTATTAAGACTTATACCTACCTATAATCCCTTAAAAAAGATGCAATTTATTCCGAACTCCAACTTGTAGTGGGGTAAACCAAATTTGAATATAGGTAGGTATTTTCTTTGAAAATATTTCTTATTGCATCAACTGACAGATCCGCAGATTATAACTCTTACTCGCATCGACAGTATGACACACGTCGTATCGGCACGTGTCGATTAAGAGCTTCACTTTTCTAAGCCAACCTCACAAATGGACACAAATAAAAATCTACGCCTTTTTCAACATTTTTTGAGTCATTGCTAAAATAAATACAGATACACACAATTCCAAAAGAAACACACCACAGCAACACCTTTTATTGCGCATCAACAAACACTACACCCCCGCCTATCACAACAGACCACGAAATTAACAATTGAACCCTGACCATAATACCATTTATACATAATACGCCCCCACAGCCCCGCAACAAAGTCCATCTGCCAAAATGATACAGTTTTTTTTTTTTTTTTCGGCAGACCACCTATACGCTGGCAAAAAAAGAAAATTTATCTTCATTTTGTACATCGTACACATTCAAATTATTATTTTCATCAAATTTTTAATTAGAATGTTTACAGTAGAGAGGATAGGTTAGTTCATTCTGATGGTCAGGTGAAACAATTATTATTTTTTTTTTCACTTGAAAGGAAACTAAATCGATTGATGTTTACAAGAACCAAACTGAAATAAAGTGAAAAATATATTTCCTTTACTTTCTGAGCGAATTTACCTATGCTAACCCTGGTGATTATTATATTTGATTGTTTATTGCTCAAACAAGAAATGGAATGCGAAGAATTTAAATTGCGCAATTAAACTAGGAAAGAAACCATGAACGCAAAATAGTTTGAACCAGTTTTCCTCCCACAAATTTGTATGAATTCGCTTTTTGTTCAAACGTCATCATTTCGATATGTCACGAATAAATCACAATGGCTACAGAAATGTCAAAAAAAATCGACTTTACTCTTCCGGATGTTGGCAATTTTTTTGTTTGTTTTTAGTCAGTGTCATATAAAGTATTCATTCGATCGCTAACATTTTGTACAATCCAACAAAAACATCCAGTTGGATCATCAAATGCAAAAAGCGGAACTGAAACACCGACCTACCTATCTACTTTGTAATTATGACAGAATTGCAACTATACACTCGTGTCCATTTGCCATTTGCCGGCTCACTTTTATCGTTGCTGTCGTGTATTAATTAATATTACGCACACTTTAAAACACAAACACAGTTATAATGTGGTTCTACAGGTTTTTTTTCCCCAGACTAAAGTTTATGTTGTCAACTGAAAAGATAATTATACAAAAAAAAAGACATCAAGGTCGTATCTACAATATGCGAAGTTTTTAAACAATAAATACATAATTGAAAATAAATTCTGACGTATGAACCAGTATAATGGCTCTTTGAAATGTCAGGTGACATAATTTGTCTGGAAAAATTAGGCGTAGGTAGAAGGTAACGTGCACATCTATAGGCGAGTTTATAAGTCTAATGAGTTTGACTGCACAGAGACTGTTCGGACTCGAACTCCATAACAAACAATAAATCATTTTTGAAAGAGGTTAAGTAAATTTCCATAGGTACCTAGTCGAAATTTGACCAGTGCAACGGTTTACCAGCTCGATTGAGAAAAAGTACAACAACCATTCGGGTGAAAACAGCTGTCAAAGTAATTCAATGCAATGACTTTTGCGAAAATTAGTAAAACTGAAAAGAATTTGACAAATTGAATTCTAGTTTATAATGCAGAAATGCAGGTAAAACTAAAACCAGCTATCACATATAAACGTGTCAGCAAAACGCACCTCTAAAATCAATTAAGACCTGTCAACAAAACGTTATCTATCTATTTTTACCCCCTTATTAACAAACGCTGCGCAAAAGTTATCAACTCGTTATTCAGAAGTTACGTCAAATTTTTGTATGCTGTCTGATGTCTACTAGCTAACTAACTTGTGCACATTTGTTTATTAGTACTGGGGTTAAAGTCAGTGGAACGGAAAATGAAACATAAAAGTGTCAGACAAGAACAAAGTACCTACTGAAATGTGTTGCGCAATATTCTTCATCACACATTACTAAGAGCTGCGTAAGGTATAAGCAGTTGCCTCAAGTCCCAAATTTCGTAAATGTCAATCGGTAACGCTATCAAAAATAATGTTTCATATGCTGTTACATTTGAAAAACGAAAGCACAAAAGCCTTGCCCGTTCTGAGAGAGTAGTGCTGACGCGTTAGCGCATCTAATTTCTGTCAATAAAAAAAAACAAACAACTTTGTCTGAACGAATCAAATTGATGACTAAAACTATTTGTCAGCTCAGCAAATGTAAATTTCGAATTTAGGTAGATGCAGTGCAGTATAACCACTTTTTTCGAGCATAAACGAGAATGTTACCTAACTTTTGTGCAACTTTTCGTTAAATTTAAAAAAAAAACTAAAACTAAGCTCAAAATTACACCTATTGTGTTTCCACTGTAAAGTTATTCAACGCAATTTGAGATGAAATCTACTACGTAAATGCAGTCAACTGATGATGATGACAGCGTTGACGTCTGAGAAAAGAAGTAGAGGGGGAGCGGTATATGCCTTTGGCATTCTTTCACAAACGAGTCATACGAGGAAATGTGTAATCTAATACCTACCTACATGCTGATAAAACAAAATTCCGCCATTACGAAAACGTTACGTTATAGTTTTACTGTTATAGGTATTCACACGAAAATAAAATAAATAATAATGAAGTTTAAAATAAAATACAGAATGTGAATGTGTTTTTTTATATTTACTTGCTGTTTTAGAAGATAGAAGCCAACAGGCCAGGTAATTCTTTAATTGCAAAAGAAATAGGTACCTACCTACCTACCTAGTGGAATATGCCTTCTTTATCAATAATTTTCATAGACATTTTTTCGCTTGTGTAGTTTGTCTCGCATATAGCTTGTCCAAGTTGAAAGATAAACAAATTGGAAGGTAAAGTGTACACGTATGTTTTGATAAACATAGTAAATATAAGCAACGAAGTCTCGAGTCTGCTGAGCTGGAGAATATTTTGAAACTTTACTGTCTGCGCATTAGTTATTCATTAGTACCTCCCTGTTTATGGTTATCATTATCTGACGTATTTATATGATTTCGCATTGACAGACAAAATTTACTTGTGTGTGATTGTAAATGTCAACAAAATCGTTTGCACCTCTACACATCCCAATAGAATACAAAAAAACAACTCATTTTTTATCGGTTGTAAAACGTTATCATTAGTATAACTTTGTCATTTAAAAACAAATGACAGGTGTTTTTCAAACCCCATGTCAAATTATTTGTGTTATCAAGAGAAAACCTACTGTCAACAAAATTTTGCTGTTTCATTGGCATGTAGGTAGGTAAATCATTATTCAAGGTTTGCAGGGTCTTGTTTGAAGATTTCTTTTTTCTAAGTAAGGCCACAATCTACCTATACCTATAAAAAGAAGAAACTTGCGTTTGTCTTTCTGGCTCACTCGAGGAAATTCATAGCCAAGACCTACCTATACCTATAAATCCTGACTACTTGACTGCGTTTAAATGGCTTGCTAGAGTCTAGCATTCCTAAAACGTAAGTAGGTACATACCTACCTACCTACCTATAAGGCATGACAAGAGGCTGCTCCAAATAGGTGCCTAAGCACACTTGACACTAGCTTTCATAAGAAACTCATTTGTTTTAACTATAAAGGTGTACCTATGGCTTTAATCTATTTGGTAGTATCATAGGTTTAGTACCTATTTACTGCTGTCTAAAGGTATGTTAAGTAGGCCTAGGTAAGGTAGGTATGTTGTATGTAGATTTCCTACACGCAATTAATTTTCAACATTAAAGTCCCAGCAAGCAGTTCCAATGTTAATCACTACTACTCCCAGTTTAATCCGAAAAAAGCAACAAACCATTATTCGACACACCACAATAGACCATTAAAATAGATTTATTAGGTATTCATATAATATGTAGGTACATACCTACCTACATATAGATACCTATACCTAATTAACAATAATTGTAAAGTAAACGAAACTTCACAATTGATCACTTTTATTTGAAATGTGACAACATGGCTGTATGACTATTTCCTCTACACATCGTCATCTGTCGTTTTATTTTTTCACTTCAAATAAAAATATGTAGCTACACACATTGGAATGACTTTAATCATTCGCCAGTTTTTGTCTCTTTCGTTCATGTTGCTTCGCATGAGATGCAATAACATACCACCAAAATGGTACGATGGATGATTTGGTGTGGACGTCGCGGTCGGTCGAAATAACAACACGTCACATCAACGTCGTTATTGCCGTCATTATAATCATATTTATTTTTTTATTTTTTCATTTAATTTTACCTCAACAAAGAGGGATGTGTGGTTCGTGGATTAATCCGAAAAAGAGGTACCTACACACATTTGACGTGCATACGAAATACCCGGGTGAAAATGGAAATGTGGCAACCTGGAGCAAGTGTTCGTCGGACTGGTTCAATAACAATAATAAAATGTTCTACCCAAACCCAATCCACTCTCCTTTGAAACGACAACGTCGCATACAGAATTTCTTATTCCATTCTCTTCTTTCCTTTTCTTGTTCGGGCAAACGAACGCAAAAGTAGACATTTTGTTTTTCTCTCCATACTTTCTGAATTTACGCACACAGTGACAGCACACCTATTATTCAGTCAGTCCAACTCACACACATCACAGAGTATAGAAGTAAGAACATTTTCGCTGCGGTTTCGGAATACCCACACTCTCCCAGGCTGAAAGGGTGGACTTGGTGTTGGTCTGGCTCTGGCTGCGCTCTCTCCATGCAGGAAAATTATATTCTTCGTACGTAACTTTGTAGAGTTGATTTTATTTAGCGAAAAACGGCAAATTGCAAACGCAATGCAAAAATAAACATTGAACACCACCCTGCATTGACAAGAAATAGCACACACATTGGCAAAAAATGCACTTTGCCAGGCAGCTATTTTGTTGATGGGAATATTTTATATCTGCCATCGACGTGGATGTGTGTTTGATGGAAAAAAATATGAAGGGAGCACAAATGAAAAACAAAATATACAACCTGACGACGTTGGCATCGGATCGTATTCATATGTTGGTAGGTAGGTACCTACGTATTGTACGTATCGAATAAAACGAGATTAAATTCTGTTGATTGTAATTGGAAAAAATGAGTCATGCAATAGGAATAGGTAGGAAAGGAAAATATGGTAGGTATTCGCACTCGCTCTCGCACACGTTCTCATATTCGGAATGTTATCGGTTCGTAACTGTATTCCATAGATAGGTACCTATACCTACCTCTACCATTGTGTGGTGTGTTTCCGTTCCGTGGTGGGTTTCGAACTATATTATTACGATACAGAGACAGCCTAGGTACAGCGGATTTTGTTTAAAAGGAATTTTCATCTTTTGTTTATGAATTTGATGCACGCCTTTTGCTAATTTTTTGTTTGCTGGATTTTGACAGGCCAACTGGACATGCCAGCATCCTCCTACAGTTATGCCCCTTACCCTCTACTACTGACTATCTGCCCACGAAAATCGATTTCAAAAAGGGCTTCAAATACGAAATACCGGACAGATCCCGTTGGGACTCACAAAATGTCCTACACGAAGGAGCACTGTCAATTTTTACGGACGGTTCTAAGAATTTGGAGGGAGTCGGAGCAGGAGTATTCTCTGAAGAACTGAGCCTGAGCCTTTCCTTCTCTCTACCGATACACTGTAGTGTCTTCCAAGCCGAAATCACAGCTATTCGTCAAGCCATGGCGTGGCTGTCGATTAATGCAATATCACACAAGGATATTGTAATATATATTGACAGTTAAGCCGCCATCAGATCCTTAGTATCCAGCGAAACAAGATCAAAAGCGGTGGAAGATTGCCGCGTATCTCTTAACGAGATAGCTGGACAGTACGACCTCACCCTTTGCTGGGTTCCGGGACACTGTGATATCCCAGGGAACTGTGCAGCTGACGAACTTGCGAGATTAGGCTCCTCCGGCGTTGATAGTGTTAATCTGCATAACGTGTAGGTACCGCTCTCATACGTTAAACAAATTATCAAGGCGGACGCAACAAGAAAAGCAAATAATAGGTGGAAACATCTAGGATATTGTGACGTTGCCAGGCTTACTTGGCCGACACTGGATACAAAAAGATCCAAAGAGCTTCTGCGTCTTAACAGACGCAGGATGGCGCATTTAGGAAGCTACTTCCTCAATGTTCTCAGCGCTGCCAGCATTCTTGGCTTTATCAACGGAAGTAAATGGTTCACAACGAGTAACTAGTAAATGAACCCCTAAACGCCAGTGGTACGCACAATGGGCCGATTAACGGCCTAAGTGTTTCTCTCACCGAGAGCCACTTTAACATAACATAACATTGACAGGCAGGAGGGGAGTAGGTAAGGTACCTACCTATCTACCCATAACCTAGATTTAAATCTTATTTCCAGTCATCAATAGGGAATTTCGCCAAGTAACGAGCTATTTGTTTTCGAAACTATTCTCAAAAGTTTTTAACTGTCACTTGGTTCTTTCTTCTTCCCATTTGACACCGACGACCGAATAGGACCACTGACTGACGTTATGGACTTATGGTGAACTACATAGGTACCGTAACATGGGGTTACTTTGCCACAGCAGGGGTTACTTTGCGCCACTGATGAAAAGAGTTGGTTTTTTGATTCACGCTCAGACATGTTACATTCTATAAACCGAACCTACCGGAATGTATACACATACACGTATACATCTGCCAAATGTTGCAACGCACCGTCTGGCGGCAGTTGGTAAGCAGCAATTGGCCTGTATAACTCAAGTGGCAAATTTGTTGATTTTTTTATGTGGAAAATACTTACTTTGCTTCAGCTCTTTAGATAAAGGTAATATAGTTAAAAGTTACAGATGGAGCAAAGTAACCCCGTCCCTTGGACAACTTTGCCCCATTTTTCAACCACAAAAAAAAAATATTTTATTTATTATTTAAACAGTTTTCATAGCATAAATGTATTATTTCATATGTTATTAATGAAACGCTGTGGAAAAAAATAGATCAAAATTATTTGTCTACCATTTTTAAGAGGTTTCTTAAAATAGTGCAAGAAAGCGGAGAAAAGTAACCCCATTTTACGGTACCTACTTACTTTATTCGCCACCGCTCATAGCTGGGTTCGGTTTTACCTCAGTTTTTTCCTTCTATAGGTAGATAGGTAGGTAGCCTATGCGATGTTGTAAAATGATTACAAAATTTTGACGTGTCAGGTCCTACTTGGACTACCTATACCTACCTACTGCGCAGAAATAAAATTGACACTAAAATAACACATGACTGTGTAAACTTTTGGAGTTTGTTTTTTTTTTTGCCATTGATAATTTGGCTAATGCAAGTGTCGTTTCTGGTTTCAAATTGGGCAAATCTTCAGGAGACTCATGACACTCAATTAGCACCACAAAAGCTAGATCTTTATTGGTCTACTCATTTTTTAATCGGTCCGCAGGTAGGTAAGTGTTTTCTAAAAATTAGGTTATTGATAGTCAATGGCCAGGAGGCGAATTTCGTCTAATGTGACAATAATCTTCCACACGATATCGTTTTCCAAGTTCTACTGACTTTTTTTTTACTCTTGTCTGTCATGTTACATTATATTGGTGGGAAATTAAGTGGATTAGACTTTCAAACTCGTAAGTTTTGCAATTATTTGCTTGTTTTGGGGGTCTACCTTTTCGACAATAATCGCTTGAAAAGTTATATTTCTTTAAAACATGGTCTAACATTTATCAGTCTAAATTTTGACATATGCTTATCAAATAAAACGACCGGCTGTCAAGTGCATTTCAATGTAATAATATACCTACCTCCTTCTTGTTACCATTTACCACCGCCATTTGCACGACAATTAAACACTTTATCATATTATTATGACAGATGGTCGAACATTCAACCATTATATAATGCAATGTCATAAAATGTCTACATGAAAAAGCAATTTTGAAATTATCTCTATCCCACATTCATTGTTGGGTTTAAAACGCCCGCATTATTATGCCGTCCCGTTTCCTTTTTATCGTATACAAAATTGTCCAAATTCTTTGACATTTGATTTAACACAATGCAATTGAGTTGGCTATTTTATTTTCCGTTTAAATTGTGATTGACATTATTTGTGTGTGCGCACACTCAAAAGTAATTCCATGTATGGAGATTACAACAAAATACGGGTCATTCGAATTAAATCCCATGCACTGTACTCTGGGCTCTGCGGACAGTCAGCCATTCTCAAAAATTAGACTCGCAGTCTATGGATAAAACAAACGTGACGTTACCAGAAGTTATGCAATGAATGCACTTTTGGCTAACAACTAAGTACTATATACTTACTCAGTATCTTCGATTAACGAACAAGATGAACAATGGTTCTTTCTGTGAATGGTGATGTCAATTTGTTGTTAGAAGTAGATTTATTGATTTATTTTCATAGATCTGTTATAATTTGCATGGATCAGTACGGTATGTATTATAAAGGCAACATTATTAATGCCATTGATTGTTGTCAGTTGACAGTTTTGCTTAAATGTCACGGTTGGTCAGATAATCGTTTTGTTGGATTATACTGCACTTAGTTTTATTCTTCGCCATTTTATGTGCAATCAAGAAAGTTACTAAAAGTGTAGATGAAATGTCAAATTTTGTGACAGGTGGTCGAAATTCAACCGCAAATACATTAATTGTTTGTGATCGTAGTTCCTATTGACAAATAAACTAATAATTGAACAAAATGTAAACTTGTGTAGAAATGCATTGTAAACTTCAATTTTTAAACGTCACATTTGAGCATCAAGTTTGTTGGTCTAACAGAGTATTCATTGGCATCAGCGCCCTGTCCTTTTTTTTTTGTTATCGTCTAAGGATAGGTAGGGAAGTTGGGTTGTCTAATGTTTCGCAAGGTCAGATTTTTCGATTTTTTAACATCGTAAATGTGTCACTTGTAGAATAGACACTTGTCTGCTCCTTCTGGAATAAACTGACAAGTTATAAAAAGTAAATATGTTGAAATTTATCCTTGTTACCAGTAAAACATTCAGTGTAGCTTTCAATTCGAAAAATTCACAAATTGACGAAAACAAAAGACAGGTGTCATTCATGTATTAACTTATTTAAGTCCCACAGACATATCAGAAAGAGGGAGTGTTCTTAGGCAATGTAAACAAGCGCCTATAATATATTGACAAGAAATAAGCTCACATGAAAATATATTCCAAATTATTTAACATTTCTCTACGCCCACCTAGAAAATTTCAAACCAATATTGACAGATCATTGCAACAAAGAAAACGCCCAATTCCAATACGAACTTCCATTTTAAATTACAAAACAAAATCACGACGAGCTGTTAATTAATTGGTTTTATTCCCTCCAATCTGTGGCGGTGTAAGTTTTGTCTTATTTCTCAAAAGAAACAAACCTTCGACCTCATCTCAGACTTACAAAAGCACAACAAAATCACAGACAGTTCATAAACCTTTTGTGTTTCCGTTCCCCGTACTTCAACGTTGTCAGGTTTTTTTTTTTTTTTTTTTTGTAGCCTTAAGTCAATATGTGCACAATCTAGATATACAAAGATGATGGAGAGCAAATAGTAACAACAGAAAAATGAAGAAACAAAAAAGTATTAAACTCATAGCAATACCAGGACAGCTTTTAGCACCTATATTTCATCACAAAGTGTGGCGAAACTAGTCGTCGCTCTCGAATCATTCACAGAAAACCTGTAATGCCATACTAAATGAATTCAATCCACCAGCCACCACTACAACTAGCAACGATAGACTTTAACGTGGATGCTAGTAAGGTGGCAGAGCACCTCATCCATATATGCAACTCTCTCGGTCGGGTTTTGCGGAGGAGACCCAACGAAACTCGTTCCACTATTATAGCACTTGGAACGCGCGCGCGCCCGCGTATATAGTTGCATTGCATTATGCATTTACACTTGATGGGGTATGTGGGTTTTGTTTTCGTCTTCTTCGTTTTTGTCTCCTCTGCACGATTTTTCTTCTTCCACCTATATGGCCACGAACAGAAATGAAATGAAATAGGTGGAAATTTAATAAAGAAAACACAAAATTCACGCAACAACAGCAACAACAAATAAAATAACCCAATCGAGTATTAATTTCAATTCACAGGCGGCCACAAAAGTCGTGGAAGTCAATCGGCATTAAAGCCAGTTCGAAACCCGTCCAACATTGCGCTAAATGCAGACGACCGACGTATAGTGTGTATGGTAGGTAAGGTAGGTAGCGTACATCGTATACTCGTAGTAGAGGCTTCACATGTAGGCAGGCGATTGACTTGAACAAAACACCAGAAAGTAGGTAGAGTTTGAGGGACTGAAGCATGTCTAATGCTGTCTCATGGTTGTCCCCCTTTCGTTTCGAAATGAAATAGTAAAACAACAACTGAAAGATTCAACAACCTATGCAGTTTGGAGGTGTATGCTTAAACCGTATGGGTAAACGCGCCCGACTTTTGGTTTTTGTGATTTGTTTTTCAACGTATCTTGTGCTGGTATAGTTTACCTGCTTTTCGCTTTGGCAGTTTGTTGCAATAAAATGCTGCCAAGTAAAGCCTTACAAAAGATCAGCGCTGCATATTTTGTGTGTTTCCAATCTGGCGGGCGCACACACAGTATTTGCTGCAAGTGTGCCACATTTGCAATTGAAATTATTATTCGCTCGTCTTCCCAGTTATTTGGTTACAAATACCAAAGCTAATTTAGTGTCTATCTATCTATCGACATAAACGTCACCTTCGTATATATGAAGGTGACAGAGAGTAAATTTTTGATGGTGGTGTCCTTAGTCTGGAAGCTTTGCCAAAAGTTATTTGACATAAGTTGATATTTATGAACATTTATTTATGTAATGATAAATTCACTTGCGTTTAACAATTTCCTGACAGAAGGGTACTTCAGTTGACATTCAATTGTGTCAAACTAGATGCATATTAACTTAAAATAGGAAATATTATGACCCGAATTTAAAATCAAGTGATACAAAAATGCTAATACTAATATTTTTATGTTTGAAATTGCAACTAATGAATAAATAAAATTTGTTTTAGGTCGTTTAAATTATAAAGAAATTTTGACTTAGCGAGTGTATAAAATGACATTTAAATGCCAATTAAATATTCAGTACGTGAATAGTAACGCATTTTTGTATGGCTGATGTAGTAAAAGTGACGTTGCCGACCAATCTATTAGTTTTTAAATTCCGGCGAAATCTAGTCCAGACAAGTCTCGTCGCATAATATAAAAAAAAAGCATGTGTTTCCGGTTTTATTTTGCTGTCAACTGTCATAAATAGCTCACACATTGTCAGAAAGTAATCGGCGGATAGACATTGGCCGCATTCAAGAATCTAGTTGTCTTGAGTCGACTAGATTGGTCTGGATGAGATGTAACCTGAACGCAAAAACTAGATTGGTCGGGGACGTCACTTTTTCTGCGTCAGCTACATATGAGAACTGTCAACTTAGTACTCAGTCACGAATTTCTTGACTAGATTCGTCGGCTTACCCCTCCATAAAGGTCAACTGAAAAAGCTGTTCATTTGAACGATTTCCCCCAATCAAAACCGAGATACACTTGGTGAGAGAGCTGTCAGACTTACTAAACTAGATACTTGAACGTGCCCATTTATTTAGCACAATCGACGCACAGCTCATAAACTGGGGCAAGTTTGTTTATTCATTCAAGGGGCCAGTGCAATTTTTTGGTATTTATAACGCATTTTTTCCCCTGATTAAGCTTCTGTCAGATTTTACTTTCAGCTTATTTCTACCATTGACAGAGTCACCCCCATTCTAGTACCTCTTGACCTTTCCGATTTAGCTCCAATGTTACACTGATAATATCCTTATGACGATATCGTCACAATTGGATAGCTCTATCTTGTCAATAAAAGCCCTTAATGTAAGTTTTGAAATTATTTCAATAAAACAGAAGAACCTTCGGAATTTCGCAAACGTTTAAAAAAATCAGAAGAACTATTTGTAGATGAGTTGTCAAATGAAAGGCAAATATGGAAGGCACAGAACAGGACAGTTTGCTGTCAAGACGATATCGCAGTAAAACCGATTTAATTTTCCGAATGCAGAGCCGAGCCTCGGATTCTTGCGACTTAAGGTTCGCATTCACCATTTAAGAGGCATTCACTTAAGTAACCTATCTTTGGTGTCAATCCGGACTAAGTAATAGTTTTGTATAAGACCAAAAATAAAGAATTGGTCCTTGCGAATTGGAAATGATGTTGAGGCAAAAGTTGTCACATGGGGTTTACCTCAGTAAATTTGTTCCAATTTGTTGAAAGTTTGGCAACACAATTCGATAGTCATTAAGTGTAAAGGTATACCTAAGATTTTGAATTGATGAAAAACTGTTCCCTTCTCTCTGTTTTACACTATTGCAATCGCTTTAAATACAAAACACTCTTCAAAAACAATAATTGTTGAAATTTTGAACCCCATCAGTTGTCAAATACCCTGAATTAAGACGGCACCCATCGAATTTCAACGTTTCTTATGCCATCTTGTGCTGTGCCAGTGTCAACCCTTGAAAAACAATTTCCAATTAATTTGATTTCAAAAGTTAACAACAAATATCCATTTTCCCTTCCCCAGACACAATTGCAGAGCAATTACATATTTACAAAAAAATTCTGCGAGTTTCCTTGCCCACTGGACGGACAACGGCTTGAACCCAAGACGAAGTCATACGGGTAGACATGTAGCAACTGAATTTGAAATTCGTCATGCAAAACGTGTACTATGTTCACATACATTGCGCGCAGCGGCTCTACTGCATATATGTGGTGTAGTAAATACCTGCGTGTGTTTTACTTACTAAAGAAGATATGTATGCGATGGCTTGACTGTTCCATTCATATGCCACAAAACAGCACACAGCAGGAAGGCCATAGTCGTCATCGTCAATGGCGCACCCCTTGCTATGAGCAAGATGCCGGCTGAAAGAGAAAGAACTCATTGAACAGCATCAGCATTGACAACCGGGGTTTACTGACTGCTGTCAGTGCCATGGTATATGTGATTCTACTGCTTATGGCATTGTGGGGGTAGCAGAAGTAATATCCTGTTTATTCGTATGCTTCCTGAATTTAAATAATTTTTTTTCTCCAAAACTCCTCGAGGGTTGAATTTGTTTTTCTTGTGTTCCGGTTTTTATTTTTATTTTTTGTCTGCATTTTAAATATGCTAACTCGACAAGGACACCCAGGGATGTGTGTTTTGCTGCGCTCTTCGAGTACTGCGTTTTTATTGATGCCTTTACCTTCTATAGGTACAAAGGAGGGAACGCCATTTCAAGGGTAAATTTGTGTATATTGTTGGCCTAGAAATTCCGCAAGGACCAATCAGTTGTCCTTTGTTCGCGGTTTTACGTTGCATGTGTTTAAGTACGTGTATTATGATTGCACTTAAGCGAACGTTAACACTTTGCGTGTATGACACGAGGAGATGTCTGGGAATTTTGTTTTCTTTGTAAAAAAAAACGCGGTAAATGATTCGAAATGGTTTAAAAATACCATGAATTTTCTTGTCGGAGGCTTTGCTTTGTTGGGTGTCAATGGTAAGTACAAGTGTGGAAGTTTTTTTTTTAGCTGTTTGTCCTTCTTTTGGTTGCAACAAGCAAACGTTTAAAAACTTGTCATTTAAAGTCTTGAATGAGGGTTACTTTGAATGACAGGATGGCGCTGGAGCTTTTTGAAGTGTTTTTTGACTTGGTCCGTTTTGCTGTACAACTCGTAGTTTTTTCCAAAACCAATCATTTCAAACCGGATCATCTTATAAGAAATTGGTTGATTTGCAACGACTGCGCTTTGAAAATAGTCCCTTTTCGAGATTAGTGGAACTCAAATTTTATATCCTGCACAGAGTTGTAAAAGAATCCCGCCTCTACCATATAATTAAGTTTGGCTCAACAGCTTCGTGCGCTTAGTATTGTTTCTTGTAACCGAAAGTGTGTGTGAATTGTACCTATTTTTGAACAAAGGAAAGGATACACAATTGAATGCCGTATTCAAAAGTTTGAATCGAACATTTTTTTCCATTTAAACTAGCGAAATGTACAAACAAATTCCGAACCGAATTTTGTACCAGTTTGACAGATATCTGAAGGCATCAAATGGAAAATTGATTAAGGAAATAACAAATATAGCTTCCCTACAAAAATGTAGAAACGAACTAGTAGAACCAACGAATAACTGCATACATAACATCGAGTCATAGATGTTAGGAAAAATAAAGATTTTATTAATTTCAAGTAATAAAAACGGATTTTTATATAAATTATAGGTATACGATGACAAATGATGTGTCTTTTTCCAGACACTTGACAGTAATAATCGTGTTCGTGAAATATGTCAGATTGACTTCTTCCACTAGACTCACGAAGGCGCTGGTTGCAGGAGAGAGAATCCTAAGGTCTAGCCACAATAAATATTTTTTCAATTTAAAATTAATTTAACAAAGTCAAATGTCAAAATTTTTTAATAGAACTTATTCGTCAGATAAATAAATTTAGTACCTACTTTAGTACTATATTCACTTTTCGAGGATAACTATATAAAGCTGTCTTTCAGTTAAAGTTAGCAAGTTAAAAATACAAATTTGTTGCTCTCATATAAAACTGTTCAGTTAAAATCCAAAATACCTTTCAGAAAAAGTTAACAAGTTTGAAAATCCAGCTGAATAAAGCTAAACTGTCAGAAAAGTGTGCTTAAGACATAAACGGTTTGACATGTCGCTTAAATGTCTACCACTGCGTTGTTCACACTCACTTACCTAGTCACTATTTTTTTTTTATCCAAAATGCATTCTCCTTTGAACAAACGTTGAGCCCGTACTTTTGTCCTATTTTACAATAATTTCTAAATATCAAATATAGTTGGGAGGCGTAAACCCTGGTTGATGTGACAGCAAAATTTCCTTAATACTTTGCCACCTGAAGCAAAAAAAAAATGTATTAAGATTCTTGAAATCTTTGTTAACAAAAAATTAGCAACAGAAGTTTCAGACAACCTTAAACATCTTTAAAGCAAAAATAAAACGGTTCACTTTTGACAAAGACACTCTATAGGTATATTAAAAAATTTTAAACTAGGCAGCTGTCAAAATTTGACCACGACAATTCACCAACGGAAATTAATCTTCCATTAGTTTCCTATTTCACAAAAACTGATTTAGATGTAACGCCGCCAAAATAATTCCAAAGACGTCAAAAACTAATCGTATACTCATGACGCATTTGCCCTTCAACAAATTCAAACTCCAAGGTCTTAGCCAAAGCTCAGCTAAATAACAAAACTATAAATAAAGTTAAACTCTACAAGGCAGCCGCTGTAATTCCAAGCGAAAGCATACAAAGAGTTAGTAGTTGAATAGTTCTTCTGTAGAATTCGTTGGAAGGATACATTAATTTATTATCCCATTTGCGAACGAATGGCGAATAAGAACGAACTACACATATAGCACCAGAAATATGTAAACCATTGACAGTGAAAGATCATAGGCATTATCCTGAACCGAGAAAGTCGGGGTTGGGCAATGAATTGTGTTAGTTTTGGAATTCTCCTTTTTTTCCTCAGAATAAAATTTCCAGTCAGAGCATGGAACCCCTTCGTTTTGGCCCGTTGTCGTCGTCGATTGTTTTCGATTAGAAAGAAACGATTATCCTCTGCTCTTCGTCCTGACAATAGACCGAAAATCCACTTGCCAGTGTAGACCATCACCCGCCCTCTACTTTCGTTTTATCGTTATTATTATTATTTTTACTCACACAAACGTCCACAGGCTCAAGGCTCATGGAGCAAAAATGAGGAAAAAATATATATACATATATGTATATGTATCAGCGAAAATGTGAAAATCCTCTTTTGGGAATGTAGTTTCCTTTCCATTATTTTTTTTTTTTTGGTCGAGTTGAAATAGAGAATGGGAAGTCGTTTATCCTAAACGCGGGCGTATATCACCGGGAATAATGGATTTTATGGAATGGAAATAGTGGCAGTCAAATACATTCACAGGACTTGTGTGTGTGCCTGAATGGCGGCATCCAAAAGGGTAACAGCAAATGTAAGAGAAACGAATTGTTTATAGCACAAAGCGCAACACACACAAACAAATACAAGGATTCTTGAAAGATAAACGACTACTCTACTGCTGTGTGATGCTTTTGCTATCGAGGAATTCAATTTGGGGGAGGAGGCTGGTTCCATTTGCTATCAAGTCTTAGCATTCCATTCCATTCCTTTGGTAAATTATATTTTCGAGAAATGCTGCCGATGAAGGGATGGAGTTGGATGTGAAAAAAAAACAACAACAGCAATGAGTACCCAACACGAAATGGGGCAGAATTAAGGACAACACACAAACGTCGCCGACTAAAGCGCGTTTGTCAAGCGATGACATAGTTTCGAATCACTGTATTCGCACACAGTTGCCGCCTGCTATTCGTGTGGGTGTTTGCTTTGTGTTTACAGAATTTGTGCGCCATTAAAAGATATCCTCCTTTTTTTTCTGTAAATATATTTAATTTGGAATTTTCCCTCAATGGCTACAAAGGAAAAGCAATCTGAAGATGCGCTGAATTGAATTTTAATAGAGAATTGATAAAATATTTGGGTTTAGGCACTTTTATCCTTATACAGAGAAGTTGATGTAATCATAAATAAAGAAGATAATGCTGGCAACCTTTTCGATCAGACAAAGGCGAACAAAATTATGTTGACTGACTTTCGTAATAGTCGCATTTTTCTATTGACGAGAAATGAGAATTTTTAAAAGATTGCTGTTCTTCGGTGGTCCAGCTAAATGTATTTCTTTAGATCAATATTTGGGAAGACTCACAGTTCTCTCAGGGAATGATTTATCTGCCTTTTTTAACCGAGATCCAAACATAAACTTGACACTTTGAACTAAAAACAAGTAAAAGTGTTATCATCGGCCTGGCCGATGCTTTGATACCCTCCACTGCATACAAGTCATTCAAAATTAGTTTTGTATGGGAGGTACCAGAACTACTTGACCGACATAGCCCCTTTTCAATACCAACCTGACGCTGATAAAAAAAAAGCCCTTTCAACGAATTTTATTCACCTACGTCAATTTCTTTGGGCGCTATCGTGCTTTCAACAGACAGACAGACAGACAGACAGACAGACAGACAGACAGACAGACAGACAGACAGATAGACGGACAGACAGACATGGCTAAATCAATTCAGAATGTGATCCTGATTCAGAATATATATACTTTATGAGGTCTCCGGTGACTCGTTCTTGGCGTTACAAATGTATTGGCAAAGTGAATATACCTTCCTGTGGAGGGTATAATGACTGAGCTTATCTGGCAACCATCTTTGTAAGCCCAAACAACGCTGAAGTGAGTTCGAATTTGTTTTTTTTTGTCAATCGAGACATGTACCGAGTGTCACAAGAAATATAAGTGTCGAGATATTGCGTTTTATACTTATTAAAATTTTTTCTAAGAGGTGCCACGCCCACTTTTCTATGTCCTCCCAGACTTTGCAAAGTGCCATAAGCTGACAATATATTCTTTCCTGTAAGGTATACACATCACATTTCAAAGCACCTGCTTTGAATGTCAAGAAATGATGTTTTAAACGGCTGCTGTATAGGAGGTGCCACACCCCTTGGTCCGAGCTTTTAGTATAAAGGCCACCCTTTGAGGACTTGACCATAAGAGCGCCGGTATCTCACAAGGCTCTTCAAAGTCTTTTATACGGTATAGCTTTATTTAATTTTTTATTTCAGAAAGTAAACCCATCGGGAGGTGCATTCGAACAGAGCCACCCGAAAAAATGTCACCTCCGGGACGAAGTGTAAATATAAATAAAACTCTATTCTTTCAATTAAAAATGTCATAGATTTTTTCGCTGCCAACTCCTTCACAAATCATTCATATTCCTTTCAGAGCCATCCATTTCTATTTTAATTTCGGAACTTTTCCCCCATGGGATGTGCAGTGCACACACACACCAAACTATCACACCCCTCGGAAACACAAGTGCACTACACCAATTCGAACCCCTAAAAACATACCCAGCAGAGATGTGTTATTTACACACCGAACACTGCATAGTTTGTTCGATGATATCCCGCACCTCTCATTCGATCGATATTTTGTCAGAATTGAGAACAAACTGGCAAGACGTAGTTCGTGCTAACTACGTCATAAAAAAACTTCCTTCGTCCTGTTCTGTGGTGCCTTTTAAATTGCGTGCTTCGAATTTGGTTTCCGCACAAAATACTTCTCGTGCAATAAAACAGTGCCGCTTCCACTGTATTTTTACAATTGAGAAATGAGGCAAAAAAGAAGAAAGAAAAGGGATCGTCAAACTATAGACTGAAAACGAGAGCGTCTCTGATTAGAGACCGATGAAGATGAGGAACGACAACGACACACAATCGAATGTCGTACGTGCGACACTAAGGCATGGAAGGAATTCCAAAACAAATGCAAATAAAGGCGCGCGAATTAAAACACTTGTTTCTTACTTTTAAAATTAAACAATATTTATTTGGAACTATGTCCTTTATTATTGAAATACTTTTTACTAATTCTAAAAGGAGCTTAAGGCTACTATGTAGTTACAATAAGACTGTTGATAAATTCATCATACAGTCGTATTTATATACTTTTCTTATCTATCTACAAGGAGACCCAAGCGTACAATCGTCTTGCTTGATAATGAAGAAGAGATAATATTCCAACATTGTATACAAACGATATTATCTCTTTTACATATGTTATCATTGTAGCGTTGTGTGCAAGACTGTACTAGAGACTAAAGATATCATTGAATACAAATAATGTTATCTTTTTTCTCAATATGTTTTGCTATGGATACTTAACTCCCCCCCTTGTTAAACGAAATCGTCCCGATTTTTCGACGCTATTTTTAACATTTCTCTTTCATAAGTTTTGTTATATGCGTCAATCTTTTTTTGTTTTTGACGATCTGTTATACATTGTATAGTTTTTATCATTACGTACGTAAATGCTAGAATAACAATCAGTGTTACAATTGTGTATATAGTTGATAATATCGGTTTTTCTTCAAAAGGAATAATTAGTTTTTTTAAAGTATCTATGTTATCGAATTTGTACATTGTATCTTCTTTAATTATTTGGTCGATGTAAGACTCTGAATTATGATTTCTTAATATAACTTCTTTAATTTGCTTATGCATGTTTTTGTATATTTTATCGTCTAGATTTATAGTATTTTCATAAGTAACTAAGTTTATACCATTAATTGTTTGATTATTTAACTTATGCTTACCGCTTAATAACATAACACCGGATTCAATTTCTAAGTCGTAATCGTATTCTTGTTTAATGTTGCATTTTGAAGTTATATTCTTTAAAAGTGGAATAAGACAATTTTCTTCTTCAAAGTTAATTTCACAAATGTTTTTACTTAGATGATTTTGACAATTTCTTGTTCTTAAATAAGTTTGGTTACATAAGGCAATTGTTTTATCTGTAATGATTTTTCCATGTTTTGAATTTAAAGGTGTTACTTTATACAATTTACATGATTTAATTAGAACTGGATATTTATATATTGTGATGAAGAATTCATCAGTTCTAGCTAATAATATTTTAGAGTACTCAAGTATATTTATTATGGGTACTTGAATTATTTCATGTTGAATAATATTTTTAATGTCATCTAAGTCTAGGCTTTCTGATAAATATTCATTATTTTTTGCTGCATTAATTGTTCTGGTCAATAATAATAATTGTTCGTACACTTGTTCTATTACTAAATGTTCTTTAAGGCTCTGACCTTCGAATTGTTGCAAAATTTGTTCAAATCTAGAATTTATAGTTTTTTGTTTATTATTGTTTTCTATGAGATTATTTATACTCGTTTCTATGTTAACTAAGTCATAATGGTCAGGATTACCAAACACATATTTGAAAGCTGTTCCTAAAAAGTTAATTGATCTAGTATGCCTAGTATGTTCTTGTAATTGGTCTGCTAAATTCTTAATTTTACTTAACCAAATTTTTTCTTCTTGTGTAGGTTGATATTTACTAGTTACGATATTTACGTAAGGTTGAAATATCGAAGTCAGGTTGGTGGCATGTAACAAATAAGTTTGTTCTTTGAATAAATACACGTCATCTGTTTGCGTAAGTATAAACTTCTTGTTTAGTAAGTCAGTTATTTGAACGTTTCCTTGCCCTTCTTGACTCTGTACAATTCCTAGTAATGTTAGGAATATTAATATTTTCGTCATCTGAAAAATGATAATTCTTTATGTTATCCTTGTGAATTTTTATTCCTTCTTTAGAGATTACAGTGTCTCCTTTATCTTCTTCTACTATTCTTGTTATGTATCTGGCGTTAGATTTCTTTCTAAGACCTGTGATTTTTACCATTATCTTATCTCCTTTTTTATACTCTCTGTGTCGAGTTCATTTATTTAGACGTTCGATCACTTTTTTGGATGCTGAGTTTAGTTTATTTATTATAATTTCACTATTGCTATATTTATTTTGATTAAAGAAAATGTCTCTAGGTTTCAAACCGGTAACTGAGTGTATAGAATTATTTAATTCACGCACTGTTCTAAATATTTCTTCGATAAGTCTTGTTTTATTCTGAATTGTGAATATTCTAGACAGTTCAGTTATTGTACCGTTTACACGTTCTACCTGACCGTTCGCTGTCGATCTGTATACTGGAGTTTCTACTTTAGTTATGTTGTATTTCAAACACATTTGGTTCACCATTTCTGTTTTGAATCCCTTCTCGTTATCTGTCATGAGTCGTTCACATTTTGGGAAATAATTAGATAAGACCTCTTCCATAACGTCGTACAGTCTGTTTCGAGTTTCGATTTCCCGAAGGATTGTATATTTAGAATACTTATCTACTGTTACAAGGAAAGTATACTTGTCGTTGAAGTATATGTCCATATGAATGTGTGTTCCCGCATGTGTTGGTATTTCTGAATTATTCAGAGGTTCTCTGATAGGTTTTCTTTCATATTTTCCAAATAGACATGCTATGCATTTTTTGTTGAAACTCTTTGCTTGTTTATTTAGATCGGGCCAGTAATATTTCTCTGAGATTTCTTGTATATTGTTACGTAACCCTCGGTGTGCTCTTTCGTGAGTTACCCTTACAAGTTTTAGTTGTTCCTCCAAATTTGTCACGTCTTGAAGTTTTCTTGGTGTGAATATAAATCTTACTAGTGGGAATTCTTTTTTTATGTTTTCACCATATTTGTATATGTTTTCAAATTTCGTATGCAAAGCTACAATCTTTTGGGGTTGTATAACTTCTTTCATCTGCCTTAGTAAAGAGTCTTTGTCCTTAAACTTTATTATGAGTCTTATTTTGTTACTAAAATAGATTTGTGTTTCGATATTATTTGTTATATCTTCAATAAGTTCGAACTGTGCAGTGTATGCATTAAAAGGCTGATTCACAGTTTTTATTATATCATTAGAAGAACTTTCAGCTGAATGTGCTGTTTCTATGGTAGAAGTATTTATGCGTTGACGTGATAATGCGTCAGCTACAAGATTTAGGTTTCCTGGTTTATAAACTAATTTTGCTCCAAAGTCTTCAATGATTCCCTTCCAACGTTTCAGCTTTGTGTTGGGATTTTTTCCTGATACAGAATATATAAGGCTCTGGTGATCGGTATATATGGTTAAGTCTGCTATACCATATATGTAGTTTCTGAGTTTTTGTAAGGACCATATGATCGCTAATAGCTCTTTCTCGTTTGTGCTATAGTTCTCTTCTGTCTTACTCAGTGTTCTTGACAAGAAGTGTATAGGTTGCTTATTCTGACTTAGTACGGCTCCAATAGCTATGTTGGATGCATCAGTAGTAAGCTCGAATGGTTTACTATAATCCGGTTGAAAAAGTTCGACTTGTTCTTTCAAATAATTTTTTAAAATTCTAATCGCTTCTAATGCTGAATCATTCAGATTTAACTTAATATTTTTACTTTGTTTTTTGTTTACTTTACCGTTATCTCCTCGTAAATATAATGTCAGGGGCTTGGCTATGCTTGCGTATCCTTTTATAAACTTACGATAGTAACCTGTAAGACCTAAAAATCCTCTCAAATCCTTTACCGTTTGTGGGACTGGAAAATTTTCTATAGCTGCTATTTTCTCAGGGTTCGTAGTGATTCTACCATGTCTGATTATGTGACCTAAGTATTCTACTTCTTCTTGAAAAAACTTACTTTTCTCATCAGATATTTTTAATGTGGCTTTATTGAGTACGTCGAATACTTGACTTATGTGCTGTATATGTTCTTCCTCAGATGAAGAATATATCAATACGTCATCAATGTAAACGTGTACGAATTTACCTACAAAGTCTCTCAAAATGTCGTCCACGCATCTCTGAAATATGCTTGGTGCATTTTTGAGCCCGAAAGGCATTCGTTTAAAATGATATTTTGCGCCATTTATAGCAAAAGCTGTTTTTTCTTTGTCATCTGTTTTGATTTTAATTTGGTGGAAACCTGACTCCAAATCTAATGTTGTAAAGTACTTGGCTTTACCTAAATTTTGAATTGTCATGTTGACATCCGGAATGGGGTATCTGTCTGTTACAGTGTGAGCGTTAAGTTTTTGGAAATCAACAACCATGCGCCGTTTTGGTTTTCCTTTTTCGTCCAAACCTTTTTTAGGTACTGTCCATATGGGACTGTTATAAGGACTATGGCTTTTTTCTATTATATCGTCATGTAAGAGTTTCTGTATTTCTTTGTTTACGAATTCGTTATCTGCTATGGGATATGGATATTGTTTAACATAAACCGGATTATCATTGGTCGTCCTAATGCTTGCTTCTATAGTATCTGTAAAGGGTAACGGTCCTATGCTGTTATTAATCTTCATCAGTCTATCTATGTCTGCTTTATAAATATTATTTTCCCCAATTATGTAATTAATTTTCTGAATAGATTCGACACTGCTTATGGTAGTTAGAGTCATATTACTGAAATTTATTTCCGCGTTTAGAACTTTAAGTCCTTCATATCCTAATATCATATCAAAAGACTGAATATCCTCTAATTCAAAAAATGTTATATTTTTCTTTAATATCCTAACTACTTTCTTTGTATCTACCATAGAATAACCATGCATTGTTTTTATTTTTATAGGTTTAATTTTAATTTTTTTGCTAGAATCGCATTTTCTATTAATGTAATTATGGGTTGCACCAGTATCAATAAGAATTTTATAAATTTTCTTAGAAATAGTACT